>JAUIMM010000113.1:2670000-3270000 GCA_031769625.1 Taudactylus pleione
CTATCTATCTCATATCTATCTATCTATCTAATATCTATCTATCTCATATCTATCTATCTATCTATCTCATATCTATCTATCCCATATCTGTCTATCTCATATCTATCTATCTATCTATCTAATATCTATCTCATATCTATCTATCTATCTATCTATCTATCTATCTATCTATCTATCTATCCCATATCTATCTATCTCATATCTATCTATCTATCTATCCCATATCTATCTATCTATCTATCTATCTATCTCATATCTATCTATCCCATATCTATCTATCTATCTATCTCATATCTATCTCTCTTCTATCTCTCTATCTATCTATCTATCTCATATATATCTATCTATCCCATATCTATCTATCTCATATCTATCTATCTATCTATCTATCTATCCCATATCTATCTATCTATCTCATATCTATCTATCTATCTATCTAATATCTATCTATCTAATATCTATCTAATATCTATCTATCTATCTCATATCTATCTATCTATCTATCTATCTATCCCATATCTATCTATCTATCTATCTATCTATCTATCTATCTATCTCATATCTATCTCTCTTCTATCTCTCTCTCTATCTACCTATCTCATATATATCTATCTATCCCATATCTATCTATCTCATATCTATCTATCTATCTATCCCATATCTATCTATGTATCTATCTATCTATCTCATATCTATCTATCTATCTATCTCATATCTATCTATCTATCTAATATCTATCTATCTAATATCTATCTAATATCTATCTATCTATCTATCTCATATCTATCTATCTATCTATCCCATATCTATCTATCTATCTATCTGATATCTATCTATCTATCTCTCATATCTATCTATCTATCTCATATCTATCTATCTATCTATCTATCTATCTATCCTACACTTCCTGTTGTTAGCCTATTAGAATAAATAGTTCCACATGTTGTTCCTCCTGCCCATGAAAGTACCAGGTGAGGCTGCCATCTGGCGCATACTACATAGGTTACAGTGGGCAGGGTGAACAATTTATAGAAGTGTAATATACAGTGGGTAATTAGTACTAATTACAAAAAAGAAATCGGAACCATACTTGCCTAATTTTTATTCTCCGCGCCGGGAGAAGCCCGAGGAGGAGAAGCAGGTTGATTGTGCTGGGGGCGGGGCCTGAAGGTTTGCACCATTAAGCCCCACCCCTTCACAGTAAATTTAAGTAGGGGTGGGGCTAAATGACGCGTTTAATGAAGATTTGTGTCATTAAGCCCCACCTCCTACACAGGGACCCGCGATCATGGCTGAAATTCCTCCCATTCTGCCAACTTCAGAATGCGGGAGAAATGTCTACTCTACCGGGGCTGCAGGGGGGTTACCCGAAAAATCGTGAGCCTCCCGCTTCTTCCGGGAGAGTAGGCATGTATGGTCTGAACCCAGAAAGGGACTATGATTGGGGACTATGGAGAGATATGGAAGGCAGTCAGTGTATTGCTGGTAGAAATTAGGGGTGAGCGGGTTCGGATTTCTGAAATCCGAACCCCCCCGAGCCCCCCCGATCCGAGTCCGATCCGAGTCAGGCTCGACTTTTCCCGCCTGACTCGGATCTGAAATCGAGGCAAAACGTCATCATCCCGCCTTCCGAGTCTCGCGGGTTTTGGATCCTATATAAGGTACCCGCGTCGGCGCTATTTTCTCACTCGGCTGTGGACAGTGAAGAGGGAGGGTGGGAGTTAGGGCTGGCTGGGCTGTGTAGTGTAGTGTAGTGCTGCTGTTGTCCACTACTTCAAAGTCCATAGGGGCTGGCTGTGTTGTGCTGTGCTGCTGTTGTTAATAGGTGCTGTGTCCACTACTTCAAAGTCCATAGGGGCTGGCTGGACTGTGTTGTGCAGTCAGTTCTCCATAGGGGCTGTGTCCACTCCAAATACCTGTGCAGTGTCCCAGTCCTAAAGGGGTGCTGTAGTGTTGTCCAGGGGGTGCTCTGTCCATCAGGGGTGCTCCCCCCAAGTGCTAAAAAAATAATATATTTTCTGTGTTTGTGAATTGTGTGCGCAGTAGCCGCACGTGCATCAACAAAGTAGTGCCAAGTACCAAGCGTGCGCCTGTGTCATAAGTAAAGGGCCGGCTGGCTTGACTGTTAAAGGGTGCTGTATCCCCCAAAGTACACTCCAGTCCAAACTAAAAAAAAAATAATTTTCTGTGTTTGTGAATTGTGTGCGCAGTAGGCGCACGTGCATCAACAAAGTAGTGCCAAGCGTGCGCCTGTGTCATAAGTAAAGGGCCGGCTGGCTTGACCGTTAAAGGGTGCTGTAACCCCCAAAGTACACTCCAGTCCAAACCAAAAAAAATATATTTTCTGTGTTTGTGAATTGTGTGCGCAGTAGCCGCACATGCATCAACAAAGTAGTGCCAAGCGTGCGCCTGTGTCATAAGTAAAGGGCCGGCTGGCTTGACCGTTAAAGGGTGCTGTAACCCCCAAAGTACACTCCAGTCCAAACCAAAAAAAAAATAATTTTCTGTGTTTGTGAATTGTGTGCGCAGTAGCCGCACGTGCATCAACAAAGTAGTGCCAAGCGTGCTCCTGTGTCATAAGTAAAGGGCCGGCTGGCTTGACCGTTAAAGGGTGCTGTAACCCCCAAAGTACACTCCAGTCCAAACCAAAAAAAAAATAATTTTCTGTGTTTGTGAATTGTGTGCGCAGTAGCAGCACGTGCATCAACAAAGTAGTGCCAAGCGTGCTCCTGTGTCATAAGTAAAGGGCCGGCTGGCTTGACCGTTAAAGGGTGCTGTAACCCCCAAAGTACACTCCAGTCCAAACCAAAAAAAAATATATTTTCTGTGTTTGTGAATTGTGTGCGCAGTAGCCGCACGTGCATCAACAAAGTAGTGCCAAGCGTGCTCCTGTGTCATAAGTAAAGGGCCGGCTGGCTTGACCGTTAAAGGGTGCTGTAACCCCCAAAGTACACTCCAGTCCAAACCAAAAAAATATATATTTTCTGTGTTTGTGAATTGTGTGCGCAGTAGCCGCACGTGCATCAACAAAGTAGTGCCAAGCGTGCTCCTGTGTCATAAGTAAAGGGCCGGCTGGCTTGACCGTTAAAGGGTGCTGTAATCCCTAAAGTACACTCCAGTCTAAACCAAAAAAATATATATTTTCTGTGTTTGTGAATTGTGTGCGCAGTAGCCGCACGTGCATCAACAAAGTAGTGCCAAGCGTGCGCCTGTGTCATAAGTAAAGGGCCGGCTGGCTTGACCGTTAAAGGGTGCTGTAACCCCCAAAGTACACTCCAAACCAAAAAGAAAATATATTTTCTGTGTTTGTGACTTGTGTGCACTGTGGCTGCACGTGCATCATCAAAGGAGCAGCGCCAAGCGTGCGCCTGTGTCCCATAAGTAAAGAGCCGGCTGGCTCATTTCTTAAAGGGTGGTGTAACCCACAAAGTGCACTACTCTCCAGCAAAAATAAAAAAATATTTTCTGTGTTTGTGTGCGCTTTAGCCGCACGTATATATCAATATAACATAAATGGAGGACCAAACTTTCTCCGATAAAAATAAAATAGGGAAAGATCAAGAACCACTTCCTCCTAGTGCTGTTGCTGCTGCTGGGAGTTGTTCATCATCCCAGAGAGGAAGTAGGAACATCACTACTTTTACTAAACAATTGACCCTCCAACAGTCCCTAGCGATAAGGATGAAGTACGACAGCAGTCATCCTGAAGCAAAACGTATAACTGAGGCCTTGACTGCTATGTTGGTGTTAGACGTGCGTCCGGTATCCGCCATTAGTGCAGTGGGATTTAGACAATTGATGGAGGTAGTGTGTCCCCGGCTCCAAATCCCATCTAGATTCCACCTGCATCCTCAAAGCAGCAGCGACAAGCGTGCGTCTGTCTGTTAAAGGGTGGTGACACCCTCAAAGTGTGCTACACAAACAATAAAAATATTGTTCTTTTTTTTTCAGTCTTTGTGAAATGTGTGGGCTGTAGCCGCACCTGCATCCTTAAAGCAGCAGCGACAAGCGTGCGTCTGTCTGTTAAAGGGTGGTGACACCCTCAAAGTGTGCTACACAAACAATAAAAATATTGTTCTTTTTTTTTCTGTCTTTGTGAAATGTGTGGGCTGTAGCCGCACCTGCATCCTTAAAGCAGCAGCGACAAGCGTGCGTCTGTCTGTTAAAGGGTGGTGACACCTTCAAAGTGTGCTACACAAACAATAAAAATATTGTTCTTTTTTTTCTGTCTTTGTGAAATGTGTGGGCTGTAGCCGCACTTGCATCCTCAAAGCAGCAGCGACAAGCGTGCGTCTGTCTGTTAAAGGGTGGTGACACCCTCAAAGTGTGCTACACATACAATAAAAATATTCTTCTTTTTTCTGTCTTTGTGAATTGTGTGGGCTGTAGCCGCACTTGCATCCTCAAAGCAGCAGCGACAAGCGTGCGTCTGTCTGTTAAAGGGTGGTGACACCCTCAAAGTGTGCTCCACAAACAATAAAAATATTGTTCTTTTTTCTGTCTTTGTGAATTGTGTGGGCTGTAGCCACACTTTCATCCTCAAAGCAGCAGCGACAAGCGTGCGTCTGTCTGTTAAAGGGTGGTGACACCCTCAAAGTGTGCTACACAAACAATAAAAATATTCTTCTTTTTTCTGTCTTTGTGAATTGTGTGGGCTGTAGCTGCACTTGCATCCTCAAAGCAGCAGCGACAAGCGTGCGTCTGTCTGTTAAAGGGTGGTGTAACTCTCAAAGTGCTCCAAAAAATAAAAAACTATTTTTTTAATGTGTTTGTGACTTGTGTGCGATGTAGCCGCACGTGCATCAACATAGTAGCAGCGCCAAGCATGCGCCTGTGTCATAAGTCAAGGGCTGGTTTGGACACCTGGTCCAGACTGAAGGACGTGCCAACAATTTCTGACAAGTCTACTGTCACTGCATATGATACTGTCCTCAATGCAGCAGCGACAAGCGTGCGTCTGTCTGTTAAAGGGTGGTGACACCCTCAAAGTGTGCTACACAAACAATAAAAATATTGTTCTTTTTTTTTTCTGTCTTTGTGAATTGTGTGGGCTGTAGCCGCACTTGCATCCTCAAAGCAGCAGCGACAAGCGTGCGTCTGTCTGTTAAAGGGTGGTGTAACTCTCAAAGTGCTCCAAAAAATAAAAAACTATTTTTTAATGTGTTTGTGACTTGTGTGCGATGTAGCCGCACTTGCATCCTCAAAGCAGCAGCGACAAGTGTGCGTCTGTCTGTTAAAGGGTGGTGACACCCTCAAAGTGTGCTACACAAACATTAAAAATATTCTTCTTCTTTTTTCTGTCTTTGTGAATTGTGTGAGCTGTAGCCGCACTTGCATCCTCAAAGCAGCAGCGACAAGCGTGCGTCTGTCTGTTAAAGGGTGGTGTAACCCTCAAAGTGCGCTCCACAAACAATAAAAATATTCTTCTTTTTTTTCTGTCTTTGTGAATTGTGTGGGCTGTAGCCGCACTTGCATCCTCAAAGCAGCAGCGACAAGCGTGCGTCTGTCTGTTAAAGGGTTACATCGGTGACAGCATCCAAGTAGGCATGTCAGACAGTCCGTACCTGTACTGGCAGGAAAAAGAAGCAATTTGGAGGTCCCTGTACAAACTGGCTCTATTTTACCTGAGTTTCCCCCCTCCAGTGTGTACTCCGAAAGAGTGTTTAGTGCAGCCGGGAACCTTGTCAGCGAAAGGCGTAGGAGGTTGCTTCCACAAAATGTGGAGAAGATGATGTTCATAAAATGAATTATCAACTCTTCCAGGGAGACCAGCCTCCAGAACGTACAGAGGGACCTGTGGTTGTGGATTCCAGCGGGGACGAATTAATACTCTGTGAGGATGAGGATGTACACAACACTGAAGAGGGTGAGGAATCGGTGGATGAGGAGGATGAGGACGACTTCTTGCCTCCGTAGAGCCAGTTTGTGCAGGGACAGATTAATTGCCAGCTTGTTTTGTGGGGGCCCAAACGAACCAATCATTTCAGCCACAGTCGTGTGGCAGACCCTGGTGCTGAAATGTTTGGTTTGTTAAAGTGTGCATGTCCTGTTTATACAACATAAGGGTGGGTGGGAGGCCCCAAGTACAATTCCATCTTGCACCTCTTTTTTTTCTTTGAATTATGTATAGTTTGGGGCCTAGTTTTTCAAACTGCCATCCTGTCTGCCACTGCAGTGCCACTCCTAGATGGACCACGTGTTTGTGCCGCCCACTCGTATCTCTTAGCATAGTCATCCAGCTACCTCGGTGCAACCTTTTGGACATAAAAACACTATTGTGAGGTGTGAGGTGTTCAGAATAGACTGGAAATGAGTGGAAATTAAGGTTATTGAGGTTAATAATAGCATAGGAGCAAAAAAACCCACAAATTCTGTGATTTTAGCTGTTTTTATGCTTTTTTTAAAAAAAATACAGATCCAAAACACAAAACCCAGAACCCAAAACACGGAAGGGTGGTTTTGGCAAAACCAATCCAGATCCAAAACACGAAGAAAGATCCAGATCCAAAACCAAAACACAAAAAGTGGCCGGTGCACACCCCTAGTAGAAATACATGGTATATAGCATAACAGCAATTACATTGCATAGGTAAATTGACCACTGACTATTTCCTTCAGATGCAACTGATCTATGTTTTATAGCATAACAGCAATTACATTGCATAGGTAATATTATTTGCTGTAAGTTGTTTTAAAATTGTAGTATGTTTTTTAAATTACATGGAATTAGAGTGATATACTGACCTCACTATGCACAGATTTAATTAGCACCTTCTGCTAAGGGTGGAGGGCTGTTTGCTAGGGGGTGGGGGTAAATCAGGATGCACATGTTTGTAGCCTTATATATTCAGTTCAGAGTAGGCTACTAGGCTGTTTAGATGCTCAAGTGTTTAGATCTCAAGTGTACTGAGCATTTAAAATCAAAATTAGCATTATACCAGTGTTAAACCAAAGGTAACCAAACTACAAGCCAGCAAAACACGGATGGACTACACTCAAGCTATTCAGTGAGTCAACATAAACATCAAACTACCTCCTGCAGTCTGCATAACCAGCACTCTTTACACTGATCTCCCTGGTTTGGACACTGCAAAACTTTTCTCCTTAGCTGCAGCTTCGAGCATTGAAATTTATGTTTCTGAAACACATCTGAATGCACATCCCAAACAATGTCATTTGCCTTATATACACATGATTGCCCTGTCTAAATGTACATCTTACCAGTGTATTATTTACTCATCTTCATTTGACTTTTATTTCTCCTACACTACTTACCTACTCTCTTCCACTACCTCACTGCCATAATACACTGCCTAATTGTCTACCTCCCCTCTAATACCTGCATCCTCTGCTGTGCTTCCCTGCCTACCACCTATTTGCTCACTTGTCATCCTTTGCTCTCCCTCAACCCTGTGTCAGCCACCATGCCTCCTCGCCCCTGCCCCATACCAACCATCTCCGCCGGCTTACACCTTCGCCTTAGATCTAGCCCACACCCCCTCGCACACAACCCAGACATTCTCATCCACATATCCCCCGTCCGCTCCCTCCCATTTTTCTGTGCCCTCTGGAATACCAGATCCATCTGCAATAAACTACCCGCTATCCACAACCTCTTTATTTCCCACTCTTTAAATCTTCTCGCTATCACTGAAACCTGGCTCTCCTCCTCTGACACCGCCTCCCCTGCTGCACTCTCCTATGGGGGCCTCTCCTTCACCCACTCTGTCAAACCTGACAACCGCCAAGGTGGCGGAGTTGGCATCCTCTTATCCCCCAACTGCACCTTTCGCATTGTTCCCGGTGGAACGAGATAAGGTTCTTGGATACAGAAGGTTAATTAAGCCACACAAACCAGTATCTTGAAAAAAGATATAATTTATTACAACAGATAACAAGATATGGAAGAATAATAGTTACTTAGCTTCGGAATATAAGATGGTTACACAATCCAGGAGCCTCCTCTCAGAATAGAGCTGGAACGAACAATATCCTAGCCACCAGCTGCAGTCTCTGGTCCAGGCATAGGGCAGGCCACTGGAAGCTTCTTTGTTCTTCGCTTTTATAGTATCCTACTTGTCATACCCATCTAACTCTACTAATATGGGCATAACCCTACTTCAAACTACTTTATTGGTTAACTACTGATAAGGATTTCTAAAACTTAACGCAAGCGTACATCGCAGTAGACAACGCCTAAAGGATTTATGGCCTGTCTGCTTCCACATTCCTATACCATTTCATGCCTGATACCACTTCATGTCTGATACACACATAAGAACCATGAATAGAAATAGCTGTCAGTAGCCATTTTGCGATCCCAATACACGCATTATCCCACCTGAGCCCTCCCTTTCTTTCTCCACCTTTGAGGTCACACTCTATCAGTCTCTTCTACCCCATTCATCTCCGTGTTGCAGTCATCTACCGACCCCCAGGCTCCCACACCCAATTCCTTGACAACTTTGCCGACTGGATTCCCCACTTCCTCTCTGCTGACCTCCCCTCTATAATCCTTGGTGACTTTAACATCCCTATTGACATCACAAATCCTGCATCCACCAATCTTCTTGCCCTCTCCTCCTCCTTTGGACTTTTTCAATGGACCTCCGCTGCTACCCACTCCCTCGGCCACTCCCTTGACCTCGTCTTCACTCATCTGTGTTCTCTCTCTGACTTCTCCAACTCCCCCTTCCCCATCTTTGACCACCATCTACTCTCCTTCAGTCTCTCGAGTCCTCCACTCCTCCCCTCACCCAAAGCCACCATTACCAGATGCAATCTTGAGTCTCTCGACCCTGCTTTCCTGTCTTCCTCACTTGATACTCTCCTTTCTCCTCTATCAACCATGGCCTGCCCTAACCAGGCAGCCTCCTTCTACAACATCACCCTCATTTCTGCACTTGACTCTGTTGCCCACTCCTCCTCTGTCCCCCTCCGTCAGTCCAAACCCCAGCCCTGGCACTCCAAACTGACCCGGTTTCTCCAAAAGTGATTCGGCACAGCCGAGCGCCTCTGGAGGAAATCTCACTCTTTGGCGGACTTCCTTCACTTCAAGTTTGTCCTCTCTTCCTACAGCTTGGCTCTCTCCCTTGCCAAGCAAACCTTCTTCCAGTCGCTCATCTCCTCTCAGTCCTCCAATCCCCGCCACCTCTTTGGTACTTTCCTCCACCCCTTCCAACCTCCCTCACTGCATTTGACTTTGCCTCCTTCTTCTCTTCCAAAATTGAGGCAATTCATCACAGTATATCCTCCAATCTCCCTGCTGCAACCCCACCTCCCCCACCATCCGCACCCCCCAGCCACCCCATCTTGTGCTCCTTCAGTCCCACCACGGGTGATGAGGTCCACTCCCTCATCTTGTCCTCTTCCCCTTCCACCTGCCCCCTTAACCCCCTCCCTTCTCACCTTCTACGCTCCCTCTCCTCCACTGCCTGCTCCCACCTTGCTCACCTTTTCAACTTATCTCTCTCCACCGGCATCTTTCCCTCATCATTCAAACATGCTCTTGTCACACCTATTCTTAAAAAATCCAACCTCGACCCATCCTCACCTGCCAATTACCGCCCCATTTCTCTTCACCCTTTTGCCTCCAAACTATTTGAGCGGCATGTCTACAGCCGCGTCACCAGCTATCTCTCTGACATCTCCATCCTTGATCCTCTCTAATCTGGCTTTCCCCAACGTCACTCCACTGAAACTGCCCTGGCCAAAGTCACCAATGACCTGCTTGCAGCCATATCCAGGGGCCATTTCTCTCTGCTCATCCTCCTGGACCTCTCTGCAGCCTTTGACACCGTGGATCATACTCTCTTCCTTCGCACCCTTCAGACCTTTGGCATCTCTAACACCGTCCATGCCTGGTTCACTTCTTACCTCACCAACTGCTCCTTCTCTGTGTCTTCCTCCGGCTCCATCTCCCCCCCTTCCACCCTTCCCATTGATGTCCCACAGGGTTCTGTCCTGGGCCCACTGCTCTTCTCCCTGTACACTTCTAAACTAGGAGAACTCATCAGCTCCTTTGGCCTCCAATACCACCTCTATGCCGATGACACACAACTATATCTCTCCTCTCCTGAACTCTCCCCTTCTGTCCTCTCTCAGGTAACCAGTTGCCTCTCCACCATCTCTTCCTGGATGTCCGAGCGCTCTCTGAAGCTCAACATGGACAAAACCAAACTCATCATCTTTCCCCATAATAAAGTATCCACTCCAACCAATCTCGCTATCATTGTTGACAATACAATCATCTCCCCTGTCCCCCAAGTTTGCTGCTTGGGTGTCACCCTTGACTCCACCCTCTCCTTCACACCCCACATTCAAGCTCTGGCTCAATCCTGTCGGCTCCAGCTACGCAACATTGCTCGTATTAGGCCTTTCCTCTCCCAGAATGCTACCAAACTGATTATTCATTCACTAATCATTTCTTGGCTTGACTATTGCAACCTTCTCCTTACTGGCCTCCCTTGTTGCCATCTTGCTCCCCTCCAGTCTGTTCTCAATGCGGCAGCTAGACTTATCTTCTTCTCCTGCCGTTCCACTTCTGCTGCTCCCCTCTGCCAAAACTTGCACTGGCTCCCATTCCGCTACAGAATCCTCTTCAAACTCCTCACCTTCACATACAAGGCCCTCTCTAACTCTACTGCTCCCTACATCTCAAACCTCATCTCCTTACATACTCCCTCCCACTCACTTCGGTCTGCCAATGACTGTTACCTCTCCTCCACCCTGGTTACTTCATCTCATGCACGTATTCAAGATTTTGCTCGTGCAGCCCTCCTTCACTGGAATGAGCTCCCTTGCTCGATTATGCTCTCCCCAACCTTGCAGAGCTTCAAACGTGCACTGAAAACCCACCTGTTCATCAAAGCATACCCTTGCACCACATAACCGTCACCAAGTCTCTGTCCCTCCTGCCTCAGCCATCTCTACCTCGCCTACTTCCTGCACTCAGGTCCCCCTCTACACACTCTTGCCTCATGTCATCTGTCTGTCTCCCCTCTCCCCTAGATTGTAAGCTCTTAGGAGCAGGGTCCTCCTCCCCACTGTCTCACAGCCTTCTTCTCTAGCACTTCTATGACAGTCTTCACCTTCCCAGCTGTATTGTGTATGGAGAATTGTGTTGCTATTGTGCTCTGTTTGGTTACTGTATTGTAATGTAATGTTCTGTGTACCCTCTACTGTATGTATGGCGCTGCGGACCTCTTGTGGCGCCGTATAAATAAAATGTAATAATAATGGTAACAACAGATGATAACAAAGTTGACATACTGCAAAATGAGTGAGGACAGTTTGCAATAATAGAAACAATAATATACAATGTTATGCAATAATGAGTTACCAGGTTATTTTGAGTTAGTGGTGGCAACAGGTGACCACACAGTGGTGGATCCAGGTGGCGGGGCAATCAGGTCGATCGCCCACCATAACACACATTCCTTCTCCATAGGCACTTAAGGCACCTGCAACCTCCCCCTGCTCCCTGAAGTCTCATCTCCTCCCTGCGGCCGAGCTCTCAGCTGGCTCCACCTCCTGACTCTCTGCATATTGTGCCAGACCATCGGTGAGTGAGGAGGCGGAGCCAGGTGGGAGAGATAGGACGCAGCCGCTCAAAGTGTCTATGGAGAAGGTGTGTGCGTATGGGGGGGGCCATTGCCCTGACTCTCCCCACCTCCCAGGATCTCCCACTGTGGCCACAGATGTGACACACCAAGAGATTAGCCACCTGGAAAATGTTGGATAGGAAAGTATTAAAAATTATGTTTATGGTAATCCCTACTCCATGAAGATGCATTGGTGCTTATGTTAGAGTGTATTTATTATTTAAATCAATTATTTTCTGAATAGTTTTATTTTTGTAAATTTACATATATGTAAATGTGTTAAATAGGGTCAATTTGCATTACAGGGTTCTTTGCATTACTTGGTTTCAGTGGCGCCATCTTATCTTATCATAATCCATATTATGCACCAAACTAAATTATCTCAAAGTTCCAGTGACTTGAAGACGTGTGGCAATGTGACAGCAGGCACGGCCAACGCAGCACTTCGTGAGGAAGATGCACTAACCCTTGCTGAGTGATAAAGAGGAAAGAAATAACGTACCAGCCTGTAAAGTTATCGTTAGGAGCTGAGTGGTTAGTACTTTATCTCCATTCTCTTTATCTCTCTCCGAGGCTTAGTACAGAGTCTCGAACAGGTCCACAGGTCACATTTTCCAGGTCACCCAACAGGTGCACAGGTGTAGTCATTACTAACTGACACATTTTAAAAGATCCACAGGTGGAGCTAATTATTTCACTTGCGATTCTATGAGGAGTCCTGAAAAACATGCACTGTTTGGGGTCCTGAGGACCGAGTTTGAGAACCTGTGGCTTAGTACACCTCCCCAAAATGTGCATGACGAGTTCCTCCCAATAATGATCAGGGACCCCAAAATCTAAGAGAAAGGGAGGCCCAGGGAAGGGATCAGCTAAGGTGGCACAGGAGATGTAGAAGGCACATTAAAAATAATTCTAAAAAGAAGAAACTTAATATAGACCCACAATGCCCTCAATATCATAACATTCTATATTACTGCAATTTCATTTCCAAAGGTATCTGGATAAAGTTATCAATATCTGTATAAGTTGGTATAAAGTGTAGGGGTGAGCGGGTTCGGTTTTACTCGGTTCTTATCGCCACTTTACCGCAATTTCGGCTCGATTTCGTTCGCTATCCAAAACACGTGTTCGGCGATAGCCAATAAAAAGATCCGAGTAAAACCGAACCCGCTCACCCCTAGTATAAACCAAACAAAATAAATATAATGTGGTGTTACGCACCAGCAAGGATGGGCATAAAATGAATCAGGTCTCACTATGGCTTCAAAACTGGAGAAAACTGACACGTCTTCATCTGCATGTCTCATCAAAAGTGTCCATGCTATTTAGTTATAAAACCCCGGAGGCTATTCCTCCGCACAGATTCTTATAATACTTCAATTAAGGGACACCAAGCTGCCAAACAGACAGCAGAGCATTTATTTCTTGATGACTCTTTAAGTTGTGCCACAGGCCTATCATTAAGAGAATATTTTTCACAGCAGGCTGTGAAGATTCTTATGCCATTAAATGGAATTGAAAAAGCATCAATTTGTTGTTTTTTTTCCACCTAACACAGATATTTTTCATTGCTAGAGCATCCATTAAAAACAATCTGTTTTATTGCAACCCGAAAAGATCAGATGAAGAGCAAAACGTGATTTATTGAAAGTGTAACAAGTATTAAACCCTTATGAACAAGCAGCAGCTGGGATAAATATTTAGCAAACTACCGAGAGAGAAAACCCAAAACGCTTTTTCTTTGCAACAGAATTGTGCTTGTTGGTATTTTAAAATCTATTGGCCACCTTGTCCCATAGTAATGGCCTCTAATGAAATAGGTTACATCACTATGCTGAAAATAAAAACAAATTAATACAAAGTGCATAAAAAATATATATATATATACTGTATATAGCAAAAATAAGATTTATGCCAGTACAAAAGACTTTAGAATGATTAAAGAGTGTCTTTTTATATTATTTTATTTTTAGCTATACTTTACGGGATGTAGTCACGATCCCGGAGGTGACCATCCCGATGGTCACAAACTGGCAGCAGAATCCCGATGGTCAAAAATACAGACGATTCCCAACACTGAGTATTAGGGTAAGGGGAGAGGTTCCCAAATGCAGTCTTCAAGGCTCCCCAAATGTTCAGGTATTAGACGTATCCATGGTTGACCACAGGTGACTTAATTAGTACCTCAGTCAATTTGATTTAACCACCTGTGCTCAACCATGGATATCTCTAAAGATGCATATACACGTAACGATTTTATAACCAACGATTATCTGTCAGATTATGTCAGATATTCCCTTGAAAAGTGAACGATTTTTTTAAGTGTAGTGAACAATTTTTACAACGATGAACTAAAAATGTTCCTTCTCTTAATGAAATCTTTATGTTGGTCAGTCTGAAATGAACTACAAACTACAAATGGGAGCCCGCTTGAACGATTTTCATTCATTGTTATAACTCAGGAACTGAACGATTTTTTGAACGATTACGACGTCGTTATAGTTAAATCGTTCAAAAAATCGTTACGTGTGTACGCACCTTTATGCTGCATACACACATAAAGATTTTCTGTCCAACTATCCAACCAGTTGATTGGTTGGAATGAAAATCTGGTAACGTATGGGAGTAAAGCTGGGCATACCCAGCAAGATGAAATGTCTGTCAGACCGACAGACATTATGGGCCAAATGTAATAGGGTGAGAGTTTAGAAAAGTGAGAGTTTTTGACACTTTTTAAACTTTGCCAATGTAATAGAGTCCAAAAACAAAATAACAGAGCAAACTTGCATGATTTTTAGACTTCAAAAACTCACGATTTAAAATCTCATTCATATGATTTCCCATTTTGAAGATAAAACTCAACCAATGTGAGAGTTTACTGCTAAATTCTCACATTTTCTAAACTTTCACCCTATTACATTTGGCCCTTTATCTGGCAGCCTGCCAGCCGCAGATGTCCGCGGCATACACTGTGAGGTTTCTCTCACAGTGTATTAGCCGACATCTGCGCTCCGCCCCCGGGGGAGGAGACATTTCCCTCTTCCTTCCATGGGAAGGAACACAGGAAATGTCTGTCTGTCGGCCGCGGCTGGGCATTCACTGCCCGATGCGGCCGAAATTTACCAGTAAAAATCACATCAGACGGGCATACTGGACAATCCGGCATGCCCGACCGAGCAATATTAAACCCTCGGTCGCCCCTCCACACGCTACAATTATCAGGGCAATCCGCGGATATCGGGTGGATCACCCCGATAATTGTAGCGTGTATGGCCAGCTTTACTGATGATCAGCAGTTTGCTCCTGCCAGAAAATAGATGAAAATGGTCGGTCAGACAAATTTGTTAAATGTCTGATCTAAACAATTTGTTCAAATAACAGTTTTTGTCCATTTTCCGGCGTTTGGGAGCAAATTGCTGATTGTCATTTGCTTTCATACCTTACCAGATTCTCATTCCAACCAATCAACTAGTTGGATGGTTGGACAGAAAATCTTTAGGTGTGTACCCAGCTTAAAACCTGAACTGTTGGGGAGCCATGAGGACCGCGTTTAGGAACCTCTGGGTTAGGGTTAGAAACTAGGGTTAGGCTGCTGAAGGGGACGGCTAGGGTTAGGCTGCCAAAAGGGGATGGTTAGGCAGGGGTGTAACTAGAACTTTGTAGGCCCCCTAGCAAAATCTTGTAAGGGCCCCCCTCCACCACTGGCACCGAGAGGTAAAAAAAAAAACAACACATTTGACCCCACATGTATACATATATACACACATCTATATACATATATGTATATACATATACTGTACATAGGTATATACATGTTACTGTATATAATATATATAATATTAATGGGCATATATTTATAAATAAATAATAAATAAGCTTCATGAGCAGGCTGTCAGCAGCTGCAGCAGCACAGTTTGTTTCACTCGCAGACAGTCACACATTTAAACATCGGCGCCACTCCGAAGCCTCTGCCTGCTGTGCCACACGACCCTCCCACTACCAGTCCTTGCCTGCCGCTCAAAGAAGAGAGATGTCACCATCTCGCGAGACCAGCAGAGAGTCTGCAGGGTGCAGTGGATAGCTTGCTGGGCCGGAGGGCCTCCTAAGCCTTCAGGCCTCATAGCAAGCGCACACCCTATAGTTACGCCACTGCGGTTAGGGTTAGCCTGTGGGAGGGGTGGGTTAGGTTTAGAATACTTACTAAAATTTGTTGGGGTTTTCACCATCGGGATTCAAATACCGGTATTGTGCCCATCGGGATGATCACCGCTGGGATATCGCCGGTATTGTGACCTACGGGATGCTCACATCTAGGGTATCGTACCCAAACCATGTTCTACAATGTGAGATGAATATAAACCATGTAGAAAAGTGTTATTTATAAAGGAGCTACAGAATCCATAATGTTACATTAATATGCAAGATTGTAATTTGGATAGTAATAATTCAGTAGATCAACAGTAGTAAAATAATATGGTATATATAATTCTGCATCAAATTTTAATAGCAACTAAGACATCCAACGGGATGTAGTCAGAATGTTGACATTCTGAATGGTCTTAGGGCCCCATTTACAAACGAAGGGAAATACCAAGGGGAATTTTAGTTTAGTATCACTGTGATACAAACGAAAATTCCACTGGTATTTAGTAATACTTACCCCTCGGCGAGGTCCCGCGAAGTCCAGCGGAATCCTCGTCCTCGACGAGGTCCTCTGCTGGGCTGCTGGGAGCCTAACGCTGCCAGCGACGGGGCTCCAGTGTCATGCGCACGTGCGACGGTCCATCTGCGCATGTACATGACAGGGTGACCCGGCAGTGCCTGGAAGGCTTCGTTGAAGCCGGAAAGGCACCGTCGGGTCTCCATTGCTGGCAATGGGGCCTGCATCGCTCTCGCCATCTTTTAGATGGCGAGAGCGATGCTGTACAAACAGCGGTAATCTAAGATTACCGCTGTATACTAAATACAGCAAGATGGTATAACCCCTTTAGCGAGAGCTAAAGGGGTTATATTTTGTTTGTAAATAGGGCCCTTAATGTCGACATTCAGGATGCTAACATTTTGAAAATGTTGACATTGTAATGTCGACACATGAAATTAGGGTTAGTCTTCCGGTTAGGGTGCAATTAGGGTTAGACTAAAATATCATTGCTGACATACCATTGACAGTCACAATTTAAACAGTTGGAAAATGTTCATATTATATCAGTGTCGACATTGTGAATGTCGACAAGTTAAAAGTCAACATTCTGAAAATTCAGACCATATCAACATTATGGTGTCAACGTAATGAATGAATGTCGACATTACATACCACATCCCATTCAAGATTTAAGACATGCCAATTTCCGACAGTTTGGGTAATGTACAGTAGGTCAAACTGGCCTGAAAACACGTGTCTGAGCCTGCACCAAACACTAAAGCTGGGGACACACTAAAAGATGTGTGTACCTAGCGATGCAATTAACCCCCCCCCCTCCGACGGACCAACATATTACACATTAACGATCCGGTGCCCACCTGTCCGATATGTCGGGCCCTTCTGCATGAGGCCATCAGTCGCCATGTCAGATTGAGCTGCACAGCTGAGCAGTGTGATGATGCGCCTGACGACCCCACAGGAGCACGCAACGGCCAACATAGATGGTACACACTAGACGATTTTGACGATATATTGGCCTGATCTGTTGGATCGGGTGAAATATTGTCTAATGTGTACCCATCTTAACAAGGGTTGTAAACAATGTAAAATACACTCAGATGTTACTAGTTCCTCGCTGATGACAGCAATCAGTAATTGTGTGCAGCACTGTTCCATGAAATATTAATTTTGTTCCACATTTGGACCTAACCCAACCACACCACAAAATAGAATGAATTGCCTGTCATCAGCTCAGCTTTATTCATATGCAATAAATTCCATTAAATATAGATTTGCAAATAGAGTGGGGAATGGCATTCTGTAGATGCCAACAGGAGTGCAGAAGATATATACAAAGGTGTACCATGGAGCCACGGTGCCCGTAGCAAACTACGGCCCCCCCTCTCAGACTACAGTGGGTGTGTTACCATTAAAAGTAGGAATTTGAAGTGCACAGACAGGATAGCATTTAAGCAACTATAGTGAATGGTTTGGTTGTAAGTTGTAAATCCCCCTCTGACTGGGCACCCCCCCACTGAACACACCATAGTTAACCACCCTTTAAGGAACACATTTAACCCCCCCTCCCCACTGGGCACACTTACTTACCACTTCTACTGGCCACACTTACCACCACAACCCCACTACTGGGCACACTCACCCTTCACTGTGTTACAGGCACACTTACACTGCATCCCCCATTTATGTTCCACAGCCCTACCATTCCCTTCACTGTGGTATGCCTACTGGACAGACACCTGTCCTTTCTGGGCACACTCACCCTAGTCCACCCCCACCGTGCATGCACATGCACCCACTGCCAGGGGATCACTACAAACACCATGCATGTCTCTCTCCCAGGGTCCCACTGACTCCCGCCAGCCACACAGAGCCGCCGCATAGTATGGACATTGATTCTGTCTATTCAATTCTCTCCTTCAGTCGCTATTCCAGCCATTGCCTGCGACTTACGCCATGGTGATACCAGTGTGCGACGTCAGGTCAGACACCTGGCAGGGGGAGGTAGAATGCAGCAGAAGGGATGAGGGACAGAGGCAGAATGAAGCAGAAGGGAGGAGGGACAAAGCACTAGGGAGGAGGGACAGAGCCAGGTGGAAAGTGTATCGGAGCAGAAGGAGGAGGGACAGAGCCAGGGGGAAGGCTGAACATGTCAGAAGGAGGAGGGATGCAGCCAGGGAGAAATGGTCCACAGCAGTCATTAGTGGCTGTGGGGGGGGGGCAAAAAAATAAATAAATGCGACCGGGACTGCGCCCCAGCCGAACCTGGTGCCTGCCCCTGCATATAGCTATATATATATATATATACATATATCTATAGACATATATTATGATAGAAGGAAGCTAGGTGGTGTTAGCGAGCCACTGAATCTGTGCTGTGATGGTGGGCTCCATACAAACAAGTTTAAAAGGGGTCTGACACCTATCTGCTGCCCAAGGATACAGCCAGGGGTTATATTTACTAAAGGTTGATTTTAATCGATTTTGAGTGATTTAAAAATCGATCAACATTTATGTTGTGTCTCATGGGGCTAAATCACATATTTACTAATACATCAAAAAGTGTCTGTTAGTAAATGTGTGATTTAGCCCCAGAAACACAACATCAATTTTGATCAATTTTAAAATATACCCCCATGAGGACTGTGGAGGCCAGGCCTTTTTTTCATTAATTTATGCACCCCAAATTTAATTACAGTATTTTTGTAAACAAAAAATAATTACTTTTTATTTTAATTGCCATCAAATTACCCCAAAATAATAACCTTCTTTTCCACTTTTATTAGCATTTTTAGTTTTTTACGTTTGTATTTAAACGAAAAAAGTTTACTTTTTATAATTTTTTTTTATATATTTATTTTTTCAAAAAGCACAAACCAGCCATTTGCAGAATTTAGAAAGATCAAAATATATTCTTTGGTACCTTTAATAAACATCACCCAATATTTGTTTGTTTATTTTTTAGAGAACAGGGTGTTCTCCAAACTTTGGAAAAAATATCCCATAGGTTTTTTTCCGAATGTAAAATCGAACATAAAACTGAATTTCACTCAAATCTTACTCAAAATCGAACATCGGAAAAACATCAGTACTTTTACATAGACCAACACACAAGTCCCTTATTTACTATTACTTGATTTGAAATCGAACACAAAATCGAACTTCAATTCCCCAAATGAATAGACCTGCTTTATGCTTTTGATTTTAGCATGAGCAGGTCGGATTGACATAGATTCATGCATACATCAGTGAGATGCATGCATGTATCATACTGTAAAAAGCTTAGAAAGAGTTAAAGTTTTTTTATAAAAAAAAATATGTAGGGTCCCCCCCTAAAACAGAACCAGCCCCAGACTTTTCATAGCCAGTCCTGGTTGTGTAAGTACAGGAAAAAAATTGCGTAGGGTTTGCCTGTACTTAGCACAACCAGCACTGGGCTCTGATCCGGTCCTGGAATTACAGGGGAAAATATGTGTAGGGTTCCCCTGTAATTTCCACAACCAGCACCAGACTCTTTCTATCGGGGAGCTGATGCCACAGCCAGGGGAGTCCTTTCACCAGGCCCCCCAGCCGAAGCATCAGCCCTGACCGCTAAAAAAGATAAGTGTAAACATTGTCTTTACAGTAGAACTGCAGGTCTCTGCAAGCCTCTCCCATATGCTGGTACTTGGAGAACCACAAGTACTAGCATGCAGGGCTGGTACCTGTAGTTCACATGTAAAGAAATGTTTAAATAAACACAATACACACACAACGTAATAGTACAGTTTTAATACATACATACACACTCACACATACTCACCTACATTACCTGGACTGGTCCCCTTCTCCCTGTAGGCATCCATGGTCTTGGTAAAATTAAAAAATGAGAAACGCGATCCACGCAACAGGCAACAACCACAATGGTTGTTACCTCCCGAATTAAGAGCTCAGAAGCAACTTTTACCTTTGTAGACCATGGATGCCTACAGTGAGAAGGGGACAAGTCCAGGTACTGTAGGTGAGTATGTGTGAGTGTGTATGTACTTATTAAAACTTTACTATCATGGTGTGTGTGTATTGTGTTTATTTAAACATTTCTTTACAGGTGAACTACAGGTACCAGCGGACCCTTAATGCCCTGCATGCTAGTACTTGCTGTTCAAATTTTACATGAATATGTAAAATCGAACATCAAATCACTGTTCAAAAATGAACCAAATTGAATTTGATTTAGAAAATGCTTCTAAAATCAAATTTTAGTAAATGTGGGATTTGAAGAGGGATTTGTACTTTTGATTTGGTTCAATTTGAGGTGAGCTAAATCGAACATCAAAACAAAAGTAAAAACGAACTTTGATAAATATACCCCATAGACTCTTTAATTCTGTCCACACAAGCAAAACTTGCAGAATGTGAATTAGAGAGAGATTGTCTAACTGAGACGCTCAATGAATGTTCTGGGAAAAAGATATATATCTCCATATGCTGCAGACTCACAGTCAGAAGGAAAGAGGCAGGGATGCAAAAGACATGGAGAGTGTTTGTCTTCAAGCAAGCTTTGTGGAGAATATACAGAAATTCCAGTCCAATTTGGCTACTTCCAGAGCAATGTCAGAGTGTCTTGCTTAAAGAAATATATTGCTAGAGGAAATTCTGCATGAAGCAGCAGAACAAAGTATAGTTTTGTGTGAAAGAACATTAGCATGTGAGTGCTCCACAAAAATAGTAGCACAAGCTTCAGGTGAAAATGAGCGCCAGAGAACAAGAGCTTCAGTGTAGAACAAAAGTTACAGAATCTGAATTCGCTGAACATAAGTTGGGACTTGTTAAACTTGAAGATATCTAGAGAAATACTCTGAAGACTCAAATCAAGTTTGAAATATCAATGGGAAGTGGGAAAAGCAGAAATGGAAAAGAAGTTGGACTACACTCTGAAATTTGGTTCTGGCCATGTTGATATGATTGCTCCATTCACTATTAATGAGTCAAAGCTGAAAAAAACTCTCCAAAAATGTTTACAGGAATGGAAATGCCTTGCAATGACCTTCAGCTTCCCTTATATCTAAAGGTGTGCAATCCTCCAATAGGGTTACAGTTTCCGATGATAAAACTGTACCAAAAGTTGGTGATATTGAGTTGACAAATACAAAAAGTGGTCTTTTTCCCATGATGCAAAGGTACAAAAAGTGTGTAGGATGAAGCCTTTAGATGTGGGAAAAATTATTGACGTTTTTAAGTAAAGACAAAAAGAGATGAATATGGCTATAGAGAATGTTGTGCTATTGGTTCAAGAAAAAGAATTGGAAGTTTTGAAAGGCTTTATATGAAATATGTTAAGATTTATACAAGATTTATAAAACAAAATGTTAAGACTTAACAAGGTATAGTCAACCTCAAGCGCTGCGAGCACATCCGATGGTGATCGATGTACCAGTGTTTTCATGGCCTTCCAGGAGATGCTGTGTGCAAGTGGGCATCTTATAAAAGTGCGCAAGTGGGCGTCTTATAAATGGCTAGTGGGCATCTCCATACACAAAGTGATTGCATGCCAAGACATAGTGGGCATGCTAATGCCTTGCCGTACGATCGCCTGCCTTTCTGGGGGCATGTGTTAGGTTTGCATATGCTGGGAGCGAGTGAATGCATCCAGTAAGCGGGTTTGAATGAGCTCCTGTCTCCCAAACTCACCCGAGTTTGTCTTCAGTAAATTTGCAAGATGAAAAACATGCCTAAACTCACCCGAGATTGTCATCTCGAGCAAACTCGAATAGTAAATTTACCCATAGGAGTAGCTCGAACAAGAGAGGAGCACGGAACCTGGAATGAAGTAACGGCATGCATACACCAAAAGAAACAACGTTGTACAGGCAACTTCCTGCTGTCCAGAGCCCAGTTATATATTTTATGGTAGCAGTCCATTGGAGGACAGCATCAGCTGACAGCAACCATGCTACCATTGGGTAAAGGGTCAGTCAGGTGATGAAGACTGCCATGGCTGCACCCATGATGGCAACCGCAGTAACCAAGTCACGGGGCAACACATAGATGTCCAAGCGGTGGCAAGGCATAATCCTCAGCGAATCACTCACCGCCGCACCTGGCGTCTGACCGCTCGAGAAGTCTGTGGAAGTCGGCGCTAGGAAGAGTAATGGCCGATCTTAGGCCCTAACATGACACATAGGTTATGAATCATCTCACTATCATGTTAATTGGGTACGCACACCACACATATACATACACACACACCACACATAAACACACATACAAATACTACATACACATATTCCATACATATATATACACACACAGCACACATATACACACTACACATATACATACACACACACCACACATATATAGACACACTTCATACATATGTATACACACAACACACATATATACACACTACATATACACCACACATATATACATACACACACCACACATTTATACATACAACACACATATACACACACACACTTCACAACACATATACACACACTACACACATTTACATACACACACCACACATATATACATACATCACACATAAACACACACAACACACATATACACACACACACACCACACATACATACACCACACACATATATAAATACACACCACACACATATATTAGGGGTGTGCACTGGCCACTTTTCGTGTTTTGGTTTTGGATCTGGATCTTTCTGGATTGGTTTTGCCAAAACCACCCTTACGTGTTTTGGGTAGAGATGTGCGCCGACCCCCGTGTTTTGGTTTTGGATCTCCCCTGGTTTTGGATCTGAATCTGGTTTTGGATTTTTTTCCTCCGTATTTTGTATTCGTGTTTTGGTTTTGGATCTGTTTTTTTTTTGCAAAAAATAATAAAAACAGCTAAAACCACATAATTTGGGCCTGTTTTTGTTTATACAGTATTATTAACCTTAATAACAATGTTTTTCAAGCATTTCTAGGTATGTTTAACCACCTCACAATATTGATTTCACTATTTTTCACCAATACAGACCAAAGTCTGCAGCGAGCTGGCTGGCTAAAGTGAGCAACAGAGCAGCGGCACAAACACACGGTGGTTTAAAAAAATATCAGACATCTATGAAATATTGCCACACAGCAGTGGCAGACAGGATGGCAGTTTAATAAACTATAATAATGTCAGTCGGCAATGCCCCAAATTGTGCCAAATGTAAAGGAAAGAAGTGCAAGATGGAATTGTCCCTCCCACCCCTTCACTCTTATATGGGATATTAAAAAGGACATGCACAGTTTAACAAACTAAGCACTTTAGCCACTAGGACTGACACTTTCGTGGCTGAACTCCTTGGTTTATTTGGGCCCCACAAAACATTTTTTTGGAAGGACTACCTTCAATTACTAAGGAGGAGGTTGATGATGAGGGTGTTGGTGGTGGAGATTGCATGTTATGGTCCAAACTGCTGGTAGCTGATACTGGACTGCTTGTTATTAATTTACAAATTATAATTTTGTTAAACAAATTGCATGAACTCGCTGCAAATGACGTAACAGGGAGGAGGTGCCTAGATGGTCAATGTCCCTTCCTCTGCTAAGTTTGGCTTTACAAATGGAACAGATGCCTTCACAACTGTTGTCAGAATTTAGATTAAAATAATTCCACACCCAAGACGTGGCTTTTCTGACTTTCTTTTTATCATTAGCAAGAACCGCTGCCACTGGTGGCTGATTTACGCAAACCACATCCTTATCATCAACATCCACATTAGCGTCAGATAGGACACAAATTTCCCCCTCATCCTCCTTTTGCACTTCCTCCACACTATTATCCTCATTTTTTATTATTTCACCATCTAATACTAGCACAGCCGTCATGGCGTCAGTGATCCGCTGTGAAACTGGGTGACAGCTGTTATACTTACTTCCTCTATCAAAGCACTGTTTAATAGTCAATTGTTTTTTAAATTACTTCCGATCACGAATGAGGATGTAGATGATGATGCAGGTGTTGGAGATCGAAGGCGCTTGGATCTCACAGAGAGGGAGCAGGTAGGTGACACTGGACTTGTTACGTTTGAGTTTTGGAACTTGGCAACGTACACTTTGATATTTGATGAATGCGCTCCAAGTGATGTAACAAGGAGGAGGTTCCTAGGTGGTTTAGGTCCCTCCCTCTACTCACTTTCGCATGGCAACGGGAACATATGGCTTGACAACTGTTGTCTGGATCGGGATGAAAATAATTCCACACGTGAGAAGTAGATTGTTTTGTCTTTTGTGCCGGCATGACAACAATGGGCATTGGCTCTTTCAAACCATGGGCACAAGCTGTCGCCTTACTTACACAAAGGACATCCTCGGCATCAACATCCTCATCACCAACATCTTCATCATCAACATCCTCATCATCCTTAGCGCCTTCATCCACCAAAATATCCTCCTCCTCCATGTGCAATTCCACAGAAGCATCTTCAATGACTATGTGAGCGAGATGTTGACTGCCCTTCCCCACATTTACAGAGGGCACACAAATGTTGGAACTTGGAGGATCCTCCAGTACACTAGTATTTAGGTCGGACTCACACATGGCAACCGCGGACACACTTGCACTCTCCTCAGGGACTTGTGATTTCGATTTCTCAGGGCACACAGTTGGTTTTTCCAGAGCTGTCTTAACAACTTTCACATTTTTAATTGGACCACCACCACTACTACTACAAGCAGAAGGGCTATCAGAAGAATCAGCAGTCTTCTTCATAAAGTAAGAAGGCCAAGGCCTTATCCTTTCCTTGCCACTTTGTGTAGTGAATGGCATATTGCCAATTTTTTGTTTATCTAAAGTCAAATATCCTTTCAATTTTTTTTCTTAATTTCAGTAAAACCTGCTTTACCATATCGATGGCGTAACTTAAGCCCTGGGGCATGGGCCTTCCTAGAGGTCAAGGAAGTTGACGGCCTTGCACTGCTGCCGGCAGCTACAACATGTGGTTCTTGGCCTTGCTCTCCTGTCATGTGACAGCCCTCCATATTTTTTCTGCAGTCTAGAAGCAATGTCACAATCACCAATAGTGTAGCCAAGGTGCGGTTACAAACTTAACACACATGCAGTCGTGCGCACACACAAAAATATTAGAAAAAACGACAAATGATTTATATTTTTTGTCAGCTCCAGAAGAACTTGGCCCCAGAGTAACGATTGATCACGACTGGAGTCTGTCAGCACAAGGTTGCAACTTGCGTTGCTGGCTGGATCTTGTCCACTAATGGGGTTAAGTTGAAAACCCACCCACACAAACAAGAAAACAATATGACACTTTAATTGTATTTTTTTTTTAAGAACGATTGGAGTCTGTCAGCACAAGGTTACAACTTGCCTTACTTTCTGGATCTTGTCCACTATTACGGTGAAGCGAAAAACCCACCCACACAAACAAGAAAAAAATATGACACTTTCATTGTTTTTTTTTTTATTGAACACGACTGTAGTCGCTAATGTGGTTAAGCCTAACACCCGCGCACACAAACAAGAAAAAAATATATAAGACAGTGACACTTGTATTGTTTTTTTTTTGATGGAACACGACTGTACTGTAGTCGCTGGATCTTCTTGTACGCTAATGTGGTTAAGCCGAACACCCATGCACACACAGAAGAAAAAAATATATAAGACAGTGACACGTGTATTGTTTTTTTTTTAAGATCGACTGAAGTCGGGCGATACAAGGTTGCAAATGCGCTACTTGTGCGCTACTGTGGTTAAGCCTGCCTAACACGAATGCACACACAGAAAAATATAAAAACTTAAAAAAACACTTATTTTTCTTTGGAGTCCAGAACTTGGGCCCAGAGATGGACACAGCACAAGCCCAGGACACAGCAGACAGCCCAGATGGATCACCAGACAGCACCGCGACCAGAATGGATCAGCACAGTGATAGTGACAGCACCGTGACCAGAATGGATCAGCAGACAACACATGACAGTGACAGCACCATGACCAGAGGCCAGAATGGATCAGCAGTCACCAGCCCAGGACACAGCAGATAGCACCAGTACTCTCCCAGCCCTACACTACCCACCCTCCCTGTTCACTTTACACAGCCAGAGTGGAAATGGCGTCTGTCGCATGGTCCCTTATATACTACCGTACATTGATCATAAAGACGAAAGTTCGCTAACCGCGATAAGGCGGGAACCTCCAAGCCTGCTTGGATTCGACTCTGTTATGCTAAATTCAGGTGGCCTCGGTTCTCTGAGTACCGAACCTGCTCATCTCTAGTTTTGGGTTCTGAGTTTTGGATCTGTATTTTTTTTTTAAAAAGCATAAAAACAGCTAAAATCACAGAATTTGTGAGTTTTTCTGCTCCTGTGCTATTATTAACCTCAATAACATTAATTTCCACTAATTTCAAATCTATTCTGCACACCTCACAACTCACAATATTGTTTTTAGTCCAAAAGGTTGCACCGAGGTAGCTGGATGACTATGCTAAGCGACACGAGTGGGCGGCACAAACACGTGGCCCATCTAGGAGTGACACTGCAGTGGCAGACAGGATGGCAGTTTGAAAAACTAGGCCCCAAACAGTACATAATGCAAACCCTTATGTTGTATAAACAGGACATACACACTTAAACAAACCAATCATTTCAGCACCAGGGTCTGCCACACGACTGTGGCTGAAATGATTGGTTCGTTTGGGCCCACACAAAACAAACTAGCAATTAATCTGTCCCCTGCACAAACTGGCTCTACAGAGGCAAGATGTCGTCCTCATCCTCCTCATCCACCAATTCTTCAGTGTTATGTACATCCTCATCCTCACAGAGTATTAATTCGTCCCCGCTGGAATCCAAAATCACAGGTCCCTCTGTACGTTCTGGAGGCTGGTCTCCCTGGAAGAGTTGATCATTCATTTTTATGAACATCATCTTCTCCACATTTTGTGGAAGCAATCTCCTACTCCTTTCACTGACAAGGTTCCCGGCTGCACTAAACACTCTTCTGGAGTACACACTGGAGGGGGGGCAACTCAGGTAAAATAGAGCCAGTTTGTACAGGGGCCTCCAAATTGCCTCTTTTTCCTGCCAGTACAGGTACGGACTGTCTGACATGCCTACTTGGATGCTGTCACCGATGTAATCCTCCACCATTTTGTCAATGGTGACAGTATCATATGCAGTGACAGTAGACATGTCAGAAGTTGTTGCCAGGTCCTTCAGTCTGGACTAGATGTCCAAACTGGCCCTTGACTTATGACACAGGCGCACGCTTGGCGCTGCTACTGTGTTGATGC
Source organism: Taudactylus pleione (assembly GCA_031769625.1). Lineage (NCBI taxonomy): Eukaryota > Metazoa > Chordata > Amphibia > Anura > Myobatrachidae > Taudactylus > Taudactylus pleione. The sequence continues at coordinate 2,697,516 of JAUIMM010000113.1, forward strand.
ACGTGCGGCTACAGCGCACACAAGTCACAAACACAGAAAAAAAAATGTTTTTTATTTTTTGGAGCATTTTGGGGTTACACCACTCTTTAACATACTTATGGGACACAGGCGCACGCTTGGCGCTGCTCCTTTGTTGATGCACGATCGGCTACAGCGCATACATTTTGCACACAAACACAGAAAAAAAAGAATTGTTTATTTTTTGTGGAGCGTACTTTGGGGGTTACACCACCCTTTAACAGACTTATGGGACACAGGTGCACGCTTGGCGCTGCTCCTTTGTTGATGCACGTGCGGCTACTGCGCATACATTTCACACACAAACACAGAAAAAAAATAATTATTTTTCGTGGAGCGCACTTTGGGGGTTACACCACCCTTTAACAAACTTATGGGATACAGGCGCACGCTTGGCGCTGCTCCTTTGTTGATGCACATGCAAACAGTGCACACAATTCACAAACACAGAAGAAAATGTTTTATTTTTGTTGGAGTGCACTTTGGGGGTTACACCACACTTTAAGAGATGAGCCAGCCGGCCCTTTACTTATGGGACACAGGCGCACGCTTGGCGCTGCTCCTTTGTTGATGCACGTGCAACCATAGTGCACACAATTCACAAACACAGAAAATAATATTTTATTTTGTTTGGAGTGCACTTTGGGGGTTACAGCACCCTTTAACGGTCAAGCCAGCCGGCCCTTGATTTATGACACAGGCGCACGCTTGGCGCTACTTTGTTGATGCACCTGCAGCTACAGCGCACACAATTCACAAACACAGAAAATAATTTTTTTATTTGTTTGGAGTGCACTTTGGGGGTTACACCACCCTTTAACAGATGAGCAAGCCGGCCCTTTACTTATGACACAGGCGCACGCTTGGTGCTACTTTGTTGATGCACGTGCGGCTACTGCGCACACAATTCACAAACACAGAAATTTTTTTTCTTTTTTTTGGAGTGCACTTTGGGGGTTACAGCACCCTTTAACGGACAAGCCAGCCGGCCCTTGATTTATGACACAGGCGCACGCTTGGCGCTACTTTGTTAATGCACGTGTGGCTACTGCGCACACAATTCACAAACACAGAAGAAAAAATTAGGACCATTGAGTCCAGCTCGGAGAGACACTTAGGAAAGATGCGCACACAGAATTCTCAAGCTAGAAAGGCTGAATCAACCCCTGAAAGAGGGAGGCACTTAGAAGGGGATGTAGTTAGGAAGTCGGTAGTCGGCATTTCGACCTTCCTGACTGTGAAATGCTGGCATGGGACTGATGATAGGCGTCTAAATACGACACCTATCATCAGCCCCACGCCGAAATCCCGACGCCCAGCATACCGATCGTAGGTAAGCCGGGTTTTGGGAGCACTTAGCCGCGGGGGGAAAGGAAGGTTTAGGATCAGGGACTCCTGGGGGGACTTACGGTTAGGCACCCTCCTGGAAGGGTAAAGTTTAGGCTAGGGGAAGGGGAGCTTAGGGTCAGGCATCACCGGGGGGAGGTTAGGTTTAGGCACCCCCCAGAGGGATAGGTTTAGGGTGCGGGGAGGGGGGGTTAGGTTTAGGCACCCCTGGGGGCAGGTTTGGGTTAGGCACTGGGGGGGAGGTTGGGGTTAAGCACCCCTAAGGGAGGGTTAGGAGGGGGGGAGGGTTAGCAATAGCCTACTTACCTTCCACGTCGGGATCTTCAGCTGCCCGCCTTCCGGCGTCAGTATTTCATCCGCTGGGCTTAGGTCCGGTGGTGATTCATACCGATTCTGCTTAGAAGAGATGCGGATACAGTAACCAGAGAGCTGCATTTATATTGTCAATGTGATTGTATGGTGCGAATCAGAAATGCGACTAAAACAATGGGAAAGAAAAAAATGTTTCATTGAATAAAATGAATAATCACTCTGCATCATTGAATAAACTTAATAATGACTCGGCAATGGCGGGTAGGCACTGCTAGTTACTATAGAATAATAATATAGTACCGTTAACAGCTTTGCATCAGTAGTACTCCAAATGAGGGTCACAATAAGTATCTATAGTTAATATAAATGAATTTGCCTGAAGTCAAATCTCCCATATTCTCAAATGAGGAGAGTCGCTGACTTATATGTAATTTACATTCTGTATCAAATGCTGTATTTCAGCCATCTCAGTAAATTGCATTTTCTCATTTAGAACAATGTAATAGATTTCTCAGCACAGTGATTTATCATGTAACAATTAAGAGCCCTAGGGAAAAGATGACCATTTTACATTTTATCAGCATGTTTCAATAAACTGTTAATGTGACCTTAATGTCCGGGAAACACTTGTACATAATCAGATTCCGATTCATGAATTCGCTGACATTAACCGCTATCTCATTAATCACTGCTTCACGGGCTCTTTACCTTTATCCAATTGTATTAAGTTATTTTCTAGCCGTAAAAAAATGCATTAGAAAACATTTAAATAAAGGAATGCCTACTGTAATTTGTACACATGGCAGCCTAAAACAAATAGCTTAAAATTAGTCCAAAGTAATCAATGGCGAATTTATTTATTTAGTGCATCTGAAACTGGACAACCTGCAGTCATCAGTAAACTATAAGCTGAAAATAACAATGATGGAGGATGTTTAATACGTGCACTGGGAACGGATGTGTCTTATGGGCATGTTATGGGAGTATTGCAGGTATGTAGGTGAAAATGATTGCGTACACTGGCCTGATTCAGAGATGTACATTCATACGAGGATGAAAGCACATCCCTGATGTTTGGGGGACTACATCTTCAGTATTTGGGGGCGGAGCGGGGGCGTGCATGGTCGCCTTTTTCAGAAACGGAGGCATGGTCGCCTCCTTTTTCCGGGAGGGACGAGGTCAGGGTCTGCATCAGCGGATGGAGATTCCTGGCCTCTTGCTTCAGCCCCCGCCACCTGACCAAAGGAGCAATGATGATTGCAAATGCAGCACGGAGGTGTCTGCATTTGCATCTGAAATGAATGGATTTACACAGCTGCTAGTGTGCGGCTCTCAAATCCGTCCATCTCTGAATCAGGCCCACAGACGCTTAACAGCTGACATAAATGACCATACTCGGCCAGAGCAACTGCAGCTGCCATAGGACTGGTGCAAATTTTGATGCTGTGACCGGTGGTGCATCTAAACGAGGGGTGTGCACCGGCCACTTTTCATGTTTTGGTTTTGGATCTGGATTTTTCTTTGTGTTTTGGATCTGGATTAGTTTTGCCAAAACCACCCTTCCGGGTTTTGGTTTTGGATCTGGATTTTTTTGGAAAAAGCATAAAAACAGCTAAAATCAGAGAATTTTTTTTGTTTTGTTCCTATGCTATTATTAACTTCCCCTCATTTCCAGTCTATTCTGAACTAGGGATGTGCACCGGCCACTTTTCGTGTTTTGTGTTTTGGTTTTGGATCTGGATCTTTCTTCGTGTTTTGGATCTGGATTGGTTTTGCCAAAACCATCCTTCCGTGTTTTGGGTTCTGGGTTTTGTGTTTTGGATTTGTATTTTTTTGAAAAAAAGGATAAAAACAGCTAAAATCACAGAATTTGTGGGTTTTTCTGCTCCTATGCTATTATTAACCTCAATAACTTAATTTCCACTCATTTCCAGTCTATTCTGAACACCTCACAATAGTGTTTTTATGTCCAAAAGGTTGCACCGAGGTAGCTGGATGACTATGCTAAGCGACACAAGTGGGCGGCACAAACACGTGGCCCATCTAGGAGTGACACTGCAGTGGCAGACAGAATGGCAGTTTGAAAAACTAGGCCGCAAACAGTACATAATGCAAAGAAAAAAAAGAGGTGCAAGATGGAATTGTCCTTGGGCCCTCCCACCCACCCTTATGTTGTATAAACAGGACATGCACACTTTAACAAACCAATCATTTCAGTGCCAGGGTCTGCCACACGACTGTGGCTGAAATGATTGGTTCGTTTGGGCCCCCACAAAACAAGCTAGCAATTAATATGTCCCTGCACAAACTGGCTCTACAGAGGCAAGATGTCGTCCTCATCCTCCTCATCCACCAATTCTTCAGTATTGTGTACATCCTCATCCTCACAGAGTATTAATTCGTCCCCGCTGGAATCCACCACCACAGGTCCCTCTGTACGTTCTGGAGGCTGGTCTCCCAGAAAGAGTTGATCATTCATTTTTATGAACATCATCTCCACATTTTGTGGAAGCAACCTCCTACACCTTTCGCTGACAAGGTTCCCGGCTGCACTAAACACTCTTTCGGAGTACACACTGGAGGGGGGGCAACTCAGGTAAAATAGAGCCAGTTTGTACAGGGGCCTCCAAATTGCCTCTTTTTTCTGCCAGTACAGGTACGGACTGTCTGACATGCCTACTTGGATGCTGTCACCGATGTAATCCTCCACCATTTTGTCAATGGTGACAGTATCATATGCAGTGACAGTAGACATGTCAGAAGTTGTTGCCAGGTCCTTCAGTCTGGACTAGATGTCCAAACTTGTTTTTTCCTGGCAGCCCCAGTTGCGGGAGAAAATGAAGAAGGAGCTGTTGACGTGTCACGTTCCGCTTCAGCTGACAGTGTTTTCACCAGCAAGTCTTTGCACCTCTGCAGGCTTGTGTCGGCCGGAAAGAGAGACACCACATAGGCTTTAAACCTAGGATCAAGCAGTGGCCAGAATGTAGTGGTCTGATTTCAACAGATTGACCACCCTGGAATCCTGACAAAGCGAATTAAGGGCTTGATCCACAAGTCCCACATGCCGAGCGGAATCGCTCCGTCTTAGCGCCTCCTTCCCTTTCTCCAGCTGCTTCTGCAAAAGCCTGATGAGGGGGAATGACCTGACTCAAGCTGGCAGTGTCTGAACTGACTTCACGTGTGGCAAGTTCGAAGGGCTGGAGAACCTTGCACAACACGGAAATCATTCTCCACTGCGCTTGAGTCAGGTGCATACCCCCTCCTTTGCCTATGTCATAGGTGGATCTATAGGCTTGAATGGCCTTTTGCTGCTCCTCCATCCTCTGAAGCATATAGAGGGTTGAGTTCCACCGCGTCACAATCTCTTGCTTCAGGTGATGGTGGGGCAGGTTCAAGAGTGTTTGCTGGCGCTCCACTCTTCGGCACGCAGTCGCTGAATGGCGAAAGTGGTCCAAAATTTTTCGTGCCACCCAAAGCGTCTCCTGAACGCCCCTGTCGCTTTTCAGAAAATTCTGCACCACCAAGTTTATTGTGTAAGCAAAACATGGGACGTGCTGCAATTTGCCCAGATGTAATGCCCGCACAATATTGGTGGCGTTGTCAGATATCACAAATCCCCAGGAGAGTCTAAGTGGGGTAAGCCACTGGGCGATGATTTCCCTCAGTTTCTCTAAGAGGTTGTCGGCGGTGTGCCTCTTACTGAAACCGGTGATACACAGCGTAGCCTGCCTTGGAACGAGCTGGCATTTCTGAGATGCTGCTACTGGTGACGCTGCTGTTGTTGCTGCGTAAGGTGATACATCTACCCAGTGGGCTGTCACAGTCATATAGTCCTTAGTCTGCCCTGTTCCACTTGTCCACATGTCCGTGGTTAAGTGGACATTGGGTACAACCACATTTTTCAGGACACTGAGGACACTTTTTCTGACGTTTCTGTACAGTCTCGGGATAGCCTGCCTAGTGAAGTGGAATCTAGACGGGATTTGGAACCGGGACACACTACCTCCATCAATTGTCTAAATCCCACTGCACTAATGGCGGATACCAGATGCACGTCTAACACCAACATAGCAGTCAAGGCCTCAGTTATACGTTTGACTGCTGACTGCTGTCGTACTTCATCCTCCTCACTAAGGACTGTTGGAGGGTCAATTAGTAAAAGCAGTGGTGTTCCTACTTCCTCTCTGGGATGATGAATGACTCCCAGCAGCAGCAACAGCAGCAGCGGTAGCAGGAGGCGTAGCAATGCAGGATCCTCCTGAGGAATCCCGGATAGGAGAGTCAGTCATGCCAGTGCCATGGCCTGCAGGACTACTTCCAATCCTGGCTAAGGAGGAAATTGACGAGGAGGGAGTTAACGGTGTGGTTTGCAGGCACTTGGATACAACAGGACAAAGGCATTTAGGTGTCCCTGGACTGCTTACGGTCAGCCAAAGTTTCTGAACTTGACAGTAACTTTTTATGAATGCGCTGCAGGTGACGTATAAGGGAGGATGTTCCTAGGTGGTTAACGTCCCTACCCCTACTTATTTCACCTTTACATATGGTACATATGGCAAGACAGTTGTTGTCCGGATTTGAATAGAAATATTGCCAGACCAAAGAGGTGGAATGTTTGGTCTTTTGCCCAGGCATGACCGTGATGGGCTTTTTCATCCCATGGACAACAACTGTCTCCCCCGGAGCCTGATTTAAACAAACCACATCACCATCAGAATCCTCTTCAACAGTGACATCTTCAATTTGCATATCAGCAAGTGGACTGTGGGTGCTCCTTTCAGCACTTGCAGAGGGCATGCAAATGGTGGAAAGAGCCACCTCTTCCCGTCCAGTGCTGGGAAGGTCAGGCATTGCAACCGCCACCACACTTGGGGGGTCATTGAGACCCGGTCGTTAGCACCGATGCGCTTGGACCGGGTCGATGGCCCCCCACAGAGCATGCGCACGACGGTGCGGTCGCCGTCGTGCGCATGTGTGAGACCCGCTACGACCGACAGCGCCGGTCGTAGCGGGTCTCGATCCAAAGGGGGCGAGCTGTCGATGTTGATTGACAGCTCACCCCGTTTGGAAGGCGGGCCGGGGGGGTGGCAGCCCAAACGGAGGTGTTCCCATGGGAACGCCTACCATTTGGGGGAGGCCCCACTGACATCACTAGTGATGTCAGTGGAGAGCTTCCGGCTCAGACAGAGCCAGAAGCTCTCCGGGGCTTACGACAAAGAAGACCCTACCCTAGGTCTCTGACCATCGCGACCATCACCGGAGCGGTCGTTAGAGCTGTGGGTGTTAACCCACAGCCTAACGACCGCAACAGAGGCGGGTGTTCAGGATGCAAGCGGCTGCCCAGTTTCTGAGCGACCGCTTGCATCCTCCGACCGCCTCTGAATGAGGCCCTTGGACTCTCCTTGGGGATTTGTGATATCTTCTTAGAACGCACAGTTCTTCACTGTGCTTTTGCCAACTTAACTCATTTGATTTTTGTAGTGGGATGAGGTCTTCCATCATCATGTGAAGCTGAACCGCTAGTCATGAACATAGGGATAGACCTTAGCCGTTCCTTGCCACTCCGTGTCGTAAATGGCATATTGGCAAGTTTACGTTTCTCCTCAGATGATTTAAATGTTTTTTTAAGGTCATTTTCCTGAACTTTGTCATTTGGGATTGTATGTGCCCTCTACTATGACATTGGGCATCGGCCTTGGCAGACGACGTTGATGGCATGTTATCGTCTATGTCATGACTAGTGGCAGCAGCTTCAGCACTAGGAGGAAGTGGTTCTTGATCTTTCCCTATTTTATTTTTATCGGAGAAAGTTTGGTCCTCCATTTATGTTATATTGATATATACGTGCAGCTAAGGTGCACACAAACACTGAAAATAATTTTTGTATTTTTGTTGGAGACTAGTGCACTTTGTGGGTTACACCACCCTTTAAGAAATGAGCCAGCCGGCCCTTTACTTATGGGACACAGGCGCACGCTTGGCGCTGCTCCTTTTTTGATGCACGTTCAGCCACAGTGCACACAGGGCCTGATTCAGAGCCGGACGCTCTGACCAGAGCGCTCACTCTGAATCAGGGCCCTCCTACATGAAAATGGAGCGGCCTCCTGGCCGCTCGCATAGCTATGGGTGACCACCCACAGCATATGCGAGCGGCCAAAAATATGGTAGCGATGGTTGACCATCGCGACCATCAGGCTTGCGACGAGACCCTGCGGTAGGGTCTCGGTGACCGCAAGCCCTGGAGTGATTTTGGCTCTATCAGAGCCAAAATCACTCCCACTGACATCACTAGTGATGTCATTGGGGCCGGACCCAGACATTAGGCGTTCCCATGGGAACGCCTCCATCTGGCAGCAACGCCCCCGGCATGCCCACCAAAGGGGGCGTGCTGTCAGTCACCATCGACAGCACGCCCCCTTTGGTGCGAGGTCCGGAGCGACAGCTTGGCTGTCGTTGTCTGGGTCTCGCGCATGCGCACGACGGAGCTCCCTCCGTCATGCGCATGCGCAGTGGGGTAACATCGACCCGCTTGCGACCGTCCTGCGCTCGCGAGCGGGTCTGAATGACCCCCACAATTCACAAACACAGAAAATATTTTTTTAGTTTTTTTTGGAGTGCACTTTGGGGGTTACAGCACCCTTTAACGGTCAAGCCAACCGGCCCGTTACCTATGACACAGGCGCACGCTTGGCGCTACTTTGTTGGTGCACGTGCAGCCACAGTGCACACAATTCACAAACAAAGAAAATATTTTTTTATTTTGTTTGGAGTGCACTTTGGGGGTTACAGCACCCTTTAACGGTCAAGCCAGCCGGCCCTTTACTTATGACACAGGCACACGCTTGGCACTACTTTGTTGATGCACGTGCGGCTACTGTGCACACAATTCACAAACACAGAAAAAATATTTATTTTTTTTGCACTTGGGGGGAGCACCCCTGATGGATAGAGCACCCCCTGGACAACACTACAGCACCCCTTTAGGACTGGGACACTGCACAGGACTTTGGAGTGGACACAGCCCCTATGGACAACTGACTGCACAACACAGTCCAGCCAACCCCTATGGAATTTGGACTGAAGGAGTGGACACAGCCCCTATGGACAACAGCAGCACAGCACAACACTACACTGCACTACACTACACAGCCCAGCCAGCAATAACTCCCACCCTCTCTCTTCACTGTCCACAGCCAAGTGAGAAAATGGCGCCGACGTGCGTACCTTATATAGAATCCAAAACCCGCGAGACCCGGAAGGTGGGATGATGACGTTTTGCCTCGATTTCAGATCCGAGTCAGGCGGGAAAAGTCGAGCCTGACTCGGATCGGCCTCGGATCGGGGGGGCTCGGGGTGAAATCCGAACCCACTCACCCCTATTCTGAACACCTCACAATATTGTTTTTAGGCCAAAAGGTTGCACCGAGGTAGCTGGATGACTTTGCTAAGCGACACAAGTGAGCGGCACAGGGCAGCATTCCCCCTACACCACACAGGGCAGCCCCTGTAAAAATTATTTGGATGACTTAAATCACCCCTTTTTATTTGGAGACTGGAGTGAATACACAGCACACCACACAGGACAGCCCCTGTAAAGATTATTTGGATGAAAGGCAGCTTACACCACACAGGGTAGCCCCTGTAAAAATGATTTGGATGAAGGGCAGCGTACACCACACAGGACAGCCCCTGTAAAGATTATTTGGATGAAAGGCAGCTTACACCACACAGGACAGCCCCTGTACAGATTATTTGGATGAAAGGCAGCTTACACCACACAGGACAGCCCCTGTAAAAATGATTTGGATGAAGGGCAGCATACACCACACAGGACTGCCCCTGTAAAAATGATTTGGATGAAGGACAGCTTACACCACACAGGACAGCCCCTGTAAAAATTATTTGGATGAAGGGCAGCGTACACCACACAGGGCAGCACCTGTAAAAATGATTTGTTTAAAGAAGGGCAGCGTACCTCTATACCACACAGGGCAGACCCTATAAAAAAATATTTTTTATGAAGGGCAGCGTACCCCTCCACCACACTGGGCAGCCCCTGTAAAAATGATTTGTTTAAAGAAGAAGGGCAGCATACCCCTACACCACACAGGGCAGCACCTGTAAAAATTATTTTTATTTTTGGGCAGCAGCCACATGGCAGACAGGAGTACAGCACCTCCGCGCACCCATGCTGATGACAGGTGTGGCTGACACGCACACAAAAAAAAATATATATATTTTTTTTTAACACTAGTGGTAGGTGAAGAGAGCACCCCTGAAGGACAAGCACCCCCTAGACAACACAGCACTACAGCTGGCCAGCCAGCCAGCCCCTATGGACAGGACAACAGCCAGCCCCTATATGGACAACAGTAGCCAGCCAGCCCCTATGTATATGGACAAAAGTAGACAGCCAGCCCCTATGGTTAGCGTCAGCAACAGCTCCCAGCTCCCTCCCTCTTCACAGTAGCCAGCCAGCCCAGTATGTAATGTATATAAGTGTACTACTAATTTTATTATCACACAACTGTAGCCAACAGCTCCCAGCTCCCTCCCTCTGCACATATGCTATACAGCTGGAATGAAAAATGGCGGCTATCACGGGACCTTTATAGAATCCAAAACCCACGAGAATCCGACAGCGGGAAACCCCGAGCCGGACTCGGTACCCAACTCGGATCGGGGGGGTTCGGATTTCGAAAATCCGAACCCGCTCATCCCTAGTCTAAACACGCACCAATCTGTACTTTAGTGTCTACAGACGCTGACAGCAGGACTCACGTACACAAGTGAAAGATTTTGTAGCCACATTTGCATAAAGTCGCAGACAGATGACCGCCAATAGACACAGCCCGGATGCTTCTGTGTTCATCTCTGAATCAGCCCCTCAATGTAGGGAGAGGTGGAAATATCATTATGCAAAAGTGTAAAGGTAACATCAGGACCAACCTCCTAGCAAATTAGTACGGCCCCTCTCAGTACAATAAACGTTTTAGCTTTAAGTGTATCATGGAAGTGCATATGGGGACTGTGGGCCTGATTCAGACCCGCTCGCAAGCGCTTGAACGCTCGCAAGTGGGTCGATGGTGGCCCCTGCGCACTTGCAGCGGCCGCACTGCGCTTGCGCAAGCCCTGGAGCGAGAGAGAAATTCTCTCGCTCCGTGGCTCACTACAAAAGGGGCGGCTGTCGATGTTGATCGACAGCTCGTCCGTTTTGTAGGCGTGGCGGGGGGGTGGCTTCACAAACGGAGGCGTTCCCAAACGAACGCCTACCGTTTGTGGGCGGCCCCACTGACATCACCAGTGATGTCAGTGGGCGAGCTTCCGGCTCTATTAGAGCTGAAAGTTCTCTGGGGCTTTCGGCCACGAGACCCTACCACAAGGGTCTCGTCGCAAGCCCAGATGGTCGCGATGGTCTTGACCATCGTGACCATCATCCTAGCCGCTCGCAATAGCTGTGGGTGGTCACCCACAGCTAAGCATGCGGCCAGGAGGACGCACAAAAAAAAAAAAAACGCCCTGATTCAGAACGTCCGTCTCTAAATAAGGCCCTGTGTTTATTGCATTTTGTAATTTTGTGTATGTGCAGCTATTTTTTTATAACATTGCTTTAATTGTACCTGGAAATGCAGCTCTCCATCAAGGTGCAATATGAAGGCACAAAATAGTTACGATTAAAGGTACAAGATGAGACTTATGACGAAGAGAAATAGCTGAGTGCAAAATAAACTGCAAATAATGCTACTAAAAATGAACCCTATCTACTCCTTTGTCACATTTTGGTAATATTGCTCAGCAAAATGAGACAAAAAATGCCACCAAAATGTAATAGGCTGTAAATAGTAATGGCGCAGTTAGCCAATCAGCTCTTCCCCATTAATTTCTATGGATTGACTGGGAGTGACCTGGTTACAATTCAGCGCAGCTCAAGTTCATTGGTTTGTTATTTTTCCAAGATGCCTGGATGTTACATGGAAGTTGGAACAAAGAGGATGTGATCCACATATTTTGTAAGCATTAAAGTGGAGAAGGCAATGTATTTCTTCCTAAAATGTAATTATTTGGCTGATCCTATCCTAGTGGCTGTCACAGGCGTCTGAGCCACCGGCTTTTAGCAGCATCTGAGTCCCCGACTTTTAACGGCTGCTGTTATTTTATTATGACTGTTGACATTTTGGTTGTCGACCTTATGACTGTCTACATTTTATTATGACTGTCGGCATTTTGACTGACGACTTTTGAAACTGTCGACATTATAATTTGTCTATATTTTAACTGTCTACATTTTAACTGTTGACATTTTCACCCTGTTCAATTCAAATTGTCTATATATTGAATATCTAAATGATGTCCATGCCTAAATTATGTACTTGTCGACATTATGGTGTCCATGTTTTGAATGTCTTAATTTGGGCTGTCTAAGCAATATACCCAACCTGCCTGTGTCAACCTCTACACCTCCACAAACAGAAATCCATGTGTACCTCTGCAAATGAAAGAACATGGCAAAGAGGGAATTCCCCATTAAATGTTTCTTCTTTACCCCTTTATTCTATTTAAAATAAAGGAAGGCCACATTGGTCTCTTGAAACGACATTACCCAGCAGCCACTGGGAAAGGAAGACTAAAAAAAAAAATTGAGAAGCCTGTGAAGAGCTGAGAGTGGGGAGTTGCATTGGTGAGAGGCACCAAGCCGCCACTGTGTAAGCTGAGCAGCAGCATGTGACCAATATACTGAACCGTCATTGAAGCAAGCATGAAACATACTTGCTGACATTCAGCTCCCTCCTTCCGGGAAGGAGCTGAATGTCTGCTTATAGTGGGGAGCATGGCCAGGCAATGATGAAGCATTGGGGGCTTTGCCGGGCACGTGCCAAAAATAACGTCATTGTGAAGCAGGGGGCGGGGCGAAGATGACGCGATTTAGCGTTTCTAGTTTACCCTGGGGGGGGGTGTAGAGGAGGGCCGGCGGCTGCCGGGAGGCTTGTCTGCCTTTCCAGGGGGGCTGGGAGCAGCACCCGATTTCGGGAGTCTCCCGGCCAAATCAGGAGGGTAGGTAAGTCTGGCATGACAGTGAGTGCAAAGAAGCAATGATTCACTTGAGTAGCTGTGGTGAGTTAAAAGAACGATGGCAGGATGTGCCACAGAAATATAGAAGCAAGAAAATGAAGGAGTATTGTACAGCAGGCATAAAACATAAGGGGGGAATTCAATTAGGTGCGAGTCGGCGAACTCGCACCGCTAATTGCAGTTACAACTCAAATGCAAAGTTGCAAACTGACATTGCTTTTTCAGGGGAAATTCGTTTTTTTTGTACGCACCCCCTGAGCAGGTGAAAAAAAAAAAGGAAAAGATGTCAGGACACAGGTGGTGACTCTGCAAGGATCGCAATTACACGCAGACAGCTTTACAATTATGTCCTTGCTATTATGCAAATGTAGCAGTGTATGACACCCCCTGCTGCATTTGCAATCTCAGCACTGCGATGGAGGTCGCAGGCTGGGATCACCATCGTGACTATCGGTGGACGTTGCCCGTGATGGTGGACGGCGCTGTGCTGCCATCCAGCTGAGTAAGCCTCAGCTTACTCAGGCTGGTCGGCTTGCGAGCCCAGGACACTGCATTGGTCGATGTAGTTCCTGGGCTTGCCACTCCCGAAAAATGCAGCAGACACGACCCTGTTTCCGGGAATGCCGGCTGCCGCCGCCCCCGCTCTGCCCCTTGAAAGCCTCTGCCTGTCAATCAGGCAGAGACATTGGGCCTGATTCAGAGCCGCTCGTAAGCGGCCGCTCGATCGCTCCGAGCGATGTTCGCACAACTGTGCATGCGTATGGGTTGTAATACGCATGCGCCAACCAGTCATTGCGGTCGGAAATTGTGTGCTCGCAAAATAGCGAATGCCTGCTAATTTGAGTGACAGAATGAGGCGTTTGTGGGTGGTAACAGGGGAAGGTGCTTGAAAACGGGGAGTGGAGATCCGAACGCAGGAGTGCCAAAAGGTCAAAACGGGCGTTTTAAGGGTGTGCATAATTAACAAAGCAGCGTCATCGACCACGTCACTTGGTTGTTTCTTAGCCAGAACTGGTCGCATGATTGCGGTAGGAAAATCCAGCCACAAGCACTGCGAGCAGTTCAGATGCCTTTCGATGTACTCGATTAATCAAATAAATAGCGGAGATGACGTAGGATGCGAGCGGCCAGGTGGCGTCTTTACAAAATAGTGAGTGCATATTTCGATCGCTCGCTCAGACATAGAAGCGTCAACAGACCGCAAAGAGCGAGTGCTCAATTTAAATAGCCGGCCCCTTTTTCTAAACGAGCAAGCGCAAATAGCGTCCGGCTCTGAATCAGGCCCATAGAACGGTCTGCGTGCGACTACACAGGACACATTCTGCACACTCGCAGAATGGGTCCTGCGAACACGCAGATTTTCGATAATCGGGAATCTGCAATCAGGTCCTACATGGTCCTGCTATCTTACTTGTCACATTTGTTGGAGTTCAGGACGGTTTCCCCCACTTTTTTATGTTCTTCTCTCAGTTTGCTTTTTCTACAAAATTCGTGCAACATCGCAGCTAGTAGCTAGAAATTCTGTCCACTGTCAGCAAATCAGCAACACACATAGGAGCTTATTCTACGACCGCACGGCCGCCTCGATGTTTTGCCAGTGCGCATGCGCACGAGGGAGCCGGCGCATGCGCACTAGTGATGTCAGTGGAGAGCTTCCGGCTCAGACAGAGCCAGAAGCTCTCCGGGGCTTACGACAAGTGAGACCCTACCCTAGGGTCTCGTCGTAAGCCCTGATGGTCGCGATGGTCTCTGACCATCGCGACCATCACCCGAGCGGTCGTTAGAGCTGTGGGTGTTAACCCACAGCCTAACGACCGCAACAGAGGCGGGCGGTCAGGATGCAAGTGGCCGCCCAGTTTCTGAGCAACCGCTTGCATCCTCCGACCGCCTCTGAATGAGGCCCATAGTTACTGGACACTTGAAAAGTTTTGTTAAAGAAGTGTGCTATTTTCTACCATTAAACAATGCTGCAATGTTTATATCATTGTGGAATAAGATTTCCGGTTTATTTGTGGATCTAAATTTATATGGACCCCAACATCTACCTTTGACATTTCTCATTTAGTATAAAGAGTGATTTATTTCTTTGATTAGTCTATAAGGTAAGACAGAGAGTCTAATTTTTTAGGGCTCTATCTATCACTCGGTTTCATATGTGTGGACACCTCGTTGTATTTTTTGCGCAAAATATAGTGAAAAGTGTGTGAAGTGGATCCGATGGGACAAAGCTTTATCGCAAGCTCTGTCTCTGCTAGAGAATCTTCATGCATTCTTGTGATATTTCTTAAATTTGCAATGTGAACTCAAAAATATCACACTACAACTAGAGATGAGCGGGTTCGGATCTCAGAGTTCCGAACCCTCCCGAATTTTGAAATCCGGGGCGAGAACCAAACGTGCGTTCGGTTCCTTTGCAGGCCCTGGATCTCAATTGCGAGCTTTCGTCTCTATGAACTATGTAGTATATAGGGACCAAGCGGCGGATGCCATTTCACTCCGGCTGTGGAGACTGAAAAGGGAGGGTGGGTAGTGTAGGGCTGGGAGAGGTGCTGGTGCTGTGTTGTCTGCTGTGTCCATCTGGGCTGTTGCTGATCCACCTGGGCTGGTGCTGTGTTGTCTGCTGCATCCATCTGGGCTGGTGCTGTGCAGTCTGCTGCGTTGATCTGGGCCCAAGTTCTGGACCAAAAAAAAAAAAAAATATATATATATATTGTCAATTTATCTTCTGTGTGCGTGAGTGTTAGGCTTAGCCGCACAAGATACAGCAACGCAACCTAGTGCTGCCCGACTCCAGTCGTCATCAATCTGTGCTCTGGGCCCAAGTTCTGGACCGTAAAAAAAAAAAAAATCTATATTGTCAATTTATCTTCTGTGTGTGTGTGCGTGTTAGGCTTAGCTGCACAAAATACATCAACGCAACCTAGTGCTGCCCGACTCCAGTCGTCATCAATCGGTGCTCTGGGTCCAAGTTCTGGACCATCAAAAAAAAATAAAAATATTGTCAATTTATCTTCTGTGTGTGTGTGCGTGTTAGGCTTAGCCGCACAAGATACAGCAACGCAACCTAGTGCTGCCCGACTCCAGTCGTCATCAGTCGGTGCTCTGTACCCAAGTTCTGGACGTCCAAAAAAAAAAAAAAAATTGTTATTTTATCTTCTGTGTCTGTGTGTGCGTGTTAGGTTTAACTGCACAAGATACAGCAACGCAACCTATTGCTGCCCGACTCCAGTCGTCATCAATCGGTGCTCTGGGTTCAAGTTCTGGACCGCCAAAAAAAAAAAATATATATATCGTCAATTTATCTTCTGTGTGTGTGTGTGCGTGTTAGGCTTAGCCGCACAAGATACAGCAACACAACCTAGTGCTGCCCGACACCAGTCGACATCAATCGGTGCTCTGGGCCCAAGTTCTGGACCGTCAAAAAAAATAAAAATATATATTGTCAATTTATCTTCTGTGTGTGTGTGCGTGTTAGGCTTAGCCGCACAAGATACAGCAACGCAACCTAGTGCTGCCCGACTCCAGTCGTCATCAATTGGTGCTTTGGGCCCAAGTTCTGGACCGTCAAAAAAGAAAAATATATATTGTCAATTTATCTTCTGTATGTGTGTGCATGTTAGGCTTAGCCGCAGAAGATACAGCAACGAAACCTAGCGCTTCCCGACTCCAGTCGTCATCAATCGGTGCTCTGGGCCCAAGCTCTGGACCGTCAAAAAATAAATAAATATATATATAGAGTCAATTTATTTTATTTTAGTTATTTACGTGTGTGAATTTTGTAACCGCATCTTGGCTACACTATTGGTGCTTGTGACACTGCTTCAAGACCGCAGAAAATATGGAGGGCTGTGACATGACAGGAGCCAAGATCCACATGTTGTAGCTGCCGCCAGCAGTGCAAGGCCATCAACTTCCTCATAATCTATGAAGGCCCATGCACCAGGGCTTAAGTCACGCCATCGATATGGTAAAGCTACTTATACTGAAGTTAAGAAAAAAATATTGAAAGGCAAGTTGCCTTTAGATAAAAAAAAATTGGCAATATGCCATTCACTACACGAAGTGGCAAGGAAAGGATAAGGCCTTGGCCTTTATTTATGATGACTGCTGGTTCTGATTCTAATAGCCCTTCTGCTTGTAGTAGTAGTGGTGGTGGTACCATTAAAAAATTGAAAGTTGTTAAGATGAGTAAGACAGCTCCAAAAAAAACGACTGTGTGCCCTGAGAAATCGAAATCACAAATCCCCGAGGAGAGTGCAAGTTTGTCCATGGTTGCCATGTGTGAGCCAGACCTAAATACTATTGTACTGGAGGATCCTCCAAGTTCCAATATTTGTGTGCCCTCTGTAAATGTGGGGAAGGGTAGTCAACATCTTGCAGATGTAGTCAGTAGGATGCTTCTGTGGAATTGCACATGGAGGAGGAGGATATTTTGGTAGTTGAAGGCGCTAAGAATGATGAGGATGTTGATGATGAAGATGTTGGTGATGAGGATGTTGATGATGAAGATGTTGGTGATGAGGATGTTGATGTCGAGGATGTCCTTTGTGTAAGTAAGGCAACAGCTGTAGCCCATGGATTGAAAAAGCCAAAGCCCATTGTTGTCATGCTGGGGAAAAAGACAAAAAAAATCCACTTCTCACGTGTGGAATTATTTCAGCCCCAATCCGGAAAACAGTTGTCAAGCCATATGTATCCTTTGCCAAGCAAGAGTGAGTAGAGGGAGAGACCTAATCCACCTAGGAACCTCCTCCTTGTTACGTCACTTGGAACGCATTCATCAAATGTCAAAGTGTATGTCGCCAAGTTCCAAAACTCAAAATGTAACAAGTCCAGTGTCACCTACCTGCTCCCTCTCTGTGGGATCCAAGCGCCTTCGATCTCCAACACCTGCATCATCAACATCCTCATTCGTCATTGGGAGTAGTCCTGCTGCATCCAATGTTGTTATTCGAAGCATTATTGACTCCTTTCCTATCCGTGATTCCTCAGAAGGATCCTTGATGACTACGCCTGTTGCTCCTGCTGTTACTGTGAGTGGATATTCATCCCAGAAGGGTACCAGGAGGAAGACTACTTGTAGTATATCCTCCAAAAACAATTAACTGTCAAACAATTGTTTGCAAGGGCAAACAAGTATGACAGCAATCACCCATTTGCACAGCGGATTACTGACGCCATAACAGCTATGCTGGTATTAGATGTGCGTCCAGTATCCGCCATTACTGCAGTGGGTTTTCTAGAGTTAATAGAGGTCCTGTGTCCTCGCTACCAGATCCCTTCTAGATTCCACTTCCAAGTCTGTACAAGGACATTAAAAAAACCTTATTAATGTCCTCAGAAATGCTGTTGTATCCACTGTCCACTTGACCACTGATATGTGGACAAGTGGTACAGGGCAAACTAAGGATTACATGACTGTGACAGCCCACTGGGTAGGTGTATTGCCTACAACAGCAACAGGAGCAGCAACATCTCCCAAAAGACAGCTGATACAGAGACAGGCTACTCTTTGTATAACTGGTTTCACTAAGAGGCATACCGCTGAGAACCTCTTAGAAAAACTCAGGGAAATTATTGCTAAATGGCTTACCCCACTTGGACTCTCCTCAGGATTTGTGATTTCGGACAATGCCACCAATATTGTGAGAGCATTACATGTGGGCGAATTCCAACACGTCCCATGTTTTGCTCACACAATTAATTTGGTGGTGCAACATTTTTTTTAAAATGACAGGGGCGTGCAGGAGATGCTCTACGTGGCCTTCAAAATATCCGGACATTGTAGACATTCGGCAAACACTTGTGGAAGATTGCATGACCAGCAGGTACTGTTAAATTTGCCCTGTCATCAGCTGAAGCAAGAGGTAGTAACTCGGTGGAATTCTACCCTCTATATGCTTCAGCGGATGGAGGAACAGCAAAAGGCCATCCAGGGCTATACAACGGTCTATGACATAGGCCGTGGAGGGGGAATGCACCTTACTTAAGCGCAGTGGAGAATAATTTCCATGTTGTGCAAGGTTCTCAAACCCTTTGAACTTGCCACACGTGAAGTTAGTTCAGACACTGCCAGCTTGAGTCAGGTCATTCTTCTCATCATACTTTTGCAAAACAGCTGGAGAAACTCAAGGAGGAGGTGAAACGGAGTAATTGCGCAAAGGATGTCGGATTGGTGGATCAAGCCCTTGATTCACTTTACCAGGATCCAAGAGTCGTCAATCTATTGAAATCTGAAAAATATATTTTGGCGACCATTCTGGATCCTAGGTTTAAGTCGTACCTTGTGAGTTTTTTTCCAAAAGACCGAGATCTAAAACTGTGCAAAGAGCTGTTTGTAAAAAAATTGTCAGCTGCAGCCGCACGTGAAACACCATCATCTCCTTCAGTTTCTGCAGCTGCCAGGAAAATACTCAATTTTCCTTACAGAATGCCTGCTGATCATGCAGATCGTTCACCAAAAAATGACATCTGGTCGGGCCTGAGAGAACTGCCTACTAGTGACATGTCTTCTACCGTGACTATGTGTGATACGGTCTCCATTCACAGAATGGTGGAGGACTATTTCAGAGACAACATCCTACTAGGCATGTCAGACAGTCCCTTTCAGTACTGGCAGGAAAGAGGCAATTTTGAGTCCCATACACAAACAGGCTTTGTATTTCTTAAGTTGCCCACCCTCCAGTGTGTACACCGAAACAGTATTCAGTGCAGCTGGCAACCTTGTCAGTGATCGGCGCAGGAGGCTACTTCCTCAAAATGTGGAAAAGATGATGTTCATTAAAATTAATTACAAATTCCACGAGGAAGACCTATACCAACAATTACATGAAAAATTACAGAGGCTCCTATGGTGAAATCCAGCGGGGACGAATTAATATTGTGTGAAGAAGAGGATGTACACACTGATGGGGATGACGAGGACGATGACAACTTGTAATGTAAAGCCAGTTTGTGTATGGGATCATTTTCATTTCCATGTCCAATGCACATTGGCAGCTTGTTTTTCAGGGGGTCCAAACAAACCAATCATTTCAGTCACAATTGGCAGTCCTTGTAGCTGAAATTATTGGTTTGTTAAACTGTGAATGTACTGTTGCGTATACAACATAAGGGTGGGTGGGAGGGCCAAGGACTATTCCATGTTGCACCTTTTTCCTTTCCATTATGTGCTGATTGGGGCATTTCTGCCTGACATTTTAAATTAATGTTATGGTTGATTTAGGAACCAATGATTTGTTTTTTAATTACTTTATTATCAATTTTACAGCCAGGGGCTGCACCAATGAATTTCTTTTCATTACATATTCAGCCAGGGGCTGCACCCAATGAATTGTGTTTTACTTTTCTAATGAAATTATTATGAATTATTCAGCCCGGGGCTGTACCAATGAATTGTTTTTTAATTAATTTATACATTTATCAGCAAGGGGCTGCACCCAATGAATTGTTTTTTACTTTTTTAATTAAATTATTATTAATTATTCAGCCCGGGGCTGCACCAATGAGTTGTTTTTTAATTTATTTATTATCAATTTTACAGCCGGGGGCTGCACCAATGAATTGTTTTTTAATTAATTTAATATTAATTTTACAGCCGGGGGCTTTACCAACTATCAATTCTTCAATCCTCAAGGTTATCCCAACTATCATCTTTGCACAGTCCTCAACTCTATTAATAATTATATCAATCAATTTTGAGGTAGCAAGCTGGATGCAACCTTTTGGCCCTTTAACTAGATGGAAAAAAATCAATACTGTGTGCTGTGAGGTTGTCAAAATTGACTGGAAATGAGTGGAAATAAATGTTATTGAGGTTATTAATACTGTAGGAACAAAAAATGCTCATTTTATGTGATTTTAGCTGTTTTTTTTTTTTTAAGAAAACATCCAGATCCAAAACCAAAACACGAAAACAAAACACGGAGGTGAGGTTTTGGCAAAACCAATCCAGATCCAAAACCAGGGGAGATCCAGATCCAAAACCAAACACGGGGGTCAGCGCACATCTCCACATTTGAAATGTGGATTGTAGTAAATAGGGCCTTAATGTACTGTATAGCGTTAATCTATGTGAAATTTAATTAAATTCTATTCTAATTTATTCTTGTGAGTTGAAGTCAATATCTATCTATATTCAAGATAAATAGGTCCTGTCATGGTCCGATGCTAGGAATTCCTCTTGGAGGACAGGGAGCCAGGGGGTTAGCTAGGAGGCAGTGAGGGAAGTGACAGTGCTAGTATCCTCAATAAAGTTCAAAACCAGGTGTTGGCTAGACCTAACCAGAGGCGCGGAGTCTAACCCACTCGGTGCTCTTCACCAGTGACCCCTCCTATTGGGATTTGGGTTTTCGCTGCACCGAGTGAGCAGGTTGCGGCCCGCTGGTTAGGTACCTGGGAGTGACAAGGAGACTAGGGAATGACACTGAAATAATGAATGCAATGGTGCACTGGTATGCTTAATGACATGTTGCTGGATTCAGAGGCAGGATACTCCAGGAAGTGACAACGGAGATCCAAGTACAAACCAGTTGAGAGTGACGAGGAATAATGGAAGGTCAGGTACTGGGCGCTTTTGGAAGCTCGGAAGATCTGGATGCAGGGAGTTGTAAAGGAAGCTCAGGAATCCAAAGACAATGGGTGTACAGTGGACCCAGATGCAGGGTAGTGTGAAGACACTCTGTAGATACAGTAACGGAATACAAGTAACTGTGCAGGGAACTCAGACGCTGGTGAATGAACTTGTTAAACAGTAGATAATCTCGGAATACAAGTAATTGTGCAGGGAACTCAGATGCTGGTGAATGAACTTGTTACACTGTAGATAGTCTCGGAATACAAGAATTGTGTAGGGAACTTCAGACGCTGATGAATGAACTTGATACACTGCAGATACAACGTGGGGATAAGGGAAGGTGCTTCATGAATCCAGACGCAGGGAAAGCTACAGAAACAAGTGTTTGGAAATGCTACAGGAGATACAGAAAACTGGTAAATGAGCCAGAGCTGAATAAACACAGGAGGATAAACTGAAGCAAAACTTGAGTGTAAACAAAGTAAGACACTAGGAATCCAGACGCGGATATGCGCACGAAGACACAGGTGACTGAGACGCGAGATGCCTCCAATAATACTAAGGAGTCAGACGCAGACTAGCTGTGGGATACGCTAAGAGAGTAACCTAGAGCCTGGCACAAATACTGGCATTATAGTCACTGGGAAAACGAAGTTGAACAGCAACTTCCTGTTCCTTGAGTCAGGCTAAATACCCTTAGGTAGTTGGTCATTTGATTAGAGGATCAGCTGAGTGACCGCATGACTACCATTGGGAGAGACTAGTCAGGTGATATGGACCAACATGGCTGCGCTCATGCCCGCCACCTCAGGAACCAGGACACATGCACGGAATCCCTAGCAGACCCTAGGGAGAATACTGACCTCCACTCCCAGTGACTGAACACCTAAGCCCAAGGATGCCGGCGTGGAGGTGAGTAGCGGCCGATCCCATGTCGCATCCTGACAAGTCTGTAGTTTTTTTATTGTATTATACTGTATATTGTGTAGGTCTGTAGATTTCACTAGTATCTGAAATTGTAAATTATTTTATGTCAAGCTATATTCTTATTATATTATGTCAAGCTATATTTTAATTGAGAGGTTTGTAGTGATAATTGTTGTATATGTGATTTATGTATCTTGATTGAATAATTACTGTAACGTAGTCAGACCAATGTTTCTTGATTATACTGTCCCATTGCTTTTCTTTGAATTGGTAAATGTAAACCAAAATATTAATTTACACAAATATTGTCTGCAATTGTTTGCGTCTGCTTCAGGAACCCTTGCCTCTCTGCATGGTATAGTAAAGAGTTGCCGCCATAGAAAATATCCTGTGATGATCAAATCCCTACCAATGTAAATCCAGGCTTAACCCACATGGTATTACAGCTATCTTACATGAAGACATGAGGCACATGTTCACAGGAAGGTACAAATATACAAAGAGGATGATGATAATTTGTCATAATCCACGTGCATGCTTTGCCGATGCAGACTCATCTTGAGATGTGTATGGCTCTGCGTATGTGTGGAAATAATCTATTTTTCCAATTTTTTTTCTTTTATTTCCATTTTGACAAAAAAACCACCGCATCAGCATCATAGTGTAAGCCAACCATCCTCAAGAGAACCTATATACTTCCAACCCTGGTCAGACCCAGGTCAGACCCATTTACACTGCACCTTTGATCTGGGTTACTCCCAGGTCAGCCCTGTTCACACTGAACTCAGGTCTGCCCTGCTAAACCTGTGAGGTCATAAAAAGTGGGAGGTGACTGCTCCACAACCACCAATCCGCTCATTTTAGGCATGATCCAGATCAGATAACCTGGGTTGCACCGTTTACACTGCACCATTACCTGGGTCCATCCTGGGTCCAACCCTGGTAGCTACCTGGGATGGATTGCAGGGTCACTTGACCCAGGTTATTTTTCAGGGACCCTTTTACACTGAGCTGCAACCCGGGTAGACCCAGCAAAAACCCAGGTTTTTGCTCTGGTGTAAAAGGGGTATCAGATGACATGCCCTACCGCCATTCTATAATGTTTGGGACCCCAATCCCAGCAAACACATCTATTTCACTCTCAGCGATGTTTGACTGATTTTACAGCTGGTCTCTAAAAAATGTGAGAAACATTGCCAGTGCACACCTCTTAAATGCCCAAATTCCCCTTAGAACCAGGGAAATCATTTCAGCTTTCAATAACTAAGTCAATTATTGTTCCGGGTAATACAAAAAGGAATGTAATTACCTAAAGTGAAGTTAGCAGTGCACGCAATGAAACACTGATTTCTCTCTCTCTCTCTTAAAATAAATGCAGCATTTCCTCATCACAGGCTCCTGTATAGTATTAAAATGTGTTTTAGATGGTAAACTGTCTGCACAATCTATTTGAGATTTGAAATATATGTGATTAAAGCCTATAACAATTACATTTTATGGGAGCACTTTCATGTTCTGGATGAAAATAGTATGTTAGAAGCAATTAAAGTGTAGAACAGTTTTACAGGGTTAATGCCATCCACACATTATATACTGTATACACTTTTGCACTTGGACTGAGGTTTATTTTACGATGACTTTTTCCATGTTACTAATCCAATATAATGGCAATAAAACACGCATAATTATTGCTGTGTTGATATTATAATTGGTGCGTGTTCGTAAACTCAAGAGAATGGATGAGCAAAAGCTGTTATTAGGCTAATGCAATTAATACACATATTCAAGGTGGAAAGTATGTGTCCTTTGGAACTTGGCTCCTCTAAATAGTTCAGAGTTCAGAAATATTACATTCTGACACATTCTTCTATATGTGTCATAGAAATAACAGGAGGGATTGCCATAGATCACTGCTTGATTAAGATGAACCCCCCCTTACACCCATAAATACATTACACAGATAGATAGATTCACAGTTCAATTCCACTCAAACTGTATATAAAATCCAACTTCAACTTTGCTCCCAGTTGCAGCATTTAATAATCTCAGACACATCAGAACAATATAATAAAAAAGATAGTCACCAGAACTTATGTTTATGCAATTACTAGAGCCAATAATGCATCAATATTATAGCCAAGGTCGTGTGAGGACCTTTATCCAGATCACCTTCATGGTAGAAATCAATAAAAAGAAAGTATAGAATAACCATTACTAGTGTATATTAATTTATGTCATCTGCACCAGCTCTACAGCAGAATGATGATGATATGTATGCATTACACTGCAGTACTGCACTAAATCATGTCTAAGGGGTATATTTACTAAAGGGCGGGTTTTTAGAAGTGGAGATGTTGCCCATAGCAACCAATCAGATTTTACTCAAGCTGGGCATACACGGCAAGATAAAATGTCTGTCAGACCGACAGACATTTTATCTGGTAGCCTGCCAGCCGCAGATGTCCGCGGCATACACTGTGAGATTTCTCTCACAGGGGTCTATTTACTAAGCAGTGTTAGGAGACAGAGTGAAAAGTGATAAGAAAGTGATAAGGTGCCAGCCAATCAGCTCCCAACTGTCATTTTTCAAATACAGCCTGTGAAATGGCAGTTGGGAGCTGATTGGCTGGCACCTTATCACTTTCTTATCACTTTTCACTTTGTCTCCTAACACTGCTTAGTAAATAGACCGCACAGAGTATTAGCCGACTACTGCGCTCCGCCCCCGGGGTAGGAGACATTTCCCTGTTCCTTCCATGGGAAGGAACACAGGAAATATCTGTCTGTCGGCCACGGCTGGGCATACACTGCCCCATGGGGCCGACAGTGTACCGGTAAATATTGCATCGGACGGGCATGCTGGACAATCCGGCATGCCTGACCGAGCAATATTTAACCCTCGGTTGCCCCCCACACGCTACAATTATCGTGGCGATCCGCGGATATCGGGCGGATTGCCCCGATAATTGTAGCGTGTATTGCCAGCTTTATCATTTATCTAGCACTTTCTAGAAGATAATATCTAGAATCTGATTGGTTGCTATGGGCAACATCTCCACTTCTATAAACCCGTCCTTTAGTAAATATACCCCTAGGTTTGGATTTAGGGCAATTCTATGGTGTAATGTATGCATTCTAGAGTGGAACGCATGCTGATTTTGTACTTTTAATTGGCATATGATATCCTTTACAGTATGTGGGGTGATGCTAGAAGGTTGGTGCTGATTAAGTTATAGATACTTGCAGTGATATGTTATCTGCCCAGCTCATCCTACCACCATGTCAAATTGGGCCAAGCAGGGACCAGTCACCATAAAGCAGAGAACCAGTGGGGCAGCCCTCTATATGGCCAGCGCCAATCCCAATAATCACTGCAATGCGGATCACCAGCTCGGCTACCTAGACAATACTGGAGGGGCCTATATTTCAGAATGGGAAACCTGGCATTGCCATATACGGTATGGAAACTTTTTATCTGTACACCTGCCAAATAAAGTCAGAGATTAAAGGATAATTCCAAACAGTGGAGTTGGGTAACAATAAACAAAGAAAACATTTCCATTGGCTCTTCTTTTGAAGGCATTGTGAGCTGTACATTTTTCTAAGACTATGTACAGTTATTTGCCGAAAATATTACTAGTTTGGCTAAAAGCACGATCATTCTTCACCTGTGAATCTTGCAGTTGCTCCTGTGTGTGGCTCTTGGCGATCAAGAAAAATAACTTAAATGAGAGCAGCCATTAATCTCTTGTGGACAATATGGAGAGGCAGTCAGCAGTTCTACTGCATTGGTGAGATGGTCCAAAAGTTACTGGCCAGTAAAGACACAGCAGGAAATGCTACTGGTCATGGGTCTCTTGTGCTGCTCAAAGGGTGCTAGATAAAAAGTGCTGGATACTCTCTGAAAGGTGCTAGCTATAGTGATCTCACAAAGGTGTGGGCCAAATTTAGCTACATGCTGGTGAAAAGGACCTTGTTGCTGGCCTTAGTTTGCTAGTCAAAGGGTGCTGTTACCTAAGATTTCTACTTTCTAGTTAGCGTTCTGGTTACTAGTCAAAAGCTACTTGTCTAAGGGTACAGGTTACCAATCAAAAATTGCTGCCAACTGGTCATAAGGTGCTGGACTGAGGTTACTGATTGCTGGTCCAAGGATGCTAGTAAAAAATGTGGCCGATGTTGCCAAACGTTCTGATGAAAAAGTGCTGATCAATGTTTACCAGATACAATGGGTAAATTATATTCTGGTCAAATTTATGTGATACATAGTTGTAGACTCTCTTGGGATGTCCTGGGGTATCCCCGAATTTCAGAGTGCTGGCCTGGAATCCTGAGAGAGTAGACCATCCTCTGGATCAGCCTTCTTCACCAGTGATGACATAGTGGCTTTAAGAAACTATCATCCGCCGGGCTTAGGTCCGGCAGTATAACATACTGATTCCGCAAGTATGATACATTCTGAATTGGGTATTAGACTAATAGGGCAAGTAACATATTATATGCATATAAAAAACATTGCTAGAGTAAGTTTTTTTTTGCCCTCATTCTGCTTTGAGCAAAACAGACTGTTAAATGGGTAGAATAAAGACCAAGGGTCTCAAACACGCAGACTGCAAAGCTAATTTATGCATACCACTGGCCACGTGGCAGGACAGTCTGCGATCTGTAGTAGTAGGTGCAGCGCTGTGTCTGCTGGGCATACAGGTTGGGCCTGGGTTATTAGGGTGATAAGGCACATCATGATTTTTGAACAAAGGCGCCTGGCGCAATAACAGACACCGGATGCCCATCTTTCTCCTTTCAGGTCAGCTCTCATTTTTCCCTGCAGCACATTATGTAATTACGTTGTGTTGCCGGGAGAATAGAAGAGGGCAGAAGAGGAACATCTTGGTCAGACACTCTGAAGAAGAGGAAAAGAAGAATAAAGAAGAGAATAGCAGGTAAGACAGAAGCCAAAGATGGCGCGGAGGGGCAGGAGTTGGCAGAGTGCCTGGCATGAATATAAAAATGCAAGGATGGTCGTAAAAAAAAAAAAAAAAAACATTGGTGGTTGGGGGGTGGGGTTGGGGGAGTTGTTCTGGGACAAAAAGTCAACAATTCAATAAATCAGAATTAGGAGGTGAAGTTTTTCAGGCAGAAATTGTCACCAAATCAATTCAAACAAATTAGAGGGAGGGGGAGGGTGGTTCGTTTGACAGGAAATGTCACAAAATCAATAAATAAGGGGGATGGAGTAGAGAAAATGGGACAAAATCAGTGACAATGTATACAGAGCGGATTGGAGTGGAGGAGAAACAAATGGGAAAGTATTAAAAACAAAAATTCTTGCTGTAGTCTATTCTCTCTGCATCCATCTAGTCTTCAAACATGTTGCGGCACTCAAGCAAATGTAGTTGTCTCTGTATGGCCCTTATTAATATTTGACTTTGATACCTCAAATATACAGTAGACCATCTAAACAGCATGTTGTAGGACAAAACGTAATGCAGCCTGCTTTGTTGTTTTAGGTCAGTCTGTTATCTTTATCATAGATCTATGGGCCTCATTCAAAGCTGTACACTTTTGCACAGCTGCTGCGACTCTGCACATAATATAATATAAAGCCACACGTGGCATCTTGTGTAAACAGACTCCTTTGCCGGCTTATATGATCCGCAGCTCCATCCGAGGACAAAGCATCCAATCACTCTGCGTGACCATTGGTCATCTGAGCAACCAGGATGGCCAGTGTTTTCGCAGCTGAAGCCAGTGATGAGAAGGGTGTTTCAACAAAGGTGACCACAATTATGACTTAAGTAGGAATTACAGCAGCAAAGCATTTTGGAAGGGGTCATGTTGGAGGGTCTGCATGTGTTACCGGATGACGAGCATGTAGGGAGGTGTGTGGGGAATTTGGGGAGGTATGAAGGGCATGTGCAGAGGCTTGTGTGGCAAATGGGGAGGTCAGCATGGCACGTGGGGGAAAAATTAGGAGGTCTGCGTGGCATGTGGGTAGCTATGAGTGGCATGCGCAGAGGTCTAGGTGGTATGTGCAGGGGTCTGAGTTGCATGTGAATAGATTTGAGTGGCACTGTAGTGTCTTTGTGTAGGCCAGGCAATACAGACTGTAAGCTCCAATGGGGAAGGGACTTATGTGGATGACTAAATATTCTTTATAAAGCGCTGCTTTATATATTGAGAAAAAACTATTAATAAATAAGGTTAATGTATGGCTATTTTGATGGTTGGAGCACCACACATGCCCATCACTTATCTGCTGGTTTCCCAGGGGAATCAAAAGGACTTCAACAAATAGCCTGGGAGCCACCTAGTCCCTGAGGAAATATTAAGTAGATGTGCTGACCCTACAGCATGGAAATTCATCAACCTAGTGTAATTTATGCTGGGTACATACTATGCAATATGTTGTTCAATCAGCCGAAGAACTTATGGCACAGTGCATTGGCGGGTGTGTACAGAAGATATATCTGTGAACTACATTGTTCACAGACATATCCAGTCAGCTATGCAGCACAGTCGATGTCGATATACTGGTATGGCTGACCTGCCGACCAGCCCATATGCTGGCACAGGAACCTCTGACAATGACGTCACTACCGGTTCATGTGGCCAGACATGTTGGGAGGTGTATTGGTAACTGTGTATCACTTACCAAAACATTGGATTGGTCAGTCCATCGGGCGAGGGGCTGATCCATAGTTCAGGTGTGTACCCAGCTTTAGTGTGGGGTGGTAGAGAGGCCTGGAATTTTATTAAAATTCCAGGAAAGAGTATTGAAGGTATTGTAATGCTGATCTGGGTGGGATTGGGACAAGATATAAGACTAAAGACAGTGGTACTACTGCTGCAGAATTGCAAGGAAGTCTGGCGGTCAATCAGACCGGCTCGCGAGCGCAGGACGCTCGCAAGCGGGTCGATGTTCCCCCAATGCGCATGCGCACGTCGTTATGGGTCTTTAAAGGGGGCGTGCTGTCGATGGTGACTGACAGCACGCCCCCTTTAGTGGGCGTGCCGGGGGCGTGGTTGCCAGACGGAGGCGTCCCCATGGGAACGCCTACCGTCTGAGTCCGGCCCCACTGACATCTGATAGAGCCAAAATCACTCCAGGGCTTGCGGCAACGAGACCCTACCACAAGGGTCTCGTCGCAAGCCCGATGGTCGCGATAGTCTTGACCATCGCGACCATCGTTTTGGCCCCTCGCATATGCTGTGGGTGGTCACCCACAGCTATGCGAGCGGCCAGGAGGCCGCTCCATTTTAAGGTAGGAGGGCACTGATTCAGAGCGTCCGGCTCAGAATCAGGCCCTCTGTTCTGTGAATAGGTCTAGAGATTTTTTGAAATGTGCATGCCATACTTGCCAACCCTCCCTCATTGTCAGGGAGACTCCCTGAAATAGTAACAGTCTCCCTAACTTCCGGAAGAGTCTAGGGGGTAAATTTACTAAAGTGACAGTTTTTAGAAGTGAGTTTTAAAAGTGATGTTGCCCATAGCAACCAATCAGATTCTAGCTATTATCTTTTAGAAGGTGCTAGTTAAATGTTACGTAGAATCTGATTGGTTGCTATGGGCAACATTACTTTTAAAACTAACTTCTAAAAACTCTCACTTTAGTAAATTTACCCCTAGCAATCTCCCTGATTGCACCTTACTCCCTTTATGAAGCTGTTATATAAAAGAAAAAGCAGAGATATATACATTCAAATGAGATCATTAGTATACTTTCCCTACATTGAATATCAGGCTCAAAGATCCCTAAGGCTACATGCATTTTCAGAAAAGTATCAGTGTGTTTTCATCAACACGTAGGTCTTGCTAACTGCTTTGGGGCTCATTACACTTGGATGTAAATCAATTTAATTACACGCCTCTCAAATTTAGCACTACTGTACACGTCCACTGTACCACCGCACTCATAGGGTGCTGCTTTCACAATCAGGGCCGTAGCTAGGGTGGTGCGGCCGGTGCGCAGGCACAGAGCGCAGATGCCCTGGGGGCGGAACCGGCGCCTCCACAATGTCTATTTGCCGGATGGCCGCCGGTTCTTTCACACGTGGCTGGACTGTGGGCCGAATGATGTATGTGGCCCCGCCCCCAGTCGCATGTCACTCACTGCACCATTATACAGGTACTGGCAGCCCACCAGCCCAGCGCTTCTCAGCTCTTCAGTAGCCCCCAGCGTGGAAGTCTGTTCAGCTCTGAGCTCCTGAACTCACGTGAGAACAGTCTCCTCTCGCGAGTTCAGGAGCTCAGAGCTGACAACAACGCTGCAGGCCACTAGTACTTACAAAGTTCCTCAACACGTCGCTGCGCAGTGCTCCCAGTCCCAGATGGCCGTCTCTACTCTGTTCTCCTCCTACTGAACGCGCAGCGACTGTTAGCTCCCTCTCCAGCAACAGTAAGTAACCCCCCTCTCTCCTGGTCTCCAGTCTTTTAGAGAAGCAGTAGGTAGAGGAGGAACGGAAATGGGGGGGGGGGGTGTAATTGTGAGATTTAGGAATGAATAGTTATAAACAAATGCCCCCCTGCGGTTCCTTCCAGCCCTGGAACATGAACCTTTTACCTCCTGAACCCTGTAAGTACACCAACTGTGAAGTGTAACTGACCCCCCTGCAACTGAAACCCCCACACCCTGCAATTATCCCTACTGCACACTGTATCTACACCCCTGCAACTGCCACCTCTGCACCCTGTAATTACCCTCATGCAAGGGACACCCCTGCAACCTGTAAATGCACCCCACTACACACTGTACCTCCCACACTTACACTGTGTAACTGTCACCTATGCAAGTGACACCACTGCACACCCATGGAACTACCTTTGCATGCTATAAGTGCACCCACCTGCAACTGCACCCCCACATCCTGTAACTGCCCTCCCTGCACCATGTAATGGCATTACTGTGTGGCTTAATGTGTAAGGGGTACTGTGTGGCATAATTTGTTAGGGGACTCCTGGTTGGTGTAATGTGAATTGGGGGTACTATTGTGTGGTCACGACACTTGCCTGTGAGACCACGCCCCTTTTTTTGTCTCTCCCTATTTAAAGTAGGGGGGGGGCACCAATGTGCTTACTGGCACAGGGCACCAAAATGTCTAGCTACGGCTCTGTTCACAATCTCCCTGAAATGCTTTTTCAAAAGTTGGCAAGTATGGTATACCTCCCAACTGTCCCGCTTCCAGTGGGACAGTCCCGTTTTTCTGGAACTGTCCCGCTCGTAGTGTCCGCAGTATCCCGAGGTGGGGGGGAAGTTGGGGAGAGCACAAACTGCTGCTCTGCATAGCAGAGCAGCGTGTGTGCAGGAGGAGAACAGATGCCGTGCGCGTGTAGGGAGAGCCTGGGGGCTGCCCAGTGTCTCAGAGAGTGCTGGGCACGCCCCCAAAGTGAAGAAAACGGGGGAAGCCACGAAGCCCCTCCCCATTTTACATAAGCTCCGCCCCTTTTACTCAAGCCACGCCCCTTTTTGGATGCGCGACCTGTCCCTCCTTGTCTGAAGATTCGAGGAATGACCAGGGGCATATGGAGGGCCGTTCCACTGGAGTGCGAGCTCCAGGTGCCTTACTTACCAGAGGGCGCCCTGAAGTCGGACTCCCGAGCAGCTGTCAAGTAGCTGCCAGCCTGTGCCTGGTCCGCAGCAGCAACAGCAGCTCCTGTCCTGCCTTCCTGCTCTAGTGAGAAACTCCTGGTCACTAGAGGAGCTTGTGCTGAGCCTTGATTGGTGGAGCTCAGCACATGTTCATCTGACCCCATCAGGGGGCGGGGCTACAGCAGCATGTCGAGGAAGAAGCTGCAGGGTCCACATTAAGGTAAGAGAGGTTATACCCCAGTTATGTCTACCACCCTTCCTGCCTATATGTATTGTGTGTATGTGTCACCCACCCTCCCTGCCTGTATGTACTGTATGTGTGTATGTGGGACCCTTCCTGCCTGTATGTACGTATGTGGGACCCTTCCTGCCTGTATGTGTGTATGTGTGACCCTTCCTGCCTGTATGTGCTGAATGTGTGACCCTCCCTGCCTGTATGTACTGTATGTGTGACCCTTCCTGCCTGTATGTACGACCCTTCCTGCCTGTATATACTGTATGTGTGACCCTTCTTACCTGAATGTACTGTATGTGTGACCCTTCTTGCCTGTATGTATGTGTGACCCTTCCTGCCTGTATGTATGTATGTGTGTGTGTATGTGGGACCCTTCCTGCCTGTATGTATGCGTGACCCTTCCTGCCTGTTATGTACTGTATGTGTGTGTGTGTATGTGGGATCCTTATTGCCTGTATGTACTGTGTGACCCTTCCTGCCTGTATATACTGTATGTGGGACCCTTCCTGCCTGTATGTACTGTATGTGTGACCCTTCTTGCCTGTATGTACTGTATGTGTGACCCTTCCTGCCTGTATGTATGTGTGACCCTTCCTGCCTGTACTGTATATATGTATGACCCTTCCTGCCTGTATGTATGTGTGTATGTGGGACCCTTCCTGCCTGTATGTATGCGTGACCTTTCCTGCCTGTATGTACTGTATGTGTGTTTATGTGGGATCCTTATTGCCTGTATGTACTGTGTGACCCTTCCTGCCTGTATGTGTGTCCCTTCGTGTGTATGTGTGACCCTTCTTGCCTGTATGTGTGACCCTTCCTGCCTGTATGTGTGACCCTTCCTGCCTGTGTGTGTGCATGTGGGACCCTTCCTGCCTGTATGTACTGTTTGTGTGTATGTGAGACCCTTCCTGCCTGTATGTACTGTATGACCTTTCCTGTCTGTATGTACTGTATATGTGTGACCCTTCCTGACTGTATGTGTGTGTGTATGTGGGACACTTACTGCCTGTATGTGTGACCCTTCCTGCCTGTATGTACTGTATGTGTGTATGTATGTGTGACCCTTCCTGCCTGTATGTACGACCCTTCCTGCCTGTATATACTGTATGTGTGACCCTTCTTGCCTGTATGTACTGTATGTGTGACCCTTCCTGCCTGTATGTATTTGTGACCATTCCTGCCTGTACTGTATGTATGTGTGACCCTTCCTGCCTGTATGTATGTGTGTGTATGTGGGACCCTTCCTTCCTGTATGTACTGTATGTGTGTGTGTGTATGTGGGATCCTTATTGCCTGTATGTACTGTGTGACCCTTCCTGCCTGTATGTACTGTATGTGTGACCCTTCCTGTCTGTATGTGTGACCATTCCTGTTTGTATGTACTGTATGTGTGGCCCTTCTTGCCTGTATGTACTGTATGTGTGGCCCTTCCTGCCTGTATATGTGACCCTTCCTGTCTGTATGTGTGACCCTTCCTGCCTGTGTGTGTGTATGTGGGACCCTTCCTGCCTGTATGTGTGACCCTTCCTGCCTGTATGTACTGTTTGTGTGTATGTGAGACCCTTCCTGTCTGTATGTACTGTATGTGTGACCCGTCCTGCCTGTATGTACTGTATGACCTTTCCTGTCTGTATGTACTGTATATGTGAGACCCTTCCTGACTGTATGTGTGTGTGTATGTGGGACCCTTACTGCCTGTATGTACTGTATGTGTGTATGTATGTGTGACCCTTCCTGTCTGTATGTGTGACCCTTCTTGCCTGTATGTGTGGCCCTTCCTGCCTGTATGCGTGACCCTTCCTGCCTGTGTGTGTGTATGTGAGACCCTTCCTGCCTGTATGTGTGACCCTTCCTGTCTGTATGTACTGTATATGACCCCTCCTGTCTGTATGTACTGTATATGTGTGACCCTTCCTGCCTGTATGACCCTTCTTGTCTATATGTATGTGTGTGTATGTATGTGACCCTGCCTGCATGTGTGTGTATGTATGTGACCCTGTCTGTATGTGTGTAATCGCTATTGCAATCGCAGTTGCGATCACTAGTTTATCAGGCCCGAAGTTTCCTGCACGCAATGTGGATGCAATGCTGAACTGACCCAGAAGTATACATATACACAACCGTAGCAAGACACTTCTGCACCCTCCTCTTTTTCTCTTGTTGAAGTTACAAACAGGATAAGTATTATGGTACTTGTACTGTTTTTCACAGTAGCCACTAACCGTGGAAAAAACTTATTTATTTTATCTGAAAAACAAAAGATATTGTAATAAACACATAATTCACACTAATAAATAGTAATAACTAGGTGACACTATCCGGGCTGACGCCTAATATAACCCCCTGAGCCAGTGCCTCTTGCAGTGCTATAACAGTGCCTGACGATCTGAGTCTCCATCTGACCCGTCCCGTTCTCTGTACACACATCGATCAGGGTCACAATCTGCAACGTGTCCCTGCAGCTCAGCCACCCAAGGCCACGCCCCCCCGCAGGGCGCACCCATAGCCTGTCCCACAGGAGAGGATGAGCTGAGGCCGAGCCCCCCGCAGGGCGGCAACCATAGACTGTCCCATTGGGAGATGGTGAGCTGAGGCCACGCCCACCGCAGGCCGCATCACGGCTACCGGGCGCTTTACAGGCAGCCGCAGAGCAAGAGGAGGAGGAGCGGAGGGGGCACACATTCGGAGAGACTAGGTAGGGAACAGGGCAGGCCAGAGGCGGCAGCAGGAGACACTGACAGCCGGCACATGCCGGAGCTCTGACCTCCCCAGCTGGGTGCTCTGCAGTCTGCACACTGCCCGCCCTCCTTATATACTGTATCTTACTGTCTGCTTGTAGCTGTGCAGCAGGGTGACTCCTGTGCAGCAGCACCACTCTCTGATACTGCTGCTGCAGAACCTCGCTTTGTCTAGTCCAGCTGCTGCAGCACTTCTCTTTGCCCCAGCTTCTGCAGCATCTATCTGTGCCCTGGTTGTTGCAGCACCTCTCTCTGCCCTGGCTGCTGCAGCACCTCTCTCTGCCCTGGCTGCTGTCACACCTCTATGTACATCAGATGCTGCGGCACCTCTCTCTGCCCTGGCTGCTGCAGTGCCTCTGTGTACATCAGATGCTGCAGCACCTCTCGCTGAACCCTTAGGCTGCTGCAGCACTGCTGTCCCTTTGCCTCAGCTGCTTCGGCACAGCTCTTTGCCCCAGCAGATATATACAGTATATATATATATATATATATATATATATATATATATATATATAGTGTGGGTGGCGGCGGCACTCCAAATAAACAATACTTAGGGTACAAAGACCTCTATTTGCTTCAACGTTTCAGTCCTTATGGACTTTCTATAAGGACTGATACGTTGAAGCAAATAGAGGTCTTTGTACCCTAAATATTGTTTATTTGGAGTGTCGCCGCCACCTGCACCTATTGTATCCATTTAATGCGGAGGGCACCCGCTATACTGATCGACAGAGGAAGAGTGCCGAGCCTGTGCTGATAGAGATAGATAGATAGAGAGATAGATATATTTCTAATATATTAAAAAAATATAGAAAAACCTTTGCTATCGGCGCTAACAATAACATACTGCAAATCTATGTGTGTGCAGCAAATAAAACAAAGGGGATTTTGTCATGAATTGAACAAAGCATATAAGCCGGCAGCCCAGCGTCACGGGACCCCCTTCTTTTTCTGCAGATCTCTACACTAGCATATATGCCCAGCACACCATTACATTGCAGTTAAATGTACTCACCTCCTAGATGCAGAGGGACACATCTATACATGGGCTGTCTGTGAGCCACACCCAACGCTGCTGGTACTATGTATGATATGGGTAAAACTGAGCGTGGGCTTATTTCTTATATCATTTTTTTTTTAATAGATTGTGTTGATTTGGTACTAATTTACATTAGCTAAGTAGTTACTTTATACTGTAGCTGCGCTCTTAGATATCCTTGGGAACCACCACTTTGGAAGGGTGTGGTGAGCGGGAAGACCAATCGGAAGCCATTATCTCTGATGACACCTTTTCTGCGGTTGTATTCTCTGCAGCATCTGATAGGCTTTTATTTTGGCTGCAACTATAAGACGCATTACGGAGCCCTGGTAAAAAAATAAAAATAAAATGTTGTGAGGGGAGCACTGTGCAGGGTTAAGTTCCATGTGTTCCTTTTGGCAGAACAGGGCCATTATCTGACCTGTTGCACCTGATCTAGGTATGGAAAATTGCCCTTTTTAAACTCTTAATAGCTGTAGTTAGAGCTTAGATATTTTTTCTGTCACAAAGTACTAATAGCAATTTAGTTTGAGTGATTTAGTAAAAATAATGTGCAGAACTGCATAAAAAAATACTGTGTATGCACCCTATGGCTCATATGTAATGGCCTGCGAATTGCAGGAACCGGCGCCATTCCAGTGACTTAACCAACAGATTTAAAGCCGCAATAATTTCAAAGGCAAATACAACCTGCCGCTTTAAAATTATTGGCTAAATTGACGGACTCCCGCCGTATGTTGAACTCACAGGCTATTACACACGGGCCTCTTTGTTTTATGTTATATGCGTAAAATGTTGAGCAAAGCAATTTTGCAACTTTTAGGTAAGATGCTTTCATAAGAGTGAATAATACTTATCGTATTTGCATACACTTCGAAAGAATGATCAGTTTTGCAGTGTACAAACTAGAGTGAGATATGAAGTAATCTGCAAGATCCCCTCTGGTTTCAGGGTGCAGCGCAAACAGCCATTAGTTACAAATTCAACACTGAAAATATTGGCACTGTTATGTTGACTGTACAATGCCCACACGGTAGTAATGTGACTTAGCATGTTAATCATGCCAGCATTATAAATATAAACATGTTGGTAAAGCATTGTGCTGTCCACACTTTGACTGTTGACAATTTATACTAAACCCTTGTAAACCTCTATATGAGAGCAATGTATCTTAAAAAATATAAAGGGTACATTATAGGGTAATTCATTTAGGTGCAGGTCGCCTTGCACATCATTTTTTAACATGGGTAATGTGCCTGAGACCAGTTTAATTAGAAGACCTGTGATGAGAATCGTGCCTGGGAGAAAAGGGTTGCTCGCTCAAAGGAGTTGGCTTAAGCAAGGCATTCGATGTGAAACGCGTTCCACATTCATTATGTCCTATTATTTTCAACTTGTTTTCTCTTAACCATTCACGTTATATAACAGACTAGTTGGCAACAGGGAAAGGAGGCCATTAGGTGCGCCCACAAAAGGCAATTTTAGTGAGATTACTACTGACACACATTGAATACTCCTTTTATGGTTGTTGCTCTGATTAGGAAGCCAACTCCGATCACAAGGCTTATTTAGTTATATTACACTACTCCTTCTATCTATCGCTTAGGTCTTCTCCATAGTTTCTGTATTCTGTCTTGTGTATCTAGTGTAGGCAGAGCTGTATTCTGTTTTGTGTGTCTAGTGCAGGCAGAGCTGTATTCTGTCTTGTGTATCTAGTGCAGGCAGAGCTGTATTCTGTCTTGTGTGTCTAGTGCAGGCAGAGCTGTATTCTGTCTTGTGTGTCTAGTGCAGGCAGAGCTGTATTCTGTCTTGTGTGTCTAGTGCAGGCAGAGCTGTATTCTGTCTTGTGTGTCTAGTGCAGGCAGAGCTGTATTCTGTCTTGTGTGTCTAGTGCAGGCAGAGCTGTATTCTGTTTTGTGTGTCTAGTGCAGGCAGAGCTGTATTGTGTCTAGTGCAGGCAGAGCTGTATTCTGTCTTGTGTGTCTAGTGCAGGCAGAGCTGTATTCTGTCTTGTGTGTCTAGTGCAGGCAGAGCTGTATTCTGTCTTGTGTGTCTAGTGCAGGCAGAGCTGTATTCTGTCTTGTGTGTCTAGTGCAGGCAGAGCTGTATTCTGTCTTGTGTGTCTAGTGCAGGCAGAGCTGTATTCTGTCTTGTGTGTCTAGTGCAGGCAGAGCTGTATTCTGTCTTGTGTGTCTAGTGCAGGCAGAGCTGTATTCTGTCTTGTGTGTCTAGTGCAGGCAGAGCTGTATTCTGTTTTGTGTGTCTAGTGCAGGCAGGGCTGTAATTAGACTTTCTGGTGCCCTGGACCATAAAGAGTATTGGCGCCCCCCTATTTTTCTCACAGGGTCATAGGATGTGTGCCCAAAAAAGGGGTGTGGCCTCATGGGCAAGGGCCGGGACGAATCTGATTTGCTCCGTACGATGATGAAGTGCTACCGATTCCATTGTAACTACTGTTATCCAGGTGTCACTGCCAAGAGAATGTGACTGAAGGCAGAGCCATAACTAGACTCTTTGGTGCCCTGTGCCAGAGAGAGCATTAGCGCCACCCCTCCCATTTTGTAAATAGGGTCATAAGATAGTGCACCTGAAAAAGGGCCATGGCCTCATGGGTAAGGGCCAGGGAAGATATAAGGGAGGCCAGGAGATGCTGGGGATAACAGTAGCGGAAGCTACAAGTGAGAATGATAATAAACAGGAAAATTGACAGGTCCAAACAGTGCCCCCTGCCCTGCGGTGCCCTGTGCCATGGCACTGGTCTCACTACCCTAGTTATGGCCCTGACCTGAAGGTGCTTGGGGAGGTGGCCAGATGGAGGGGGAGTCAGCCAGGGAGGAGATATGGGTGGACAGGAGATTCCGGGGATAATGTAAGTGGAAGCTGCAAGTGAGAATGATTATAAACAGAAAATTGACAGGTCCAAATAGAGCCCCCCTGCGGTGCCCTGTACGGTGGTATATGTTGCAGCACCCTGAGTGCTGGTGTATTCAACATGAGGCCCTCCAGCATGACTGTGGCAGGGCATGCTGGAATGTATAGTTTCATAGCAGCTGGAGGTCCTTATGTTGAATACCCTTGGTCAAGCGGGTAAGTTTTTATGGTGCATACACACGGTCAGATTTTTCTTCAGATCTGAACGATAACGATTTAAAAAATCGTTCATATCTGAAGGAAAATCTGACATGTATGAACGAGGCGCGTTCCCGATGGTCAGATAACGATATCTGACATCTGATGTGTTTGCAGTCAGATTTGGACGATGCCATTCATTTTAATGCAGTCAAAAATCGTTCATAGTTCAAATCGTTCAGATCGTTCATCTGACAAATCTGACTGTGTGTATGCTCCATTAGTCTGCGTAACACTGTATAAGAGAATATAGAAGGCCACTCAGACATACTTCAGTGTTTCATTGCTTACATAGTATAGTGTTCAAGAGTGATACATTGTTTTTGAAGTACAATTATTGGATTATGGCATCATTCTTTTTCACCGAGACATCTTGCTATCTGGTTAGACAATATCCTCTTAAATCTGAGAGATTCCCGGAGACTGTAAAAGGGATCTGACCGAGGATATGTTGTATCTCTTACCTAACAGTGGCAAATCCCTGATAATTGTCTTCAAGATTCTAAAATTCCCTCTCACACCTACAAATGCTGCTTTATGGTGAGCTATAGCTCTGGGTCCTATTAATTATTAATGGATGCATTAACCACAGAGCAGATTTATCATATATATGAGTAGATTT
Source organism: Taudactylus pleione (assembly GCA_031769625.1). Lineage (NCBI taxonomy): Eukaryota > Metazoa > Chordata > Amphibia > Anura > Myobatrachidae > Taudactylus > Taudactylus pleione. The sequence goes on from JAUIMM010000113.1 coordinate 2,737,112, forward strand.
AGGATTTAATTCCTTTGGAAGGGCCCTAAAAATACAATAAAGTCCTACATAAAAGACATTTTTAAAATAAGCATGAGAGAATAATTGTACACATAAGCCTTTACTGCACTCTTTATCTAATATACCTATTTTTATTATAACTAGAAATTGTATATTACTGGTTTTATAAGTTAGAGTATAAGTTGTGATTAATTTTTAACAATATATAAAAAAAAGTTGTATTTCTTTAACCTAAATATTAAACAAATATTCACTGGGAAAAACCTATTTTCTCCTTTTTTTTTGTACATTGTAAATACGTTTACATAATCACACATTAATAACAGCATGGGAGGGGTTGGGTACGGGATCCTGGCGGTCAGAATACCGACAGCGGCTTCCCGACAGTGAAGCTTGCTACACCCTGTCAGATTTTTTTGATCGGTACGGGGAATGGGGCGATTTTTTTTTTTTGGAAATGAAAAGCCTCAATATCTGTGATACACTTTTTTTTTTGTTTTTTTACTCGAAGCTACGGCTTTTCCACTGCACCACACTCATTTTGCATATGTCCGCCCACACGGAGGATGACATAGTGACTGGAGTACATAGAGAATATAAGTAGAATATTGAGAATGCACATACACTGCTCCATATCGGAAAATTGAGGCAGAGATTTTCATTCTTGACCGACAGATCGGATAACGGAAGGAATTCATTTGTGTTTTCTAACCGTTTTATCGGTGAAACGCTAAAACGATTGTTCATATACACTATACAATAAAAGAGGGCAATTATACAATTAGTGTGCTGATTCACGAATAATTGGTTGGTGTGTGGCTAGCTTCAGAATCCCGACGCCTGCAGGTAAGACCCCTTTCCTGCAGCCCAACCCTAACCTTCCCCCGCCGTAGCCTAACCTTATCTTCCCACAGCCTAACCCTAACCCTAACCCTCTCCCCTAGTGCCTAACCCTAGCTCTAAATCTAACCCTTCCGTTAATCCTAATACTTTCGGGATGCCGGCAGTCAGAATTCTGACCATCAGGATGGTAACTACATCCCTGTGAGTGATTATGGGCCTCATTCAACAAAGGAGACCACGTAGAGCCATCATAGAATGATTGACAGGCAGTCGATATTTGGGGGTGGTGATGGGGCGGAGCAATGTTGGTCTGTCAGGGAACAAGCGTATTAGCCTACTGCACGCTGTGAGCTTTATTCAGAGGCGGCCGTACGGTCTACAACCGCACGGCCGCCTCGATGTTTGGCCAGTGCGCATGCGCACGAGGGAGCCGGCTCCTTCGTGCGCATGCGTGAGACCCGCTACGACCGACAGCGACGGTTGTAGCGGGTCTCTTTCCAAAGGGGGCGAGCTGTCGATGTTGATTGACAGCTCGCCCCGTTTGGAAGGCGGGCCGGGGGGGTGGCAGCCCAAACGGAGGCGTTCCCATGGGAACGCCTGCCGTTTGGGGGAGGCCCCACTGACATCACTAGTGATGTCAGTGGAGAGCTTCCGGCTCTGACAGAGCCAGAAGCTCTCCGGGGCTTACAACAAATGAGACCCTACCCTAGGGTCTCGTCGTAAGCCCCGATGGTCGCGATGGTCAATGACCATCGCGACCATCACCCTAGCGGTCGTTAGAGCTGTGGGTGTAAACCCACAGCCTAACGACCGAAACAGAGGCGGACGGTCAGGATGCAAGCGGCCGCCCAGTTTCTGAGTGACTGCTTGCATCCTCCGACCGCCTCTGAATGAGGGCCTGTGTGTGAACTCTGCTGTTGTTAGACAGTCACTCTCCTCTTAGGGATATGACCGGTCAATCCGGGACCACGAGGATCTTTATAGATTCTTTTTTGGAATGGTGAATGAAAGAATACTGCTGCTTGTTCCCTGACAGACCAACATTGCTCCGTGGAGCGGAGGGAAACGCTTCCGAAAGGGCCAGATAAAGCCGACCCATTCCCCGGATTACTCCCACACGGTAATTATACACATGGCTCAGGACTGAACTTTTATTCTCTCCTACTTGTATACTTCGGGTAATACCCGTATCCACATCGGTGGAAGCAATAGCAATACAAAAAACTTTCTTAGCAACTTGTGGCTTACACAAAGGACTGCATTGTTATTATTTTTATATGGACATTTTAATATGTATTCTGATGGTTATTTATGCATCTATCATCGCTTTTATAATTTAATGTTGCAATAAATGTATTTAACTATATAGTACAACTGTGTAGGAAGCACTTAATTGTTTTTATGTACAAGCGCTGTTTTCAGTCGCCTTTTATATTGGTTGTTAGAATTAAAATGCACAATTTTCCTCCTTCATCATTCTCAGAATTTTTAAATTCTGAAAAAAAAAAGCCGTCCAGGGGCTTAAGCGAAAACCTATGTTAGCCTTGATCTGGAAAGAAAACCAAGGGTGTGATTCAGTTCAACACGATTGATGCAAATTGTTGTTCTGGAATGGGAAATCGCATCCATCCACATCGCAAGTTTCCCTCGCACCCCATAGAGGTGTGCAGTGTTGGGAGTACCATCATTTGCCGATGTGTGCTCAATGTAACCAGTGCCGGATTAAACCCTGTGGTGACCCCTAGGCAGTCGAAATCTCAGGGCCCCCCTCGCAAATGATCTCCTAATACGTTTTTAATTTTACCAACCAATCATTTTAATAAACCGTATGTAGGTTGCACTGACATTTTTTTACAAACTGACACTTGACAGAAGATGAGTATTTTTAGAGATAAACTGTAATGTGAATCTGTTGTCTATGGTTTATGTATTTTAGGTTGTTAATGGGTAGATTACATTAATACAGTATTTTCTCTATAGAGTCTTTAATGTAAAGTTTTAGTTTCTATGAGTTGATTGATTTTTTTCTATCTTTCGGAAACAAGTTAAGAAAGCTTGATTGTAATTTTCTTTCAAGATCAAATCAATATTCTTTTGATCCGTTGTCGCGGGGCCCCTAAAAGGCGCGGGCCCCATAGGCCAGTGCCTACTCTGCCTATTTAGCACTGAGCTTAACACATCGCCAGTAATTGAGTCCCCTGCTAAATGTCACATTCTTTGAACCCTCATATGCAACCTACATTTACCTGTACATATATGATATATTAAACTATGATTAGTATAATACTTGTAACCCTAGGGACCTTTTAGTCTCCTGCTCGCAAACCTGATTCTTATAATATTTACACATGTCTGAAGGTCTAGGTAGAGCCTAAATACACACACAACGATTTTGTTACCAACGATTTTCTGAACGATTTTATGAACTATTTTCTGTCAGATTTTTTAAAGTGTAATGAACAATTTTTTGAACTACAAACGATTTTTGTAACTTCCCTTAATGAAAATCGTTCTGTTGGTCAGTCAGAATAAACTACAAACGGAAAATCGCATGAACGATAATCGTTCATTGTCATAACTCAAACTGAACGATTTTTTCAACGATTGAACGATAAAGACGTCGCTATAGTTAAATTGTTCAAAAAATCGTTACGTGTGTACGCACCTTTAGGCATAGCTTTGGTAAGAAGAGATTTCCAAGTCATGAGCTAAATTGTAAAACTATTTTACATTACAGCACAAGTCATCGTAATCCGTCATAAGGAGACATGGATCATAAGGATTAAATCTGTCTCACCTGTAGTAATGCTTACACTGCAGGTGGTAATATATGAATGGGTAATGTCTCACCCAACATAATTTAAAACGGAGGATCCCAGTCCTTACAGATTGTTGCTCAAGTCCATCCTAAATTCTGAGAGCTTTCACCCAAGGCCGGTGCTAGGGTGTTCGGCATCCCACTGCAAACTATAAATTTGTGCCCTCCTCACCTCCTGGTAGAAACAGGCAGCTGCCAGCTGTCTACCTTTCTCTCACTCACTGTTTGGTGGGTCCTACTCCTGGCGTTCCGGTGCATAGCTGAGGCAACTCCTCTTTTTAGGCACAGCACACCAGACACAGAGAGACCCAGTGTGGGCGCGCATTGTGACGTCATCGTGTATGTTGCGCGTGTAAACTTCCAGGCAACATGCTATTGCTGGTAGTGGCGCTGTTTCTAATAACTAAACAAGGCTGGGGAACGTACTAACACCTCGCTCTTAGGGTCGTGTAATGCCGGGCAATGAAATCCGTTCCTGACTGGGCAGCCGCGGACATAAATTACATTTAAATTCAGGCGGATCTGCGATTTGGCTAATGGGTGGTCCGGAGTCGGGCCCACCCATTAGCCAGATCGCCATTCCGCCTGAATTTAAATATTTATGTCCACGGCCGCCCGGACCACCCCTGCCCTGCCCATGACAGGCAGCAAGTACAGCTGTAAACGTGCTCAGAAAACAAGCAACAGGGAGGGCGCCTCTCCAGCCCTGCACCCCCCTACAATGCTTACACCGCGGACTGCATTGTACCGGCCCTGCCTTCACCATATGAAAGTACAGCATAAGGCAGGAGGCTGATCTATAAAACTTTGTGCCAGTTCCAATCAATGACCTGCTCTCAGTCTTCCTGTAGCCAATGGGCAAATATACCGCTCTTCCCCTGGTTAGACAGGGCTTTCTTGGAGTACATTAGTGAGGAGTATAATGATGATTTGTCAGCATAGGTGCTACCTATTTCTACTTGTTTTTTTTTAATAGCCATTTTAAAGGTGATGTAGTCAGGAAGCCGGCGGTCAAAATGATGACTTCCCGACACTGAAAGCCCAGCATGGGACTAAAGATAGGCGTCGAAATACCGATGCCCGGCATACAGAACGTAGGTAAGCCGGGCATCTTGAGCTGTTAGACGCAGACGGGAGGGTTAGGTTTAGGGACTCCCGGGGGGACTTAGGGTTAGGCACTAGGGGGGAGGGTTAGGTTTAGGGTGCGGGAAGGGGGGGTTAGGTTTAGGCATCCCTGGGGGCAGGTTAGGCACTAGGGGGGAGGTTAGGGTTAGGCACCACGAAGGGAGGGGTTAGGGGGGGGAGAGGGGTAGGGTTAGGGTGCTTACCTCCCCTGTCGGGATCTTCATCTGCCGGCCTTCTGGCGTCGGGATTTCATATTACATACTCAACCCTTTTAAAAACGGCTAGAAAACCAGATCTAGATACAGTTAAATATCTAAGGATCTATAAAGGGAAACGTAACCCCATTTGGGATTGTCTTATGCATAACTCCTATTGTGCCGTACCCTTGAATCAACCAGACATTCAGCATGTTAATACTAATGAAATGTGGACATGGTGAGAATGTTGATAATGTGGTTCTCAGGTGAGTCTAATCCTAACCCTCAGCCTAATATTAATGTCCACATTTTGAGAATATCAACATTTCATGTGCCGTGTCCATGCCAACATTTTACATTTGCGATATCGACATTTTAAGCATAACGGTCCTCACTCTAATGGCATATATGTAACAGTCCTTCTCTAGCCCTAGAAGGGGGTGACAACATTGTGTTTGTGTGCAATAAGTCGTATTCTTCTCACCAACACAATGCCTCCACCTAGACAATGTGTGTGAGGAGCGATATTGGACGGGCCTGGCTGGGGGCCGACATCGGTAAGTGTATATACACTTGACGATGTCGGCCACGACGAACGATGGCAGGGAGCGGGGCCATGCTGTATTGGTAGCATGGCATCGTTACCGATATCCCCAGATTGAGCTGCATGTTCAGCCGACAGGGGATATCGTTAATGACCCGTGGGAGCACGCATCATTGATGGTTCACTGCATACACACTGAACGATATGAACGATATATCGTTGAATGATATCGTTATCATCCATATCGTTCATAAATTTTGTCTAGTGTGTACGCGGCTTAAGACTTTGCTTGTGCGAGTATGGGAATCCTCTTCCACCAGGTGTGACTCTGGGACATACTTGTACCTGATACAAGGTCCACTAGCACAAACCACATGACACAGCAAGTTCCACAACTGTACAAATGTGGTATTTATTTAAGGGTAACGGAAAGGGAGAAGAAACTATGGTACTCAGTGACGTAACTAGGCGATTTGGTGCCCAGGGCAAGGGAATAAACTGCGCCCCCCTAATTACCCCATGTGCCTGACAACCTGGTGGTCTAGGTAGGAATTCATGTTATAGCCTACCTGTCCTCAGCAGCAGTCTTCTGCCGCTGGCCTGTCCTGGCCAGCGGCACCGCCGCCGGATCTCTTCCTTCTTGAGCCCAGCATCTTCTGGCCTCTTCCAGGGCCGCTGGAGCTCTTCCCGCGACATCTGGCTCCTCCGCCTGCCGCCGCCGCCGTCAAGCTGACTAATCTGCCCAGTGGGGTCTGATGTCAGACGCTGTGGGTGGAGCCAGTGACCTCTTTCTATTGGCTGCTAGTCTGCAAGCCATAATTGGCTCGCAGTCAGCGCCAAATTCAAATGGGCGCCAGTCCGCGAGCAGTACCCAGCTCGCAGCCGACACTAAATGTCACCCTGACCTGGGCACAATCTGGTGAGATGTGTCCTCTCACCGCACTGCAGGAATTCCAGCTCTAGGATCAACACTTGATCCCAGCACTGGATGTTGCAGAGGGGGGCTATGCCGGGGCGCCCAGGGCAAGGTGCCTCACACGCACCCCCCTGGTTACGGTAAATCAAAAGGAAAGATAGCATAAAGAGTTTGGCAATTATCACACACTCCACATAATTTGCTCTGAACACTCCCCCACTTTGAACGAACAACACATTAGCTGTACCCTTACTTCCCCTATAGAGGACAAACACCCCAGGTTTTCTATAGCAGCATGGGACAATGACTCACGTTCCCTACAGTCCTACCACACTGCAGCACAGCACGACTCTTAGGGGTATATTTACTAAAGTGAGAGTTTTTAGAAGTGGAGATGTTGCCCATAGCAACCAATCAGATTCTACTTAACACTTAACTAGCACCTTCTAAAAGATAATAGCTAGAATCTGGTTGCTATGGGCAACGTCTCCACTTATAATTACTCTCACTTTAGTAAATATACCCCTTATTGTAAGAACGTCAGTCTGGATATTCACAATATTTGGTCTCTCATCTCTCCCATGTTAGTTTTGTCTTTTTAAATTATTGCTGCTTTAAATTTAGCGGTTAAATCGCTAAAATGGCGCCTGTGCCTGCAACTCGCAGGTGATTACATTTGGGCCTAATTCTATGCAGGGCTAGTGAAGTGTTTATTATTTTGGAAATGAATACACCAGCGCTCTGCAATTGTGCAGCTACCAACACGTTCACATATCCTATGCGCAATATGAATGTCTGCACTTTCTTGTCTTAATCTATCCGTTATTTCTCTCCCTCCCTTGTAGTAATTTGTTTGTCCTGTCTGTGCAGAAACACTAAACTATAAAGACTTTCTTATTTGCTGCACAGCAGGAGGTAAACGCCTCTAGCAATAGAGAACATCAAAAAAAAAAATCTTGCACTATGCAATAACAATAAATAATATGTAGAGTATTTATGGTTATGTGGAAGACGTGCACTATAGGCTTATGGGTGCACTATGTGGCCGGTTTAAGTTTGCTTTTTGTATTGGCATTTCTAATCACAGACAAAAACAATGTCATTTAATTTAGACCCTCCGCAGTGTCTGTGCAGCTTCAACCACTTGCCTGGCATGGCCACATCAGATGCAACCATGCCAGGCTGGGCTTTCCCTTACACAGTGGCATCTGATGCGATCGTGTCAGAGGAGCTAGTTTTCCAGCAGCTGCTGGTATACAGAAGGGGGGCGAGTCTAAAAGGATTGCCCACCCGCAGCTTCCGGAGGAAGAGCTGTCCTTTGCGATTGTAATCGCATTTCTATGTACATGCGGGCGTTATTAAGGTTGCTATGTACCCGATAAGTGGCACGATGTACCGCATCCATGATGCTTAGTACATCCCGCCCATGGGCTGATAGTGTAGGGAGTGTAATCACCTACTCTGGCTGCACCCGTCTCAGTATAGGCCTTTGAACATTTTCATCCCCAGGCTCATGTGGCCCTTAATCGGGAAGCAATCGGGAAGCCGACTGCCTATATACCGGCAGCCGGCTTCCCGGCGGTCTTATCCCGGCAAGGGTGAAATGCCGGGCGTCTAGATGTAGACGCCCGCATTTCGCCGACGCCGGGAGACCGGCGCCCGGCATCACGATCGTAGTGATGCCGGGCGCCGCGAGCGGACAGCCGCGGGGGGGGGAGGGTTAGGTTTAGGGCTCCCGGGGGGGACTTAAGGTTAGGCACCCCCCGGGAGGGTTAGGGTTAGGCTAGGGGGAGGGAGGGTTAGGGTTAGGCACCCCCGGGGGGGCTTATGGCTAAGCACCCCCCCGGGGGACTTAGGTTTAGGCAGCGGGGAAGGGGGTGGTTAGGGTTAGGCACTTGGGAAGTTAGAGTTAGGCACCCCTAAGGAGGGTTAGGGGGGTTAGGTTAGTGGATACTTACCTATCCACGATCGGGATTTCCAGCGCTGTAGGGCTTCCGCTGCGTCGCACTCTGCTCCTGTCGGGCTGCCGCTGACGGGAATCGAACCATGCGGCCGGCGGTATATTATACCCATTCCCCTTAATCCGACCCTGTCCTCCTGGAACCCTAACAATGCGTATTTTAAAGGTATCCGCAGTGATAATTAGTACCACCTCTACATTTATTGTGTTAGTCAATTAACACCAGGGGAGTATCTATAATGGGTACAGGGTGTGCGGGGCACACGGGCTCCTGGGTCCAGGGGGGGCCCCGCACCGCACACTCTGCACCTATAGTATTACTTACCTCTCCGGAGTCTCACATCAGTGCGGGGGTCCGGCGCTGTAAAAACGACTGGAAAATGGCCGCCGCGGCCATTTTCCCGGTGACCTGCGCATACTCTATAGACTCTGGGCTCACTCTAGTCTATAACTCCGGCGCTGCCGGCTGCCGGACAGAAAGGAGGAGTATCGAAAACTGCACACTGGCCCCCTCCTCTCTAGAAACGCCCCTGATTAACACACCTATGCTCCAGCTAGGTGATGTGAACAACATGCACTGTTAAGCTGGGTACACACTACAACAACAGACCAATCCACCTTCCTAGTAGCCGATTGGTAAGCTATACACACTTACCAATCGGCCTCTCGATATGTCTGGCCTGACTTCACAACTGGCCCGCACAGTTGAGATGTCAGTGTCGACAGTCCCTGCAGCAAGTGTATGGGCGATACATACAGCCAGATGCACCAATATATCTTTCAGATGTATCGGCATCGGCTGTGCTGCAGGGCCGGCCTGATATGTCTGTGAACACACCCACCGATGCACTTACGATATATCGTTTGTCGATCAAATGAACTATATATATTGACAATTGTGTACCCAGCATTAGCATTCCATGAGGATCGGCTTTGAGAAACATTAATCTTAGTATAAAACCATTTCTTTGTTAATGAAGATGTTAGGTTACTGTACATTCCTCCAGATGATGTTGCAGAATTCTATATATGCCAATTTTATTTTAAAAAATTTTGTGTGCAGGCAAAAATAATATTTGAAGACTGAATAATAAATAAGTCATCGGCAAATGTAGGTTTTGTGACATTTGAGCAATTATTAAATTCGTTTTTGTTTTTTTAATGAATCTCTACATAGTAGGGGAGCTTCAGATCCAGTACAGAAGTGAAAGCGTTAGAACTGCTATGTTGGCTTCTATTATCTGAAAGGGAGGGGATTGAACAACGTTCTTAAATAATGTGGAAAACCCTCTCTAACTCTTACACCATTCTTCTTTTGTTTTTTTTCAATAGTGGTTTATGGATCATTCTTTTCTTATAACCTGCGTTTAGAAAAGTAACACAATTTAGGTAAGTGCTTTAATTCTCTTTAATGTGTCTCAAATGTGTTGTAAACTGTCTAAGGCATCTGTGAGCTCTGATAAACAACAAGTTTAAACTTTTCCAAGACTTAGACAAACTCTAGAATTTATTGTGTTCATATTTTTTTTAAGCATAGATTGCCAGGGAGAACATATGCCGACCAAATTTTAGATATATATATATATATATATTTTTTTAAATCAGATCTGGCATGTAACATCAGCACTCATTTAACATTGTAATATAATGTTTTAGCATATGTTAAAAACAAAAAAAATATATACACAAATTAACTTTCCTTTAGTTTAGTAGAGAAATTTTTGTTTTTGTCAATATGACCCTTTTTGTTAATTAATTGTGTAGTATTTGTTGGAAATGATGTGTGTGCGGTTGTTGTTACTGCAGAGTTATGTAGGCACACCAATGGTTGACTCAAACTATGAACAACCCAGTTACTTAACCAGTTGTGTTGGTTTATTGAAGTATAGTAGGTATAGCCGTACTCCCTATTATATGCACAGTGGTAATGGAGCGGAGCAGGGCTCTTTACAGCTCAGCAGCTGCTGAGTGTATGCTGCAAATGGTTAGGGGTGCTGGAACAGCTTAAAATGCAGGTATTAACCAGGTTCTTTCATAGGACCTAAGTAGGAGGCTTCTGTCTCTAGAGCAGTAACTCTCGGCGCCCCTTTCTGTCTCCCTCGTTACTCTACACAGCGAAAAAACAAGCTGGCCCCTGCACATGCTCAGTAGTGATCAAAGTGGCCATCTTAGGGCAGGGTATGAAGCCTCGAGGTAGCAGAGAAAGCTTGGAGTCTGGGCAGTAAAGCACTCCTCTTTCAACAGTATTTGGCATGGTATGATTTCTAAATTTTTACGGTCACTGAGAAAAAACTAGACTGGAAATACAAATGTTATTCTTCATAGAAGGCAATATGAACAGTGGTCTATATGTCATGTTAGATTGCGGAGTTATTTAAAAATGGTAGTTACCCTTTTTATATTATTTGAAAATCATAACCATACTTGCCGACAGTTGCTGGTGGAAGGTGTTGGGGGCGTGGCCGGATGGGTTGCGTTATTAAGCCGCATCCTGCGAGACAATTTACAGCGAAAGGCGCATATTTAAATAAGGGGATGGAGACAAATGACACAATTCTCATAGAATCGCGTCATTAGGTCACGCCCCCTACTCGCGGACCCGCCGGTCTGCAGGAAAACTCTCCTTATTCTGCCCATTTCACTAGGAAGTGCCTACCCTTCCGGGGGTGCAGTGGGTTACCCGAAAAATCACGAGGGTAGGCATGTATGATTATATCCCTTGTAATCTTTACACTGTCCATGTATATTTTTGTAATTTCTTCTTGGGCGGGGAGCAAAAAATATGTTATTATGGCGGTGCTAATGTATTATATGCTAACACCTTATCGTAACGTTGTGTTTATATTTGCTATTTTCACATTAGGGGGGCATATCTTTATCTCTATGCAGCTCCACCCATAAGAATTATGGGTCTCCTGAGAAATTTTGATCCTGGAACCCCCTCTCCATGAGTTTCAAAAAGTTTTATCTCACAACCTATAAAGTTTAGAACAATTTTAATTTGTTTTGGGGGGATGGATAAAGCAAACAAATGAAATGAAACATAAGTACATTTGGACATACAGAAGACAAAAAAAAATATATGATGGGAAAAATAAAATTGGTAAACACTATATAATAGAGACCTACGAACTGGTGAAGGTGCAACATCGTAGTAATACGTATTCGTTGTCCATAATTGGATCACTGCAGGATAACTGATAATGAATGCCAGTCCTAAGTGCTGAAAAGACCAATGTAAAAATGTACCGATCACACAGTCCCGAGTAAATTAGCTGTTGCTCTCGGCAGTTTGTCTTCATTATCCTCTGGGCGTGGGTCGGCAAATAGATCTATAAACTGTTAGGGGCCTTCAGTCCAGAACACCAGTATCCAGTTCCCCAGTATGCGTCATATGTTGCAGTCAAACTGGCTGTCTGGGGTGGGTCAACCCAGGTACGATCCCTAGGGGTATATTTAAGAAGCGGTGTCTTTTATTAAAACCCGCAGCTTCTTGGTGTGTTTGAGCTCAAAATTTAGAGCTGTACTAACACAAAGTGCAAAGACTGGCGTGCTTTCCATTTAATATTAGGGATAATAATAATGAAAAATAGGAAGTTCCTTCAGGGTTCCTCTTTTGACGTCCTATAACGTTGGGATCACATAAATTGCCAGACATCATCAATTACGGTACAAAGATGGCATTTGAAAAAACATAGGTGGATACTCCTACTCGCCCTTTGTGTTTTAATAAAGCGCCTTGTACATTTATTTAAATCCCCAATGTCTGTCGGTTATTAGTAACATAAATAGCTCCAGGTAGATACTTTTAAAAAGTATGTACAAAATAGCGTTTAAAAAAATAAAATACTTCCTTAAATTTTTTTTTTTCAAACACAAAGGTAATACGCTATAATAAAAACAGTATAAGGAAATCAAATGAGAGTAACAATCAAGCTACGCGTTTCATGAACCTCTATCTGCTGCCACAGCTATAAATGAGAAGTGTTGCTTATAAATGCGCCATGTAGCTCGTTTAAGACGCGTTTCCTAAAAGCCACAAGATCCAATTGTGTGCAGCTCTAAATCAGTACCTATATCTTATGTCTGCACCAGGGGCGCAGAGAGAAGAGGAAAGGATACTAATTACCCAGACCTGGGCTTGTTAGTGGGGCCGGATACCACCCCCTCCCTCTTACCTGTCAGCAGCCCAGCACACGCTGGGCTGATCGCACCCACCCCTGGATTTACACCGGGGTGAAAGGCTCACAACAGCCCCATCCCCGGTGCTACAAATAGGGTTTTTTTTAAAAAAAAATTCTAAGTTCACGACCCCTCATGAGTAATGGGGACTGGGATGACTCTTAACGGTCCTGGTCTGGACTGTATCTGTTTATGCACTTTCTAAGGCACTGTGGATCCCTTGTGGCGCCATGTACATAATGGATTATCATAATTGGAGACCCAAGCATTCAATGCATGCATCTACATGTACTTTGAACAGATTTAATGCAATGATCAACAATGTGTTGACAGGTTTATTTATTATACACACAAAAAAAAACCCTGTGCAGACATACAGAGGTGTCCTCCTACATCTAGACTCCTTGCCCGTTAAACAGCCCTTCTAAGCACCATGCAGTGGCGTGATTCTGTAGCGCTGAGCGTCTTTTCGTGTGACCATTTAATTTCAAATGTCTTATTCGCACAGTGATGTGAATAGGACGCACAAGCAGCTTCTGGCGATTAAAATGATATGCGGCATGCCTATATTCTGTGTGCCACTGCGGGTGTATCTGCATGCAAAACGCTACACTGTAATGCAGCATTTCACATTCAGATACCCCCGCACTGGCACTCAGAATGTAGGCATGCCGCATATCATTATAATCAGCAGAAGCTGCTTGTGCATCCTATTGATTGGTGAATACAGGTATATTTTTAATACTGTACTGTATGGATTTTCAAAATGCTTGGATTAATTCTGGTAACCTTTCATACAACTGCTGTACAAACTTCTGCTCAAACTGGAGACAATCCTGCAAAGATGAGCTTTTTGGTTTTGCCATTATTTGTATGGAAGAGTCATGTAGTTCATTTCCTGAGGTAAATTTTTACTCTTCTGTACACATGTAATGGGGGCATTCTATAAAAGTGGAACAGGCTGATGGAGTTATGTGAAGTATATGAAAAATGCAGAGCAGAATTTGCTGTATACTTTCTGAAAAACATAAAGTCTTCGGCATCACACTGGCGCATTACCAGCTTCAGAGGCTCTTATCCCTAATATTCATAGAGGATTTTGGCTGAAAAAGCCATGCGTTTCTATAGCTCGCAACTAATAATGAGCACTTAAAACGCACAGTGCAATAGGACCTGCTCAGTATAATGGGCTTCAGATGGAGAGCGTTAAAGTTGAGTGCCTCAGACATTTGTCCCAAACACCACTGTTAGCCATTTTGAAATAAATAATATTGAGCAACTACACACTGTGCTTTAAACCTGTAGTGAATAAAAGCCCCAGTGTGACAACATCCTTAGTTGTAAAAGGTGTTTTTTTTTTTTCTGAAAATGCTGCTAATTAAGGGCCTGATTCACAGATGGACAGAATTGCAGAGTCGCACACAAGAGGTTGTGCAAGTCCGCCCATCTCCGATGCAAATGCAGAAAGAGGTGTCAGACACCACCTTGCTGTATTTGCGATCCCAGCACTGCAAACGAAGTTGCATGCTGGGATCACCATTGCGACCGATCGTTGCTCCTGTGGCCAGGCTGCGGGAGCTGAAGCAATTAGAGCTCGTGGACCGGCAGCCAATCAGCAGTGGCGGCTCCTGATCGGATGCTGGTCCGCGAGCTCCGATTGGCTCACAACCGGCGCCAGATTCAAATTGCGACGACTTTGTCTGTCCATGTCTGCTGCTGCCTGTCGGTGTGCCAGCTGTAATCAGCTGGCGTCCCGGCACCAAATCCACACCTGCTGGCTGCTGATGGCACACAGTGGGAGGCGAGAGGCATAATGTTTAAGGGGCATTACTGTGTGGCATCATGTGTAAGGGGTACTACTATTGTGTGGAATAATGTGTTACATGGGGCACTACTACTATGTGGCATAATTTGTAAAGGGCATTAATGTGTGGTATAATGTATAAGGGGCACTACTACATGGCTTAATGTTTATAAGAGGTACTAATGTGTGCAATAACCTGAATGGGCTTTGTATGGCATAACATAATTGGGCTCTGTGTTTTAGTACGCATGCGCAAACCAGTCATTGTGGTCAAAAATCGTGTGCTCGCAAAATAGCGAATGCCTGCTAATTTGAGTGACAGAATGAGGCATTTGTGGGTGGTAACAGGGGAAGGTGCTTGAAAACGGGGAGTGGAGATCCGAACGCAGGCATGCCAAACGGTCAAAACGGGCGTTTTAAGGGTGTGCATAATTAACATAGCAGCGTCATCGAACACGTCACTTGGCTGTCTTTTAGCCAGAACTGGTCGCATGATTGCGGTAGGAAAATCCAACCACAAGCACTGCGAGCAGTTCATACGCCTTTCGATGTACTTGATTAATCAAATAAATAGCGGAGATGACATAGGATGCAAGCGGCCAGGGGGCGTTTTTTCCAAAATAGTGAGCGCATGTTTCGTTCGCTCGTTCAGACATAGAGGCGTCAACAGACCGCAAAGAGCGAGCGCTTAATTTAAATAGTCAGCCCCTTTTTCTGAACGAGCGGCTGCAAATAGCGTCCGGCTCTGAATCAGGCCCAGTGTGTGGCCCCGCCGAAGTACAAACCTAGGCAAATTTGGTGGAGCTAGGCCCAAAACTCTGGCTGTGCATAAAAGACATAAAAAACAGACAGACACGCTTTCTCACTAATTATATAGATAACTTGAATCCATGTACAATTTGCTTGTCATTTGGCACTTGTGATGCTGAACTGGTGATAAAGGGTCAGATGTACGATCCTTATGGGTAATGATCTTTACATGCATGGCCAGAGGTGTCACAACGGGCATGTCATGCCCCCGTTGTTGTCATGCTAGGGGCTTGGCCAGTGCTCCCGGAGCTGTTGGGAAGCCCCCAGCCTCTCCGGATACAGGGGTGTGTGGAATGCATGCGTGCACCATCCATCATCGCTGCTCTGTGACACCATTCGAGGAGGTGACACTAAAACAGCAGAGCTGCTCTGCTGTTTTAGTGTCGTTACCCATTCGGATGGTGTCACCCAGTGCAGCCAGCACCCCCCTAGTGATGTGACTATGCATGGCCCTGCTCCGCCCATTATGGAGGCAAAGCACGGCCAATTACCAATGGGATGTATGAACAAAGCATTTGCTGAAGAGGGCGAGTGTTAACTCTCCTCTCCGGCGAATGGTAATCTCTTTCTTTCAGCATCTGACTGGCACTTGCAGCGAGTCTGCACATATGCCAGTCTAAACTTCGCTGTGGCACCCACAGCTGACAGAGGAAAACTGGAAAATAATAATAATAATAAAAAAAAGTCTATTTTATGTATGTGCAGTCCCTGGCTGCATATTCTGTCAACCTGGGACAGTGGTTTGTGTGTGTGGTGTGTGTGTGTGTGTGTGTGTGTGTTTTAGCACCAGCCGGAGCAGGTGACATCGATAACAATACTCGCCAGAACGGTCAGTACCACTGACCTTTCTTAGCTACCGATTGCTGATCGCCATCCTATTTAGGAATAGTGGCGCTGATAATGACTAGGGCGCATAACGCTTCCGTCATTCTGAATATTTTCCCGAATTAACGCATGCAGGGAAGCGTAATCACAACGTTCATATATCGACCCCAAAATCACTTTGAATCTTCCACACACACCAAAAAAAAAAAAGTCTCTTTAATGTCTTTTAAAAGCCATGAGGAAGCATCGCAGAGGTGCTAGCACAGGTGCCTACTGCATAAAGTTTCAGCTCTGCCCATCCTGCACCAGTATTAGAAATCATAGCATGATGTCTGACTTTGGGCCTGATTCAGACCCACTCGCGAGCGGCTGTCCGCTCGCAAGTGGGTCGATGGTGTGCACTGCGCATGCGCACGACGGAGGGAGCGCCGTCGTGTGCATGCGCGAGACGCGACGAGCGAAGGACTTTCCTTCGCTCGTTGTGTCTGATCAAAGGGGGCGTGCTGTCGATGTTGATTGACAGCACGCCCCCTTTGGTGGGCGTGCCGGGGGCGTGCCTCCCAGACGGGGGCGTTCCCAAGGGAACGCCCACCGTCAGAAGCCGGCCCCACTGACATCACTAGTGATGTCAGTGGGAGTGATTTTGGCTCTGATAGAGCCAAAATCACTCCGGGCCTTGCGGTTGAGAAACTCAACCGCAGGCTCCGGCTCGCAGTGGCGATGGTCGCGATGGTCAAGACCATCGCGACCATCAACCTGCACGCTCATATAGGCTGTGGGTGGTGACCCACAGCTATACGAGCGTCCAGGAGGACGCTCCATAATTATGGAGGTGGGCCCTGATTCAGAGCGAGCGCTCTGGTCAGAGCGTCCGGCTCTGAATCAGGGCCTTTGTGCTGTCTCACTTGTCTGAGCAATAGCAAGAATTTCTTGCAGCGAGGTGAGTTGTCCCAAACAGAATGAATCACTAACATGGGACCACCAAGGTTCTGCTAGCTAAAGGTAGAGAGGATTTTTATTATTATCTTTTATTTATATGGCTCCACAAAGTTTCCGTAGCTCTGTACACAGGCGTTTAGAGCGGGAAGTGAACGAGGGGGCATGGCCCCTCTGTGTCACCCCCACACAGTACTCTGGCTTGCTGTAAGTCTTGTCGGCCCTGGCAACACATAGAGGATAACAAAAAAACAGGTACATTATACAGATATAGATTACTTTACAAATGAATATATTATACAAAATTACAAAATCAGAACCTGCAGATTACATAAATGCATGGAGGAGATAGTAGGAGAGAGGGCCCTGCTTGTGAGAGCCTACATTGTAGCAGTCACCTGGGCAGACACAAAGAGGAAGCAGAGCAATGTAATAACTGGATGGATTTAACCTTTCAAGACGATTTAACCTCACTATGATGCATACTCCACTTTTATAGGATACCCAACCAATGAAGTCACTGCATCAGTGGAACAGACCTCTCAGGCTTTTATCTGTTATTTCGCTCCTTGAGCTCAGGTCTAGCTAAACGAGGTCAGTGGAGGAGCCCTGCCAGAGTCATCGTTGTGGAGTTTCCCACAATGCTTTGCGCTGATGGTATAATTCTATCTGGAAGTGCGATTAATTCCTCTTTAGAATTCCCTTGGCTGCCTAGTGTTACACAACATAACTAGTAATATGAGGAAGCTCCTTCGTTATGTCTATTATTTTAAACCAGAATTCCGTGTGTTATATAAAAGGTCAGGTGTTACACTGCGTAGACTTTACAGGTGACCTGGGTACGACCTAAACGTTCTATTCTGTACACAGGTTGTGTTTAAGTCTTTATTACACAATCCAGTTATTGTAAAAAAAATAAAAAATAATCCTAATCCTGTGTGTATTTGGAGCAACTATTCTGCTTCTCGCTTCTTAGCCCCAGATGAACCTAGATTGTTTTAGATTTCTTTAGTATTGTAATCCTTGATGAAATAACATCCAGTATAGCAGTGGAAATGATGATGTGGAGTCAGGTGTGACACCTAAACATCACCATATATGAAGAACTGTGCCAAGGGGGTCAGGAATCTAAAGCACTTGTATTGCGCTGTGGAGTATACACTGCATACATGTGCTATTTACACTCCAGTCTTGCCTTTTTACCATAGATGGAGAACCTGTGGCAAGTACTGTACTGCGTTTCCTGTAGCTCACCGAGTCTGTGTCAGTGACAGGGATATGATAACAGTTCTGTATGAGGTGTATTATGTCACATTTGAAAGTGGTTACAATGTTTTTGTTTATTGATATAGAGTTAAAGAAGGGTGTGTCATTTATTATTACCTGGAACTTTGTTGTAAAGATAAATAACCTTTCCGCAATTTGGGACACATTGTCTTTCCCCACACTTCCCCTGGCAGATCCCTTATTACTGTCTAGTTTGTATGTGTAATGTCATTGCAGAAAAGCTTTTTCCTTGTTGTCTTTCTAGTATTCTGATCTGTGTTTATAACTGGTATCAAGCAAAGGGAAACAATATATTTATTATAATATATCCACACGGTATGTAGTCAGGAAGCCGTCGGTCGAAATGCCGACTTCCCGACACTAAAAGCCCGGCATGGGACTATAGATAGGCGTCTAAATACCGACGCCTATCATTAGCCCCATGCCAAAATCCCGACGCCCTGCATATCGAACGTAGGTAAGCCAAGCGTCGGTAGCTCTTAGTCGTGGGGAGGATGGTTAGGTTTAGGGACTCCCAGGGGGACTTGGGGTTAGGCACCCTCCCGGGAGGGTTAGGCTATGGGAAGAGGGGGTTAGGGTTAGGCACCAGCGGGAGGAGGTTAGGGGTAGTAACCCCCCGGGAGGGTTAGGTTTAGGCACCCCTGGGGGAAGGTTAGGGTTGGGCACGGGTGGGGGGGGGGGGGTTAGGGTTAGGTACCACTAAGGGAGTGTTAGAGTTAAGGGGGGAGAGAGGTAGGGATAGCCTACTTACCTTCCCTGTCGGGATCTTCATCTGCCGGCCTTCCGGCGTTGGGATTTCAACCGCCGGGCTTCCGTCCAGCGGTATTACATACCCAACCCATCTATACAATAAGCGAGAAAGTGTGTGTGTGTGTGTGTGTGTCTGTCTGTCTGTCCTTTATGCACAGCCAGAGTTATGTACCTAGCTCCACCAAATTTGGCATGATGATGTAGTTTGACAAGTATTAGGTTTTTGGCTATCTTTGAAGTTTGTCAGGTGCCCACCGAGTAGGCTGTGGAGTCTCTGATTTGAAAGTTCACTCAGGATGTCTTCCAGTGCCTAAAACTGCACTGATCTGAAGGCACAGGGTGATATGTACCAGTGGGGGGCAGGCAGAACTCCAACAGAATAGCAGTGAGTTGGAGGATCAACTGTCACACTGCACCTGCACTGACAGTTACTAATTTCCTTCAAGCTCAGTTTTATATGCCATAGTCTCCACTGTTGGTTTGCAGAGATTTCTGCTCTGCAATGATTTCTGTTCTGCAGTGATTTGAGAAGCTATACTGATTTTTGTCCTGTAAAAGAAGGCTGCAGATGGACTTCAATTCTTAAACGCGGGCAAAAGCAGGGTATCCCAGCTAGTATTTTTAATTTGATATATATTTTTTCTTAGCCTTATAATTTTTCTATGATTAAAGTATTTTGTGACCACTGCTACTCTCCGGTCAGGTACTGAATGCGTGTTTGGTTAATTTGTAAACTGCCCCTCACCCTGTGGCCCTGATTCAGAGCCGGACGCAATTAGCGCTCGCTCGTTCAGAAAAAGGGGTTGGCTATTCAAATGATCCGTTCGCTCTTTGCGGTCTGTTGACGCCTCTATATCTGAACGAGCAAACAAAACTGGCGGACGTTTATTTGAAAAATACGCCCCCTGGCCACTCGCATCATACGTCATGTCCGCTATTTATTAGATTAATCGAGTACATCGAACAGCGTATGAACTGCTCGCTATTTTTGTGGTTGGTTTTTTCTACCACAATCTTGCGAGCAGTTCTGGCTATAAAATAACCCAGTGACGTGGTCAATGACGCTGCTGTTTTAATTATGCACACCCATAAAATGCCCGTTTTGACCTTTAAGCACGCCTGCGTTCAGATCTCCACTCCCCGTTTTCAAGCACCTTCCCCTATTACCACCCACATACGCCTCTTTCTGTCACTCAAAATAGCAGGCATTCGCTATTTAGCGAACAAACGATTTTCGACCGCACTGACTGGTTCGCGCATGCGTATTACGATCCGTACGCATGCGCAGTTGGGCAAACATCGCTCGGAACGAGCGTACTGCCGCTAACGAGCGGCTCTGAATCAGGCCCTGTATTCGAATCAGTCTCAAGAAATACATTTGTTTAATGCTGACTTTGACGATCAGTTTGTCTGTGCAGCATGTAGCCAGGGATTTTTTTCTTTGTATTTCATGAATTCAGACAGTTTTTATGATGATTTACACTTTACTTTAATGATGCGCGTGTTTTATCCTGGCTGAACAAGCAATATAATCCGTGAATACCCAACAGGGTGTAAGGGCACATTTGTGCCTTGAAATACTAGTTTGGACGTGTCACAACATTTTAGATGCAATAGGTAAACTTAAAATATAAAGATAAAAGCTATTTGAACTGTTGTTGAGAATCGCTTTTTACTGCAAAGTAAAGGCTCTGTGAGAGCCTTTACTTTGCCACATTTTTAGAAATGTTTATTCCACATTCCTAACCACTGCAGTAAATAATAAATGAACCGCTTTTTTAGCTGTAGCCATTTAAAACGAAAAAAAAAAAACTGCAATGACAATACTGGTTCAGGACAATTGGGTTAATTTACTTCTTTGCAGATGCGCATGCGTGTAGCTTTTAGCTCTATTTATTAATAAAGAAAAAAAATTTAAATATTTAAAATGACATACAAAAAATTTTTTTTTTCCCTCAAATAACTTTTAATTTGTTATTGCCATTTTGTGCTAGCGCTAAGAGGACAGATAATGTGGCAGTACAATTATCGCCACAATACTAGTTAAATAGGCTTCCCTATGCAAAGACTGTGGGATGCCGTCACCAGATAGCAGTGTTCTCATTTATCAGTGGTATATAAAAAGTAATTCTTCGTCAGTTACTTGGATTTTTGTGTATATTACTATTATACCCCTCTCAGACATAAACCCCAGCTTTAACCCGGCTTGGAACCCTGGACACTGAGCGCGGGTTGAAGCCGGGGTTTCAGTACTTACCCCTTTTCACACCTGGATGGTGGTCCCAGGTTATTCCAGGTTCGTCACCCTTACACCAGACCCAGGTCTTCCAGTGACCCCGGGGTTTCCGTCTAAAGGCCCCTACTACTACACGATATGTTTAATGATTTTGCCGACTCCGACACATTGGAACGACAAATCGTTAAAATATGTGTAGTGTGTATGCAGTACATGGTGTAGGGGGTCGTCTGCCTCATCGCCTGATCTTATGTGCAGCATGTAAGATCAGGCGATGCGGCTGACGATCCTATGTAGAGCTATTCGGGGGAGGGGGCGACATATCGAGCTATTGGGCACCGGATTGCCCAATGTGTACGGACCGCCCGATACGTTGGCCCTGGGATTGCGGGTCGCATCGCTGGGTAAACAATCGTTAAGTGTGTATCCAGCTTTACAATGGGCGCTTGTCAGCTTTAAGCGCTACTGTGTCTGCCAGTCAAGTTTTTTTAGGCATGACACAGATTATCAAGATGGCTAAATCATTTAAAGTCCAGGTTAGGGTACCCAAACTACCATTGGGCACCCAAAACTAGGATTTATCGCTCTAATGAAGCAACAATTGAATTGTTCCGTTGGTCGCCTGGCTCTACCAGCTGCCGGCAAAAACATTTGAATCGCCCCCTCTGTGTCAAGCTCCTGTACCCTCAGCATTGTATCAACTAGCATCTCCTCCAAATACCACTATTATTTATATGTGTGTGTGTGTTTGTGTGTTTGTGTGTGTGTGTGTGTGTATATTAGTGAGTCTACAGCCAATCTTCTTGTAATATTCTCCAAAACTCTTTTCTGTCCTCTTACAAGGGAACAGACAGTCTGAGACATGCATACAGGCATGACAGGTATGTTCCTACACATGTTACATTGGCATACCTCCCAACTTTTCAGAATGGGAAGGAGGGACAGGGCGCGTGCCCGAAAAAGGGCGTGGCTTCCGAAAAGGGGGGCCAACTGATAACGGGGTGGAGCCTCTCGGCTTCCCCCCATTTTCGTCACTATAGGGGCGTGCCCAGCACTCTCCGAGATGCTGGGCAGCCCCCCAGTCTCTCCCTACACTAGTGAACAGATGCCGTGCGATGCGCATGGCATCTGTTCACCTTCTGCACACTCGCTGCTCTGCTAGGCAGAGCAGCGGGTGTGCTCTCCCCAACTCCCCCCCCACCGCGGGAGACTGCGGCCTGCGGGCGGGACAGTCCCAGAAAAACGGGACTGTTCAGCTGGAAGCGGGACAGTTGGGAGGTATGCATTGGCCGTGCATCCACTTTACAAGTAAACAATCTGTAGCACTAATATGGCAATTTGTGCATCTGCAAGTGGAAACCCATCCCGCCCATTCATTTTATTACTATCTGCATGTGCATCAGTCCCTATGCTAGGAGGAGAGATCCATCAGCAGCGGCCTCCCTTCCCCGTGCACACAACCCACAATTACACGGAGCTTTAGATACCTGCCCACAGCACTCCCACAAATCAGGGCGGTTACGCGTGATTGTCGCCGCTTAGTTCCCGTCCTGTAGCGCAGTATTTCACAGATCCGGCCCCATCTGACTAGGATGGAGATATGCAATAAAGCGTAAACTTACATCTGCGCATGTGCTGCCTGCAGATACTCACTACAGAGATTCATGTGTCTCAGAATCAGGCCAGCATGTCATCATGTAAGTGAGGATGACACTGACCATCTTTGAGCGTCCTTCGTTTTAATATATATTCTAAATATATTAATATGTTGGAGTCAGACAGAGGAGCACAGAGGGGATAGAGCAGCAGATAAAAAGAGTGTAATATATGCGTGTGCGTATATACATATGTGTGTGTATACACACATACATGTACTCACATATGTACATCTGTATATAAATATAAATATGCCTGTGTGTGTGTATATATGTGTGTGTGTGTGTGTGTGTGTGTGGGTATATATATATATATATATATATATATACATACACTGTATTCAATATACTGTATATATGACAGGGCTTCTGGTGATGTGGGTGGGCTGGGCTTCAGGGAATTATAGCAATGGGGCGGGGCTTAGGTCAGCCAAGTTGAATAGATGGAATTTGGAACTTTCAGGCGGTGAATGGGAAGGGCTAAGGACAGCCGGGGTTGGGGAGAGTGGGTGAGACTTTGCAGTGCTGCTAGCCGGAGGGACAAAAAAAAAAACCTGTCGGCATTGTCTAAACTACAGTGGTTCATGTGGGTCTATTTTCACTGGAAGCTTGGAGCTGCAGCTCCACCCACCCCATTGTTAATCCATCCCTGGCTACAGGCCTATCAATGCTACTGTAGGTGTTTGCACTTGCAGGTGCATTTGCTTTTCTTATCTAATTCTTATTTAGCCCATATGCACTCAGGGCTGATGCATTAGGAGTACTACACGCAGCAGGGCCGGCTCCAGGGGTCAGAGCACCCTGTGCCAGCCCATCACATGGCGCCCTCTCATCGCGCGCGACCGAATTTGGGGGCATGGCCTAATTACCATAGGCCACACACCCCTATTTGACGTTATTTGGAGGCTTGCCCGCATGGCACACCTCCAAATAACATCAGGCTGGGGGTAAAGCCCAGCAATTCGTCACTGGCTGGGCTTCCCCCAGCCCTCTTCCGTCAATGAATGGATGCCGCGCGCATGCAGCTGCGGCGGTGGGGGTCCCCAACCTCCCAATTAGACCACCCGCGGACCACTTTGGCCCGCGGATGGAGCAGCGGGACAGTACTGTCCCGCTGAAATCGGGATGCTGGGGAAGGGTGCCGCCCTCTAGGGGTGGCGCCCTTGTGCGACCGCACTGGTCGAACACCCCTAGAGCTGGCCCTGACACGCAGTGCCTCTTGCATGAATTCAGCCTGCACATGTGCAGAACAGTCTACACATGTATAGGTGTACTGCACATAAGATGCGATCCTTCGATTCGACCAGTTTTCTGCAGACCAAAACATGATTGAAGGTGCGTACACACTCATGCGATATTGCGTGACTGGGATCAAAAGAACGGCCCAACTATTGTATAGGTGTGTACCCAGCTTAAGTTGGCAAACATCAAGTAACTTTACCGGCAAAACAAACTCGAACCCCCTTCTGTGACCACACTAATAAGAATACAGGTGTAAGAAGATGGATCAGGTTATTTTTCTACATTCATTGCTGGGCAAATCGTGCAGAATGCTCACTAAAGCGATGGGTTATGCAGACTTATGCAAAAACAAAATGTTATTTTTGTGGGATGGTATAGTATCACAAGTGTTTGGAACCATGCCCAGTTTAATATTATTCTGCAGAGCGTTTCAACATTCAAAATGTACATATTGTTACCCCGACATGAGAAGCGGCAGTAATTGGGCCGTTACTACAGTCCTTTAGGGTAATCATTTGTCACCTTTAGGTGTAATTTTAATTAGGAAGCACAGTAATACAGTAGTTACACGCAATGCAAATGTAAAAAATAATTTTCCTTAAATGTGAAATAAAGGGGTGTGCTACAAACTGTCGACATGGTCATAATGGCGACATTGCATGTCGACAGTCGGTATGCCGACATACCATTTTCCTTTTGTTAGAGTCCAAATCCTAGCAGCAACCTAAACCGAACTCTAACCGCTCCCTAAACTCTAACCCCACACCTGTAATGTCAATATTGTGACTGTCAGCATAATGACCATTATGTCGACCGCCACAATATTGTTGACATGTTTGCTGTTTGGTGCTGGGATGTGCATTATTATTATTATTATTATTATTATTATTATTATTTTTACATTTTATTTGTAGGGCGCCACATAAACTATTCCACCCAAAACAGAAGTTTCAATTATACTTAACTTTTTCGGGGCGGGCTAAATGAGCATTATATCTAGGTTTACTTTTTTATTTTTACCGCAGCAGATGTTTCGGACATAGCGGTTGATTCAGAGTCGGAACACGCCCGTGGAAGCTTTTCCTGTGTGTGTAGAAACTCTGTGCTACAGCGTGTGGAAGCCTGGCTCACACAATGTTTTTCAATCAATAGCCATCATCATTAGTACTTGGTCTTGCATCCCCACCCCATGCAGATTGCAAGTGATCCACCTGAAACCAGCTTCCAACCTACGACCACATGCTGTGATCAAACACGAAAGTCGCCCTACATGCCCACGACGCCCCTGCTATACGGAACAGATCCGTGCATTTGCAAAGTCACCACCCAAAAATGCCCATTTAACAGACATGATGGGCCATCGAAGGATGAGGTCTATCTGTACGCACTAGCGAACTCGGTCCATCTTCTTAAGTCTGATCCAGAACATGTGCTGTCCCCAATTTCTTCTTTTGGCATTTGCACAATATGGTGAAATCTACCAGATATTTCCTCATTTTTACTTGCGTCTGATTCAGAATATACTTGCTGGCAATCTGCCAGCCAGGTCGGCATGGGAGGGGGGGGGCGTGATGCAAGTTAGGAAGCGGGGTGGGGGGAGTGCCTGTGCAATTGCGCAATCTCTGCCCCATGCCCAATACACAATGCCAAGATTACTGGCATAGTGTAGCAGGGGACGCGGCCACTAAGACACGATTCAGCATGAATTGCATCATCTTCTCCCCTGTAACACCCACTTATATACGAGAGGAGCAGAAAGTGGTGATTCAGTCGCCCCAATAGACCAGAAATTTACATAATAATGCATAAGTCATTCAAGCAGTACTTTGTTACCCATTATGGATAATCTTAAACCGCATACACACTAGACAATGTGTGTATGCAGCGACATCGTCAGCGGCGGGGGTGCCGGCATCGGCAAGTGTATACACACTTTCCAATGCCGACGAACTACGACAGGGGGGTGTTAAGGAGTGGGGCCATGCTGCATTCAGCAGCATGGCATCGCTCATGATAGTCCCAGATTAGGCTGCATGTACAGCCGATTGGGGATATCGTTAACGACCCGTGGGAGCGCGCATCGTTGGTCGTTCGTCCCATACATACTAGACGATATGAACGATATATTGTTGAAAGATATTGTTCATATCGTTCACTTTTATCGTCTAGTGTGTACGCGGAATTAAACCTCTGCTAAGAGACTCGTGTTACATAGTGCTAATAATTTGCAGGAGAAGCATAGTATTCTGTGTGTGTTTGTTTTCTCTTTAGTGATGATAATTATTACTTGTATATAGGGCATGGGCTGTTTGTACCCTAAAAGTTACAGATACTTCATATGTAAATATTCCCCCTATTTTTCTGGTGTAATGTAGTTTCACACTATGACTAATACAGCTATATATAGCTCCTAGACTCATTTAATAGGTCCTGCTGCCTGCGCCAAGCTGGACTGGTCTAAGTGGAGCTCTGGGATTTTCACATATACCTTTTGTGCCTCTGGGTTAATTATTTTCATTTCCAATTCTGCAGCTGCCCACATATCCAACAGTTGTGATGAGAATGTGATCTTGAAGAAGTGCTAATTAATCTCACCCTAGAGACTGCACAAGTTACCTCTGTGACTGTCAAGGGCTCAGCTGGCATATTCAGATAGTGTTCCTACATGGAGATTATGCCTGGGGTAACAGAAATCAATGTCCTCTCGGATGTAAGGGGGCCGGAACCCTGGAGAGTCATAACATATATTGATGAACTGATCAGCATTCCAGGATTAGTAGAAGAGTGATTATTAATCAAACTATGGCAAGTAAAGCAGGAACTCGTACAGCTCTATGTGGTCTACCACGTGCACACAGGGGCTACTAGTGTCTTATATCTATAATTTATTCTGCACAGGACTCCTTATGAAAATACTGTACAGTAATACGACTAATGCCCATATGTACAAAGCATAAAACTTGTCAATACCGTCTTTAAAAACCTTTCAGTGTTAGTGATAATAATTAAATTGTTGTAGACAGAAAATAATTCAAATATGACGTAATGAAAAGACCTTTTAAACAGATAGCTGTTGTAAACAAAAGGCTAACCAGCCTCCAGTTTCATTGAAGCAGGGGTAGCAGTGTCTGCAGCTTCAACTCCCTTCTCCACTGACAACTTAGGGGCAGGTCATACTTGGCGACGTCTGTGTTGTCACTTGCCATAGCTCTTGAATTTGTAGGGAAGAGGTGGTACAAGGCCTCTTCTTCCACCATAATCTATAAATATAAAGTTAAGCCCTGCAGAGCTATACATTGCTCTGTGCCTAAAGACGCACCTGGTTGTGCAGCGGACTGAGGCCTCCACACTGTTATTTGGAGGTCCTTCGTGTAAGAGGAGGCCTTTGTCCTGCTAGCAAAGATAACTGAGGATTGAAGGGATGGGAAGTCTTTCTATGCAAAGCAAGTGTGGAGGATTTGTGCAAAGAGAAAAAAGCTTATTTAGCTTCCCTTGGATGGTGTAACGATAAATAAATCGTCATATGCCATGGTCCTTGTAGTGGTTTACATTTAACTAACCATGAATGTGTTATCTGTCTATTGTAATGACTTAAAAGACTTCTGTTACAATATCTGGGTTGGGTATGGGTTCCCAGCGGTCTGGATGCTGCTGGTCAGAATACCGACAGCTGCATCCCGACACCCATAGGTAAGTATACTACCACTAACCCTAACCACTACCCTTACCCTAAACCTCCCCCATTAGTGCCTAACCCTAACCCTCCCTCTAGTGCCTAACTCTAAAGCTAACCCTTACCTTCGGGATTCCGGACAGTATTTAGACCTTTGGCATCCCGCACACCAGGATGCTAACTACATCCCTATTATCTAGTTCTGCTATAATATCGAAAGTCTTTCTACTAGCTATTTTTAGTAGATATTTTGAAAGTTACCACCCCCATGTTCCCTGTTATCTACATTTTTAGGGCTTAGCCTTAGCCCATACTCTGTGCTACTTAGGCCATGGTTTGGAGTCCCTACAATACATGGCTTGATGTGCAATAGTCTGCATGTAGATCCCTATGTGGTGTGGCTACTGCCTTTAATCTTGTCTTAATTCTTAATTCTTGTCTTTAATCTTGGTCTGATTCAGGTCAAGGATATTTGAGGTCCCAGAGGACTTTTTTTTTCTCACAAACTTGGGGTTCTGATTTGAGGCAGGACCCCCAGGCTGGACTGACGAGGAGTAGAGAAACCTTGTAGGTTGAATAAGACTTCTGGTCATAAACCAGAGAGGACCAACAAGTAGGGAATGACTCTGAACCACAAGTGACGTTGAACCAGACTAACTGGAAACCACTAGCCAGTCCCTGGATCCAATGAGAGGAACTGAAACCTGCTACCAGGAACTCAGGGAACTGAACTAGAGGAGGGCAACCTGGACATGCACCCTAAATAAGGGAAATAAGGGACACAAGCTGGAGTCCACAAACCTAGAATCCTGGGCCGGCCAAACCACCGGGGCGACAAGCAGAAGTGAGCAGGATTAGAACAAAATGTAGCCAATCAAAGCCGTACAATGTTACCAGCAGCATAGTGTTTCATTTCTGTAAAATAATTTGTGTACATATATAGGCAAATTTAAATTGTGAGGTACTATGCCATCATGAAGTCCATTTCAGTATCTTACAATTACAACAGCAGAATATAAGTGATAATATGCTCCTGTCAATCCTTTGTTGGAAGATTGTGTTTAAACCATGGAGGATTTACATTACCATATCTCTACTGATGATATAAGCCCCCAACATTACCATCAGCCAAGCTTCAGATCCAATCACTATTTAGGGCCATATTCAATTAGGTGCAAAAAGTCGCATTTGGCAAAAAGCATTCGCTTGGCGAAGTTAACGCCTCATTCGCCAGTTTTGATGCGATCTTTTTGAGTACTCTCAAAGCACGCTCCCGCTTTTCGCCCTATCCAATTGCAAAACACACAAATGCATATGTGCGATAATTGCGCATGGCGAAACTAGCAAAAAGTTCAGCACATTTTTGGGAAATCAGTCTGTACCCCATAAAAAGCCTGCTGTAACTGACACTGGAAATCAATATGGAAATTAATAGCCCCAATAAAAGTATTTTGGGCTCTTAAATTGCATCATATGGCTTTTATATGCATATTTGCATAAGTGGAAAAATTATATAAAGTTATTTTTTTGGGGGGAAAAAATAATTGCTGTAGTTAAATTGGGGGTACATTAAAATGGGTGCTAGTATATTTTTGTGTCTATAAAGTGGTTTTACATTTTTTTAAAAATACACCTGCTGCAGCCACCTGCAATCCTAAAAACACCTGTCCCATCAATACAGCCCCCCCAAAATACCTGACACCAGTACTTTTAAACCCGTTTTTCAACACTTTTAACATTTTCGCCCCAAAAATGACATGTCTTTATTAGGGGGAATTAAGCTAATTGTAATCTTTATTTATGCCTAATTAGTCATTAGGGGGGGTGACCAAAGGGATTTTGCACATTTTATCACCTGCTCTGAGATAGGGAAAACTTTTAGCCGGTTTCTGCCTTTGGAGTTTTTACACATGCAAACACTCCAGCAATTGGATAGCGCGATACGCACGTAAATGCAAAAAGTTCACACCCGCAAACGCTTTTTGCTAAAAATGGCTTTGCACTTAAGTGAATAAAGTCCTTAGCAGGATAACAAACCACAATATAGCGCACACCAAATAAATATAAGGAGAGAACAAAAAGCCTCACTTAGGAAAAACAGTCAGCCAAGAGGTTTATCAACATAAAATACACAAATGAGGCAGATTGTAGAAAAATTATTACCTATTGTTTAATGATATAATGAAAGTCAATATATTTAAAATTTCAACAAAAAAAGTTATGTGCTTACCACTTGTCAGTCCTTATGCTCCATGCTCTCAAACAAGCGGTGTTAATACTCTTACTTGCCCAGACAATCAGTTTTGAGAGTATCGCAAATCCACATGTAACAGTAGTCCTAAATTCTGATGCGTTTCACCATTGCCTGCATGACCTCATAAGAGACAACTAATATTCCAAAATGACTTCCACAAATTTGTTTGAACATTCCATACCCTCTAACTGTCTTTTAACTCTTTCACTTTTCACTAATGAATTGTCACTTAAACCTTTTACTCATATAGTGTGTAGAAGCCCCATGTTTGGATTTCTTCCAGGTGCTACAATTTACAAGAACTGAAAGCATGAAAATATATCAACAAACTAGAAAAGGAGAACCCAATGGCCACCCAGGATACTTCTGTCCCCTCCCAATATTGTTTAATGAAGTCTCTGGTGATTTCTACAATTGAAATCCTCTAAACTCAAAGACTTTTATGAACTTTTTAACTTCCGGTATGTAGGCATGAAGAATTAAAATTTGGGGGGGGGACTAGCTCGCCAACATGTTTTGAGAACCTTATTCTTATACTAGCTGTGGTTATCGAGTATAGTCTTGAGAAAGGAAGATATCCAAAACATGTTGACACTGCTGAGGATTGCAAAGGGTGACTTTACACACCGTGAGCTACATACATCGGCCATCCTGCATCCATCTTCCCGGCATGTCCGGGCTGTGGAGGACAGTATTTTCAGTGATTAACACCATATTACGCTGGGTACGAATACCCATACAAAGTAAGGATGGAGTTAAAGTCCTAATATATAGGAGAGATCGTGGAAATAAGGGATGGGATTGTGGAAAGAAGGGGTGGGATCGTGGAAAGAAGGGGGTGGGATCGTGGAAAGAAGGGGGTGGGATCGTGGAAAGAAGGGGGTGGGATCGTGGAAACAAGGGGTGGGATCGTGGAAACAAGGGGATGGGATTGTGGAAAGAAGGGGATGGGATTGTGGAAAGAAGGGGATGGGATTGTGGAAAGAAGGGATGGGATCGTGGAAAGCAGGGGATGTGATCGTGGAAAGAAGGGGTGGGATTGTGGAAAGCAGGGGATGGGATCGTGGAAAGCAGGGGATGGGATCGTGGAAAGAAGGGGTTGGATCGTGGAAAGCAGGGGGTGGGATCGTGGAAAATAGAGGAGAGTATCCAAGCTAAGAAACCTTTGTATGCAAAATCACAAGTTTAGTTAATGTGAGTATAATGTTAACAGGCAAGCACATTGATTTGAGGATTATTCACAGTTACACTATACTGTATACACCTTTTTTCCTTTTTTTACATTTGTGAATTGAGACAATCAAGATACCGAAACAATTGACAACAAAGTATTGATTCTGAGATTCACTTCAGATTGAGCAGTCTGCACTTTGGTTTAGTACATTTGTTCATTGTAAGCAAGTATAGTGATTAATGAAGAAATTACCATGCCACAAATCCAAACTATATGTATTACTTCGACTTGGGCCCGTATTCAATTAGATACGAAAACGCCTTTCCTTTCTTTTCTTTTTTTTTTCCCCCATTCGTCCTAAATGTTATTTCATTGTTATTTTAAAACTCATGATACAGTTATTGTTACAGGTACTAAGATTGCAGATGATTTAACATTTAGATGACCCCTGCTTACTTTTAACATGCAAGCAAGGGATTTAAATTAAAGTCAATATTGACCAAATCTTTTGAGATTGTGCATTTGGCTGAAATCGCTGCTACATGTCCATGATAATAATGTCACCTTGACATGATCTTTGTTCAGTAGCAGAACTGTTTACTTGGTCTTGCGTCAGGACCGTAGAGATAGAAATTATTAACAAATAATAAAACAGATGAAATTGTCATTTCCCAATTTTTATACTGTGGTGTAATCAGGCCAAGGAGAATCCTGTTAGTTTTGTGGCTCCCAGGGAGCAGTGAGCTAGAAATCTCTAAAGTAATATGAAAAAAGAAAATCGTTCTTCTTTGTGTATTGACAGCTAGCTACATGGTGCCTACTGTACATCTCAACATTAGGGGTGTCCATTGGTGGGATAACCAATGATGGTCCCATCCTTGCTTAACATCAGTGGCATGAAACCATCAATGGGGTATCGTAAATGATTTGCACCCACTTCTGTAGGGAGTGGTAGGTGGTGGATCAATCAGGGAAGAGGTCGGGAAAAATCTCATTGTCCAGTGAGGCTTTGTTGCCTTAGAGCCATCTATAGCAGAGAGCCATTGGATGTTAACCATCTATGGTCAATGGCCATCTCTGACCGACAAACATGTGAAATCGGAACAACATAATCCCCACCTTGAGTCATTTCAAAGCACCCAGTTTAGGACATTAGCGTGCTAATTTTTGCAAAAGCCCCACTCGTTTTGAGGTCTGCTATTTAGGACTGCCCCTACAAATTTGAGATGATCCCTTCTGGACAACACTGAAAGGGATACATTTGATTAAAAACTTGCATCTGAAATATGTTCAAAATTGAGCAGCAGGTATTTAATGGGCACAAATACCCTGCATGTAAAAACTACAGTTTTTAAATAAATATTTCTCATAATACCTTATGCTAATTGACCACTTTTTGTTGCAGTTGGTGCATTAAGCTCTACACAATTCCAGAATTATCCTACATTAATTTCTTTATGCAGTGAAAGAAATTTATTGCATGTTTTATAAAAAGATGTATTTCGCGATTTTCTTTTACGAATGCGCCTGTTTAACGCTACAGTATATTCCAAATTTTTATATTAGAAGTTAATATTTATTACTTATTATTTAATGCTTAAGCAAATCTGCCAACAAGCTTTAAAATAGGATAGTGGGTCTGGCCACTTCACAATGTGTTACTCTGATATTATGTGTCATTATTATTATGTATTATTATTATTATGGGCCATCCCACTGTGTGCCTAGTGCCTCTGAAGCACCCTTCCTGCCCATAAAATATCCTTTCACTGCTGCACTCATTAGTGTAAAGTGTGTATGGCCTGTACGTGGGATGGGTTCGATATGATTTACCGCCGGCCGCATGGTGGTAGGAGCTCGGCGTGCGTGGCACTGTACCTCTGTTTCTAGAAAACGCCACCATTTAAAACCGTTTACTTCCATTTTCATGTGTATTTGGTGAATCCAAACAGCACATTGCCCTGGAATGTAATGCAGCTATTGCAATTTTTAACCTCTCAGAATTAATGGGCCTATTCATCATCAATTAATTTATGCAAAAGCAATTTTCACCTGCAATTGTAAAAATTATGTTATCGGGCCATTCATCAAGAAGGTAAAGCAGGAGATATCACAGATATCTCCTGCTTACCTTCCTCTGGCAGATTGGCCCGCTGTCCCCATACACTAGTATCACATATATCTCCTGCTTACCTTCCTCTGGCGGATTGGCCCGCTGTCCCCATACACTAGTATCACAGATATCTCCTGCTGGTATGCATTCGGGAAGCCGGCGGACCTAATCCCGACAGCCGGCTTCCCGACTGCTTTATCCCGGCGAGGGTTAAATGACAGGCGTCTAAATCTAGACGGCGGTCATTTTGCCCGGCATCCCGATCGAAGTGATGCCAAGCGTGGACAGCCGCGGGGGGGAGGGTTAGGTTTAGGGTTCCCGCGGGGGACTTAGAGTTAGGCACCCCCCGGGAGGTTAGGGTTAGGCTAGGGGGAGGGAGGTTTAGGGATAGGCACCCCCGGGGGGACTTAGGGTTAGGCACCCCCCGGGAGGTTAGGGTTTGGCTAGGGGGAGGGAGGGTTAGGGTGAGGCACACCCGGGGAGGATTTAGGGTTAGGCACCCCCCCCCCGGGGGACTTAGGTTTAGGCGGCGGGGAAGGGGAGGTTAGGTTTAGGCACTTAGAGGGGGGATTAGGGTTGGCACCCCTAAGGAGGGTTAGGGGAGGGAATTAGGTTAGTGAATACTTACCTTAGGGATAATCAGGATTTTCACCCATGTCGGGCAGCCGCTGTCGGGATTCCACCATGTCCGGCGGTAAATCATACCTATTCCCTCCTGCTTACCCTTCTCTGGCGGAATGACCCCCTGTCCCCATACACTAGTATCACAGATATCTCCTGCTTACTGTCCTCTGGCGGAATGGCCCGCTGTCACCATACACTAGTATCACAGATATCTCCTGCTTACCTTTTTCTGGTGGAATGGCCCACTGTCCCCATACACAAGTATCACAGATATCTCCTGCTTACCCTTCTCTGGCGGAATGACCCCCTGTCCCCATACACTAGTATCACAGATATCTCCTGCTTACTGTCCTCTGGCGGAATGGCCCGCTGTCACCATACACTAGTATCACAGATATCTCCTGCTTACCTTTTTCTGGTGGAATGGCCCACTGTCCCCATACACAAGTATCACAGATATCTCCTGCTTACCTTTCTCTGGCCGAATGGCCCACTGTCCCCATACACTAGTATCACAGATATCTTCTACTTACCTTCCTTAGGCGGAATGGCCCCCTGTCCTCATACACTAGTATCACAGATATCTCCTGCTTACCTTTCTCTGGCCGAATGGCCCACTGTCCCCATACACTAGTATCACAGATATCTTCTACTTACCTTCCTCTGGCGGAATGGCCCACTGTCCCCATACACTAGTATCACAGATATCTTGTACTTCCCCCTGTCCCCATACACTAGTATCACAGATATCTTCTACTTACCTTCCTCTGGCGGAATGGCCCCCTGTCCTCATACACTAGTATCACAGATATCTCCTGCTTACCTTTCTCTGGCCGAATGGCCCACTGTCCCCATACACTAGTATCACAGATATCTTCTACTTCCCCCTGTCCCCATACACTAGTATCACAGATATCGCCTGCTTACCTTTCTCTGGCGGAATGGCCCACTGTCCCCATACACTAGTATGGGGACAGAATTCATCAAGCTCCGAAAATATAATATTTTCGGAGCTTGAGTGCGAGAGCATTCGCCATCTTCAGATGGCGAATGCTCCCGCTCCGGGTTGCGTAGAGGGATCCTTTTGGATCCCTTCCGCCCCTGTCCGGCTCCTTCCTCCGGAAGCTGGGCTTTTGTGCGCATGCGCGACCTGTAGGTCACGCATGCGCACTAGTGTCACTGCTCAGAAAGGAGCAATGAAGCCGCTCTCGGGCACAACTGATTTCGCAGCAGCCGTCTCCCCGCCGGAGCAATGATGATTTGCTCCGGGGTCCGCTGCGAGTTAGAATGTTAATGGGGTCCGTACGGACCCTGATAATTATCATGAATAGGCCCCTAAGTGTCTTAGATTCCTCCAACACAGACCATGGTGAAGTTGTACTAATTGTACTTTCATCACAAGTGCAGGATGCGACTGCAAGTGAGCATTGAGGCGGACACATTATTTTCCCAGGGCTTCTCCTTTCAGGTAGTTAATGCACGTATTCCTATTATACAGCTAGTGACACAGGTTGACCTTATTTATACATCTGGCAACTGGGATTTAGATTTAAAGGCAGAAAAGAAGTCAATAACTGATGCAGGTTTCTTCAGTAAATCCCATTGTGGGGATTGTGCTCATTTGAAAAGTAAAACAAGAGTCTTAGAAAAGAAAGGAAGTTTTGTGCATTCTGACAACCTCACATCAACCTGTCCCCCGTCACTTTGCTCACATTGCTAGATTTGTATTGCTAAATTAAAATACCTGTAATTGTTTCCTTTTATCATTTAGGGGCCCCATTTACAAACGAAATATAACCCCTTTAGCGCTCGCTAAAGGGGATATACCTTCTTGCTGTATTTAGTAAACCGCAGTAATCTAAGATTACCGCTGTTTGTACAGCATCGCTCTCGCCATCTAAAAGATGGCGAGAGCGATGCGGGCCCCATTGCCCCATCAACGAAGCTTTCCAGGCACTGCCGGGTCACCCTGTCATGCACATGCACAGACGGACCGTCGCGCATGCGCATGACACTGGAGCCCCGTCGCTGGCAGCGTTAGGCTGCCAGCAGCCCAGCAGAGGACCTCGTCAAGGACGAGGATTCCGCTGGACTTCGCGGGACCTCGCCGGAGGGGTAAGTATTACTAAATACCAGTGGAATTTTCGTTTGTATCACAGTGATACTAAACGAAAATTCCCCCTGGTATTTCCCTTCGTTTGTAAATGGGGTCCTTAGTATTTTAGTGTTAGGGAAAAGGCTGATTTCCTCTCATTGATCTTATGTGAAGGTGCAAGCCACAGATGACACAGAATTTAGTATGGCCAGGGCCATCTCCAGGTGGAGCAGAGCCCTGTGCCAGCACTAGTTAGTGCCCCTTACCCCCTGCGTCGAAAGTGAGGTGGGGCCTAATTTCAATAGACTACACCCCCTAGATGAAGTTATTTGGGGCCTGTGTGGCACACCTCCCGTTTTAAGTCAGGCTGGGGGCGAGCCCAGTACTCCTTCTGCAGGTGGGCTGCCCCCAGCCGTCTCCCTGCACTGAATGGACGCCGCGCACATGCTTGCAGCATATCCACTCAGCTTCACCCGCACCGCTGCTCTCTGCTTAACAAAGCAGAGCTGCGGCTGTACGAGTCCCCAACTTCCCGACCGCCCGCAGGACACTGCGGTCCATGGGTGGAACAACGGGACTGTCCCGCTGAAATCGAGATGGCTGTGAGGACTGGGCACACTATGGGTGGCGCCCTTGTTTGACTCCACTAGTCGAACGCCCCAGGAGCCGGCCATGAGTATTGCTGCCTCAACGCTGAGTTTGTGAATTGTTAACTCAGTGGAGTTTGTATGTTCTCCCTGTGTTTGCATGGGTTTCTTCCGCATGCTCCACTTCTTCCCAAAAACATGTATAGAAAGGTTGATAGTCTGCTGATTCAAATGTAATGTATGTGTGTGTGTGTACAGATGTGTCCTCATACATTACACCTAGCCTCAATATGCCATGCGACACAAATTTGCCAGGTCCCGTGCAACTCATTTTACGCCCCGTGTCTTTTTTTATTTTATTTTTTGCTTCTTTTTCACCCGAAAATCTGTTTTAGTAACAATCCAATGCTATGAGACTGCACTGACTAATCTGATATACGCCACAGGTACTGTATATATGTGTGTGTCTACGTCTGTGTGTGTACAGTACAGTATATGCATGTACGTGTGTTGTAAAATGTGCCTGTAATCTCCAATGGGACAGTGACTGAATGACGAGTATTCTCTCTACAGTGCTGCATAATACCTTGGTACTATAGGTTGAGTCTCCCATATCCAAAATGCTTGGGACCAGGGGTATTTTGGATATCGGAATATTCCGTTGTTTGGAATATTTGCATACCATAAAGAAATACCTACGGAAGAATAAACTACTTGGTAAGTTATTTATTTAAAAACTAGCTGTTGCACGCAGCTTCGTCCATGATCGCTTCTGCCAACATTTTATTTTTATTTTTTTTATTTGAGGTTTTCTAGTTGTATTGCTTTGCATAGGGGCCCTGCCACGGGGATGTGGCCCGGGTGACTGGCAGGAGCGCCTTCACCCACCACTCACACCAATGTCACTGTGTGCCCTGTGCACAGACTGCTATGTAACCTATCCTATTCACCCACCACTCACACCAATGTCACTGTGTGCCCTGTGCACAGACTGCTATGTAACCTATCCTATTCACCCACCGCTCACACCAATGCCACTGTGTGCCCTGTGCACAGACTGCTATGTAACCTATCCTATTCACCCACCACTCACACCAATGTCACTGTGTGCCCTGTGCACAGACTGTTATGTAACCTATCCTATTCACCCACCACTCACACCAATGTCACTGTGTGCCCTGTGCACAGACTATGTAGCCTATCCTATTCACCCACCACTCACACCAATGTCACTGTGTGCCCTGTGCACAGACTGCTATGTAACCTATCCATACACCAGTCAATCAGAAAGATAATAAAAAAAAAAGAAAAATTAATAAATATAAATTAAATGAATGGACCCAATGGGGCATGGTGAGACACATTGCCTCTGAAGAAACGGCCAGTATTTGGAGCCGAGAAATGCGTTAGCACAGGACTCTCATCATCGGACCGGTCTGATTGCCAGATCCTCTTTCCTTGCAACTCGCACATCACGGTCTCCTTTGTCACCTAGAACTACGTTTTTGCATAGGTGTAGGATACCGGCAGACGCGGCAGGACATTCCAGACATCACGTCTATTCCTGCCGCTCAGAACAGCTGCCCGACTGCCGCTACACACAGAGCACCTGCACGGCCGGTGCACGTGCTGTGGGAGACCGCTCCACAGTGCTGGGCATCGGCACACACGTCGCGGGAGCCCCTTTATACCAGGCTGCTTGGTGTTCCACACAGGACCATTGCCGTGACTTTTTTCACCTTGGCAGACAGCATACATCTGATGCTTATGGGCTAAGCTGTTCACCATTATCACGGTCATCCCTATATGAGACACAGCTTCCCATTGAATTACTAACATTTGTTCTGAATTGGTATCACATCTCTGAGTACTCATCATCGCCAAAGTTACGCAAGAGGTATACCTTTTTATTCACACTATTTTATGTTTCCTGGCTGAGATGAACTGTGACTATTAAGCACATGTCTTATTAGATTGATTACCAATAATCAGATTCATTTATCATTATTATTTACTATAATTCATGCATGTATATTATTCTATCAACTGTTGATTAATTGGTCCATTACCAGTGTCAATGTACTATATTATGTCCATATATTCTTGGATAATTTTTTAATTTATGTGTTTATTTTAATCTATCAAGATTTTAAATCATCTAATTTTCAACCTATTAAAGGTTCATTATTGCTATACAAAGTAGCACTCCCTGTTCCTTTGTTTTCTCTGCTATGTAGCCTAAATGAACGCGGACCAAAAGCACCTCTCTCCCCCACCCCTTACAGGCCGAGTTCATGGTGTCACACCTATCTCTTGCATAGATGATGTCAATACAATTTGTTTTTATTATTGCTCGGCTTTAATTTGACAGATAAAGATGAAACAAAGTGCAGGTTATTTCTGTGAGTTTCCACTACAAAATGACATTTTTCACGGAAATCGGTTCGCTAATTTTGGCGCCAACTTGGAACAAACAGGCACAACATTCTTATTATATTAGTATAGATTGCGCCATAATCCCTGCACCATGTTATCGACCTTGTTAAAATGCTAATTAAAGGCTGTACACCTTTCTAGTTAAATAAATTGCAATATACAGTTATATTTAACATATTCAAATCTTTACTGATCATAGGTTTCATGCAGATGGGGCCTACAGTGTTTCTATTTAACACCTGTCATCTGGCCTGAGACTTTGCTTTCATTCCTGCAAAGTTTCTTGTGGAAAAGACTTAACTTTTTTTAAGACATGAAATTACTTTGAACTTTTTAAGAAGAACTATGATTTTACAGACAATGGAAGTATGATGACTAATCTTGTGTTAAATAAGTCATATTATCTATGAATAACTTTCTAACTGCAGAGAAAAGGCAATCAACAGAGCATTGATAATATAATTCTCACATTTCCTGTAAAGGGGTAAAGAAAGTTTTGCTAGACGTATTAGAACTCTATTTTTGGTTTCCGTACTAGTTTTCGAGTTGTTGCAATTTGTAGTGCATCAGGATTATTTGGTACTAGCTGGAATACTGGGCATTGCCCGGGTTGAAGGATGGACCTTGTAGTCCATCTGCAGCCTTCATTCACAGGACAGAAATCAGTATAGCTTCCCAAATATGAACAGGAACAGAAATCAGTGCAGAACAGAAATCATTGCCAAGTGGAAATCTCTGCAGGCTAACATTGGAGGCCATGGCATATGAAAATGTGCTTGGAGGAAGTTAGTAACTGTCAATGCAGGTGCAGTGCGACAGTTGATCTTCCGACTCACTGCTCACACGTTGGAGCTCTGCCTGCCCCCTACTGGTACATATCAGCCTTTGCCTTCAGATCATTGTAATTTTAGGCACTGGAAGATACTTTCATAAACAAAAATTTCAAATGAGAGACTCCACTGCCTACTTGGTGGGAACCATGTAGACCACTATGGCCCTGACTAACTTCAACCAAAAACCTAATCCTGGTCATACTATTCCACCTTGCCAAATTTGGTGAAGCTAGTATTTATTCCGTCTAGTCGCTATAAAGTTAATTGCTTTCCAGTCTTATCTTGTGGTTCCAAAGCACAAAGTGATTTAATAATAAAAGATAGCAGGTTAAACATTATATGCAATAAGTACAAAGTATACAATAAGTACAATCTACAATAAGTACAATCTATACATACGCATGCGCTCTGGATCCAGCAAACAGCTATTCATTCCTGAAAACTGTGGTCACACAAAGGAGACCTTGCTAGTCCCAGAGTACAATAATATATACAGTTCTGGTTACACAGAGGACAAAGGAGACGATTTGGCAGGTTCTCAT
Organism: Taudactylus pleione; assembly: GCA_031769625.1. NCBI lineage: Eukaryota > Metazoa > Chordata > Amphibia > Anura > Myobatrachidae > Taudactylus > Taudactylus pleione. The sequence goes on from JAUIMM010000113.1 coordinate 2,777,573, forward strand.
TGGTTTTCCGGCTTCAAATCAGTCTGGTGTAATGCAGGACATTGGTCAATTCAAAGGGTACCCACCAAGGGTGGGGGTCAGAATTCCAACTGCTGCAGACATGATTTCCCTCCGAAACCTGGTCTATTTACATTATACAAACAAATGCATTCTGATCTTTAATTCCCTATCATCCATAACTTGCATACGCAAAGAGCGATCTCTTTGCCAATAAACTCGGATGTCTGCGAATAAATAGGGAATTAGAATGATACCAAACATTATCTGTCCTCTGTATCCTGAACCTTAGATCTCTAAAAGGGAAGCAATCGGGAAGCCGACTGCCTATATACCGGCAGCCGGCTTCCCGACTGTCTTATCCCGGCAAGGGTGAAATACCGGGCGTCTGGATGTAGACGCCCGCATTTCCCCGACGCCGGAAGACCGGCGCCTGGCATCACGATCGTAGTGATGCCGGGCGCCGCGAGCGGACAGCCGCGGGGGGGGGGGATTAGGTTTAGGGCTCCCGGGGGGGACTTAGGGTTAGGCACTTAGAGGGGGGATTAGGGTTAGGCACTTGGGGGGGAAGTTAGGGTTACGCACCCCTAAGGAGGGTTAGAGTTAGGGGGGTTAGGTTAGCTTAGTGGATACTTACCTATCCACGATCGGGATTTCCAGCGCTGTCGGGCTTCCGCTGCGCCGCACTCTGCTCCTGTCGGGCTGCCGCTGACGGGAATCGAAACCCATTATCATACCCATTACCTCTAAAAGGCATATCTTACATTATTATTAATAACCATATATAACTCTGGTGAAAGACCATTTTATAAGTGAATGTGTATGTATGCAAATATATATAAATTGCATATGTATAAAAATGCGTTCGCATGTGATATGAAAATACACGCTAGCACGCCGTAGCGTGCTAGTCGCATATTTTCACACAAAGACGATAGTATCGAAAGATGATAATTGCAAATGACTTCATCCAATTGTTTGACTTTAACACTAGGTACAAAACCTCTTTCTCTCTTTCTCTTTCCTTCATTTCACAGGAGTCACATTGTTGATATGATGATTTTATTCTAATAGTGCCAACATACTGTATTGTGCAGTAGAAATATCTGCAGGAAATATATTATGTAGCTCTGTCCTGTAAATTGAAGGGACAATGATCCAAATAAATAACCTACAGTGACCTAAAATAAAATGGCACTGCCTAAATAAGCATATAACCTAAATTTATACATGACGGAATAACCATTATACATGATGTTGTGTGGCTGCTTTGTTGTTAAACCCAGACATGGTCACTATTGCCCTGTCCGGCAGTGCTTTACCAAGGTGGGCCATTCTGTCCCAGTGCGCTGTCAATCCATTCCCTGAGGTTCATGGGCGCAGCCATGTTGTCTCTACCTGTATCCTGCAATGACCACCTCATCCTGTCCCTGACCAGAGTGGCCTATTTAAGCCTGCACCTGACACTAACTCCTTGTAACAACAATGCGGTTCTTTACCTACCAGTGATCTCACTCACTAGTGCTACAGATGTGTCCACATACTGTACATCTATCCTCCGTGTGCTACAAGTCGTGCTACACATAACGCGTGAGACCCGTGTGACGCGGTGATGCCAGTGCCAGATTAAGGTCAGGGCCTATTGTGTACTGTCGCAGGGGGCGTGACTACTGATTTAGGGGTGTGACCAGTGATGTAGGGGTGTGGTCTGTGCCGGACCTAGGACATGTCGGTATGTAATGCTGGCGGCTGTTTAGCTGCCGGATCGTATACCGACTCAGAAGACCGAGGAGGGATATCCCGACGGGAGGTGGTAAGTACCCTAACCCTCCCCCAGCCCTCCTTTAGTGGTGTCTAACCCTAAACTGCCCCACCCCTAGTGCCTAAAACTAACTTCCCCCCCGTTAGTGCCTAACCCTAACCCCCCCCCTCCCCGAACCCTGAACCTAACCCTCCCAGGGGGTGTCTAACCCTAACCCCACCTTGTGGTGCCTAACCGCAACCCCCCTTTCCCTACCCCACTGGTTCTCAAACTCGGTCGTGACTAGTGACCCCAAACAGCACATGTTTTCCAGGTCTCCTCACAGCATCACAAGTGAAATAATTAGCACCACCTGTGCACCTGCTGGGTGACCTGGAAAACGTGTACTGTGTGGGGTCCAGAGGGATGAGTTTGAGAACCACTGCCCTACCCTAACCGTCCCGGGAGGGGGGGGGGTGCCGAACCCTAAGTTCCCCTGGGAACCTAAACCTAAGCCCGCCCCCCCTTCCCCCCGTGGCTACCCGCTTAGACACCCGGCTTACCCTTGTTCGGTATGCTGGGTGTCGGGATTCCGTAGTGGGGCTAATGATAGGCGTAAGGATTTTGACACCTATCGTTAGTCCCATGTTGTGATGTCAGTGTCGGGATAACGGCAGGCGGGATGGCGCCCTCCGGTATCCTGACCGCATCCCTTATATATGTGTGTGTGTGTGTGTGTGTATATGTATATATATGTATATATATATATATATATATATATATATATACACACATATATTTATTTTATAAACATATTTTTTTTGAATATTTAATAATGTAATATTATGTATAGATATGCATACTTGCATACATATCAATACATATACTAATACTATACAGCGGCAACCTGGTCAGCAGGACTGAAAGCAGCTCACCTTTTGGGGGACTCAGATGATCACACTCTGGCTTGCAGACAGCCTATGATGATGGAGGTGGTCGGCGCACAGCCTGGGACGGGCAGCGTGAGGGTGTGGTGGTGGCGGCGGCGGCAGGCGGTACCTATGTGACGTCACACGACGTGGAGGCAGTGCCGCTGCCAATTCTCTGTTAGAAGCCCTGGGAGGGCTAGTGAAGCCCAGCCATCCATTGCGCTGCCATTTTCTTTATGCACCTGTCCGTTGCTAGTCAAAGCCGTGGTCGGTGGGGAAGGGGGGGTGTGCGGCCAGGAGGGGGGGGAGGGAGCGTGGTCGGCTCTCAGGCTGCTGTACAAGGGAAGAAAAAATTCCTTTCTACAGCAGCACACCCACACATCATATTGCTGTGGGCCTATTCTGATGGTGGACCTGGAGCTGTAGCTCCATCAGCCCCATTATTAATCCGGCACTGGGTGATGCGATGTGCAATGATATGCAGCATGCCTATATTCTGTGTGCAACTGCGGGTGTATCTGCATGCAAAATGCTACATTACAGTGACAGAGGCTGTGACATTCTAATCAGCAGAAGCTGCTTGTGCCTCCTATATGTATCTCTGTGCGAATAAAATGCATTTGAAGGTAAAAAGTCGCTACCAAGTCACGGCACAGAATGGCGGGACTAGGAGGCTGTTTAACGCGCAAGGAGGCTAGATGTATGAGGACACATCTGTACTGTCGATCCATATATATAATATATATATTTATATTTATTTATTTATTTATTTTTTCAATCTCCAACAGAAGCAAAGCAAAATTTAAAACAAATGTATCTTGCTTATTCAGCAAACAAAGTTATAGCTAAAATGGTTTCAGATATGAAACAGTATCATATACTGTATTATAAATTCTGTACGTTAAATAAAACAAATCTGAAATTTGCCATGTTTGTGATAAGATAACACAATAGGTGATGTTGTGTGTTATATTCTCCAAAATTGTCTGTTTACTATCCATTTTATAGGCAGTTAAACAAATTGCTAAAGGATTTGAGGTATTTAATGCAGGTATTTTATGGATAACGGTTGGTCATGACCTATTTCGAAATGGTCAGAAAGGTGACTGTCAGTCAAAAATTATTTATTTATTTTTTTCTTGTCAAATCTTCCCTGATGCGCTGTGGCCTTGTCCCTCGACATTTGATTATTTCATCCAAAATATGACCCTTTCACTGCCACAAATCTACAGTCTGTCAGTGGCACTGCATTATAGCATGTTACACTTGCAATTGTTATAGATCTAAAATATTTTTACTATTGTATAAGGAATAAAAAGATTGAAATAAAAGAAAAAAAAAATATGAACGCAGAAGCACACGCTAAAAGTTGCATCATGAATTGTGTGGTAAAATGTGTGAAATTATTTAAGCATTGAGGTGTTTATTGTTGCAATTTTGTCACTTACACTTATTGTATAATTTATAGTGGGTAGCCAGCACTTGGAGGATACCCAGCTGCCACCTTTGGTCACCATGAATGAGTGGTCATTCTAGAGATGCCATATTTTTAAATGGCAAGAAAGTTGATTGTACACTTTTTATCACCAGAGTTTTGGATAAGAGTAACAATTTTTGTCAAGTGGTTTTCTATGGACAATTTGTTTCTTTTCAACTGCCGCTAAAATTCAGTGGCAAATATGGGTACAGGTATGCAGCAAGTACTGTCAAAATACCCCAAGGTCAGGGAAATTCCTAATCCAGGTCAGTCAGGGAAGATTATAAGAATGAGGCGGGAGTTAGGACTGGCAGCATACGGTAGGCACATAAGCTTAGACCACTGGCAGGATTTAGGATAAAGAGAGGTTGCCAATAGCAATCGAGGTAGGATTTGGGCTTTAGTTGAAGACCTCTCCGTAATGAACAGCTCCAGCTGGAATCTTTAACCACGTAAAAAGACCAGAGATGATTAGTATTTGGATGGAAGGCCTGCTACCCAAGTATTATAGATGCTTTGGAATCCTCAAGATGGCCAAGTGAAAATAAAAAGCTACAGGATGGACGTTTGCAAATGTTATTTTACTTTTCTAGGGAATACTAGGAAAAATGACGGGAAGAATTTGATTTGGTGTCTTCTCATCACATTCATCCATACAGCAGTTTTCATTAATGTCCTGCAATGCAAAGTGTTCCATGTGGGCAGCAGTTGAATATGGCTCCTTTCATACAATTAGTTCAACCCAATTAATTACTAATCCAAGTTTTAACTTCCTTTGGAAAGTTTAACAAAGTGGTAGGGTCAGAAATAAAAAGAAAATTATTTTTTTTGCTCACCATTACAAGGACCAGTGTAAACTAGGGGCTTTATTTATGAAGCAGTAGCCTTTGTGCTTTTTGTAAGGTTGCTGGTGAAAATTTAAAACCTCATCCACAGTCAGGGTAAAGCGCTAGGTGTTGATTGAACCAGAGCAGCCAAAATGCCAGAAAATCAGAAAGTAGGCCATTCACCCAATCTTCCCAAACCATGGGATGTAAAAATCACTGCCGCTGATTGTTATATAGTAACTAATGAGCCAGCTGATATTAGTTTTATCTTGGATATGGCAACACATGACGCATCAGCCATGCATATTGCTAGAAAAAAAATTATGAGCATTAAGAAACAAATGATTAAAATATTTTGATTGGGTATTTGCTGCAAGTATAAGAAATGGACAAAAATTAGTATATTGCTGTCTGGGGAAGAAGAAATCCATTCTTTTACAAAAAGTGGCACTCAACTGACGCCTGGTTGATGGTGTTGGAAAATGTGGTCTCATTCATTGTTTAAGAATATACAATAAATGCTTGATTGGTTTCGGACCTACCACCCAAGAATGCCATGATATATTGATACAATGAACAAAACCACTGTGACATTACATATGCTCTCTGGATGGGGGCAATGTGACCCTGGAACAGACCACTCTATTTAGGAAAGAAATGCTGCCTTTTAAGTCTATTGTCTTCTAAGGGTATGACTGATCTAACCCAAACAAACCTTTCCCCTCGGTCCGTGACCTACTTTTTACATGTTTTCTACTTTATAGCATTTACAGGGTTGAGAAGTTGTCCATAGCAACCAATCGGCTTCTACCTATGATTTTATAGAATGTACTTGGTAAGTGACAACTAGAAGCTAATTGGTGGATATGCGCAATTTATCCACTGGTCCACTTCAACACACTTTCGAAGGTTTCTACAATTTTCACCATACTATGTTTCGGTGTAACAATAATAAACAAATCTATATTATTGTAGCCCTGGAATTTCCATCTAGAGGTCGATAAGCTGGTCGAAACTCTTTGACTCCATGGATGTTATTTGAAGCATTTATATTACATTACATCATACATTTTCATTAACTACTTTTCCTTTCTTCTCTCTGGGAGAAGCCTGGAGAGCAGATGCAGCTGCCAGCACTGGAGAGGGGACCAGACACTGTGGGGGGGGTACCAGACACGCACATCATTGGGCCCCAGCATGGCAAAATACATCAAATAGTCCATGGGGAGAGGGCGGTGCTAAAATGACGCAATTTGCCTAGTTTTAGCTCAGGCTTCTCTCCACGGTACAGCGATCTCAGGTATCGTCACCCCATTTTGCCCACTTCACTAGGAAGTGGGCGGGATGCAGGAGTGGGACTGCCCGAAAGTCTCCCGCACCTTCTGGGAGAGTCAGCAAGTATGCATTACATTCACTACATTTATGAATTAATGTCATTCATTAACAAAATTCCAATTTTCTTGATACAAATGTCTAAACTAGAGGATCTAATAATGCTTACATTTTATATTGCGCAATAGATCCTGCAAATGTTTTTGGTAGTGTGTATGTGTGATGAGAAGGGTACGCTATCTCCTTTGCCACCTCCAGGCAGAAGAATAGCGAGAGACACACCAAGATGGCTACCACCTACCCTGAAAACGAGAATCGTCTATTTGTGTTATATTAAAAAATATACAATTTAAAGTATATGGGCTTGATTCAGAGGTGGAGGCTATAGCACAGCCACTGCATCCAACGATGCTGATATATGCAAAAGCTGCAGGATACGTCTTAAGTAAAAAGACACCCACTGTCAGCATCGGTTCAACTGCATCACCATCGGACATCTGGGAAACGTTCTGGTACATCACGTTGCTGGAGCCAGTGGACCTGTGTCCAAGGACGTGGCCACTGTCTTCGGCATGCCAAGAAAACTGGGTCAACATGCGCCCGTTTTCTTAAAAGCACGCTGTCAATCATGCTGCTCCTTTTCCGGCACTGCGACCAACATTGCAGAAACAGATCTGGAAACATCAGAGCTGTACGTAAATATCGAATTTACATACTTCTCTGAATTAGGCCTTATGTACCTTAATTGCGGCCGCCGTCATGTACATATTTGCTCACCTCCTCCATTGTGCAGTACGTTTTTCTCGCTGTGCAATGTGTGACTGCTCATAGGTGGTTGTTTATTTCTCTCTTATTGCTCATAAGGACTCAGCTGTTCTTAAAATTTGAGGTTTGTGACCTATTAACCCTGTGACCTTAACTTCCAAATGATTGAAAGCCTGTAAAAGTAAATTAAGACCAAAGGTGTACAAGTATGCTGAAAATGGGAAAGTGGAATGAAATTGCTGATTTCCAACCTGGGGCCTGAGCTGCTGATACATCCAGTCTGGAAGACAGATGAAAACATTGATTTCTGTCATTTTACTTGTCTGTAAAACTCCTTGCTTGATTTATGCCCACACAATTGCTACTGCAGTATCCTGTTAGTGTTGTATCTTATAATACCTTGTTTTCCCTGAAGTCTTCTGACTAGCTTACTTGTAATTTTTAGCTTCAAATTGATTTGTGTTTTTCTGCAAGTATTCTTTTTCTATTTATACTGAACAGCCATAAAACAAGAATTTCTAGACACTGGGACACTTTCAATATGGAACTTACTTAAGATACATAAATTAGTAGCCCATCATATATGTAGTAAGCATTCAAACACACTTGGGACCTCATTCAGAGGCGCTCGCAAAATGCGAGTGCTCGCTCTGAATGAGGGCGGCCGCATCTATTTTCCGGCCCGGCCTCCTGGCCGCTCGCTAGGCTGTGGGTGACCACCCACAGCTTTAGCGAGCGGCCAAGTTGATGGTCGCGATGGTGAAGACCATCGCGACCATTGGGGCTTGCGATGAGACCTTTGTGGTAGGATCTCGTCTGCCGCAAGCCCCAGTGAGCTTTCGGCTCTATTAGTGCCGGAAGCTCATCACGAGTGATGTCAGTGGGGCCTACAAAACGGTGCGAGCTGTCGATCACCATTGACAGCCGCCCCTTTTATAGTAAGCCCCAGAGCGAGAGAGTTTCTCTTTCGCTCCGGGGCTTGCGCACACACAGTGCTGCCGCTGCGCAAGACCCTTGGTGTATAAGGAGACCTTAAGCATTCTTACGCTTTTACCTCATACTTGCCTACCCTCCAGGAACTGCCTCGAGGCTCCAGAAAACTGGGTGGTGCTCCCGGCCATCTGGAACTGCGAGCACTGCCCTGCCCCCCCCGCCGTCTACTTCCCACAAGTGGGCGGTCCTAGGGGAGTCGATGACCCCATTTGTTTTGAATCGCATCATCGTGGCCCCCCTTCTGGTGAAAAATGCCAGTAACCTCGGCAATGCGGGGACGGGGAAGCGATGATGCGGTTGTGCAGTCACGTCTCCTCCCCCCCCCTGCTTGGCCCCAATCACTTGTTACATCTCTCGCCATGCTCCGCCCCCCCCCCCTCCCACACTTTGCTGTCTTGGCTGCCTCCTCCTATAGTGATGATGTAACTATTTTAATCGCTGCCGCGAAACCATTTTCAAGCACTGATCTGCGCTATAGGGTAACTTGCATTAAGTCACACTGCGCGTACTCTGGAAAAGGGTGCGCTCATATATGGACGATGCTGAGGCTTATACATTTTTATTGCATCTATACTGAAAACTGAAAAGGTGGAACTGGGATGGGATATTAACTGGTCGCAAGTGAAAATACACCTGTTTAGAGGTATAGCATTTGTAATCCGTATAGGGTATGAGCAAGCATTCGCTGATCATGGAGGCTAGTAGTAAGCCAGGCTTGCGCATGGATGCCCACAACCCTTTATGCAACATCATAAACTTCAAGCTGCCCTCCAAAACGGCCGTGCAATGGGGCTGATTCTGATTGGACGCAAAGTGGCAGTGTTTGCGTGGTGGTGCGGCAGTCTGATTTACTAACTACTGCTAATGTGAGGATCTGTCCACCATTGTCATTCTTATTGCCACTTGCACAAACCCTATGCTAAGTGCAAGAGATGCATCTAAAACATGCTTCCATTCTCTGTATACTAGAATCTAGCTAAACGCCCACAACACTCACATAATACAGGACCGTTCCATGTAATCACAATATTGCTGCCCAATCCCCGCCTGGATACACTGAATTCACGGCAAAGACGTGCCCAACTCAGCCAGAGATACATAAAAAAAAATGTTTAAACCTCAAAAACAAATTAGACACCCCAACACCACTAATCCCAAATACCACCACATTCCACTCATATCTGACACGCTCCAAAATAGCCCCATGTGCCCCGAGACCCCCACAATCCCTCAGGGCAGGCAGCCTGTCATCTGCCACTGAGCATGGGGGCCTATTTATCAATTATTAGCAGGATATCTCCCGGAAAACACCCATTTCTGGGGGTACTCACAAATAATAAGTAATCCCACCAATTGTATAAAAAGAATCTCTCCAGCGCCTGAAACTATCAATGTACCGAAACAAACCTGCTGCAGTTAATGAAGGAAAAAAATTGCCAACTCCATAAAGATAGATTTTAAAAAGAGAAAAAACTGTGCAGGATAGAAACAGCCACCGATTGAGACAGGATAATAATTTATTGTAACAATAAAGATATTTTGCTACACAGTAAAAACAACTGACTAGTCACTGCAAAAATTTATCTGTGTTCAGTCTAGAATATACATAGACTCAGCGCTGCTGATCATACAATGAACTAGCATATGAAAATAATGACATATTACCATACATAGTACATATAAAATGAACCATATAAATGGTAGTGAATAAAAGTCCAGCTGGATATATGTTAATGAAGCAGATGAAATCTAGAAGTATAGACCGGATAACGAGAAAGGGAGGTTCATGAAAAATGTCAATGGACGGCTTAATGTCCGTGTGTAAAATACAAGAGTTACCTTCCTCTTAGTTTCATAGCACAAGCACTGGCTGCTTTAATAAATTCCTTCCAACACCAAAAAACTTTGTAAGTGATCCTGTGTTGTTGTAGCGCTCTGGCAGCTTCCTGTGTTGTTGTAGCGCTCTGTGGCAGCTCCCTGTGTTGTTGTAGCGCTCTGCGGCAGCTCCCTGTGTTGTTGTAGCGCTCTGCGGCAGCTCCCTGTGTTGTTGTAGCGCTCTGCGGCAGCTCCCTGTATTGTTGTAGCGCTCTGCGGCAGCTACCTGTGTTGTTGTAGCGCTCTGCGGCAGCTCCCTTTGTTGTTGTAGCGCTCTGCGGCAGCTACCTGTGTTGTTGTAGCGCTCTGCGGCAGCTACCTGTGTTGTTGTAGCTCTCTGCGGCAGCTCCCTGTGTTGTTGTAGCGCTCTGCGGCAGCTACCTGTGTTGTTGTAGCGCTCTGCGGCAGCTACCTGTGTTGTTGTAGCGCTCTGCGGCAGCTCCCTGTGTTGTTGAAGCGCTCTGCGGCAGCTCTGCGTTGGATCCGTCCCGGTCCTCAAATGCCCTGCGGCTCACTCTCCCCGCTGGGTCCTGCCGGCTATAGTATTGGGAACAAGTGCTGTAGCAATTAGCACGCGGGCATGCAGTGTGCCAGGATCAGCAGATGCGCCGTGTCTTAGTGAATCGCAAACCTCAATTCAGGGTGCTTGGTGGGAAAGAAAGCCTCTTGAGCTCAGTCTGGACAACGTGAAGGTAAGCAAGGCAGCAACTAGTTTTGACCAATACTTTGGACTTTTTCAAGGACTTTTTCCCCCAAATGTATGTATGGGGGAACAAAGCAGATATTGGAGATATCTGTTGCAGTCTCCTGTCTTCACTCCCTAAAGCAGCCCACATAGGGGTCACCTGAAGATGGCATTAGCCATTTTAGCCTATGGGCTACAGATCATAAAAAGTAACTGGAGATGGATCTGTAGGAACCCCTCCTCAGCACTCTCCACACGCGCATGTACAGTAGTGCACACAGCTCCCACATAAAAAGTTAAGGGAGGAATCGGTATGAAATTCCCGTCAGCGTCTGGCCGACAACTGCAGAGTTCCCAGCAGCGAAGCCCGACAGCGCTGGAAATCACGATGGTGGATAGGTAAGTACTAACTAATCTAACCTAACCCCCTAACCCTCTTTAGGAGTGTCTAACCCTAACCTCCCCCCCAAGTGCCTAACACTAATCCCCCCCTTCCCCACCCGCCATTTCATCCCTCGCTGGGATATGACAGTCGGGAAACAATTGGAACATTAATAGAACAAAATTGTGTAATAACAGACAGATATATAGGTAGGAAGGCCCTGCTCGTAAATTTATAATCTATAATATTACTTGTACAGTGGCATTATTATTATTATTATTATTATTATTATTATTATTATTATTATTATTATTATTATGTGTTTATTGTTCGTTAAACGTGTATTTTCTAGTTAAATTGTTCAAGTGACAAGAATACAGTGACTATATACAGATGTGTCCTCATACACTGTGAGTCGCGCCAAACAGCCCCTCTCGGTCCACCAGGTCCCAGACAACTCGGGTGTGCAGAGTATCTTTTTCGCTCGCGATGTGTCTTATTTTCACAAATGAACAACTGGTAGCGACAAAACTACATTGCTAGCTTGTACTGATCAATTTGATTTGCGACTTTTGTACATCTGTGTGCGACCGAGTCTGAATCTGTATACAAAGTGCTACAATGCCGCAGCTTTTTCTCACGCCAAGTTCCGTTGTGCGTCATCTACGCTTTGGTACATATTAAAAGTCTACTCCTGTGCGGTTACAGTCACAGCCCAACGTCTGTACTGCACTCTGGTGTTTCGCTGCGTCTGCGGGGCAAATATTATAAAAAATTTAAAGAAAAAGAGGACATCTGTATTTAACCTGCATTTTTAATTCCTTCCATCACATTTATATTCACAGCAGAACCGCTGTAGTTGTCCTGCTAAAAGAAAATAAATGCACACCCGACGGCAGCTCAGACTCCGTGGAAGAGGATTAAAATAAACATATGCGGGATGTTGTGTTGCTATGCAACTTCTTTTACTGTTATTTGAACATTCTAAAAGGTTTATATTGGTAATTTGCAAATAGCCAAATAATACAAGTGATCTTTATACCGACCAAGTGATCCGTTTACCATATACAGTCACTGGATATTTTAATCCATTTTACTGTGTTTTTGTGGTTTTTTTTTTTTACAGTTCATCTTTAATTCATGATTCTAGTCTGCCTTACCCTCCCACTGCTTTCAGTTGGGACTGTCTGAGACTTTGATATTTCAATTTGATATTGTGACAGAGTAATGTCACTTTAGTGCAGCGTACCTCTGTGGGGGAAACACAAGTGGATGTCTTGTACTTTCTAAACCGGCTTATTTTAGATATAAAGAACCTATGTCTGTGTCTCTCTCTCTCTGTCTCTGTCTCTCTCTCTTTTTTTTTTTTCTCTCTTTTTTCTCTCTCTTTTTTTCTCTCTGTTTTTCTCTCTCTCGTGTATGTGTGTGTGATTATATATATATATATATATATATATATATATATATAAACTTTTTTTTTACTTTTTTCAGTTGGATGTTTTACTAAGACAATTATTATTTTACATGTTAAAATGTTATTATAGAAGCAAAAAGCTGAATCGAGGATGCAGATAATGATTAAGATATAATGGGATGTTAGGAGCTTTGTGAACTCCATAATTTCTTCATTAATACTAAAAGACTAATTTAATGTTTATTAGCAAAATTTAATAATTCTGCACTTCAACTGTTAAAATATGTGTGTGTGTATATTCTTGTACACTGTTTGACTGGCACTCCAAAAAACGCTGAATTAACTACCTCGGTGACCTCCTCGGGAAAAGACAATCCCCAAATCCAGCAGAAAGATACAGTATAGGCGGCACTCCTCGGATTTTTCAATCAATTATCACCAAGTATTTTTTCTTATATTATATATATATATATATTTTTTATGTATTTAGTTGTAGATATAGATGGATCTAATATTAATTCTGGTCATTAACTGTAATATAAGGAAATTATGATTTGCTCTGTTGGTTCGTACCTAAGCAAAAACAAAAAATGACAATTTCAAGTCTCTTTCCCTTTGATGTTTAATTCAGTAATGTAATTCTACTCCAGCAGATAGAATAATAAGTAATAAACAGAATCTCAGTCTAATCCATATTCTAGTTTAAGTTTCAGTGACAAGCATCCTCAGGGAAGTGCAAATTCTTTCTGAGGTTAGGTGATGAGCAATGTTCCCTAAGGACCGGCATTGTGAAAACAATCTTGATTTTGTACATACTAATCTAGGATCCATTCCTCCATCTATCACGGCACTCTGTAAAGTGCTGCTGATCTTTTATGCAAAATAGCTGGCTTATTAGGACTTTGTGTTAATGTCTCGGTTGGAATCTCTGATTTTTATTTTTTTTTTTATCATCGAGCGTCGTCAAAGCTGTAAAAATGAATAATGATTATTACATAGCTTTGATGAACAAAGAAAAGTCACAGCGTTTTATCGGTGTCAGATGTCTTAGATCCTGACAGCATGAGGGTTACCGATGAACAAGGCTGCTGATTTTTGGATAAGTAGCTATTGTAACGGATATACATTTCAGAAAAATAATAAAAGAAATACTGTCATCATCCACTTGGAAATGTTTTATTGGCAGGACTAAAATTATAGTCCTAAGATTCTTTCATTTGCGGCATTTTTTTTGTAATAAATGGTTACCAGGAAATGCCAGTGGCAGTTAATGGGATTATTCAGCAGGCAACATGAGCAATCATCTGAATCTTAGAAGCGCTACTCAAATCCTCCTTATTTAACCTCATGCTGTACTGTATTTTAATTATGCTCACTTCACTTCTATTTTATAAGGCCATTAGATAACATAGCCTTTATTTTATACTAATAAAAAAGTAAGGTTTACATTTTGGATTCTGTTGCAGTGAATACCGTTATTTCTAGTAAACATCAGCTTGTTTATTTCATTTGTTTATTTTTTAAATATTACTATAAATTTAATGATGTCATCGATGGGAATTATTTTGATTCAAGCAGTTTTCTTTAGTGCTTCACAAAATAATGGAACCCCGTCACGACTGCTGATCACAAAACCCCCCAGCAGGCAAACTTGATAGCGATACCACTTTTGGTGTTAAATAGGACTAATACCATGATAGTTACAGTCATATAATGATTAAATAGCACAAATGTGCGTCATCCTGTAACAAACATTCCGATATTAGGCGTCAGCAGTTCAGTGTAAGTTAATATCTTTATTTATTACAGTGTGAATTTGTTCTGGATTTTTTATGTGACAATATTTTGTAAGCATTTTTTTTTTTTTTATCCTCAGTTAGGGAACAGTTATAGTGCAAAACATTTTAGTATTCATCTCCAGATTATCAAAACATACATTAGATTACGTAACATTGCATAGCACAATCTGTTATTCTAGTAAACCTGTTGTCTAGAATTATTTTCTCTTTATTTGCTTTTTTTAATTTTTTTTTTTAATATAATGTATTCTTCTCATGGTAGTACTGTGAACATTAATTCTTTAGGATTGGATTGCAAATGTATAATCTGTTTGGTTTGTCAGATGTCAATGCTTGTCTTATGGTACTCTATATTGTTAGGAGAAGGAGGATATCGGAAATAACCAAAAATACGCATACGGTACACACCAAAGTGGCATTTTTGTGTCAGCTAAAGAAAATGAAGTAATGTACTTTGTGTAATAGTTTGTAGATTTATGTTGCAAGTGTTCAGAGTTACATTACTTGTCTTGCATGCTGTCACAAAAAATAAACAGGTAGACTACTTATAGTTTAAATCTTTTTATATTTATATCCGATTGGAGCACATTGGGCTTTAAATCCTACTACTACTTTAAATCATTCTTCAGTACTACATATTCGCCCAGTTTATCATATTTCAGACTCTTGAACACTACGTACAGTAGAAGGTGTCCTTCAGTACCAGTGCCTTATGCATTTCTGTAAGTTATTAGTGACCACTTGTGTCTCTGGTACTACTGCGTTTCCACCACCAAGTCTGTTCCGTGTCTTTGGAGGTGGGATACATGGTACTGTTATGTAGACACAATACAGTTTACTTGCCAGTATAAATCGCTGAAGGGCCCAAGTAAAACATCTGTGTGGTGGAAAAGACTGGAAAATAATTTTTTTATTTTTGGTATTAGTTTTTGTTTTGTTTTTTTGCATTGTCCTTAATTATTTTTATGCATGATTGTGTTCCGGCTTTTGACCTCTAAAACTCTGCAGTGAGATCATGTTAATTTTATATTGAGTCCGTTCTGTAATATGTTCACCCAGATTGTATTGTCTGAAACTTGCATATTAGTGGACAGCCCTAGTAAACTCGAGGGCTTACATATTTATTTTACAGTGTGCACAGTATAATCCATGAATGTCATTGATTTGTTTTTTAGAGGAAGAAAATGGGTAGAAAAGATGCTTCAACAACAAGAACACCAGTCGATCAATACCGTAAGCAAATAGGTAAGTTGTTTTACATCAATATTTCAGTGCACATATAACTTGAATAGAGCCTATGGAGATTGTACATAGTATTTTTTCCCATCAATCAATCCGAGTGACATTTATCCAAGTACAATTTGCATAGTACTTAAATAACAAGGACTCCATTAAATGTATTGCTACTATGTGTAATTGCAGACATGTTTAAGCAGCTCAATAATTCATTGCTAATGGGCAGCTGCTAAACCCAACCACACCTACAATCAATGTCCACATTGTTAATGATCGGACTGCAAATCATCTCTTTTCATGGCATGTGAATGGCATGACAACAGCAAACATGCTTCAAGGTTCTATTATTACATATCAAAATCATTACTACATGTATATAACCTAGTCCCACTCTAGTGGATAGTGCTTTAGCTATTGAATACATTAATTCAGTCATTACATCAGTGGAGCTTACTAGACACAATTTAATCAGAATCCAGTTTATCTACCAGTTTGTTTTTGGACTATGGGAAAAACTCCACGCCAACATGGGTAAGCATACAAGCTGTAAACAGAATGATAACCTGTTCCTAACATATTTTAATAATATTTAATTCTATTCTAGCATATGAGATCATGCACAATAGGGTCCATTTATTAACTAGAGAAATGCCCGGTCTCCAGCAAGTGGAGGAGATAGGGCTTCTCCCAGATTTTCATGGACTACTCCACAATCCTCCTCTCATTTTTACTTTACCATCTCAGGATCAGGCAAGCTGGGTCACACATGCAGGGATGCAGGTTTCTTAACTCAGGTCAAGTGTTTTCATACATGAAAGAAGCGAGTGAGAGGCTCATATCCCAAAAATGAAATGGATTATTGCAATCTGAAATCTCGTATTCATGTGGTCTGCAGTCTTGCCTAAATGTTCAAACTGTTCTCCCCAGGCCAGAGGAAAAGATGAGGGTCCATGAGAAATGTGTTACTGATCCCTTCAGACGGAGGAATTCAATTGTTTTCTGGCGGCTTCTTTCTCTAAGACACCCGGCGGAGCAATTCAATTTATTGCTCTGTCAGGGCGCGATAGGAGGGTGCGAGCATGTGTGAGAAACCGCCTGGTTAGGGCGCGCTAACCGCAGTTAGCTGCATACAGCAGCTTGGTGTAAATTTTTTTTCTGTGACTTAGCTTCACTAAAAGTGTCAACTCGACTCCCTTTTGTCACAGATGAATAGTTCATATACCCAAACCTTCCTCGACCAATGCTGTATACATTTAGTGAAAACCCCCATCAAAATCCATCAAGTGGTTTAGCAGTACTGTACAAAGGTTTTAGGCAGGTGTGGAAAAAATGCTGCAAAGAATGCTTTCAAAAATAGAGATGTGAATAGTTTATTTTTATCAATTAACAAAATGCAAAGTGAATGAACAGAAGAGAAATCAAACTCATTGTATTATTCTAATCATTTTTATAGTCAAAACTCTGTGGTAAAAAGTGTAAGGCAGGTGAGGCACTGCCTCCGCTGCCTACCTTTTCCACACATCCCTGATCGAAACACACCAATACTATATACTGCTGCACCTTTGTATAATGCCCACATGATATATGTGTAAATTTGGCTGTGATACCAGCCAGTGTCTCCCCAGCCATTTACCTTACCTCATGTGACATGAAACTGTCTTCCACAACCTCACCTATGTAGCAGAGTTTGGCTGTTCCTCACCCAGTTTTAAACCTCCTGCACAACTGTTTCTGTTAATGACTGTGGACCTGATTCATTATGGATCGCAACTGCGATTGCAATAGCGATTACGCATGCAGTCTCGCTGTGATAGTATGCTAATCCATTGCGATCGCTATGCCGTCGCAGCACAACATAAGGACGCCCACTTTACCTTACACACATCCGTAATCCTTAGCAAGACTGCGAAACCATCGGTAACATCGAGTACCATCATAGCCTCACGCACACTTGCACAGGCTCTGACCTTACTCAGGAATTGCTAGCATCATCGCATGCTATGAGTGTTCAAGCTGTGTAAGGCATTGCAGTGGCTGATTTAACCATGCAACAGCGTTCAAACACACTGGACGCCTGCGTTTCGTCGCCCACCCCTAAACGGCACCCTGTCAATCACTCTGCGATGGGTCTGAGTAGTCCCGATTGCAGTGACCAGTTCGCACACTGCGATGCATACGCAGAATGCAACAATCGGCCAATTGCGTGCGTATTCGCAGTTGCGATCAGTAAGGAATCAGACCCTGTTTTTCAACCTACATATGAAAATGATGACCATTATCACCTGTTTGGTATGATTGGTTAACCATACAGCTGACTATAATCCTACAAAATCCCTGATTTTGATGCTTTTTGGTGGTCCCACCAAATATTGGTTTAACTTAGATTACTCTTATGTTCATTCACTTTGCATTTTGTTAATTTATAAAAATATCTATTAACACTTCTATTTTTGAGAGAAAGAAAGAAAGAGAGAAAAGAAAAGAGATGTTTTGAGCAAACCCTGGATCTCATCCAAAGCCACCTATAGATTTTCTGTTGAGGGATGATATCCGGGAAGTGTCTGTCATGCAGATAGGTGATAACTATTTCGTAACTTTTTTCCTTCTATGCACTGCTGTATCGCTCATTTAGAAGAAGCATTTAAAATATTTCAACTTAATTCTATATATCATATACATCCTCCATTCTCTTTCTTTTCTGCGCCGCAAATGTGTGTGTGTGTGGTTTTTTTTTTAAGTCACTGTATGCATTTCATCCCAACCTCTAGCTGCAGATTGGTGGAAATTTTAGGTCAATTATTTATTTGTGTATTTTTTAGCTCGGCTTAGCGCTTAGAAGTGTTTGTTTTCCTTTCCCTTCTGTTTTATGTCCTATGAATAGAAAGTAGCTAACAATGCTGATATAATATAAGTAAACAAAGGCTGTCGCAGTGATCACATGGTCAGGGACTGGAATGATTGGCTACTGTCAGATTCATTGTTGCGCACACTCGTGTATCCAGCCACCATTTTTATATTTGCGTTATGAGCTATATGCTGACTGAGCTGACCCTGATACAGCGGCTGTTTAAAATATTTATGATGGTGTTAAATGACATTAAGCTGCGATTACGGAGTTATGAGGCCAATTATCTTGAACCTTTGCCTGCATCTGACTTCTTGCCATCCTGGAATCTTGAAGGACACCGTTATACTAAGTTTATACTGCTGCAGAAGTTAATCATTTCTCATTTGGACTCCGTACTATTATTTAAGAGTATTTTGAACAATTGCTGTCACAAATACATACCAAAGGGCAACATTAGTTTCTGGGAATAAAAGGCAACCAGAACATACTGGAGGTAATAAGGGAAAAAGCACTTAATTTGTTAAAACTAGAAGCTACTGATGTGCATATTGGGAATAAATGGAATCTAGATGTTATACAATAGGAGATAAAAAAAGAGGGATGATCTTTTTAATGGTTTCTTTTTTTTCTGTCTGTATTTACAAAGGAGGAAAAAAAAATTGCCAGGAAATAGGTTGTGTAGCAAATATCCTATGCACAGAGGCGTATCTACTGGGTGCTGGGGGGCGCACACGCCACACACTCCACCCCTTTATTAAATACTTACCTCTCCGGAGTCCTGCGTCGGCAGTAGTATCACTGTACACATCGCCTGGAATATGGCCTCCGCAGCCTTTTTCCCCGTGTTTTGCACAGACGCAGTAGGGAAGTCGCAGGGAAAATGGCTGCCACGCCATTTCTCTAGTGACCTGCGGATGCGCAGTAGAGTCTGCTGTGCTCAGTGCGCTACTGGCCGCCAAGTAGAGAGGAGGGGGCCCCGGACGGGGACTGCACAGGGGTCTCCTCCTCTTAATACGCGCCTGCCTATGCACACCATTAAATATTAAGCCGGGTACAAACCATACAATCGCATGACAGAACAATGGGATGTAACGGTATATCATACTTACCGACTTTGTATGAATCCCTTCCGGTAGCAGCTGGGAGAGAGGGCCCTTCACATGAAGAGGCTGAAATTTGTGTGTCCGCAGGGAGGGGGATAAATTACGTGATTTGTGTCATTTAGCCCCACCCCCTCCCTATGGACCTGCAAAGTTCTCGTAAAATCTCCCCATCCTTCCCTCTTCACTAGGAAGTGGGCGGGTTGCAGGAGATCTGACTACTCTTTCAGGGTAACCCGAAAACTCTTGAGCCTCCCGCGACTACCGGGAGTGTAGACAAGTATGGGGTATATTTACTAAAATGCGGGTTTTTAGAAGTGGAGTTGTTGCCCATAGCAACCAATCAGATTCTAGTGATTATCTTCTAGAAGGTATTAGATAAATGATATGTAGACTCTGATTGGTTGCTCTGGCAACATCTCCACTTCTAAAAACCCGCACTTTAGTAAATATGCCCCCTAGAATCTGATTGGCTGAATTGGTAATTACTCCACTTGTTCTTTTTAGAATGGTTGATACACCTCCCCCTAAGTTTGGTATTTGATAAGCAGCTATTTTTAGTATATCTATATGAAAGCAGATGTGCTTCCAGTCTTTAAAAAGAAAACCAATACATTATAGACCTTTGAGTCTGACTTCTGTTATGGATAAGTACTAGGCCATTGGGAACAAAGGTTGCGTTGGTAAGATTAATAAAATAAAATACGGTTTAACGTTATAGTGGCGTTCCATAGGGATCCACTCAGTCCTCTCACTGTAAGAAGGGCACAGGAGAACTGAAGACCGTTCCATAGCAGGCAGCCTCAATCATAAATGGAATGGAAAGGCATACTGTTGAAAGAGTAGAAAAACTAAGTTTGCTCACTTGCGTTAAAAGGCGTCTAAAGGCGCATATCCACTACACGATATAACGAACAATTAAACAATTACGAAATCGTTCATTATATCGTACAGTGGATATGCCGTCAACAGGCAGCGATGTGCGCTCCCGCTGGTCATTTACGATGTTGCTCATCGCCCGAACCTGCTGTCCAACCTGACGATCATGTCAGGTTGTGCAGGTTCGGGGATGAGGGAGGGTGCCGGCACTGAGCGATATATATCGTTCAGTGTGGGCTCAATGTCAACTGCACGATATAATGAACGATTGAATGATAACGATATGATCGTTCAGTCGTTCATTATATCGTGTAGTGGATATGCGGCTTTAGAGATGACCTAATAATTATTATGTGTAAATTCACTAGAGGGCAATATGGAAACTTGTTTAATGAACTGCCCATATAGTGTACAAGGGCTTATGAATTTTTAATGCAAGAGAGATGTGGGCACAGGGAGGTCTTCCTTACTTTAAGGGTGGAATGAAAGGAGTATTACATGGCAAAATATTTACACAGTTGAAATAAACTGTATTATAGGTCACGCAGTCTGTTTTACGGTGGCGGAGCTCTGGATAGATGGGGCAAGGCCAGACAGCTGGAAGCAGGGGCAGTCTGAGGTGACCGGCATTTGACAAGTTCCTATATTAGCAGAGTATAGCAGAGTGCACCTGGGCAAGTGACCTGTTGGCACTGGGGTCCATAACTTGATACATGGTTTGAAGTAAATATATGTATATAACCACCGACCGTATATGGGGAGTACACTGGTCCCTGGGTTGTGAGTTGCACAGCAGAGGTGCTGGTGGCAGTTAGTCCACACGTGGTACAGCTTAGCCAGGTTTCAGGTTTATTTAACCAGGTAGAACGGCAAGGTGGCATAGAGATACAGGGATGAACAAAACTGGAGCAGCCTGGAATGTAAGGGTATTGTAGTATGCCGGGTATCAAGAATGTATATACTTCGGTGATTAGTGGCCCTATGCCCGTTAGTAATAGTAGTGACGGTATAGGGAACTTGCTGTACTCTATAGGGCTCTGTATGTGTCTCTTCTGGCCAGGAGTCTCAGAGGAGACCTGGAACGCTGGGGAGGAAAGATGCGCCAACAGGGCCACATTCGCAGTAGCGCATGTCAGTGGTCAGGCCTCCGCATAGAGACCGCCAGCTTTGCTGCTATATGCATCCGACACCCCTTACTAGTCACAAAATAATTTATTAGGTTACTTCAGGATAGGGTTACTATACTACATTATGCTACATTTCTAACATAAAGAATTATTTTTCTATCTTGCCGGTCAGTCTGGCATTGTACGTGAATGTAATATATAAAAGGGATTGAAAACAACTTGTCAAAAACTTTCAGCTAGACACTTTTTTGACCTGTGTGTTTTTTTATATAAATAAGCTATCTTGTGTCATTAATGTATATTTCTCCTGCATAGCTGGATACTGAACACAAATTGTGGGAACATTTTGTTTTGCTCTTAAGTATAGCCAATTGAATACCTACCAGCCATTAAATGTAATATGTCAAGATTTGAGCGCGTTGTGTATACTAACGGAAAGTTCCTTTCAGGCACTTAATGCTGTGTAAAATGATGTGTCTTTTGCCAATGTATTATTAGTGACAAATTGCCCCACTTGCTAAGATTGAAAAATGTTAAATATGAATTTAATACGTTTAAGGGTGCAGTGGATGTACCCCAAATACCTGTAATCATAGCAATTGCACTCTTTTTTTTTTTTTTTGTAAAGCATTAGAGACAAGGTCTTGTTTTGCTGCTTGCCCTATAATACCCAGCTCAACACAAAGACCATTCTTAAGTGCGTAACATTTAAGAACATTTTGTATGTGTAAATTGTCATACTAATATTCATCATAGTAATACTCATGGACCTGTCAGCACTGCTAAAATAGATTATAATTGTTTAAAAGGCACTGGAGATATAATATGTTTATAATCCACTTTAATGTAGACCCTCCATCCAGGTACGTAACTAGATATTTGAAGGCCCCATAGCAAAAGTTTGTAAGGGCCTCTATGTACCACCCAATGGTGAGAAATGTATATATCATATGTAACTTTGACAAGGAAGATGGGTCCCCCTCAGATCTGGGACCCATAGCAGCTGCATCCCATGCCTCCATCACAGAACACAATGCTCTCTTCACAAACTTCCCGCTTAATTTACTAATGCAGTAAACAAACAGTACTTAATTTTATTAATTGATGTAAAAATACCCTTCTCACCAGATAAGCAGATTAAATAAATAAATAAATAAATAAATAAGGTTGGTAGTTCTGCAGCTGATCAATTTGTTTTTGTGTTTTCTGAATATTAATACATTTGGTTGTTTTAAGTGTATAAAACTTTGATTGCAAATCAGTTTAATAATTACTAGTAGATTTATTCACTGTGTACAACTTTGGTTATATATATTATTGTAATCTTTAGTTTTATTTAATCAATAATTAATCTATATGCAGAATGTTGAATTTTTAAATAGTTAATAGATTTTTACATGTTTTATTTTAGTTCAGTGAATCATAGTTTCTTTATTGAGTACAGCTGGGGCAGAACTTATTACAGCTGCCTATTTATCTTTTATCACCATTTTGGGTTTTCCTTTGTATCTATTTTGTACCAGGTGAAAAGGATCATGCTGGAGGGCCTGTTAATAAAAACTAGATTTTGTGTATCTTGTACTAGTGTTGTCATTTGTAACAATTCACATCATCTTACAGTAGTTACACTGAAGGGTGTTAGGTTTTCAGGTTGTAGATAAAAGCATCATAAATGCAACTGATTAATATAACCTAACAAAATGCAAATCTGGCAAGCATTGTGGTTAGAACTTAGTACTGTACATTGTGTTACTGTAGACCACATTATTATTGTAGTACATAAATTACTATAATACCTCTTTTCCACCAAAAACCCAGGTCCGACCTGGGTTTTTGGACATGGTTCCAACCCTGGTCAGACCCAGGTCAGACCCATTTACACTGCACCTTTGATCTGGGTTACTCCCAGGTCAGCCCTGTTCACACTGAACTCAGGTCTGCCCTGCTAAACCTGTGAGGTCATAAAAAGTGGGAGGCGAATGCCCCACAACCACCAATCAGCTAATTTTAGGCATGACCCAGGTCAGGTAACCTGGGTTGCACCATTTACACTGCACCATTACCCGGGTCCATCCTGGGTCCAACCCTGGTAGCTACCTGGGTTGGATTGCTGGGTCACTTGACCTGGGTTATTTTTCAGGGACCCTTTTACATTGAGCTGCGACCTGGGTAGACCCAGCAAAAACCCAGATTTTTGCTCTGGTGTAAAAGGGGTATAAGATAGTCGTCAAAATGAAGTAGGACAACATTGCTTTCACTTTCTCTGTTTTTCTGCAGTTAATGAAAGTCTGTGATTTACTACATTTTGTCTGAGTCAAACCTCACATGGAAGTGTGATTTCTATAGGTTATTTTTTCCGTTAAGTTGGTTCCACTTGTCGGCTCCCATAATGTCTGGGGAGCTCATGGAATTTCCGGGACTTCTCCCAGGATAGTTGGTCTCCCCACTCGGCTCAAGCTTCGCTGTATTGTGAAGTGGACAGGGCCTTGCTCATGCAAACGACATAATCAGGCCTCGCGTCTGCTGCGCGAGGATGCGATTCATGTCATTGACTAGAATTTGTTATTGCATCATGGCTGGGTTCCATGTTGACACAAGGTGTGCTCTTGCCCCTTGGAGCTGCCCTTCAGTATATACGCAGCACATTAACAGGTAATCAACCAAGCTATTGGGAAGCTTATAGATGTCTGTTTGGCTAGAAACCAATTTCTCTTGAACATTGTAATTCGGCAGCTTTGTTTGGCTTTTATCCATGACCCCTCGCATATCATCAGTTACTTTAGCAACTGTACTAGAATTAGTAGATAAAGACACGTGTGTAAACGAGGGACACCAAGCCTATTGAAAGCAAGGGGCTTTATACACAGGTAGAGTTCATGCGATAATTAAGTAAATAACAACACAGCATAGTCCATGCAATTTTTTAAAAATGTAAGGCTTCCCTACTTACTGTATTTAGCATAATAGCACGAGGTGTCATTGACTTTGACTTTGAAGAAGTTGGCTATCACTTGTGTCTAATGCAGAGGTGGACAATAAGTGGCTCTCCAGCTGTTCTTGACTTACACATTCCAGCATGCCTTGCAACAGTTTTAGCATGGCCAAATAGCAAAACTGTGGCATGGCATCTGGGATATGTAGTTCTACAACAGCTGGGGGGCCACTTATTGTCCACGCCAGTCTGAAGCCGTGTACACACTTGACGATATTTTGAACGATAACGATATCGTTATTGTTCAATCGTTCACAATATCGACAAGTGTGTATGCTAAAAACAACCAGCGATGGCCGCTCCCGTTGGTCGTTTACGATATCCCCAGTCTGCTGTACAAGTAGCTTAATCTGGGGATGCAGTATGGCCCTGCTATGGCCCTGCTCCCACCCTCCCCACACTATCATCTGCCGCTGGTCGGCATCGCCAAGTGTGTATACACAATGTGTGTATGCGGTGATATCGTCATCGGCGGGCTCGGCGGGGGTGCGATGCCGGCAACCCCGCCGATGAGGATATCGCCGCATACACACATTGTGTAGTGTGTATGCTGCTTAATGGGATATCAGCAGGAAGTTCAGAGGGACAAGCATCACCAGTGAAGGTCAACAGTGTGTGGGAATGAGTATTCCAGGATCGTGATCTACCGAACAGATGTGTCCTCATTCACTTAGCCCCAAGACATCATGTGGCACAAGACGCCTTGCGTGAGTAAGCCGCCAGGTCCCATGGGACTCTGCTTTTTTTGCATCTTCTTCACCCCGAAAATGGGTCTTGGGGTGTTAAGTTTTTTCTAATTTTTTTTTTTTAAACAGTTGTCCTCTGGGGGCTGTCCCAAGGGTTTTGAGTGGTTTCCCCACCTTTGCACCCCAAAATAAAAATGTTGCACCACTTTTCACCTGCTATTCAGAGGTGAATCTTTTTCGCCTATTACATTGCACTGACGCGAAAACAACCTGGATACTTTGAAACCATGTGAAAAGTCCAAATCGGCGAAAACTTTTTGCAAAATGGCACTTTTCGCATCTAATTAAATACGGGCATTAGTCGGTAGACTGCACTGATTAATTTGATAGGCAACACTTGTATATACTGTATGTGTGCGACTGCATCTGTAAATGAAGCACAATGGAACTTGGCATGGAAGAAAGCCACGGCCACTGCATTGTATCACTTTGTATACAGATCCAAAACTCGGTCGCACACAGATATACAAGTGTCACATATCATCTTTAACCGTGTACTCATGTCAGATAGTCCTCATGTGGCATTAACCTAAGGACTTCTAGTACCCTGAGGGCCTGTTTCCAACAGCTAAGGTTTAGGTGGCTTTGTAGTGTTTTGGTGTGCATTTTGTTTTTCGTGTGTAATAACAGACAGTTCAACTGGTTTCACTCTCCTCAGAGGGGTCATCAACCTCACCCCATGTGAGTCGCGACCCCAAGCTGAGATGGCCGCAACCCACTTTGGGGTCACGACCCACAGTTTGAGAACTGCTGATTTAGACTGAAAGCACTATCCACTGGTAATAAAGGATTGTTGTTGGACGCTCCCTTTTAATTCTAAAAGTTGTGGAATAAAGGACTGTAAACTCTGTTAATTAAACCTCTGCAAACATACCAGTATTCTAAAAACATGCTACTGTATATAGTTGAGCAAGAATTAATATTAAATAGTGTTTGTTAGGGATGGGAGTGTACAAATCCCCCCCTTTTTAATCACTCCATTTTTATTACTTCATAATTAGTAAAAGTTAAGTTTTAATAGAGTGTTCTTCAACCAGTTTACCTAACAATTGATTATAATCTAATTAGTCAAGAGTGCCCCAAAACCCACTTTTTTGTCCTGTTTGCCCTTTATGCAAAACAAAAATTCATATTATAGGAGTTTCTCTTCCTTCATCTTATTGATACTGTTCTGACTCAGGAGAGCACCACCAACCAAGAATTAGGAAGCCACCACAGCTATTGCTTTAAATCTTAAGTTTGTCTTTTACACATAATAAAATAAAAAAATAATATATCCTACTGTAATATTTTTCATATTGAGTATATAGTGCCAACCACTTTTTTGGATTGGCCAAATTAGATTGTTTTTTTTCTATAACGGGTCCCAAACCTTTTGTCTCTATTATAGGAGTTGTAAGATATCTCTTAGGGATGTTGTTCTGTTTAAACAACACTTCTAAGTGAATAGTTTATTAACAGACTCAGATTTGTTGTACAAGAGAAAGTGACTGGAGTTTATTGGAAATTTAATTACACATCACTATTAAAAGAGCAGGAGTTCAATATAATGGAAGCTATAGCGGTATATCCCCATGCATTGCTAGAATTCTCACATTGCCTCTTGGATACAGACCAAGCTTAATTCCCAGATGGAGATGGTAACATTTATCTGTAGTCTATTGACATTCCTTTTAAATTCATGGTGCGGAATACGTTCTACTATGGGCTACTTATTCTTTCCTCCCTATAGTTTTAGAGCAGTACTGTTTCTAGATTCCAATTCACAAAGTGTTCATTCAATGCATTTTATTATCCCAAAAACATACAGATATAGATACAGGAGATCTATTATCACCATGCAATTTTCTTCTTTTCTGATAAATGAAGCACTGTACATAACATATACAGTACTAAATGAAATTTAACAAATAACACTATTGTTTCCGGCATTGCCCCCTCCTCATCTATATAATAATTGCTGTCCCATCTCCTGAATGCACTGGTGGTGGAAGCTTTGACGCACACCCCAATGGCTCCCACTGCGAGAGAGACAGGACAGACCTAGGAGAGGAGGACCAGCCGCCGAGAACAAGGTTAAATAGGGCAGACAGTGTAGGATGAGGCTGCCGGGAAGGGGGTTGTGGCAGGATGGTGTGACAGGGGTGGAGAAGGATCACGGGGGTCCAATAAAATAGTTAATTTTTAAAGCAATGTTCGTGAAAGTAACTTATAGGAGGCACTCAAAGTTCATGTCTGTTTGTATGACATTCCATTTTCATTAACCTTTTGGTAGTGTTCCTCACTTTGCCTGTAGAAGTGGGTGCTTCGGGGTTATGGCTCTGATTCTGTTTTTTATGTATCTGCGGCCACTTTATACTAGTGCAAGTACCCTTCCATTGTCATGCAGATGGGTGAACACCGATCCAATAATTGCTCCGTCAGATCAGAGCTTTTATTGGATCGGCATCAATTATCTCCTAGTGTGTACCCTGCGTTACTTCCACCCCATGCCGGGTGCAGAATATTTGTCAGAGATATGCGTCCACACCCTCCAAGCGATCACAACACTCCCATGAAACTCCACGATGGATGTGTACCGTGCATCCAAATGGTAACCACCCAGTTTTCAGTATAAAGGTATTTTGTATAAAATATTCCATACATGTCAATTATTTTGCATCAAATATGATTACCTTTCACTCTGCCGTACACTTAATAATAGTTTATTTATACCTCTGTAAGTTACAACTTCTGTTGTTTTCATGTGTATGCTTTTCTCCCTTTCAATTTAATAATAATGCCCAATTACTCCCCTATTAATTTAAATTATGTATATTAAAAAGCATAAAAAACGTTTTCTTAGTCTAATATAGATAAAGTCCTCTTTGTAATTTTAACAGTGCCGTAAAGCTCTAAAAATATTTTATTGTTGAGATTAATCTCTGGTCACACAATCGCTCGTTTCCTTTCAGCGCTCGTTATATTATATTTGTATTTTTACAAATGCTCACATCTTCTATTGAAGAAATAAAAAAGTAAAATAACCCATACTCTCTTCATGAAGAATTATAATTGAACAGGTTTTATTTAAATTTTTGGGAAATTAAAGATTTACTGGCGCATAAAAGCCCCAAATAAATAAATAAATCCAGCAGCATTTGCAGGTGAAAAGACATGCCTTTCATACAGAACCAGCTGTATTTTCATTGAAGGAACAACAGTTTAGGAAGCTTTTCTGCATGTCTCTATTTGATAGCATAATGTGCTCCTAAGCAGCTTAAGCGGCATTCAGAAAATAGCAATGCATTAATTTTTAAAGCAGGAAATGCAGGCGGAAAGCAGTCCTGACACATGACGATAATGAGGTTGGATATTGTAAAGTATGGCGAGGAAAAGCATAGAGGAAAGCTTTGAAATATGAACATTCATAAAACAATAACTAGATATTCACATGATAATGAGGCCTGGACAGGAACGTGAAGACGTGGCAAGTAGGCAACGAGGCTCTGGTGGAGGCTGATAAATACTGAGGCTCATAGCTAGAAGCTATTAGACTACTGTAATTTTGTATAAATAAGCAGGGGTTACAGGCAACCGTTTGGCAACACTAATAAATGTGTCTGTTTTGATGATGTTGCAAAGGATTTTACCATATGTTGCTGGAAAGACTTTAAATCCCTAGATGATTACAGTGATGCTCTGTAAGAGCGGAACAGTGGACTGCAAAGGATGGGCAGCAGTAAAACACTTCTGAAGAAGTTTCCCATGTTGTCACAGTGCAGCACAAAAGTTGCTGTTATATTGTTCTGTGTGCTTATTGCAGAAACCAGATAGAATTATTTCCGCTTGATAGGTTATGGATGCAGAATACCAGCGCCGAAAAATCCAGACAGCAGTCGGAATCCTGGCGCCAGAATCCCGACCACCCACATCCCGATGGTAAGTATTAGGGTTAAGGGGAGAGTTAAGTTTATGGATAAGCGTTAGGGTTAGGCTGCAGTGGGGGGTTAGGGTTAGGCAGCGGGGGGAGGATTAGGGTTAGGCTGTAGGAAAGGTGGGTTAGGGTTAGGAGGAGGTTTAGGGCTTCTGACTATCGGGATGCCGCTGTAGGTATTCTGACCGCCGACATCCCGACCGCTGGGATCCCATCCCCAACTCATGGATGCATACGTCCCAACATTAGCAGTTGCAACCTCGGGACATCTCGCGCCCCCCCCTGAAGGGGGCGTGACCTCGTGTCCATGAGGTCACACCCCCTTGTGCATGATGATTTGGGGGTGTGACCTCATTTCTCATCACCTTGGGGTTTGTCAGGAGCTCCCGCAGCTGCAGGGCAGCCCCCAGCTTCTCCAGGCGCAGTGTGGATGTGGCGTGTATGCCATACTTGCCTACTTTCCTGGGATGGTCGAGAGCCTCCCAAAAATCTGGGTGCTCTCCCGCCGCCTGCAAGAGTGTGAGTGAAAGCCTCCCGGCCGGCATCATCCCCCTGCAGTTCGTACCCCCTGTAATTGGCCGGGGCAGCAGCTGACATGATTCACGCGAGTGCCCAAAAAGCGTCACTGTCCCACTGAAATCAGGACGGTTGGGAGGTGAGACCCCATTTTAAGTATTGTGGATAGTGAGACCCCATTTTGAGTATTCTGTACTTTGCTAAAGGCATGGTATGAAAAGTCACCTTTCAGAATGTCCACAGGTACTGAATGTCGAAAGTCAGAATGTTGACATGGATGTTATGTTGACATGTAGACTGTCGACATACACCAGAGTGTCAACATACAGTTTATTTGCTTATTTTAGCTTAAGCCTAAAACTAAATCTACAAAAGCAAAAAGAACACACAAATGTACTGTGGAAATTCTGGTGTAGACATGATAAATGCTGACATTATGAACATGTCCACATTTTGACCATGTTGACATATTTGAATGTTTACATTTTACATGTCAACCAAATGTCCATATCTATTTTGGTGTCAACATTCTGACTGTGACCCCTTGCTAGAGTCTTTATATTCAATAAAAATAAGGTGGAACTGAAGGCAAACATGTGGAGAGGGAGACAGATGTATTAAACCTCTACCAGCTATTCATATATCTATCACTGATCTATTTATGAGGATTATGACATGATCACTGGAAAATAGCATTCTTATCACTGCTTATTGCAGCGATAAAACATTCATTATCGGTGCTATATAATAAAAGTCTAGCGGGGACAGCACCATCGGCTGTCCTGGTGAAGACTCCCTCACAAAGTCTTTTGCTTCATGGGCCGTTCACTATTCTGCACATGCAGGACTTACGTTTCCTAGCAGCCAATGCTGTCATGTTGACTAGCGGTTAACAAGCTGCCCTGCTTCTGCCAAGTGAATAAAAAGCAAAGTTCTATGGAGATGGCGTTAAAAACTATGTAAAAATCTGATTTATTTGGTTTTAACGCTTTAATAAATGGTGTGAAATGTTCACCAGGCTTTTCAGTTAACACTGCTTAATAAATAGACCCTTATGAGTCTGCACTGTCATGAATGCAAGATTTTGTGGGTCTGGATTGGGACCTTTGGCTTACCTGGCTGAGTAAACGAGAAGTTGAAAACAGGTTCCTTAACGAAGCGTCTGTGGGTGCTTTAGGCTTGAGACATGAAACGCAGAACTAGAGTCTTTACCAGAGAACTGGAATCTGCAGCAGCGAACACAGGACTGGCACTGGTCACAGGAAAGGCATACAAGACTGGAACCCGCTACAGGAAACTGAAGGCTGGCACGAGCCACAGGAGACTCTGAACTGGCACTAGCTGCAGAACACTCATAACTGTAAGCCGCCACAGGGCCACTAGAAACAGAGTGGGATGCACCAGATGGTGCACTGACTGGAGCCGCGACCCACAGTAGCATGTGTTTGACCAATGCTGAGTAGAAGGAGCTGTACCCACAGTCAGAGGCACCTTGGTGATGCTGACGGAAGATACTGCATGCAGAATCAGAGACACTCTGAGGATGCTGACTTGCAGACACGGTGGACAGAATCCGAGGCACTGGTGTAATGCTGACAGGATATACTACAGCCGGGATAGGAGCCAGGAGGCCATTCACTGAAAGAAGAGAGTTGTTATGGCATTGTGCAATCAGCAGTTCCTGTTTAAGTAGGGCACACTGTGCACCAATTGACTGGCTGAATCATGTGACCGGAGTTGCAGGAGACTGGTTTGTCAGAATAGATGGCCATGCCCATGAAGCGCAACATCAGGGACTGATTCAGGAGTGCCCCAGGTAGCCAGGAGGGGCCTAGATGGTTGTGAGGTGACACCGCCGGACCAGGTAAGTAGGAC
Source organism: Taudactylus pleione (assembly GCA_031769625.1). NCBI lineage: Eukaryota > Metazoa > Chordata > Amphibia > Anura > Myobatrachidae > Taudactylus > Taudactylus pleione. The sequence goes on from JAUIMM010000113.1 coordinate 2,809,024, forward strand.
AAAGACCCCGATGTGTGACATGCAGGCCTTGCAACACTTTCCTCTGGTTTCCTCTCCTGTCTCATGGTGTCTCTGTGATGTGAGCATGGGCAGAACACATGGAAGTAGATTTACTAACTGTCGATTTGTCAAAGCTAATCATCGTCGTGGCTTTGACCGATGGATGTAAAACGGCAACAGGAATAGACGCTAAACCAGGCTGGTTTAGCATTATTTTTGTTGCCGTTTTAAAACTATCTGTCAAGGCCGCTAATCATTGGCCACTTGACAAACCGTGGGTTAGTAAATCTACCCATGTTGTTTTTGTTGTGTTTTTTTTTTAGCTTTATCAAATATACTAGGGCCTAATTCAGCAGTGCACCACAGACGCCTGACCCGTACTGTGCATGTACAGTACGGGTCCTGCGTGTTCGCACGCAGAGCGACTGTCAGTGATTGACAGTCTGCTGCCATTTGTGGGTGGGAGGGGGGCGGCGAAGCAGAGGCATGTCACTGCCATTGGGGGGAGGGATGAGGCCAGGATCTCCGTCGGCTGACGGAGATTTCCTACCCTCTTTCTCTCATCTGCGTCGGCCGGCTTGTGGACGATGTTCTTGCAGATTATCCGATGCTGCGTTGTACAACGCAGCTCAGATACGTAATGCATGCAGGAGGTGTGATGTCTCCTGCTGTATTACCATAATTGCAAGGACAGAATCGCAAAGCTGTCTGCGTGCATCTTTGCTAATCCATCCTAAGTTGAACCAGGCCCATAGTACGTAATTTACTATTGTATACAGCAGCGGTCGCCAACCTGTCGCTCGCAGCTGCAATCCAAGTAGCTCGCGGGGGCAGCGTGGCTGTAGCGTGCCTTACACCGAATGGAGCAGCGCGACTGGAGCTCACCTTATGGAAACGCGCAGGCCGCGCATAGGACGTCATATGCGGCTGGCAGTAGTGCACGACCGTCACTGCCAGCAGGCTCTCTGCTGACCACGTCTATAGCAGCACTGACAGAGCAGCGCTGGCAGAGTTAGGACAGCGCTGCTAGTGTTCTTTAGAGCAGCGCTGACCGGACACTTGTTTGGTGGGAGTGTGGGACTAGGCCATCCACTGTCCCACCTGCAGCCATATTACATCCAGCAACACCCTGCTCCCAGCTGACAGTGCTCAACAGCTACAGATTAGGCACTTTGAAAAGGGGGTGTTGGGACCAGGCTATCCACTATCACACCTGCATAATCTATCCAGCAGCACTTTGGTGTCCACTGACGGCTTTCAACAGATCGGGCACTTTGAAAGGGGTTTGTGGGACTTGTTCATTCACTGTGTTCTGCCTGCCACATTTTATTTTTGAAAGCTAAAATCTGGCTAATAGCCAAATTTGTCATAGAAAACATTTGCATTTATTAATACAGTGATAAAGGGGTCTATTTATTAAGCTTTGGATGGAGATAAAGTTCCAGGCAACCAGCTCCCAGGTCGCAAAGTGTGTTTCAAAAATCGCAGTTAGGAGCTGGTTGGCTGGCACTTTATCTCCATTCAAAGCTTAGTAAATAGACCCCTTTATCACTGTATTAATATATGCAGTGTTATTTTTCTATGACAAATTTGGTTATTAGCCAGATTTTAGCTTTCAAAATTAAAATGTGGCTCTTCAAGAAGTCTAATTTTTCTCAAGTAGCTCCCACCCCAATTGAGGTTGGAGACCACTGGTATACAGTATTGTAGTAGCATATAGCATTGTAAAATTAGTGTCCCAATAAAGGTTCATTCTATTGGGCCGCTCATTTTCTGGTTAAGAAAAAAATATTTCTGTAAATAGGCCATATTTCATTTTCAAAATAAATAAAAACCCCTATACCTTTTCCGCCCTACAAATCCGGATCCAACATTTTATGAAGCTGTGGATTACTGTAGATAGAAGTGAGGTTACCCATACTTTAGTCCCAGAGGAGTAGTGTGGAACCATGGCACCTAGAGAAAGTGTGTTTCATAGCGCCCCCCCTATACTGATCTGTGCCAGTGGGGTATAGCCAGCCTGTGGGGGAATAGTGAAGTGAAGAGAAAAACAGCAAACAGTGGCTGTATCATGCTGGGCGTTGAGGTCCAATTGGGGGAATAGAATGCTTCAGTGATCTATATTAAGGAGTTAAACCTTTGGCATTGCTTTATTTATGTATAGCACCTAGGATCTGACTTTTATCTCCTTTGAATCATTGTTATTAGTCAATAGGGGAGATTGTAATATATTCTGATCATTTAATTTAAATTGACAGAATACATGTGCTAGAGTGAAATTCTACAGGGTGTACAGCCAGGGCCGCAACTATTGGGGGGGCTAAGGGGGCACGTGACCAGGGTGCTGGACTTGAAGGGGTGCCAGGGAGAGGTTGCCAGGAGGCTAGGTTGTTGCTCTTGTGGGTTTGGAGCCGTATCCCAGCCTTGAGAAGCACAGAGACACTGTCAGTCTAATGTGGTGTGGGTTGCAAGCCAATCAGCAGAGGCTACCATCCATGAGCTCCAATTGGTTCGTGAGCAGCGCCATATTACAATGATGGCATTACTGACAGCTCCCCAGCCACCCCGAGCTCACCCACCGCACGGCCCTGGCAGGTAAGAAAAGGGAGATGGGGCCTTACTGTGGCTTAATGTAAAAGAGGCCTTACTGTGCATAATGTATATGGGGCATTACTGTGGCATAAATGTATAAGGGGCATTGGTGTGGCATAATGTATAAGAGGCATTACTGTGGCATCATTTGTTGTAAGGGGCATTACTGTTGCATAATGTGTTGTAAGGGGCATTACTGTGTTGCATAATGTGTTATAAGGGGCATTACTGTGTCACATAACATCACACACACTTTTTGTTTTCTATGTTGTATTTTTGTTTTGGGGGGGGCAATTTATGGCCTTGCTCCGGGTGACAAAAATCCTAGTTTCGGCCCTGGTACAGGTTATTACTGCAATTAATGCCCCAAGCAGCTTTCACTGGAGTGGGAACACCTATAGGAAGCTCCCTTCTTAGCTATGCTCCTACTTTGCAAATTTACATTGCACCTATATTAATGTGAGTACTACTAATCTTGTTCTGTCTACCACCATTATTATTATTTCAGGTCTCCTAATATTTTTTAAAAGACCTTTCAAATAATACTGTGTGTTCATGCCTGGAAACACCACCACTACTTTAAATAGCAAAACAGTGACTCTTTTTAAACTCATACCTTATAAATGAAGTTTAGGATTTTACCTCAGATGTGTAACTATTAAGTCCATTGAAGCACAATGATTGAATTAATGAATGAGGAGAGAAGGAGGGAAGGGATCAAAGAGGAGAGGGGAGAGGAAATTGCTCATGAGAGGGGAGGTGTCAGAGGCCAATATGAGAGGGGAAGGGCATAGCCAATCAGAGAGGGCCAGTGACAGAATCCAATACGAAAAGGAGAGGAGAGGGGCCAAGCCAATCAGAAAGGGCCAGTGACAGAAGCCAATAAAAAAATTAGAGGAGAGTGGTGGTGACAGAAGCCAATAAGAAAAGGAGAGGAGAGGGGTGATCACAGAAGCCAATAAGAAAGAGGGGAGGGGCAAAGAGTTGATCAGAGAGGGGTGGTGACAGAAGCCAATAAGAAAGGAGTGGATGGGGCAAAGAGCCGATCACATGGTAGAGGGGAGGGTATTACAGAGGTGAGAAGTGACTGTAATCAATCTGACAGCAAAGGGGAGGTAACAGAAGATGATCACTTAGGAGGGAGGGCTGGAGGGGAGACAATCTGGGCAGCTTGAGGGACCATGAAATGTAGAAACTGATCTCAGATCCGTAATTTATTTAGGATATAGAGAAAACAAACTGAGATAAAACTAAAACTAACAGGTGGCTGTTATACTGTGCAGCGCCCCATGAATTCTGGAACCCTGGATGGAGCCCTCTGTCCATGTTGGCGCCCGGAGCTCATGCTCCACTGGAACCACCCTCGCTACACCCCTGTTTAGTCCTGACTTCTATTGGAATACAGGTCTTCGGTTTAGCAGAATAGTCTTTGTGAATTTTTATGTATATAGAGATTCAGTTCCCCTGTTCCACTACATGATGAAGGTATCTGACATTCAAGCAATATGCTATCTTTCCAATTCATTTACACTGTTAAGATTTTTTTATGTCTGGAAAAAATGTTAATTGGACCAACACGCTTATGAATATCTGGTCTTTAGCTTTTTAAGTGAGATTGCAAATTCTTGAAATTGAATGGTCTCTTGTGGATTAATCATTTCAGGAACTATTATTAATACCCCACAAGAAATCCCTGGTCTCATACTGATTAGCGTTTGTACACTATGAATGGAATGATTTCTGTTGCAGTTAAATATACATGTGTTGTTTTACCATTGGAAAAAAAGAGGGTTAGTAGCGAATGTGTGTGAATAGATATATATATAATATATATAAACAGTACTGTGCAAAAGTTTTAGACAGGTGTGGAAAAAATTATGCGAAGTAAGAATGCCTTCAAAAATAGAAGTATTTAATAGTTTATCTTTATCAATTAACACAATTCAAAGTGAATGAACAGATGAGAAATCTAATTCAAATCAATATTTGGTGTGACCACCCTTTGCCTTCAAAACAGCATTAATTCTTCTAGGTACACTTGCACACAGTGTTTGAAGGAACTCGGCAGGGAGATTGTTCCAAATATCTTGGAGCACTAACCACAGAACTTCTATGGGTGTAGGCTTGCTCACATCCTTCTGTCTCTTCATGTAATTCCAGACAGACTCGATGATGTTGAGATCAGTGTGGGCCATATCATCACTTCCAGGACTCTTTGTTCTTCTTTACGCTGAAGATAGTTCTTAATGACATTGGCTGTATGTTTTGGGTCGTTGTCCTGCTGCAGAATAAATTTGGAGCCAATCAGACGCCTCTCTGATGGTATTGAATGATGGCTAAGTACCTGCCTGTATTTCCCAGCATTGAGGACACCATTAATCCTGACCAAATCCCCAACTCCATTTGTTGAAATGCAGCCCCAAACTTGCAAGGAACCTCCACCATGCTTTACTGTGGCCTGCAGACACTCATTATTGTACCGCTGTCCATCCCAGAAGAACGTTGAATGTTCGCTCGAGTTCGGAAATGGAATGCCCCATCCGTCAAGCACCCATTATCATGCCTCATTTGAACGTTATCTTGCCAAACTTACTCACGAGATGACAGATTACAACTAATACAGGCATGGGCATTTCCAAGATGTCACAGTACAATGAGGCCACCTACCATGACAGACCCCGATAATTAACACTCCTACTCGTGGAGAGCGCCGGAGCAACTCATCATCATTGATCTCAAAAATCAGCTGTTGGAAAACATTGTATTTTCGGAGCTTGATGAATTTTTGTCCCCATACTAGTGTGATATGTCCTTCCCTGGAACACTTTTGTTAGGTACTAAGTAGAGATGTGCGGTTCGGTTCTCCAGAAATCCGAATCCACACAAATTTCGTGAATCCGAGTAAATCCGAGTCGCGGTTCTAATCTCATGAGGAGATCCAAGTAAATCCGGGTCGCCGTTCTGATCTTTTTGCGGTTCAGAATTCGGATTTTAAATCCTAATTTCGGGTTTTGGATTGCATAATGATTTTAGCTGTTTTTAAAACATTTTTATCTATTTTTTTATTTAAAAATCCAGATCCAAAATCAAAACACTTGAGGGTGGTTTGCAAAACCAAATCCAGATCCAAAACCTTGAAGGAGATACAGATCCAAAAAGCTAAACACGGGGGTCGGCGCACATCCCTGGTACTAAGAAGGCCTGCCGTTGGACCAGTCGTTTAGCCATCACAATTTTGGCCCGTGCCAGAGCCGCTCAGATCCTTACGCTTGCCCATTTTTCCTGCTTCCAACACATCAAATTCAAGGAGTACGTGTTCACTTGCTGCCTAATATATCTCAACCCTTAACAGGTGCCATTGTAATGACATAGGGCCTGATTCAGAGCTGAACGCTATGATGATTTTCACGCAGTTGAGCGATCTTCGGTGGTCTGCGCATGCATCACAGCCATATTGTGCACGTGCGGTGAGTGAATTACGATCGCGCATGCTGTGAGGATTCATAGCAATTTATTGACAAGAAGAGACAGTTTTGTGGGTGGTTACAGGGAGTTCCGGGCAGAATGAGTGGCGTTTCGGGGGCCATTTTCTGGGCGTGTATTAGCCAGCGTCTGCGATCTCGCACACACAGAGGGCCTGATTCAGAGCCGCTCGTAAGCGGCCGCTCGTTCGCTCCGAGCGGTGCTCGCACATCTGCGCATGCGTATGGGTCGTAATGCGCATGCGCCAACCAGTCAGTGCGGTCGGAAAACGTGTGTTCGCAAAATTGCGAGTGCCTGCTAATTTGAGTGACAGGATGAGGCGTTTGTGGGTAGTAACAAGGGAAGGTGCTTGAAAACGGGGAGTGGAGATCCGAACGCAGGCGTGCCAAACGGTCAAAACGGGCATTTTAAGGGTGTGCATAATTAACAAAGCAGCGTCATCGACCACGTCACTTGGTTGTCTCTTAGCCTGAACTGTTCGCTTGATTGCGGTAGGAAAATCCAACCACAAGCACAAGCATCGATGTACTCGATTAATCTAATAAATAGCGGAGATAACGTATGATGCGAGCGGCCAGGGGGCGTCTTTTCAAAATAGCGAGCGCATGTTTTGTTCGCTCGCTCAGACATAGAGGCGTCAACGGACCGCAAAGAGCAAGCGCTCAATTTAAATAGCCGACCCCTTTTTCTGAACGAGCATGCGCAAATAGCGTCCGGCTCTGAATCAGGCCCAGAGAGCAAAGCTCCAGCATCTTAGTAACCGCGCCCATTCTCAGTGACCATAGACTGACTTGAGGAGTCAATGTTTTCAGGATCTGCGTCCAATGCTGTGTTTGTGTACCCAGTTGTGGGCAGCTGCGAGGGTTCTAGTGGGCATCGCCATACAAATTCCGCCGGCGGATACATTAGTATATTTTAGCAGTTACTCAGCCACAAAATTTGCAATTGCGTTTGCATTAGAGACGAGTACAACGCCGAATCAAACCCCTGATTCATGGTATTCACCTCATCTGTAAGTGGTTTTAATGTTATGGATAATGGGGGTACACACACACACGTATAGTGCATGTATAATTCTGATTTAATGATTTACAACTTTCTTTAGTCATTTTCAACTTTACCTCAAACTGTCTGCTCTACTGCCGACTTCATACCCCTTACACTAACCCTGCAACAACCTTTTTCGGTACCCCCACCATACAATCTACAGTGTACATGATGCAGTGTTAAAGTTTTGAGATCCACCTGGAGCATTTTTCACGCAGCGTAGATGAAAGTGAGCTGCAGACAGATGGAGCATTGATAACCTGCTCCCTAAGTGACTAATTATTAGCCTTTTTCTACTGGAGTTCTCTGCTCAGACTCTTATCCCCCATGAATTTAGTAAACATTTATCCAGTAATCGTGCTGAATAAAGATTTAATTAATTCACATTTTAGGTCTATTTCCATTTAATCAAAGTTAATTGATAAGAGTGGCTATTGGCTTAGATGTTTAAAATAATTTCTGTATTATACTCTGGTTTTGTCCATCCAATATGTGTAATGGTTCTGTGTGTGTTCCATGGACCCATGATTTGCAAAGCATGTGAATAAAAGCTTCCCAGCATCACCTAATCCATAGTACATATGTGTGGACATCTCATGGTTTTAGTTAATATGCAGTGTTATACTTTGCAGTGCTTAATCTTTGTTCTTGTGCCAATTTATCCGTCTAATACTTTTGCCCTTGTTCAGTGGGGACTAACCAGCACCATTGCTGCACACACCATCAGTACTCCCATGGCTCAGAGTACTGTTAAGAGCCCCAAATCTGCTAATAAGTTACGGACCCAGGAGTCTATTGATCATTGGGGGCCGTTCTCGCGATCAGTAACTTCTGTAACAGCGTTATTTACCTGTCCCCGTCGCCCGCTTCTGCATTTGTGAACTGAGGTCAAGTGTGCGTAAAGCCGCTGGGGAGGCAGTGAGGAGGCGACGGAGGGATCCGATTGGACCCTTCTTTGCATCTCCGAACCTCCTTCCCATAGGAATGAGCAGGGCTCCGAGAAGAAGATGCCATTTGTTTTCGCAGGCGAACTCCGAAAACTTTAAGTTATCAGAGTTTACTGAATATGAGGTGGTCCTATCGGACCCCTGATGATGAATGGCCCGGTAACGTAAATGTGCGGGGAAACTAGTGTTTCTGCATGTGTAACGGGCCATTAAAGGGCGAAGAATGAACCCTCCCCCAGTGTCCTAAGCCTGGTCACTCTGCTAATATAATGTAATATGAAATCATGGCATGCACAATTTGTCAGAGCTCTTTGCTATTGAATTGTGGTATTGTGAGAAGAACCAACAATGTTAATAATCTGGCTGAAGAAACCGTTGGATCACTCATGCAATGCACCATATATATAATGATTTTGCATATTATTATGATTATTATTTTGTATAATATATTACATAGTGCTGTCCAATGATGGATGGTAAAAATAGGTTTTCCTAGAGCAGCTTACAATCTAAAAGATTTGAGAATTAACATTAGTTATCTCTTAATTGATCATTAATGGCTGTAATATGTGACCTGTTATGACTTCTGCTGCTGACTGATATGACCAGACTAAAAAAAAATGCAATTATAAAGTTTGTCAGGCAATGAGTGAGTTTTGAGCAAAGAACATAGTGAAATAATACAATTTGTTCCTTTTGATCATGTCTTCATAATGATTTGCCCCCTAACATCACTCTCCCTCTGTCCTTCCTCTGTCGAACTCTCTCTTGCCGCCTCCCCCTCTCTCTTGCTCCCCACCCCCCCACTCTCTCTCTCTTCCTCCTACAAAATTCAGAAGCATGGTTATAAATATATTGATGACACGGTAGAACATTCCACAGTCCTAACTTGTGGAATTTTTAGTAGATTATCTTTTTGGTGCCTCCAAGACTAATTCTGTTTTGCATTGTATGAATATCTCACTTTTTTGCAGAAGGGCATTGTTGTGTTGTGTTGTGTTGTGTTGTTGTTTTTTTTTTAATAAAACCAAAGATCAATAATGCTAAAATAATTCCGAGTATACATCTCTTCATCAATAATTCATTCTTATTCTACTTTAGGAAGACAAGACTACAAGAAAAACAAGCCTGTATTAAGAGCAACAAGACTAAAAGCTGAAGCCAAGAAAACGGCAATAGGGATTAAGGTAGACATGTATTTGATAGCTCACATTAAGTTGCACTGCATGTCTACTTCCCTTTTCCCCCAGGATGTGCTATGTGAATATTGATTTCTGAGAGAGATTGCTTATGACACTTCAAACCCTGAGTACAATGGCTGTGTCTGAAATATTTATCATGTGCTGCTTTACTTAAGGCATCGATTAACCCCCTGATTGCTTCTAACAATAGGTTTAAAAGTCTTGTCATTTCCTTAGTGTTAAACGCAGCTTACATGTACCGAGATATTAATGGACTATGTCTTATACTTTTAAAAACAGAGAATTGCACAATTTGTGTTCAAAAGATAAGTTGGGAGCCGTACAGATGTGTCCTCATACATCTAGCCTCAATACACCACATAGCGCGACTTTCCTGGCGTGAGTGAGCCTCCAGGTCCCGTGCTAGTGTTCGGCGTCTTTTTTTGTAAAAAATGTATCTAAATTGCAAAGCAATGTGACTGTGCTGATAAATTTGATATGTGACACTTGTATATCTGTGTGCACCTGAGTCTGCTGTATTTGAAGTACAATAGAACTTGGAATTGAAAAAGTTGCGGCCGCTACACTGTAGCACTTTGTATACAGATTCAGAGAGTCAGTCACGCACAGATATACAAGTGTCACACATCAAATGAATCAGCACAGTGACTTAGATGCATTTTCGGCAGAAAAGATGCCTGGCGCTGGCAGAGTCTCATGGTACCTGGCACGCTGATGGGGGCTTTTTGGCGCGACTGCAGCAAAGATGTGTAAGGAGTGGACACATCTGTACCTTACAGATGAGCACACTGGGACAAGGTGCTGTAACCATAGCAACCAATCAGATTCTATCTTCTAGTAGTAGTATAGTAGTACAAAATAAAAGCAAATATTTTATCGCTCGTTACTATATGGTTTTCAGTACATAGCATAGTTACCGACGTGTCTGTTTTCCTAAAAGTCCCACCATCGTATTTCAAATGACATGAAGGTAAATAAATTTTCTGTCTTGCACCATCTTTTGTGCCCCCTCCCTTAACCCTTCACCACCAACGCTGACAACTAGTGTAGGGGAGGGGGTCACTGTAACGGAAGCCACTAATGTTTAATGTTTGCATTCTTTTAAATTGATGGGCAATGCTGAAATTATGACCAAGCACATGTGGATCAGTATAACCATTGTTTGTCATTGTCTGTATTTTTCGTTACGCTGGACGTCTAAAGGGGGAGATGTATCAAACCTTTGAGAGGGATAACGTGGAGAAGGTGCCCATAGCAACTAGTCAACTTCTAACTGTTATTTTCTATATACTGTGCTAGATAAGCTGATTGGTTGCTATGGCCAACTTCTCCATTTTAGTGCTCTCAAAGTTTGATACATCTCCCACCGAGAATGGATTAGGTTTGAGATCTGAAAGTGCTTTGACCAGCCTTGGCCATACCCTGGTCCACTCGAGAATCTTAATGAGAGCAAATCAAATAAGGGTTGAAAATGTTCCTTTCTTTACGAGCTCCTGTTAGAAGAGTGTTAATTGACTGTTAATATGAACACAGTGAATTAAAACCTTTTGAAACATTAAGGTCTTTATTCACCTATCTCTAGAGAAGCCATAGTCTCAATCCAGCTGTCACTTTCATGTTGATACAATCAATTAAAGGGCCACCTTAATGTACCACGTGATTGCCATCGTTTTTCCACACGTGCCACAAGCTCCACCAAATCAAAGAAAATGAAAAAAAAAACACTTATAAAAGAAAAAACAAATTACAAACTGTTGCTAATTAACTTTGCTGTGTGCTCGGAAACTAAGATAACTCTCTTTCCCAGCCAGCATCAATCTACACAGATGAAACTGGCAGCTACTCGACCAGACAGATACATTTTCTAAATAAAACGTATACAGTTGCAGACAAACCTATTTAAATATCTTAAAACAGAAGAGTATTTCCCTTGCATGTGGCAGATGAAAAATCATTTTGTACAAGTTCTAGCTAATAGGAAATGCCAAGGTATTACTACCAAGCTGTACCAGCTGCTCCGCTGCCAGATGACATATTTGGGTTTGTTCCAGGGTTCGCTATTCTAATCATGAAACTGCTTTTTATTTTTTTAAAAATTCCCTTTTCCCGACTGCAGATCCTGATCAGGCATTGCCATACGATATAGTGTGTTTTCACAACATAATCTCTGCAGTTAGTGCCGTGTGTCAGTTTTTAATGAGGGAAAGGAAATTGCCATTTTTGTTAAAAAATGTAGCATTAACCTTATGTTTCTTTTTTATGGTTTTTTTTGTTGCTTTTTTTTTTAATTTAGGTTTGATGCGCTCTTTTTTTTTTTTTTGTAATGTCTTTTGCTTTATAGTCCAAGTGTGAGACCAAAAAAAAAAACTCAACACAGCCGAAAGCAAAGCTTTGCACCTGAGGATATCTGTGTCGTTGTAGCTCCCTTTATGATACTCCGTGCTATTCAGAAATTGCTGAGGCTGCTGTTGGCATTGTCTCAATGTGGGGGAGAAAAAGACTTCGAGGGGGTGTATGTGAAATAGTATGATCACGCCTAAATTATGTGCGAAGTGTTAATATTACACTTAGGCAATGTGTGTTTACAAACTGGCTGCTAATTGATACTGTACTACTTTTAAACATTTATATGGTCTTTTTAGTGTGATTCAATGTTGGGTAGCAGCACAGTCTGGAAATGGATGTCTCCTGTTTGTGTCTGTTATAAAACGAGCTAGAGCAACGTGTCTGATGCAAGTCAACTAGAGAGCTGCTGGGAGGCCCACTCCCCTCCCTCCTCTCACAGACCTCTATGTACCAAGCAGTGAAAAGCGTGGAGAAGTTGCTCATAGCAACCAATCAGCTCCTATCTATTATTTTATAGACTTTACTAAATTAATGCTACTTCAAAGCTGATTGGTTGCTATGGGCATTTTCTCCACTAGTCCACATCTCCATGCTTTTCACCACTTGGTACATAAACCCCACAGTTCTCACTGCTTGCCAGATACCACAGCCTCTCCTCTCCCCATACCAACAGACACCATGCGGTTGCCTGCCTGCTCCCACTCATTCCCGCTAATCGGTTCCTCCCACCCCACCTCTCCTCTAGTAGGGGTCCCCAAATCGGTACCTCTTGCACCCTCTCCTTCCCCACTGGAGGTCCGGCAAATCATTATCTCCCGTATCCCCCACTGTAGGTCCCACTAATTGGCACCTCCAATTTCCCCTTTTCCCACCACCAATATTGGCGCAAATTAGCACACCCCATTAGAGGGCCAGCAAATCGACACCTTCCACTAAAGAAGATGAAGATGAACATGGAGGAGATGGGAAGAAAAGGGAGTGATGAGAGGAAAGGGAGTCAAAAAGGGGGAGACTGGCGGAAAGCGGGAAGAACAGGAGGAGGCAGGAGGAATCGGAAAAGAGGGGAGATGGGAGAAGCGGGAAAAGACAAAGAGCGGGATATATCAAGTATCACATATACTTTGCGATACATCCGGCCCCCTATCACATGCATGTTTATTAACGGCGGAATTCATGATTACTTACCTCCCGAGACAGTTCGTCCAATGTAGATTTGTCCGGCGAAGTCCTGACTTCGGAGTCCTTTTTCGCATGGCCAAGCCATGAACTCATCATGGTCTATAGAAGTCGATAGACTTCTATAGACAATACCTTGTAGATGCTCCAGAAATATACACGCTGTCCTGAGCTTGCTGCATTACGGGCCCATTGCAGCCCCATGGAATTCTATGGCGACTGCTGTTCCACGGGTCTGGGACCCATATATATTGCAGTAAGCCTTTGAAAACTGTAATTTTCAGGAGTTTTCCTGCATTTTACTGCTGATATATCCCGTCTAGGGAGAGATGGGAGTAAAAATGGCAGGCCTGGGGAGGAACACGGGGAAAAATGGGAAATGGGAGGAACAGGAAAAAAAGGGAGACTGGAGGATCATGGGAAAAAACAGGGAGAGAGGGGGAAAAGGGGGAGAGAGTAGGGTAAGAGAGAGGAAAACATATCTCTGCACAATCGCTAACGACCCAGTGAAAGACAGGTCCAAAATATTAGTTTTAAAAGTAAACTGCACGGACACTTTGTTAAGCAGTCCCATGTAATCTCATTACACACGGCCCAGTCTAAGAGGCTCATTCTCTCTACATTAATCAGGATGATACATTTACTGAGCTTTAATATAATGGAATTTCCTTTAATTTTTAATAGCGATACTCAGTATATAATATCTTCTTGGGAATACAGTGTAAGGTGAAATGTACTCTACAGTTGGTCACTATTGAAAACTAGGGAATTTCTCCGGGATAAAAAAAAAAACTGGGACAGCCCTTGAAAATTAGGGACCGTAGGCAAATATGCATGTTGAATTCTTTTTTTCCCCGCTAGGCATCGTTTGAGCAAAAGCTTTTTCCTCCAGAATGCCAAGCAGAGTTCTAAGGAGCGTCTTGAAAGAATCCAGCATAACGTTATATGGAATCTACAGAATGGATAAAAAGAAAATAATATATAAGTTGAAAATGATTATTTCATTTAAAGTTAATGCTACATTTTATTTGTGAAAATGGGGGGTAAGGAGGTTACTTCAGCACTAGTTGGTACCACATAGAATATCAATGTTGAAGCCCCAAGTTTATTAATCACTGTATGTAATACATTGAGTTGGTTGGTATGGGGGTGCTGCCAAAGACCATACATGTACTCAAATGTACACAAGCAGAAAAAGGATTGTCTTTTTATTTGGCGCACTGTAAGACATATCATAAAATGTAACTTTTATTACTTATATTTAAATAAAAGTTACATTTTATACTATTTCTTAGGGTGGGTACACACCGAAACGACCGGCATTAGTGTCAATGTTCAGAGCAATTTGCCTTCATCCTGGACATCACATGATTGCCGGTACACAATTTAGGGGTCTATTTACTAAGCTTTGTTAGGAGATAAAGTGAACTGAGGTAAGGTACCAGCCAATCAGCTCCTAACTGCCATGTCACAGGCTGTGTTTGAAAAATGTCAGTTAGGAGCTGATTGGCTGGTACCTTATCTCAGTTCACATTTTAGGAGATATCATGTGTGACAGAAAAACTGGGAAAGTTGTCAAAGGGAGATATATATGCCCCAGGTTACTATCTTCTGTCTGGCAGATGGTAAGCTAATTAGCAACCTTGATTGCCAGACCACCTGTGAGAGGTACAGAGAGAGAGAGACCAGGACCCAGGAGATGGCACCCCTAACCTGATCTTGCGACAATAAGCTATGGAATATATTAGAATTTCATGCACTGAAGTAGGGCCGGTATACAAATCGGCGGCAAGTTTCACCTGGGAATTCAGAGAGACAATAATTTTAAGTGCAAATTGCGATGGGTTTTGTGCCTTTTGTCTTTAGTCTCTAACCCTTAGGGTTTTATGTAGTAGAGTGTGAGTTGTGTGAAACAGCACTATCTACAGTCTTGCAGATTTAAAGCCAAAATTATTTAAAAGGCAAAACCAGGCTTTGTTAAATAATTGCCACTATAAATCTGTAGCCAAATCACGCTACTTCTCACAAGTCGCACCCTATTACATAAACCCCTTAATTATACTTTACAAATTATTTATAAATACTAACGCTCTGATCAATAATTGTGTTGATAAAATAGTGTATAGGAAGCAAAGCAACAGGCACCTTTCACATACTGTAGATCTCACTACTTTACATATATGCCAAGACGTTCACCAACCGCGCTATGTTCCCGCCATACTTAGATCGTTGATTCCATTATCTTATTTTCAGTCTGATAAATAATTTCTGCAGGGTTTTAAATAAAGCATATTTGTGACAATTAAAGCTTGCAGTCCACCTGACCTCTCTTCTGTCTATCGCTAATGGATACTTGTCCGAGAAACACACAGCAGGATAAATACATTGACCTCAAATACACCTAATTACACAGAACTCTGGCTCCTCAATAGAAACATTTTTATCAACTGCCCATAAAAAAAAAAAAAACATTTTTAATTATCTTCTTATTTTATACTATCAAAATCTTTTAGCCAGAACTTTTTGGTATTGTCAGAAAAGAAATTGAATGTTTTAGTTTTTTTTTTTTTTCTTTCTTCATATGGCTGATCAAATGGATATTTTCACAGTGGGGTGGGCAAGGTGACAATTTTAGAGAATCTTTTGTAACAGAATGTTAAATATCACCCCATTAGTCCATTGTCAGTTGTCAACCTTTTTACCGAGCACGGACACAAACGTCCACAAAGGGACTAGCCAAGCTGTTATATCCCACCCCCAAACCCAATTTTATCGTGCAATTAGGATTTTCAACCTTACGGACTATGGGGCCTATTCAGTGTTGCACACAAGACTTTAGCAGATGGATCTTGTGTTGGGATGGCCAATCGAAGATTCTGGATCAATACGGGATCCCCATATCCGAAGAGATACATAAAAATATCCCTAAAATGATATTGATTTTTCTAATTGTCTACAGCTGGTCTGGAGCCTGGGCTAGGATCAATATATGATGGTGGAAGAATCAATTCGTATGATATATTGAGTGAGCCGATATGGGATATCGCTAATGGCGAAATATCATCCAAAATATCAATACCCACCCCTAATCTTGTCTCGCACATCTCAATGGCAATTCCACTTGTGGCTGTGGGAATAACTATCTGGCAAATTCTTCGTCAGGGTCCACAGGAACTACCTTGGGGTATGTGGTTGGAGAGATCCATGCACCAAACAGTCAAAGCTTCAGTTCCCAGAATGCACTGGTCCTCCTCCATATATACCCCAATCCCAGCCACAGGCATTCAGTTTTTTGTTTGGTGCTCATCAGTAGTCCAGATGCACCTTTTGAACAGGGAACTGCTCTGGCAGTCCCAAGCTTTTATTTTATGATTTGTATTAATTTTCCATTACTGGGTTAGCAGTGCTGAGCGTCCTAAAAAGACGCATGCACTGTGGCTCCTTCTATCTCCACTGATGCCGCAACACCAGTAACGTTTATGGTGATTTTGGCGGGTCACAGCGGAGCTTAGCTACAGATGGGCCCAGCTAGTTTGTTGCTCATAGCGCGACATTCAGGCTTCTGAGTCGCGCCATGGAACGTTACTGTGGCGTACCGTGGTGTTCTATAACAAAAGAGAATCCACGGCATGTAATACATTCTTATCCGCTGGGTGGCAAATGCACCACTGATAAAATTTGTACTACTCAATACCATACTATAGAAGTTAATCACATTCACGCAGTGTATTTGCATGTTCGCACAACCAATCTTTTTAATAATATCGCAGAAGCTCTTTGAACGGAACGCAAATCAGTACACATACAGAACTGCAGTAGTTTAATTGTCGTGTTCTTATGACCGTATAACCGATAGTGTACATTAATGAGATGCACGCACAGCTTTCATTGAGACAGGATGAATTATTCTCTAATGGTGAGGTACTGTGTTTACATGTATTACAATTAGAGATGAGCGGGTTCGGATCTCAGAGATCCGAACCCACCTGAATTTCGTGGATCCGGGACTATCCGAGCAAAGCTCGGATCTCCCTGCCTGCCCCGGATCCCTCACGCAAGGCACCCGAGGCTGTCAGGTCGCAAGGTTTAGTTTTGAGCGGGCTTAACGCTGATTGGCTGAGAGAGCCGTCTGTTACGTCTCTCAGCCAATCAGCGTTAAGCATACTGAAAATGCACAGAGAGAGAAATAGAAGATGGTGCCCACCGCCGGCACCCCCCACTGCCGACACCGCTGGCATCCCCCGAAGCCGACATTCCTGCAATGCTGCCCCACGTACTGAATACACCACCAGCACCCCTGCACTGCCGACCCTGTGTAGCACACATGCACTGAGGTCACTGCTGGCACCCCCACTCTGCTGACACGGCCGGCACCCTGCATTGAGAACACCCCTGCACTGCCGACACAGTCAGCAAACCTAAGCTGAGGACACCGCTGGCACACACGCACTGCCATTCCATGTAATGAGGACACCGTCAGCAACTGCCGGCTCAGCCAGCAAACCTGCACTAAAGACACCGCTGGCACCCCCGCACTGCCGGCACAGCCAGCAATCCTGCACTAAAGACACTGCTCACTGTGTCACTTAGCTTAGTCAGCTAGCTAGCTGGATGCAACCTTTTGCCCTTAAATAGATGAAGCAAATAATATTGTGAGTTGGTCAAAATTGATTGGAAATTACTGGAAATAAATGTTATTGAGGTTAATTATACTGTAGGAACAAAAACATGCCCATTTTATGTGATTTTAGCTGTTTTTATGGGGTTTTTTTAAGAAAAAAATTAACATCCAAAACCAAAACACGAAAACAAAACACCAAGCTGAGGTTTTGGCAAAACCAATTTAGATCCAAAACTAGGGGGGATCCAGATCCAAAACCAAAACACGAGGGTCGGCGCACATTTCTAATTACAATAGTATAATATTTTGAAAGGAAGACACATTTTTTTATTATTAGAAACAGCAGCGTGTGGGTGGAGTGCACAAGGATGAGCCCGCTATTGACATTCTACACATTGCCTGCTATAATTCGCAGACGTAACATCACATACACGACTGGTGCGGCTCTTGATATGGCAGGCGTGTGTGGGCTAGAGGTTTGGGTGAGCACCTTGTAGAGTGGTCGTCCCGGGTTCGAGACCTGGAAAAGAACAATATATATATTTTTTTCAATCTTCACTACAGGATTAAAAATAAATCACTTGGTGGTTTGTGAGTTCTGTCATTAATACAGGTATCTGTGTTGACCACAAAGACGCCCTCCCAGCATTGCATAAAGACTGAGCAATTGAAGTTCAGTATTCTTATCCAAGCCTACCGAACTCAATACATTGTCCACAACTTCATACCACCTGGCATTTCTATGCTACTTTATGCCACTGTACTGCTGATGCACTGTGTGCTCAAGAAAGTGGTGTGCGGCGCTCCATGTCGAGTTAGCCACGTCGCGCCCTGCTAGTCGCGCTATGCTGTGGCGTATGGAGTCCCCGAAATCATGGCCGGTCAGACGTCCAGCTTCCAAGCTGGATGGTAAGCCAACTGCCTGATGGGGCAGGCCACCCCTGGGGGCTCTCAGGGTGGGAGGCCGACTTCTTCAGTTTTCCGACGCCTGGCATTAGACAACAACGGAAGGATATGCCCTCATGTTTCAGAGGCATCCCCCTCAGAAGTTTTTTGGTACCTCCATCAGACCCGGTCAAGGACCTGTATTTATGCCCTGTTGGTTGCTGGAGTAATAATCCCCGTTCCTCTGGCCCAACAGGGAAGGGGTTATTATTCAAATTTTATTTTTGATTCAGAAGCCAAATGGGTCTCATCGCCCTATTCTGAATCTGAACTCTCTCAACAGGTTTATCCATGTGCCTAAGTTCCATATGGAAACCCTACAGTCAATTATGCTGGCAATGGAGCCTGGTGATTTCATGGTTTCCCTGGACATACATGATGCATATCTCACCAAAGGTTTCTGAGGTTTGCTGTTCATCTGCAACAGTTTCAGGCTCTGCCCTTTGGTCTGTTCACAGCCTCTCGGGTGTTTACCAAGATAATGGAAGTCATGACAGCTCATCTCAGACGACAAGGAGTCAAGATACTGCCATACTTCATCGACCTCCTCACATTGGCGCAGTCTCCAGAGATGTTACAACACTATCTCCAGCTGACCGTTGCCTGTCTACAAGACCATGGCTGGATAGTCAATTGGAAAAAGTCTTCTCTGTCTCCAGCTCAACTCATGGTACACCTGAGGGTGCTACTGGATTCTCTGACGCAAAGGGTCTTTCTACCAGGAGACAAGATTTCGACTCTACAATTGCACCGCAATCTAAGAGTATCGGTTCACTCAGCAATGCAGGTCCTGGCATCCATGGTATCCACGTCAACCTGGTGGCATATGCCCAGTTCCATTCAAGGTCCCTTATGTGATGGATTTTGTCTCAGTGGGACAGTCAGTATCATCTGATAAGGTCTCAAATGATCCTCATCTCGACAGAGGTTCGGCTCTCCCTCTCATGGTAGCTAAAGACAGCCCATCTAAACAATGGTCGCCCATTATGGATCTGAAATTGGGTTCTCCTCACCACAGACGCAAGTCTTCGAGGATGGGGCATGGTAACAGGTAATCACACCTTTCAGGGAGGATGGACGGCTAGGGAAGGTCACCTGCCCATAAACATTTTGGAGCTTTGCAGTGCACAAGGCGCTTATTCTGGCACAGGACCTCCTTCAGGGCGGCCGGTCCAGATTCAGTCTGACAACACGACCACAGTGGCCTATATCAACCATCAGGGAGGCACAGCCATGAGGGAGCCATGAGGGAAGTGGCGAACATTGTGGTTTGGGCAGAACGCCATCTTCCAGCAATCTCGGCAATATTCATTCCAGGAGTCCTCAACTGGGAAGCAGATTTTCTAAGTCGTCAGGACATACACACCGGAGAATGGGCTCTCCATCTGGACGTCTTTCAGCTCCTGGTGGACAAGTAGGGACTACCTTACATAGACCTCATGGATTCATGTCACAACCACAAGGTCCCCAGGTTCGGGTCCAGGACAAGAGACCCCTCAGCCGCCTTCGTGAATGCTCTGGCGGTGAGGTGGGAATTTCAGATTGCCATACCTGTTTCCTCCTATCTCCCTCCTACCAAGGGTCCTTAGAAAATTAAAGCAAGAAAGCGGCAGGGTGATACTAATAGCCCGGCTTGGCCCAGGCGACATTGGTTCACCAATCTGACTTGTCTATCCATAGACAATCCACTTCCTCTGCCTACATCCAGACCTACCTCGTCTGGCTTTGACGGTGTGGCTCTTGAGTCTTACGTCTTAAAGGCCAGGGTTTTTCTACTTCTGTGAGTCAGATGATGCTCAGGAGGACTGGCGCTGCAGAGCAGCAAAAACTCACTGAGAAAATGGCGGCGGACATTTTCCCAGTGATCTGCGCATGCGCAGAAATGATGTCCCGGGAAAATTGGCGCGGGCGCCATTTTCCCGGAGACCCGAACATGCGCAGTAGATTCTGGCATGAAGCCAGAATCTACAGCACTCAGTGCGCTGACAGAGAGAAGGGGGCTCAAACGGAGGCTGCACACGGCCCCCCTCTTAAAATGCCCCTGCGTTAGGCTAATTTAAATATTGGAGTACACTTTGGAAATCTATAAAACTCTCCTTTTTATATACTTTAATTCACCGGATATTGCATCAAGTGTTTTGGGCCCACAGCTCTATCTCCTTGTGATAATCTCCATCACATGTGGTATTGAATCTTCCTCCATTTGTTTGGCACCCAGCATGTTCAACATGACTCCTGGATGGGTCTGCACAGGCTGCAGTACTAATCCGGATATTCCCACGCGCTACTTCATACCATTTAGGAAGGAACTTTTCTTTGCATCAGACTTGGTAATAGCAACGATTTGAAGAGACTCACTCTGCTCTGGAGTTCATATATAATCCAGGTCAATCCCTTAATCTTTATTTATTAGGGAGTACAGCACTACTTTATACCTAAGGTTTTATTTTTTATACATATGACCATAGTTTATAGGTAATCTGTGTATATTCATTATGTGCTCCTATATAGAACTCATACAGGCTTCTTAAGGATGTATCAATAAATAATATTTTACTGTAGAATTTTATGTAGGAAACATATATACAAGGGCGTCTTTAGAGAGGAGGGGGCCCGTGTGCATCCCTCTCTCACCCCGGCAGCCGACTGACGCGGCTGACCGGCCGGCACAGAATCAGTAAACTCTGGGCACTAGTGTGTGCCCAGCGTCTACTGCGCATGCGCAGATTGCCAGGGAAATAGCGCGGCCACAGTGGTGACCATTTTCCAGCATTTTGATCAGCACTAGGAGACCCGACGCGGGACTTCGGAGAGGTAAGTTTTAGATAATATGGGTGCAGGATGTGCGGAGCGGGCCCCCTGGACCCAGGAGCCCGTGTACACCGCACACCCTGCACCCATTGTAGATACGCCCCTGTATATATATTGTTCAATATTGTTTGAGGTTATTGCCACCAGATTTATCAGTTCATTACACGGCGTCATCTTTCTCCTCCATTGTTCTACTTCACTTGACGGGTGACTGTCCCGTATAGAGTAGCAGCAGGGTAGTAACACTCATTTCTGGTCCTATTACTATTTTGCTATATATCTCTTCACATCTATTCGGCTCAGTGCAGCACCCAGGGTTCACCCCCTTTTTTTTCTTCTTGTTTTTCCTGCAGTTGCATTGACTCAGGCGGCCATGTTCAGATGGACATTCTGCACTTCCTTAGGGCTGGTGCTTTGTCAGATGGCGCAACTTTTTACGCAAAGCGCGGACTAGCACCACAGTCGGTTGGGCATCTCTGTGTGAATTCCGTTGGCTGTTTTAATTAAACAGTCGGATTCCCCTGGTCCGCACCAGTTCTAAGTCAGCTGCTAAAAAACGCATTAGTTTTGTGTAAAAAAAATCGCTGGCATTAGCCTCCGCCTCTCAATCAGGCCCTTAGTTTCCATTACGGATGAACGGGTCCGGTTCTCAGAGAACCAAACCCACCCGAACCTCCAGATCCGAGGCGAGAACCGAGCTCGGCTCAGGTTTTCCTGCATAACTCTGATCTTAAAACGAGGCAAAACGTCATCCTCACGCTTTCTGATTCTCACGGGTTTTGGATTCTATAAAGGTCCTGGTGATCGGCGCCATTTTCACTCCGGGTGTGGAAGTTGAACTGTACAGACGTGTTGTTGTCACTGTCTGTTTCAGTGTGTTATTATACATAAGGGCTACTGTTGTTGTCCTGTCCATCAAAGGGCTAGAGCTGCAGTCCATAAAGGGGTGCTGTGTTGTCCAGGGGAGGTGCTCTGTCAATCAGGGGTGCTCTTTTCCAGTGTAAAAAAATGTGCCTTTTTTATAGTGCGTTAGCAACTTAGCAGCGCTATTATTGTTTGGTGACACTGCCGCAGTTTATCGTCCACGTATTTGTGACACTGCAGGTGGTCCATCCGCACTCGACAGGGGTGCTTTGTTGTCCATCAGAAAGGGGTGCTGTGTTGGCCATCAAGGGGCTGCTGCTTCATTCAGGGGTGCTCTTTCCCAGTGTGAAAAAATAAAAGTGAAATTAAATTCATAATATCAATATCAATCCACAAAAAAAAAAGATATTGTGCGTTAGAAACTTAGCTGCGCTATTATTGTACGGTGACACTGCTGGCCAGACCGCAGTTTATCGTCCACGTATTGTGACACTATAAGTCATAGGGCAGTGTGTTATTCTTATTCATAAATAATCTTGTGACACTAAGTGGTAGCGCAGTGTGTTATTCTTATTCATAAATAATCTTGCGACACTAAGTGTTAGCGCAGTGTGTTATTCTTATTCATGAATAATTAATCTTGTGGCACTAAGTGGCAGCGCAGTGTGTTATTCTTTTCTTATTCATAAAAAATCGTTTGACACTGTAGGTCATTGATACCGCAGTGTAATATTTAAAATTGGCACAAATTGATGTGTGTGCTGTACCCCACTTCATTTGTGTTTGTTGATATGGAGAACGATCAGTTGAGAGGAGAGCAGAAACCACATACTAGTGCTGGAGCTGCTGCCAGTGCCACCAGTCATGATGATACTAATCCATCAGGCACCAGTAGAAGAAACAGTTATTGCTCCCCTCCTCCCTCAAAAATTTGCTTCTGAATCAAGAAATTAAATCAAAATTTCTACTAATCACATCTTCCTTTTCCTGCCTTCAACTACATACATACTCGAACTCCTTCAGGCCTCTTGAATAATAAAAACATTTGTTTCCTGACGTGCCATGTTGGATGTTGAACTGCCACTGCTGCTGCAATCCTTGACATGCGGTTGCTGAATGCCAAAAATGTCCAGAAATGTTTATGGCCACAGACAGCATCTCCTGCATGCACCTTTAATTGAAAAAAAATATTCTGAACCACCAAGTTGATTTTGTGGGCAAAACATGGGACATATCGTTCACCCATGCTCTCCCCTCCTCTCTCATAAATTTGCTTTGGAATCAAAAATGAAATTTAAATTTACTACCCTTCCTGTCCCTGTCTTCAACTACATACATACTCCAACTCCCTCAGGCCTCTTATGTTTTCTTATGTGACATGTTGGAAGTTGAGCTGCCGCGTGTTGGTGCCGCCCACTGCTGCCGCTTTGCTTAGTCAGCCAGCTAGCTTGATGCAAATTTTGGGCCTAAACTGGATGAAAACAATATTGTGAGCTGCGAGGTGGTCAAAATTGACTGGAAACGAGTGGAAATTAATGTTATTGAGGTTAATAATACTGTAGGAACGAAAAAATAAACAAATGATGTGATTTTAGCTGTTTTTATCAATAAAAAAAAAAATACAAAGCTGAAACCAAAACACTCAAGGGGTGGTTTTGGCAAAACCAAATCCAGATCCAAAACTTAAACACGGGAGTCGGCGCTCATCCCTAGTTTCCATTCACGAAACTTTAGTGTAATTGCAGCCAATTTACCTCCAAATGAATTGGCCCCTTTGTAATTGGTTCCTAGCGAATTCACAGTCTGTTTCTGTTTGCTGGCACCATGATCTCCATGTTGTATGTGGCTGGATGGACAAGAAGGTTTAACTGTGTATCCAGATTAATTTTGAGCTCAAAGTAAGAGGTGATAATAAAAAAATAAATAAAATCAAACTCATTGCCCTTGGAGAGTTAGTCTCATACTAATTAGATTGTTTTATTAGAGTGTTTATTATCATGTCAGTTTTTAATGCAGTGTTTAAGGTGACAGAGTTTCTTTCAACAGTTGATATTTAAAAACTTTTTAATTTCCCCAAAGAACACTTCTGTTCATGATGATAATGTCAGGCACAAAGCAAAATTACTAAATGGGTAAGAAAGAATTATTTCTTAAAAATCACAAATAACAATAAATTACGATTATTAAAAAAAAAAAAAAAAAATACTAGTTACAACTGGTTGATTTTTTAATTAGGATTCAGCACTACTTATTGTCTTATTTTACTGCAATTAACCTTCTGGTACTCGGCTGTTAGCTGGTGCCGGCTGAATACCATAATATACAATGTACAGGCTGGGGGCATTCTGTTATGCAATGTAATAAAATACTATCCTCGTCCAGGCTCAAAGTCAAGATTAAATTTTTTTTTCTGAAGCTGTACTGACAAATATTTGGGGTATTTGAAGTTTTACAGAATTTCACTTTGAGACAATTTTACTTTATTATGTTGCGGATTAATCCCTGCACCCTTTTCTCAATACATCACTTATTCTTCATAGCTTTGTGTCATGCTTAATAGCATGTATTTCAGTGAAGGGCAGACTGATACACTTCAAGGACCCCATGTTTGGCTCCCAACCTTCAAAGGGCCACAGATTACTGTAAATCTCAGTAAAAGTTAATCAATCTATTTACTTAAAGAAAGAAATGACATCTCTTCTAGATATTCACCATTCACTCACCAATAATCTGCACCCCGTCTTCTAGATACAAACCAATAACCTTCACAGGTTGTTCTAAATACACCCCACCCCTAGATTCACTCTTCTTATTGAACTTCCACTTACAGATACACTCCCACTTCTAGATACAAACAAATAACCTTCACTGATTTTTTTTTTAAATACATCTTGTAACCCCTATTCTAGATACTCCTCCACTTATTACACCCGTCTCCTTACACCTCCTCTTAAAGATACACCCCTGTCTTTTGTACCTCCTGTTATGGACATACCCCTCTCCTTCCCCTATTCTAGTCTAGAAATTCTAGATACACCCACAGTACACAATACATACATCTTTGTTCAAATTGTGCCACCATGGATGTTGCGGCTTACCCAACCCAAGCTCCTTTTTACTTAAAATAGGCATCTGTTTTGCCTCACTAATGCTACAAAAATGTCAAGGGTACACCGACTACTGGGACTGGCATTTCATGTACTTCTACGGTATGTGGTACTCCTTAATCTGGGTAAAAAAGACGAAAGACAGTGGACGATATGAGCGCCCGTGCCATGCCCCCCAACCACATATCTTAATCTGTGACTTTATAGCAAATCCTTTGCAACAAAAATACTAATCTAGTATGTCTGGTACACAGTAACAACCGTGTATGTGGCTACTATGCAAATAAGACAACATTTAGGAAAGTAGGAATCGCTACCCATGATAGGGCGTTTAAGTATAAGAAGAAGAGGTGTCACACACCGGCTCCAAGGACCCCATTACCAGGTCCGGGGCTGTCTTGTGCTGCCTTCCAGACTGAAGTCTCGCGCACCTGTGCAGCTTCCGTCCCTTGCTGCACGCCTGGCATCCTCCCCGGCATTTCTCGCTCCTCCAGTCCGTGGGCACCACCATCTTCGAATAAAATTACTCGGACATCCAGTCAATCCTAGCAAGGCAATTCCCGGTCACATGAGCGGCCGGACCAATCACCAGCAGGGGCCCTATTTATTCCCTCAGGTGCTGGCAATCAATTTCCAGCATATCTTCTCTCCTAGAGGCCTCAGTATCTTGACTTTTAGCACCTGTGTGTTTCTTTTTAAATCTGGTTATCCTGCTGGGTTACCCTGCTGTACATGCATTGTGCAATCCTGAAATCCTGCAATCATGTCATCCTGTTCAGGGGCGTATCTATAATTGGTGCAGGGTGCGCGGTGCACACGGGCCCCTGAGTACACCCTGCACCCCATATTATCTAATATAATCCCGCGTTGGGTGTCTCAGCCCTGCACAAAACGCCAGAAAATGGGTGGCGCTGCCATTTTTTCGGCAGTTTGCGCATGCGCAGGGGGGGAAAAAACGCTGGGAAAATGGTGGCCACGCCATTTCCCCGGCAACCTGCACATGCGCAGTACAGTCTACTAATGCTGCGGTAGGCGGTCAGACGCGTCAGTCTGCTGCTGGCCACTGGGGATAGAGGAGGGGGCCCTGGACGGAGAATAAACACGGGCCCCCTCCTCTCTTAATACTCCCCTGGTCCTGCTGTATCTGCATTGTGCACTGGAAATCCTGTGGTGCAATCCTGCTAAAATGCACGGTGCAATATTACTATCATGCACTGTGAAATCCTGATATCCTGCTGTGCTATCCAGTTATACCTTTTTCATGCTATCCTGAAACTCTTATAGTATATTTTGGATTCCTGCAAACCTGTACTTTGTTATTACTATCCTGAATTCTATTCCGAAGATTTTGCATTCCTGCACCTTGTATACTTGTGGACTCTTGCTTACCTGTGCCTGTGCAGCAATACACTTCTATTGCTGTCTTCTCTCAGTTGTGCTATCAAAGCCACTGATTCAAGTCTGCATGTGGAGAAGTTCTATTCAGCCATCTAGCTTCACTAACACTCCATTCACCACAGCTAGTCCGAGGGGCCCTGACCCGAATTCCAATCTTCCTTGTGCCGTGATAAAAGTAAAAGGATCAGTTGGCATTTATGTGCCACCAACACTATATTGTTTTCTAGAGAAATAATTAAATATTGTAAGAGCACTGCAGAGTATTTATTGATGGAGTTGGCTTCTTCCAGCCTATACATGGAGTGCCACTGGAATGACTGAACGCTGCATTTTTCCAGAATTCTAAATGCAACATATTGAAGCCATAAAATACTCACTTAGTCCATACGTTCTAGTCAGCAGAATGATGCTTATACTTTTCAGTGTTCTCCCCAGTTTGTTTTCTGCGGGCGCATCGCCCAGCAGAAACACCCCCACCGCCCGGCACTTACCCCCGCCGCATTCCCGGTCACCCTCCGCCTCCTGGTGTGGAACGCTGGCCTCTGAAGCTTCAGAGGCCAGCGTTCCCAGTGATGCACTGCGCGGGTGATATTATGACGTCACCCGCAATGCAAACTGCTTACTCTGCGCGCCTGCTAGATCCAGTCACAACGAGGCAGCAGGAGTGGGAGCGCCGCCGCTGATCATGTTCAGGTAAGTTCTGGGCTGGGACCAGTCTGGGGGCACTGCATATGGGGAGAGTCTGGGGGCACTGCATAAGGGGCCAGTCTGGGGGCACTGCATAAGGGGAGAGTCTGGGGGCACTGCATAAGGGGCCAGTCTGGGGGCACTGCATAAGGGGCCAGTCTGGGGGCACTGCATAAGGGGCCAGTCTGGGGGCACTGCATAAGGGGCCAGTCTGGGGGCACTGCATATGGGGAAAGTCTGGGGGCACTGCATAAGGGGAAAGTCTGGGGGCACTGCATAAGGGGAAAGTCTGGGGGCACTGCATAACGTGAAAGTCTGGGGGCACTGCATAACGTGAAAGTCTGGGGGCACTGCATAACGTGAAAGTCTGGGGGCACTGCATATGGGGAAAGTCTGGGGGCACTGCATATAGGGAAAGTCTGGGGGCACTGCATAAGGGGAAAGTCTGGGGGCACTGCATAAGGGGCCAGTCTGGGGGCACTGCATAAGGGGCCAGTCTGGGGGCACTGCATAAGGGGCCAGTCTGGGGGCACTGCATAAGGGGCCAGTCTGGGGGCACTGCATAAGGGGCCAGTCTGGGGGCACTGCATAAGGGGCCAGTCTGGGGGCACTGCATAACGGGAAAGTCTGGGGGCACTGCATAACGGGAAAGTCTGGGGGCACTGCATAAGAGGCCAGTCTGGGGGCACTGCATAAAGAGCCAGTCTGGGGGCACTGTTTAAATCATTATAGCAGGGTTTATAACATTTTTCATTATTGCGAAGGCCCCACCCGGCTACTTCTTGACACTACACGGCTGGAAAATTTTTCTGGGGAGAACACTGCTTTTGCACTTGAAAAACTGGAACATCATGTGACCTGTGCTTTTTCAGTCTATAAAGTACTCTAGATTTGGGTGCCAAGTTCGACGAAGCCTATTCCTATAACTGAACCTCTTATGTACTATGCACTGTTAATTTGAGTGCAGTGTTTCATTGACCATGTTGGACTCTCTATATCAGGCCATATTGAAGTGACACATGAAACCCACTGCATGAATTTATTTTAAAAAAAGCATCATACACCAATACATACAGTATATAAAATACATTACAGTAGTAAATGTATAAAGTATATATTTATAAAACTTCTCCTGCAAGTGTTAAGACAGCGACTTTGTGTGCGGAGTTTGGATTAGAATGGATTGTTCGCACCTCGTGAACATTTGCATTTTGAAAGCGATCAGATGCTGTTCTTATCTTCCTTTCTTCCTTAATCACTGTTGCTCTGAGAGATTTGTGGCGTTCTTCCAAGATCACGTCCGATCCAAGTTTGTGTGTTTTGGAGAGAGAATGAGAATTGAGATTGATTGCCATCATCAACCAGTGTGTGCCATTATACCATTTCCCCTGTGGATGCATTGGCATAGGCGGCATGGATATCAGAGCAGCAGGTTGCTTGGCATCGCACGTGGCAGCATCGCGGCTGGAGCATCTGCATGCCTGCCATATAGAGATGGGAAGAAGCTCTGCTTATCTCCTGCTATCACTCTGCCTCTGGCTGTGTTAGCTCCGCTGAAGACATCATAATGTTGTACAGTACACTGAGTAGTAAGCACTACAACAAGAAAGAAGAATTAGTGAAATCATATGCTACAAATTAAAATACATGGACGTTGCATAATCCTGAGGCAGTTTTATTTTTCACCACACTGTGTGTGTATATGTGCATGTATATATACAGTGTGCATATGTGTATGTATGTGTATATATATATATATATATATATATATATATATATATATATATGAATGTGTGTGTATATATATATTGCTCTGATTCCTCTCCCATCCCGATGCTCTTCCTGGTCATCTTAATGTGCACAGAGCACCCAGTGATAGATGGGGCACAGTCACGCAAGCATGATGGCTTATTAAAATAAGGGAAGGAATATATATACTGTGTGTATATGTGTGTGTGTGTGTGTGTGTATATATATATATATATATATATATATATAATATATACAGTACATACACGGGTTGGGTATGGGATGCCAGCGCTCGGGATCTCAGCGGTAAGAATCCCGTCGCTGGCATCCCGACAGGGTTAGGATACCAACACTTGTTGGTCAGTATCCTAACCCTCCCCCTCTTCCTACCCTAACCCTCACCCCCAAGGGCCTAAACCTAACCTCCCCCTCCCCGCACTCTAAACCTAACCCTCCACCTAGTTCTATCTAACCCTCCCCCTAGTGCCTAATCCTCCCCCCAACCCCGCTACTTACCTTTGGGATGCCAATGCCAGTATTTTGACAGGTATCAGGATTCCGGTACCGGCATTCTAAGCACACGCATCCCGAATCCCATATACTGTACAATGAAGTGCCAAAAGTCATTATAGATGCCTTGTATAATGTAACTTAACGTGGTGTTGATTCCAGGATGGAAGACCTCTAGAGATATGTTCACCCATGCTGTCTGGATAGCTTCCCACAGCTTCCTGATATTTGTGGTGCAGGATCTTGGGTGCACATGAACCTCTCCACCATGTCCCATAGATGCTTGATTGGGTTCATGTCAAGTGAACGTTGTGGCCACACCATTTATTGAAACTCTCTAGAATGCTCCTCGAACAAATTCTGGACAACTTGGGACTGATGGTACAATTAGCAACATCACGAGCCCAGGTGAGGCAATGTGGCTGGTGTTATAGTGTAAACAGGGGCACGCTGGTGGGTCTTTCTCTACCGTATCTCATGGAAGCTAAAGAACGCTGCATTGACCTTCTGGATATGTATCTGGTGCCTCCTACTTTGAATGTGGATGTGATTTGAGCCAGTGTCACTTGTCTATTACCACAGACAATTCTGGCCTGGTACCGATGGTCATAATCTTTAAGCATCTATGGTCGGCCACTGCGTTATCCACAGTGGGTGGTAATGCCTTCCATGAGGTTTTCCCGGTACACACGTGACACTGTAGATTAAGGAATGTTGAATGTCCGCACCACTTCAGAAATCCGTCAGGCACTCACTATCATGCCTATTTCGAACCCCTGAACTTGCAGATTTTGTTAGTTTGAGGGGACATCGGGCAGAAATGGGGGCAACTTGTCCCCTTCGCGGCTAATTGGCTTGATCCAGGGATTTAATTAGACCTAGGGGGGCCCCAGAGCAAAATTTACACGGCCCCCCATATTTCCCCTTCTCCTCCCCCTCTTACCTCTGCTCCGTGGTCATCCTCCTTCAGCGTGTGCTGCACAGGGCAGACAATCTCTTCTCCCGGTTGGCTCTGTCTCTCCTCACAGACACTGACTGATGCTGGGAGGAGGCATACTCCCAGTATCAATGTGTGAGAAGAGACGGCGGAGGAGCCGACCGGGAGAGCCGATATGTCTGCGCAACACACTACTGAAGGAAACACGACTATGGCTGGCCTGCATCTACTGTAGTTAGGCCAGTGGTTGCAGTGTTACTTGCCTCTTCCTGTCGCCGTCTTCTGCGCATGTGTGACCTGTGGTCCTGCATGCGCAATGCCGCCGGGGTGGCAGTGGAGGGATCCATAGGAAGGAGCGGGGCTGAAGATGGCGTTTGTTCACGCAGGCAAATACAGAAAACTTAAAGGTGGTCCTATCGGACCTCTGATGATGAATGGCCCGTTAACTTAAACATACGGAAACTAGCGTTTCCGAACGGTTAACGGGCCATTTTAGTGATGATGAATAGGCCCCTAAAGGTGCTTGGCAGGGGCATAACTAGGTAATTGAAGGCCCAATAGAAATGTTTGTAAGGGTCCCTGTGTTCCACCTAATGGTCAACAATGTATATTATGCATGTAAATTTGACAAGGAAGATTGGCCTCCTTTGGCTCTGGGCCCCATAGCAGCTGCACCCCTTGCACCTAAGGTAGTTACGCCCAAGGATTGATCCCATACTTGCCTACCCTCCCAATTTGGTCGGGAGCCTCACGAAAATCGGGTGCCGCTCCCGCCCTCCCGGGAAGGCAGGCAAGTCTTCCGGTAGCTGCCGATCCCTCCTGCCCCCCACCGCAATTACAAGAAAATCCCCAGCAGCGGGGGGCCTGTGACGCGATTCATGCCGAATCGCGTCATTTTGGCCCCGCCCCTTGCATCACAATGCCGGGATAATCGACATTGTGTAGCGGGGGCGGGGCCAAAATTACGCAACAACCCAGTTACGCCCACAAGCGCCAGCCACGCCTCCCAATTTGCCGATCTGGCTGCCCCCTCCCGGAAGGGGCAGCCAGAATGTCGGCATGTCTGATTGATCCCACTGTTTGTAATGCAGTAGTATTGTATCTTGTGGTCTGGTCATACCATGCTCAACGCATTGACATTGCTGTAAAAATGCAAGTGAATGCATTTTGATTAGTCTTTATGCTATAGTACTTCTCCTGTTCACACCATTAATCTTGACAGTCTAATACACATTTGTCAATCCTACTGTATCCATGAGCCTACTTGTGTGTGTCAGCTGTTTAGTCACATTTCCCCTATCACACATACTCATAACTCTTGTTTCACCTCAAAGGAGACAATTCAGTACTGAGCTAGTAACAAGATTCATACTGTAGTATCACCATACATTGCGACCCACATGGGTGGCAGGTAAAATGAGCATTGTTGTTCTACCATAATTCCCAATGATTTGTGCAAAAGCATATCAGTCAGAATGGAATTGGCGTCAAATAGTCTACTTTGCAAATATAATTAATAATCTTAAAGGTAATTTACTCTCAAACAATCAGGCATGTGATGCAGAGTCATTGATGTATACTGAGGTCTCCATATACTCAGCCTCCTGAAGATTGCACCACTGACGGAGAATGTATTTAAATGACGGTCCATTTTAGGATAGTTGCTATTCTTACAAAATAGAAATGCAAAGACCACAAAGTTTCCTTTATCATTTAAGCATTTACAGTAATGTAGATGATAATGAGCAGTTGGTCAGTCAATTGTTTTTGGTCCATTGTATTTATTCAATATGGAACCATAAGGTGTAAACTTATAAAAATATTATTTTTATTGTACGTTGCCTAGTTTCTATGATGGTGATAGTAAGTCTGCTTGCAAATTCCCTTGTTTGTTACAGTTTCCATTTTTTTACTATTCTGTCCCATAATTTATGAGTAGTATTATTTCTATAACTATTATTTTTATATTTTATATCTAAGTTGCCAAAAGGGTTTTGTAGAGCCGTACAAAGGGGATAGAACAACCACAATCTACAAACATAAATTATAATCTCTATATCTCCATCCAGAGCTCTGCTGTATACTTTATTTTGGTTCATGGCATAGATCAGAGGTTCCCAAACACAGTCCTCAACGCTCCCCAACAGTCCAGGTTTTAGAGATATCCATGGTTGACTACAGGTGAGTAAATTAATACCTCAATTTGATTTAACCACCTGTGTTCAACCATGGATATCTCTAAAACCTAAACTGTTGGGGAGCCTTGAGGACCGGGTTTGGGAACCTCCGGCATATATTGTTAGTCACTCAGTGAATTATATCCTCTGTGACATCATTATGCGGAGCAGTAATATTATTTGGCATGGCATGAAAACGAGCTGGAATATTCCATCATTGTGGGGGCACATGAAGTCTATAAAGGGCTGCAAATGGTCATCAAGGAATACAACGTAGTGGTTACCTGTCAATGATGTGTTCAGGCATGCCAGCGGACCCAACCCATGCCTTGTGAACACACCCCACAAAAGTGTTTTTTCTCCCACTCTGGCATCTTCTGAATTATACTTTTAATCTATCCACTAGTGTCCTGATCTTGCATCGTTATAATATTAAACTTGCATTCTCATATTCTTGTGCTTTGTAAGCCCAAACTCTAAGGTTGCACCTCCAGACCAAAAACATGAGTCCTATAGTTCATTTGTGAGTGATTCTGGTTAAAAAAAATATCACTTAGTTATTCCAGTGCAAAGGGGACATTTACTTATTTATCCTCATATTCTTAAAATATTAACATCACATTTACCTACTCTCCCAAAATTTCTGGTAGACTCCTGAATGGATCAGACAACTCTGTGTTCTGCCTTGAAAACTTTACACCCTGCACTATAAGTATAGTTGCAATATACTCTTGTGTTTTTTTTTTTTCCCAAAGGAGTAAGGTTGCCCACTTGCGTGGTCTTTGCCCTGGGCTCAATGTTCGTAGAAACCCCATCTACAGTGTGGCTTGTTTTTAAATAATAATCTGTTTATGCTTGCCAAGGTAAAATACAACCCTTCCCCCCAAAATAACAACATGTAAGCCATTGTTAGTGTGTCTGCTTGAATATTAAAAAACACATCTGTACACACTGTATCATGCAGCACTTCTGACATTCATTATCTGGGTTGAGAATAGCGAAGGCACTGTACAGGTCTGCTGTCCATTCTCCCTAGCAGATGGCTGCTACAGTTGTGTGTCACTTGCTTATTACATCCTCTTAAGATTAGTAGCTGTGTGTCCAGATGGGCCTTAAAGAACAGCTGTGTATAAAAAATGAAAATAAATGAAACCTGCATGATTTTTTTTTTAAAAAGAATAAATGTCCTAGTTGCAATGAAGGAAACACACATTTTCTCTCTCCCTTTTGGATTGTTTGTATTTTTTGTTAATTTAAGTAAATATTCATAATTTGCTTATTTAATGCGACTGTGCATTTATTTCACACAAGAGCAATATAAATAGTGAAATTATCGAAAAACTTGTCACAATGCAAAATCAAGATGATGCCTCGGAGAAACGTATGTTACAGTTGGAATGCTTTGAACAAATTTATGCCATTAGCACTAAAACATGAACAGCCAGGTAGAAAATCCCAGCAGAACATAAACAAATGAAATGAATTATTCATGTCTGGATTATTTTTTAATTTATTTTTTATGCTAAACTGCAAATGGTGTTTTGAAGGTTGCTTGGTTGTTCTTTTATTTTATTTTTTAATCTTTTATGCATTTATTTTTGTAAATTGTTGCAAGATGTTTTCTAATCAAACTGTTTTATTTCAAATAATTTCAGAGGTAGCTGGATGGAATGACAAAATGTTTAGTTTTCCCATTTTTACTTAGGTGTCTACTGTAAATAAGAGTACGTATGGATGCAGTATTTATTTTTATTTTTTAAATACTCATTCTGACCAATATTATAAAAATGTAGAATTATATTTTTAAGCAATTTTTTTGTATTTTTAATTTTCTATCTTAATTTTATGTACAAAAAAAGTAGATTTAATTCTGTTATTCGTAAAGTATTTTTTGGAAAAAAAAAAAAAGGTTTTCAGCAGAGGAATATTAGCTTATAAAATGTTCGTACAGTAGATGACAATTCGTATGAAATATATTGTTCTGTTAGGAAACAGAAATCTTTTCACTTTTGCTAGTAAATAATGCAACCATTTTTTTAGCCATTGTAGGTAGGCCTTTATCATTTAAAAAAATGCAGTCTCTCAGACTAGGCGGTAGGTCATTAGACATCCCGATTGCATGAACGGTGGGACAGTTGGGAGCTATGCTAATGTAATAAAGCAATTATCAGCACTAGCAGTGAAGGAAAGGGTGACTGTTTGCATTTATCAGTATGTACACATACTGCAATTGTGTATTTTTTTTACATATTTAAAAGTGACAGTTTCCTTTTGTTAAATTAAATGCATTTGTTGCGATTACAAGCAATTTGCACAGGGATTTTCTGCATTTGCAAATTAGTTTTCTTATAAATATTTGTTATTTTTATTTTGGCTACAGCAAACACGTTTGATTGCAACTGTAAAGGATATTTCATTGCCATTGCACATAGTTGTATTCATTAGAGTTAGAAAATTTTCTTTTAAAACCTTGTTACCATCTAGTAGCTACAATTTAATCACCTGCTCCATCTCCTCCCCTCGGTAGGGGTGGGATGTGAGCAGGAGGGCCAGGGAGAGAGAATCCGAAGACACAGAGGTAGATATACTATAGCTTCTAAAAATGAAAAATGGAGGTGTTGCCTATAGCAACCTATCAAGTTGTAGCTATCATTTCTCTATTTCATTCTAGAAAATTATAGACCGATCCTGATTGATTGCTATATGCAACACCACCACTTGTTTGTTTTCAGTACTGTAAATCTACCTCACCGTCTCTGTGACTGTGATGGGTCTTCCCTCTCATACCCCCTTACACAGGGACAGTTTTTGCCAGTACACTCAGACCTGGGGGCAACAGCTGGAGAGGGGAAGGAGCAGATGAGTAAAGTTTAGCGATTAAGTGGTACATATACCTAGCATCTTTACACCATACAGCAAGAGAAGCCTGGCATGACTGAGAGGCTCCAACAGTAAATATTGTGTCTTAGTTGCATTGTAGCTATGTACAAAGTCGCTCACAGTGTACCAGAGATGCTAGATTGCAACTTTTGGTACAACCTAAGTACAAAGTTGCAGATTCAGCCGCCATTGTCGCCGCCACGCCCACTGCAGCACCAACCTGGTGGTCGGGTAAGCCTGCCCCAGTAGTCAGTGTAAACTAGTAATGTAGTTTTGTAACCTCTTTCAGTTTTTAGCGGAGCACATAAGAGACAACTTTTTTTTAAAAAGGACGCCTGCTGCAGCTAGTTGCAAGGGCCCTGCCACCCCAAGAGGAGCTCTGTGGCACGCCTAGATCAACGGTTTATGAGGACACATCTGTAAAACTGCTTTAACCTGACTTTATAGTAAACCCAATAGGCCAGAAACGATTGAATTACTGTATAACCGTTTGTTTTGTTTCCTTTTATTTAGGAGGTGTGCCTTGTTATTGTGGCTATCTTGGTTCTTCTGCTGGCAGTTTACGCCTTCTTTTATCATAACATGAGCCAGATCACGGAATCCACAGAAGACTTTACAGACTAGTGTGTACGTGATATGTCTATACATGGATTCTGTGACGGAGGACTCTGGCGATATGACTACATTACAGTGCTGCTGCGGCCGCAGTTTGCCACTATAAACAGCTGATACATTCCACGTCTTGTACAATGATAACGAAGCACAAAATACAGAAGTCTTAATGCAATTACGTGTAAGCATTCCAGTTCCGAATAATTATAAATTGTCCGTTCCGTAGTTAATTCCGATGCGTCTTTTGGGAAAGGCTATTTTTTTCAAGTGCTGATTTTTAATGGATGTGTGTCTATATATGTTGATTAGTAAATTTCATTATATTTAGTGTTGTCATGATTCTGATGAAGAACATTTTACATATGAGTATTTTGATAGAAATGAATCTTTCTTTTTAAATGATGTTGCAATTTTTTTGTATTGGACGCACATTAAACATCCCTGGTATGCAGCGTATGTATT
Organism: Taudactylus pleione; assembly: GCA_031769625.1. Taxonomy (NCBI): domain Eukaryota; kingdom Metazoa; phylum Chordata; class Amphibia; order Anura; family Myobatrachidae; genus Taudactylus; species Taudactylus pleione. Next base: position 2,845,577 of record JAUIMM010000113.1, read on the forward strand.
ATATATATATAGTGCAACATTTTTATAACATCTGTGTCGGGGACCTCTGGGTTATGAATGTGTGATGTTTTAGCAATATTGGGGGTCCTGTCATCTTGAAACGAAAATCTGGGATAGGCATGGAGCATGTGGACACAGTATACAGGGACAGTCTGGTTTGCCTAATGGATGATATGGTTGCTGGTGGCATCTTCTCCACTGGTCGACGTCTCCACTCTGCTTGATACATCTCCTACTATGTCCTGTCCTGGTCTGCTGCTACTGATGTAGTCCCCATCCTCTGACCCAGATTGACCTTTGGGTCCCAGCCCATCAGACCAGATATTGGGATATTTGATTAGTGTTAGTTGTGGTGTCTTTCTACAGAGAATTCAGAGGAAAGGGTTGGAGTGAATTTTTAATATGGTGCAGTAAACGAAATATCTAACTGCTTTATGGTCTTATCTAGGAACCATCTCTGAAATGGAGGGTTGGACAGTGTTTTGGCCTGGGAAGTGAACACAAGTAAATGGCCCACGCTCTTGTAGCAGTGTGTCTCAATGTAATATAGGTGTGACCAACCAGTGTGGGTATGGTTTCTACTAAAGAGGTAATGGTTTAACACAGCCAATGAAATATATATATTGTTATTTCATAGAGCTATGATCAAACTTCACAATGCCCCATCTGGTCACATACATTATATGAAACATAAACAGACAGGACACTCTTTCATGTAAGGATTTCTTAGTTCATAAAGGAAACCTGTTACTTTTAAACTTTTTAAGTTAGAGGACAGTTACAGGATCACAACAAAGATCTAGGTCTAAACCTTAACTATTTCTCTTTAGATACACTTTTTTTATATTCCAGATCTCCTCAAGCCTGTTGCTCCACTATGTGTGTTATGAACCCCCTGGGTACGGTTGACAGATAAGTCAGGATATAGTAATATATTCAAAAGGATGTTTATTGAGGTAGGATACAGCGGCAAGGGAATGCAGATTAACTTGGAAACGGAGATGAACTAGAAAATACACACAAACTTTAAAATCCAGACAGACTCGGAAGTGCAGATGAACTGGGAAGTGCAGATAACTGTGGAAGTGTAGATCAACTATAAAGATGAGAATGGGAACAAGGCAGAAACATATAAAGTTCTGTATAACTGCACAAGGAACAGATGGAAGGTAACCTGATGAATGGCAGAAGTATCTTAGCTTGGCAGGCACAATACACAGGAGCTCATAGGAACACTATTCCAGAAACATTTCTAACCCAGCAATAAATGCTGGGATTGGGCAGATTTAAATAGCCAGGTGTCAGGTGTAATCCATGCTGGTGAATGAGTAGTCCATTATCTGACACCTGGCTGCAGAACAATCAGAAGATGAGCCCTTTTGGTGAGATCCAGAACTACAGATCATATAACAGGAGGCCGGATGACCCCTGGTGGTGGGAAATCATAACAGAACAGAGTCCTAACAATGTGATTGGATAAACCACAATTTTAAAAACTGCAGGTGTGGACACTCGATATATCTGTGAACTATGTTGTTCACAGACATATCAGGCCGGTCCGTCCTGTAGCACAGCAGATACAAATATAACTTGCAGATATATCTCCATGCCTGGCTGTGTGTACGGGCGAACTGCCAGTCGCAACTGGATGGGCAAATTTAAACTCCTGCCCACTTGCGGCCATATGGTAAATGTGTTTACATTTGAATTTATATTTACATTTTATGTGTACATATTGACAGATATCCATGATTTTTTTTTGTGTCTTTAATAATGCTGGGTACACACTGGCAGATATATGCCATCGTTCACATACATAACGCGTTGGGTGTGCAGCACATCTGATCGCAGATCTATCTTCCCATTGTGCTGTGTGTACGAGCCGTCAGTAGACCGCCCATTCACTTGCAGCAGAGGCCGCGGGGAGGTGGCCGCAACACGACTCCCGGCCAGCAGGACCTGCGGCCAGATGATGGTTGTTCAGTGTCTATGTACAACCATCATCTGCAGATAGATCAGTCGATCTGCAGATATATCTATTAGGTGTGTACCCAGCTTAAGACTCTGTGGCTCCTCACTAAAGCAGAAATTAGTTCCACTTGTATCTCTTAAACTGAAAAAGAAAATCCTGCTTTTGCCTTTATGCACAGAATAATGTATTTCACATGGAGCGCTCCGATCTATTCATGTCCTGTAATTCCACCCATTGTGACGCCATCTTTGTATTCTGATCTATACATAAAGACACATTGTGCCTTTTTCAGATTTGGATGCAAACGGAATCGCAAAATGCTCCTGAAAAATGTCCCATTTTTGGAACCCATTCAAGATTACCAGGCGTTATTCTCTCCCCTTCACATACAGTACCTGGTTCAGATGCGGCTGGAGTATGAATGAAGATGTTCAATCTTAAAAGGGGTGAGGAGTCCACGTTTAGGTGCAATAGCAGCTACATCTTAGCACAGCCCAGGAAACTGTGGAAGTGTAGATAAACTCCAAATATGAGAATGGGAACAAGGCAAAAACAAATAAAGTTCTGTATAACTGAACAAGGAACAGAAGGAAGGTAACCTGATGAATGGCAGAAGTCACTTAGCTTGGCAGGCATAATACATAGGAACACTATTCCAGAAACATTTCTAACCCAGCAATAAATGCTGGGACTGGGCAGACTTAAATAGCCAGGTGTCAGGTGTAATCCATGCTGGTGAATGAGTAGTCAATTATCTGACACCTGGCTGCAGAGCAATCAGAAGATCAGCCCCTTTGGTGAGATCCAGAACTGCAGCTCACATAACAGGAGGCCGGATGACCCCTGGTGGTGGGGAATGTTAACAAACGGGGCCTGATTCAGAGCCGGACGCTATTTGCGGACACTCTAAAAAAGGGGCCGGATATTTAAATTGAGCGCTCGCTCTTTGCGGTGTGTTGACGCCTCTATGTCTGAGAGGGCGTCCGAAAAATGCGCTTGCTATTTTGGAAAGACGCCCCTTTGCCGTTCGCATCACACGTCATCTCCGGTATTTATTAATCGGGAACATCGAAAGGCATCTGAACTGCTCGCAGTGCTTGTGGTAGGTTTTTCTTCCTGCTATCACTGCGAGCAGTTCAGGCTAAAAGACAACCAAGTGACGTGGTCGATGACGCTCCTTTACTAATTATGCACACCCATTAAACTCCCTTATGACCGTTAGGCACACCTGCGTTCGGATCTCCACTCCCCCGTTTTTAAGCACCTTCCCCTGTTACCACCCACAAACGGTACATTTTGTCAATCAAATTAGCAGCCGCTCGCTGTTTTACGAGCGCACGATTTCCGACCGCAATGACTGTTTTGCGCATGCGCATTACGACTCATACGCATGCGCAGTTGTGCGAACATAGCTCAGAGCGAACGAGCGGCTCTGAATCAGGCCCAAAATCCTAACAATTTGAGTGGATAAACCAATTTTTAAAAACTTTTCATGAGCAGTAAAACATCCCTGCTTTCTTTTTTCAATAACTAGATTTGTAATTGATAGCGGTTGAACACAGAGAATTAGGTTAGGTACTCCACATGTAGTCCAGGAACTACAATAGATGGACCATAAATCCAACCATGGCACATGCCAGCCACTACTAAGGTCAGATTGCGCTGGTGACGCCAACTTTGCATTCTGATCTATACATAAAGACACATTGGGCCTTTTTCAGATTTGGATGCAAACGGAATCGCAAAATGCGGCTGAAAAATGTCCCATTTTTGGAACTTATTCAAGATTACCAGGCGTTATTCTCTCCCCTTCACATACCTGGGTCAGTTGCGTCTGGAGTATGACTGAAGATGTTCAATTTTACAAGGTATGAGGAGTCCACGTTTAGGCGCAATAGCAGCTACGTACAACTTAGCACAGCCCAAGAAATGTTTCACCACATATCCAATAAACAACATACAGTACTGTACAGTAACAGGAAAAAAAGACCTTGTTGTTCTGTAAGTATGGGCTTTTCTCAATGGAGTTCTCTCGTGGATAATATAAAAACAAGAAAACATACAATGGTGTAGAACGTCACAGCTGAAAAGTCAATTCTACCCTGGTGAGCAACTTGAAAGCTGGATAGTGATTGAAGTTCAGATATTCCTCCACCACTTATGGTAAGATTGAAATAAACATGTTTTGTTCCTTCTTGATCTTTTTCAAAGTACAATGAATAAATATTCCCTATTTTCACCATACCATTCCAGCTTATTTTGGGATTTTGGAAGTGCAAAGATACTTTAACACACGTGTTCCCACCTTTATGATTGTGAGTTGGACATGCTTGTCCTGTTCATACTTGGGTATGCATGTCCTGTTCATACTTGGCTATGCTTGTCCTGTTCATACGTGGGTATGCTTGTCCTGTTCATATTTGGGTATGCTTGTCCTGTTCATACTTGGGTATGTTTAGCCTGTTCATACTTGGGTATGCTTGTCCTGTTCATACATGGGTATGCTTGTCATGTTCATAGTTGGGCATGCTTGTCCTGTTCATACTTGGGTATGTTTAGCCTGTTCATACTTGGGTATGCTTGTCCTGTTCATACTTGGATATGCTTGTCCTATTCATACTTGGGTATGCTTGTCCTGTTCATACTTGAAGTAAAGAAACCTTTATAAGCTTGGTGACCTCTATCACACTGTGAGTTGGGGTACACTATACTTCTGTGGAAGAGTTACAGATTCATTTACACACATTTATTTATAGTTCACTTTGTGAATATGGTACGTTTATTTTGATCTATACCATAAGTGGTGGAGGAATATCTACAAATCGCTGTACACAATGCATGCAAATTTCATTTAATGGTGGTATAGTGCAGAATATAAGTGCCCAAAGGGCTTGGTGCATCTCAATTGCTAAGTAAACCATACTAAACATAATTAGATATTTTTTTATGACAACACTCACACATAGGTGCAGTCTTCCCTTGCAGAGTATACAGCATACTTTATTTGTGTTAACCGAGCATTCATTGCATTGATTTTGACTTCTAAAACATTATTGCATCAGTTTAAGGGTCTGATTCCGAGGTGGTCGCTATTTCAGCCGCGACTGCGTCTTTTGCCAAAGCGCGACTGCGTCATGCCGCAGCCGGTGGGATTCGTACAGATATGGCCACCGGCTGCAGTGCTAATCTCCCGCTATGCACCATCAGACATTGCAGCAGCCCTATGGAGTCACAGAATCTCCGTCTGAACATGACTGCTGGCATCCGTGCAACTGCTGAAAAAGACTACTGCGACACGCCTGCATCTGGCTAGCCACCCCCCTGTTACCACCTAGACATTCCCTCTGCGTCCAAATTCATTATAATGCTCCTGCCTATAAACATCGGGGCGCATGCACAGTGTGATTTGGACAAATGCACAGATGGAAAACAGCGGCCACTATCGTGCGGCATCGACAATGCCTGCTCCTCTGAATCAAACCCAAAATGTTTTTACAGACTGCATCTGTTCTCATCATCCGTGTTCTAATTACTCCAGGGTTTCAGCCCCCACAAGTCAGGCCCCTCCAGGCAGCATCCGTCATATCTGTTCAGAGGCCATTTAGATGCAATGACTACACGTCCACGCTATGCCCTTACTTTACTTGGGCCATGTCTGCATGCCTCCCCTTCTGCGTCCCATTCCAGACCCTGTCCTGGGCCCCTAGCCATACAGTTGCAAGTCATGTTTGCGGTTCACAAATAAGTGCTGTGCGAAAGTATGTGCAAGCGCACAAAAAAATACGCAAGTTGCGTTTGGGGAAAAAAAGTCCCAATGAACTCACATTGCAAGTAAAGGCTCTGGAGCTGCACATTTGCATTTTTGTGTCTACTGATCACCATAATGAACCAAACGTTATAGGCCCTGATTCAGAGCCGGACGATCTGACCAGAGCGCTCGCTCTGAATCAGGGCCCTCCTCCATTAAGATGGAGCGTCCTCCTGGACGCTCGTATAGCTGTGGGTCACCACCCACAGCATTTACGAGCGTGCAAAAAGATGGTCGCGATGGTCTTAACCATCGCGACCATCGGACTTGCGAGGGAAACCCTGCGGTCGGGTTTCCCAGCCGCAAGCCCAGGAGTGATTTTGGCTCTATCAGAGCCAAAATCACTCCCACTGACATCACTAGTGATGTCAGTGGGGCCGGCTTCAGAGGGTAGGCGTTCCCATCAACATCGACAGCACGCCCCCTTTGGTGCGAGACCCCGAGCAATGGAAAGCCCGTCGCTCGCCGGGTCTCGCGCATGCACACGACGGAGCTCCCTCCGTCGTGCGCATGCGCAGTGGGGAACATCGACCCACTTGCGAGCGTACTGCCGCTCGCGAGTGGGTCTGAATGACCCCCATATCTCGCAATCTGCGGGATATGGCATGATTGGTTTTGCCTTTAAATTAATTGCCGATTTAAATCTAGTGACTACAGTATCTCGCGCGAACAGTGCCAGCTGCCGCAAATTGCGGGCTTTTACATTTGGTCCCTAGTGTTCTACACACGAGTTGCACAGATTCATCTGCTTCTCAACAAAATACACCCAAAACTATGTTCATACTGTATGTTGGCCACTACTGTATGTACTGTATGGAATGCAGTTTATGCAGTTTTGACTTCAGGAATGAAGTACTACAGAACAAGCTGGACAGGTGAGCTCAGAGTGGGTAACTGACGGGTGTATAATATAAACACTGAATTGACAACATAATTACCAGTGTACAGATTTCTAAGTGTAGAATCGTGAAATATAATCATTTTGGTTAAGCTGCATTTATTTATACCTGCGAGGCTGAATAAAATGTACTACTACCCTGAAAATCGCTGCTGGCTGCATAATTAAAATACAACTGTTCTACAAATAAATTTACAATTTTTTTTTCATCTGTTTTTCAGTAGGACGAAGGTTTGATAAAAAATATTTCTCTCTTTCAAGTGGAACTTTTAGCAATGACAAATTATTCCTTGGCACAGAGAAGCTGGCTGGTGTAAGCTTTCTACAGTGTGTTTAAAAATAGGAAAACCTACTTGAGCCTAAATTTACTTGCTCAATATGTTCTTTTGATTGAGACGATAATTATAATGCACGTTACTGCAATGTGGAAATTATGAGATCAGAACTACTTAGAGTAGCGCATAATGGATTTTCAATGCGTTGAGAAACTGTTGGTAACTGAGATAAAAAATAAAAATAAGCTACAAGTAGAAACCACAATAAAATATTCTAAAATAAAAAGAAAAATATAACTAACCAAAAACTAAGAGCATCGAACAAAGCTGGAACAGGTAATATTACAAAGTCTTATTTAAAAAGTGGAACAAATACCGTAGGCAGACTTAATATTTTAATTACACCATCCAACTCCATATGTTGTTTTTAAATTAAAACTGTTGTTTTAGTTTCTGTGCTTTTAGTTTAAATTAATCCCTTAATTCTTTTTCTTTCTGTGCAAAATATATTTTATATGTTGACCAAGCTTCTGCATGTACGTAGGAAAAAAAGGCAGTGTTTAGTTGTACGTATTACTGCAACAGATGTCACCACATTATTTTGTAGCTTGTTTAGATGAATAAATATGCAAAACTGTGAAGTATTACATTTTACTTTTTTATCATAAAAAAATAAGGGACAATCTGTTGCTATCGTAATTGAGGTAATGTGTGGTTTACAGATTTGGCAGTTATAACAGTGAATTTTAAATGATTTAAACCAATAAACGCTGCAAAATAAAATATTGTAAATTGTCTGGTATAATGTGCCCTCTGAATTTAATGAATTATTAAGAAAACACAACAACAGTATTAAATATGCTTTACAAATGGTACATGTTGATGAGTTCCATGGTTTTACCTAAATATTACAAAAAAAATAAAAAATTGGTAGCTTCTATATTTTATAACCGTACTTTAATTTATTTACTTTTTTTTTATGTGTTCAGATGAGAGTAGTCTTCTATCCCTTTTATATACTACAAATCTTACTGGAATGGTGATAACTATGGCCTCCTCACCGCCCCTCCTCCTCCTCGATTGTAGCCACTCCCTCCCATCATAACATCACTCTCATGCATTCCATCCTTTTTGGAACCTCTGCAAAATGCTTCATCGTGGCATTGCACAATGTAATTTACATTACACTGCCCCACAACGCTGGCCACCTTTTAAACAAAGTTGTAAGTATGGCTCAAGCTTAACGTACTACAAATGCTGAGAAAAGCCTGTGGGCTTGAGATCTAAGCTAAATCCCAGTCATATTTAGCTGCTTTGGTCATTAAATAGATTGCGAAATTTGCTCCATTAAGAACTCCACTATTTTCAATATTACCATCCCTACAGTTTTCAACACCTAGCTCAGTACTCTAGGTTATATGATCTGTCTCTAGAATTTGAATGTATAAGGATGTGTTTACATTATTAAATATGTTCAAATTTTCCTGGGATATTATCCTAAAAATAAAATATTTCCCTTTCCCCATTTCATTAATGCTTTCTGTTTGTATTGTTTCCATAATTTAAGAGTTTTGTGCCCTGTTTATTTACTTGAGGTCATAGAAAATATGATTGAAGGTCACCGTATCTTAGTATGCTGGTTTGTTATTCAAATTATCATATGACCCCCCCCCCACTCATATTGGCCTACTATTCTGGACTGTTTGGGGGACACACATTTTGCGGAGTCCTCCCAGTCTCCTGGGAAAGTAGTCCTCCCTTCAGATTCCTGTCTCTCCTGCTTGTGTAATGGGCAGGGCCTGGATGAAGTGATAAAGATGTGATTATGTTATCATGGGTCCATTGAGCAGTGACTCAAATAGTGCCCAACACACACTTGTCCCTTGGACACTCTTGGAGTATGCCCCCATTGTTGTGGAAGACATTGCTTTGAGCAAACTTGCTGACACTTGTTAACATTTTGTTTCCATTTTTATCCTTCACTGGTAGCTTTCACGTTATGTTTTCCTCTTTCAAAAGACATTTTTCATGTAGTAGCTAAAGTGTCAACATATTTTTCCACAATAATGCAAGTATTCGTTCTTTTATCACATCATCATTTCTTGACTTTAATCACCTGCCAATAAATAACCAAAACTGTAAAAAAAAAAAAAAAAAAGTTTAATAACTGACGTACAGAAAATGAATAAAGCTTAGCCATGAATCCTTCATTGGTAATTTCCGGTTGTACATTTTTTTTTTTTTTTACAATATGCATGAGAAAAAAAAACATTAAATAATGTTATACAACCTGTATAGTGCATAACACAAATAGGCATGGTGAGGCTTCAAAGCTTTGTGCAACTACAGGTATCAGCATGCATTGTTAGCATCTTCACAGCAGTTGGAGATATACAGTTTGGCCAAATCTGATGTGTACCCTCAGCTTTAATAGTGCATGTAGATTCTGATTGACCCTTCTCAATTAAAATTCAACACCACCATACTTTCTGAGGATGTAAAAGACAGTGACTGTTCTGCCAGCCTCTTTCCCAAGAGAAGAGGGTTTTTTTTGACGGTTCTCAAGTCTAACAAGTAGATCCCTGACAGCGCCCATCCGTCATACCGTAAACAACTTGAAAAGCTGCCATTTCTCTTTCCTAGGCCATTGGCAAGATGGATGAAACTGTCACTGCCTTAACAGCCCTTGATGAACACGTATTGTTGCTAGAGATATGCAGGTCTCAACCCTTTGACTCTGCAAACAATTTCTCGACTTCTAAACCTGCAAACACAGCAATGACAAATATCCAACAAAACACTGGTGGTTTGGATTGTTGGTCCACGTAAAAATGGATCATCTAAGTGATTGACGCCGAACATTGGCAAAATAATTAATACATGAAAAATACAGGCAATGGACAAACCAGGATGTACCTGGGTAACAGATGCCAAGTGTATACAGTTAAAATTTACAAGATGTTTTCTATAAGCTGCAATGAGTTGTCATTTTTCAATATTATTATTGTACCTTTCAAAGCCATTAACGTCTAATTGTTCCATCTAAGTCCATCAGTCTTAATTTATATTTAGAAAAATGTTGGCATTATTTGAAAGTATCAAGATTCAACACGGTTTTTTTTGCCATCCTGTGTGCCCTATACACATATAAGTAAGCATTAATAATTGTATGTCCTCCACTGTATTATATTTACATAGAGAGTGTGCTTACATGCTATAATATGATATCCACCTGCCTGCAGAGTGGATGCGCTGTAAGAGAGGTTAGCCCTGCTCGCACGGGTCAGCAGGAAGGACATAAGTTGCTGTTAAGTATTAACATACCAGCAGTGCTTTAAGTGGTCCTAGAGAAGTAGTGGAACTCGCGCCCCCCCCCTCTGTTATTTTAAGAAAAGGGACAGCGTTCATGCCAGAAAAAAGGGGCGTGGTATTTTAAAATGCGGCGTGGTAACACAATAGTATTCCCAATTCAAATTACGCCACACAGTAGCACAATCTTGATTCACCCCTGATTCACATTACACCACATAGTAGTGTCCCTTATTCATTTACGACACACAGCAGTGCCCCTTATACACAATGTCCACAGTAGTAGTGCCCCTTATACAGTACAATGCCCACAGCAGTAGTGCCCCTTATGCAATGCCCATTGTAGCGGTGCCCACAGTAGTGGTAGTGACCCCAGTAGTGGTGCCCCTTATGCAGTGCCCCCAGTTGTGGTTCCCCTTATGCAGTTCCCCCAGTAGTGGTAGTGCCCCTTATGCAGTGCCCACAGTGGTAGTGTCCCTTATTCAGTGATCCCAGTAGTGGTGCCCCTTATTCAGTGCCCCCAGTAGTGGTGCCCCCTGTAGTGGTCCCACTTATGCAGTTCCCCCTGTAGTGGTAGTGCCCCTTATGCAGTGCCCACAGTGGTAGTGTCCCTTATTCAGTGACCCAGTAGTGGTGCCCCTTATTCAGTGCCCCCAGTAGTGGTGCCCCCTGTAGAAATAATGCCCCCAGTAGTAATGCCTCCTGTAGTAGTGCCCCCTATAGTAATGCCCCCTGTAGTAATGCCCCCAATAGTAATGCTCCCGAGTAAATGCCCCCAGTAGTAGTGCCCTTGAGTAAATGCCCCAGTAGTAGTGCCCCCAATAGTAATGCCCCTGAGTAAATGCCCCCAGTAGTAGTGCCCCCAAGTAAACGCCTCCAGTAGTAGTGCCCCCAATAGTAATGCCCACTCCCGCGTCTGGCTGGCCACTCCTCGAAACTATGGGAGAGATGTCATGACATCTCTCCCATAGTGCTCTGCCTGAGCCGATAGCCGGAACTCAGGTGTTAGCTCCAGCCTCCGGCTGGCGCTGCAGGGAGGGAGCCGGGCGCCCGCTGGTAACAAAATCTCAGCGGGCGCCCGGCAAATGGAGCCTCCCTGCGGCGCTGGGCTGAGGTAGGTCGGAGGAGGCGGAACTGGTTCTGTTTCCAAATAGAAGTGACAGAACGCAGTTCCGCCCCGTTCCGGCCCACTTTAACTACTGCATACCAGGAATTATACATATGAAAGTGTGGCTGGACATCACAGGCCAAGTTCATTACTAAACAAATGATAAAACCTAAAGCAATTCTCAGACAAACAGCATTGAAATTATTTTATGTTATGATGAGAGCATGACTTTAAGTAGCCCCAAAAAATTTGAAATATATTCATTTTATTCATAAATAGCATTTATTATCATATGTTTCTGGGAATACTAGTATTTGTATAATAGCTGTGTACTGACATACAGTATATTGAATTTCTGTACAGTACATTTACTGTACAATAGTAACTATTACTACTGGTCTCATGGTCAGGTGTAAGCAGCCGCACTGGGACTCCACCATTCCGAGTACTGTACATAAACGGAAGTGGATGGAGTAAAGAGTTCACTATAATCTGAGATGTACCCCAATAATTTGTGTTAATCTGATAAAGCAAAGAACATTTCCTAGAATGGGATTGTCCAGAGCATGAGAGTAAAGGTGCGTACACACTGGGCGATAAAGTGGACGACTGAACGATAACGATATTGTTCAGTCGTCCACTTTATCGTCCATTTTTAAGCCCAAAAAGATGAACGATGACGACGACGCGCGTTCCCGCGGGTCGTTCGTCATCATCGTTCATCGGGCTGACATGCAGGCCAACCTGACGATCTCGTCAGGTTGCTGCATGTCAGGGAATGGGGGAGAGAGCCCGGCGCTGAACGATATCGTTAATGATATCGTTCAGCAGCTGTGCTCAATGTCATGAACGACATTGAGCACAGCCTGCCGGGGACACACTAGACGATATCGCGCAGGGAGCATATTGTCTAGTGTGTATGCACCTTTAGTTTATGAGAGGATTATTATGTCAGCAAGTAAGCAATCCAAGCTACCTTAATCAGCAGAGTCACCCAGGTGAATAGCAGAAGACTATAAAGGAAAAAGTAACCGTTACCAAAAAATAGATATTGAAGGTAGAATGGAGCCAGTGATAACCCCAAGTGTGTGCGTGTGTTAGCTCATGAGCCTGGTGAACCTGATACATCCCAATATACATTATTATGGGTCGATAGAGATTCTTTATTCTGCAAAAATGACATGGTTAACGAGCGATTAATGTGTCAATGTGCTCTTGGCAGCAAATATAGATTGTATGTAGATAATGTTAATAAATATATTTTTGTCTATCCAAAGAAAAAAGTGTCAGCACCCCATTTTTTATGTAATCATTTGGTTTAGAGTGGGTAAGGGTTAACACTAGAGGTTAGATCACCAGTTATGAATTATCATCTTAGCCAGCCTATCAGGTTTCAAGGGGTTGGGTCAGGTATCATATATAAATATGTAGGCACAGGATCCATCTTTCTCTTTCCAATTGTGATCCCTTGTTTGGTTTGTATGTCTTTTTTTTTTTTAAATGTAATTTTGAATGTAACAATGGCACAGCATGACGGGGTACAGGCATGTAAAAGAACAAGCACTTCCTATTAGGAGAACGAGTCTCCAGACAACACTATACGATGACCGTAAGAATACACTTGACTGTCTGTGCACAGCTTGCCAGAAAGTAGTGTTCCTCAGCGGTTTATTGTTGCAGAGAGGTTGGGTGGCACTTCCCCTTTGAGAGAGGAGAGTTTGTCACTACCTCAGGGGAGGACCTGGTCTCCATCTCTGGGAGGTACCAGTGCTAGGCAGGGACTTTGTCAGTGTAGGCAGGGGAGGCATACTTCTGAGATTTGATATAAAAGTGATTAGAATATTACAAAGAAGGTATTTATAACTTATAAACATCTTCTTTGTTTATTGTAATAATTTTTATAATTAACACTCACCAGCTTCGTGGAGCTCCCTGGGACTGCAGGGAGACAAGAGATGAGGCAGCAACAGCTCAGCCTCACTTCTGTATTGTCGGATACTGCTTGCAGAGCTAGGGTCGAGGCCACGCCACGGGCAGTAAGCTGCACAGAAAGAGCGCTAGTAGAGGCATGCCTCTGACTATGGGGGGTGTGCCTTGAGCACTGATGGACACTGGATGTCATGTGACCAGGAAGTGCAGTGCAGTGTTTAGAGATCAGAGCTGTTAGGAGCAGCAAGAGACGACACAATGATGCTAGTAGGAGAATCAATGGACACTGAAGCTTAGTGTAGTGAGGGGAAAGTTACAGTCAGTAGGAGGTGACATCACTGGTGCTAGGCAAATTAATGGGGAGTGGTACTGTCCAATCCTATTTGCGGTGGGGTCGACTTCCACCCAATTTATTTAAATGATCTTATTGGGATGTGGCCAAGGTTGCATTAGTTTTTCCTGCCACCATTCATAATAACCAATTAGAATTTCATCAATAAATTAGGCTGTGACTTCATTCTCCAATATGCTTGTATGCAGGTGCTCTAACTGCAGAGTTAGGGAGGCACACACCAGCGAATGACTCAAACTATGAACAGACTAGTTACTTAACAAGTGGTGTTGGTTCATTGCAGTATAGTAGGTACAGCCGTACTCACTGTTACATGCAAACTGTTAATGGAGAAGAGTTTGGTGCTATACAGCTCTACAGCCGAGGAGTGTGCAAATGGGTAGCAGTGCAGGGATACTAGAACAGCTTTAAATACAGGTATTAACCAGGTCTCGTATAAGTGATCTCGGTGGCCATCTTGGAAGAGACCATTAAGTCTCCCTGGAGAACAGGAAGACTGGAGTCTCCGCAGTAGCTCATTTCTCTTTCAACATTTATTTCTATAGTTTTGGCTAAGTTAAGTTTATAGTGGAATAATACAACCACTGGATTACTTCATAAACTGGTGTCCATTGTTGCCATTAATTGTGTCTGCATGTCTGAAGTCTTCATAACACAGATTCACAAGGTGCTGAAAACATTCATTAGAGCTTCTGGTCCATGGTGACATGCTAGCATCACAGGGCTGCTGCAGATTTTTCAGCTGCACATTAATGGTGTTCTGTTGGATTCACTGCGGAGGCCAAACTGAGCCCACTGAAATGTTTGTAGAACCAGCTTGAGATGACATGCGCATTGTGACATGGTGCAAAATCTTGCTGGAAGTTGCCATTAGAAGATGGGTAGACTGTGGCCAGGGCCGTAGAGAGCTGGACCCGGGTAAAGGAGGGGGCGTGGCCTTATTGCGGGAGGCGTGGTCACGCCCCCTTGGGGAAAAAAAGGAAAAAACATCACTTTTGCAGCGCCGTGGGAGGGGGCGCTGTAAGCCCCCCAGCCCGGCGCTAAGCGGGGGGGTTACGATCAGTGTGATCAGTCCTCCCCCACAGCCATAGGAGACTGCTCCGGCTGCTGCAGCAGCCGCAAGCAGTCTCACATTGCAGCCCAGCACACGGCTGCTGTGAGGGAGGAGGGGAGCCACGCCATAACCGTTCCCAGCCAGGCCCCTCTAGCAAGCACGGGTAAACTGTACCCGCTCCCCCCACCCCTCTCGGCGCCCATGACTGTGGCCATAAAGGGATGCTCATGGTCAACAACAATACTCAGGTAAGCTGTGACATTTTACCAATGCTCTGTTGATATTAACCACTTGGTAGTTTGTAACCACAAGACTTTGTTGGTTATATTTAAATAACATTTATTTATACACAATATAAAATGTTACCTTAAGAATGCATGTGCAATAAACAGAATAAATTCACATATAATAAAGAAAAAAGCTATACAGTATCTAAGAAAGCAAAGGAATGGATGCTAGGAATCAATAAAAGGTAGTGGCCCTCATTCAGAGCCGCACGCTATTTGCGGTCGTTCGTTTAAAATCAAGGGGTGGCTATTTAAATGATCCGTACGCACATTGCAGTGTGTTCACACCTCTAAGTCTGAACGAACGAGCAAAACATACGCTCGTTTATTTGTTAAAAACGCCCCCTGGCCGCACGCATCCTACGTCATGTCCGCTATTTATTAGATTAATCGAGTACATCGACCAGCGTATGAACTGCTCGCTATTCTTGTGGTTGGTGTTTGCTACCACAAATTTGCGTGCAGTTCTGGCTATAAAATAACCCAGTAACGTGGTCAATGACGCTGCTGTTTTAAATATACACACCCATAAAACGCCCGTTTTGACCTTTAAGCACGCCTGCGTTCGGATCTCCACTCCCCATTTTCAAGCACCTTCCCCTGTTACCACCCACATACGCCTCATTCTGTCACTCAAAATAGCAGGCACTCGCTATATAGCGTACAAAGGATTTTCGGCCGCACTGACTGGTTCGCGCATGCGTACTAAAAAGCGTACGCATGCGCAGATGTGCAAACATCGCTCGGAACGAGCGTACTGCCGCTAACGAGCGGCTCTGAATGAGGGCCAGTGTTCCTTATAGGATGTAAATCAAATGCAAATTTATTTGGCAACTTTGGAGGCAATAGTTTCTGAACAGTACATAGAAGAGTTTATTTGTGGCTAATCAAATTGAATGTGAGTACTCACCCTCAGGCCCGCCAAGAGCCGTGGCGGGCCCGATAATAGGTGGTGTGGCCTAATCGTGGGAGGCGTGGCCACGCCCCCTTGCCGAGAAAAACAAAAGATTTGCAGCGGCGCTGCGCACTGGGGAGGGGGGACGCTCTGAGCCCCCTCAGCCCGGCGCAAAGCCAGGGGGGGCGCGATCAGTGTGATCGCTCCCCCGCACAGGCATAGGAGACTGCTGTGGCTGCTGCTCAGCAGCCACGAGCAGTCTCCAACTGCAGCTCAGCACACGCTGTGTGTTGGGCTGCTGTGAAGGGGGGGAGTGGCGCCGGACCCGGGCCCCCACCGGGCCCCTCAGGAAGCCCGGCCTGGGTAATCTGTACCCGCTTCCCCCCCCCCTCTCAGCGCCCCTGCTCACTCTATAAATGTTATTTTAACCAGCATGGAGACCAACAAGGGCACAGACCCGAGTAGCCAAATGGGTGCTGCTTCCCAGCAGATGTAATAGTCGCAATCTGTATATAGGACTGGGTGCAGATCACTTGGAATGCCAGTGATAAGTACAAACTTGGAGCCTGATGGATATTATTCTTCGTAGGCTTCCCGGCGAGTTTGGCAGCTGTCCCTGGAGCACAGGTGAGCCAAATGTAGTTCTCACAGCCACCGCTACCTCGCCAGTGTAGGTCTCCTCGGCTCCTTTTCTTCCAATCAATAATGTGCTGGTGATGAGTACAAACTTGTAGCCTGCTGGATATTGTTCTCAGTGGCTCTCCATATAGGTTCTCCAGCGAGATCGCCAATTGTCGCTAGTATTCAGCTGCAGCTGGTGTAGCTCTCGGAAAATGCAGCTACCTCATCAGTCTATGTCTCCTCCGTTCTTTTCCCTGATCGCCAGCCTCTACTCCTTAGTAGATAAATACAGTCATGGCTGGGGCTCAAATGTAACAAGCACAGTGTTCGGAGCCCCCATGGCTGAACAAATCCGTATGGGCCCAGCTAAAATGAATTGCAGCTGTGAGGGATCTCCATATAGTGGAGTGGAAAATGTATATTTTTATGGTACACTGTGTTTTGAAAAAAAAAAAAAATATATATATATATATATATATATTTTTTTATATATATATATATATATATATATATATATTTGTATTGGATAAGTTATAAATAGATGTTCATGACCTAACTGAATCATAAAGAAATGTCAGTATTAGCCAGTTAATTGGTTAAGGGGCCTAACGTGCTAAGAAACATGCCTCACACCATGAGACCATCAGCCTGAATCATTGACACAAAGTATGATGAATACATGAATGTATGTTGTTTATACGATGAATCCATCAATTTATGTTGTTTACGTCAAATTCTGATCGTACCATCTACATGTTGCAGTAGAAATTGAGATTTGGCACACCCGGTAGATTTTCCAACCTTCAAATATCCAGATTTGGTAATGCAGGGTGATTTGTAGCCTCAGTGTCCTGTTCTTAGCTTACAGGAGTTGTCTTCTTCTGCTGTAGCTCAAACTATTTAAGATTCCACATGCTGTGCACTTAGAGATGTTCCTCTACGTATCATTTTTGTATTGCATGCAGTGGTGGATTTAACCTAGGGGCTGCAAATGTGGGCACATCCCTGTGCACCACCACATACCTGAACTTAAGTGTGACAGGTAAGCACAATTTACTTAATTTAATAATGTCTTCTGAATTACTCCATAAGAAATATTTAACCTAGGGGTGCTGTGAATAAAATGTTGATACTCTAGACGCCACGATTCAAAAAAGTTTGTGAACCACTGCATTAATATATATTCTGTTATGAAGCTCATTTTTCCCATAAGATCAAAGTTCATGGAAAATAATTACAGCCAACAACACAATCTAGATTAACTGAACATCACTGTACTGCTTTCAACACATTTTCTGATGTACGTTAGATCACAAACCTACTGTGCTCAGGAATAGAATTACTTCAAGGCAGGGGCTGAAGGACAGCTCCATGTGAAGGCCATTGGTGTAGAAACAGCTTGGTGCAATGTATAAAGCTGAGGAGGAAGGCAGGTTTAGGTCATTTCAGATCTGTGCAAGCATTTAGTGAGCAATTTTAGTTAACTCTAGAACTCTAAAACTCTGTTTCCAAGGAATCAGGAAAATCTGGTATTGTTACAAAATAACTGCCAAATTGTTTTCTTTCTAGATATTTGTATGCCCCACATATACACATGGGGAGATGGGCCCTGCCAGCTGTGGCCCCATAGCAGCTGCAGCCTTACTATCAAATTAATTATGCCTAAGGGCTCTATTTACTACAATCCACATTGTAATGCAGATTGTAGTGTGATATTATCAGGCAATATCACAGGGATTTGCTACAAATCCCTTGCAGGGAGAGATTGCGATAAAGCTCTGTCCCTGCGAATCCCCTCCGCACACTAGTCACGGTATTTTCACAAAAAATACCGTGGCAAAGTGCCCGCGCATGCGCCGACCGGCTGCCACTGCTACCTCCCCGGTGCTAAGCCCCGTCCTGTTGTTAAGCCCCACCCCCCATTATCGCGGACCCCCCCGTGACCCCCATCCCTTAATAGCACTTACCTGCAGTCATCGGTGCTTCGGTGATGTCTTCCATGCCTCCGGTCAGCTGATATCCCATACTGCACTGGGACCCGATCACCTGATGACCGGGCCGAAGTGCAGCATGGGAGACCAGCTGACCGGAGGGGAGTCATCACCGGAGCCCCGACCACCGATTCATGGAGTCAGGTAAGTACATTTCTTTTTTTTAGCAGAGATCAGCTTGCGGTCTGTTTAGACCACACAGCTGATCACTGGGACCGGCTCCGGGCTCTGCTCTGCCTTTTAGAGCAGAGTAGGAGCCCGGTAACCAGGGGAGACCCTGGATAATGCCACCTCCAGGTGGCGTTATCACAGGGCTTTCCCCAATATTTTTTTACAATTTATTTTTAGTAAGTTTGGTCAGATCACATTTCCCATTACAGTTATGGGAAATGCGATCTGCTTACTAAAAATAAGTGATACTTAGGGGTTGGAGTAGAATTTTATGGATTCTACTCCAATTGCCCTGTAATAACTATAGGTGATACTAAAATAATGTGAAAAGGGTGTGTGAAAAGGGTCGGCTGTGTGAAAACACCCTTTTTCACTTCATTTTAGTAAAAATAATGTTAGTAAATAGAGCCCTTAGGATGATCTTGTGGAACCTGGTAGTCACAAAGGGCTTAATTCAGAGCCTCATGCAATGCCGATGTTCACATAGTAGAGCAATTTTTGGCTACTGTGTATACGCGCAACTCCCTGAAAACTTCTCTGGTGCATGCGTTACTCAGAATGTATTCAACAAGGAGTTGTTGCAATTGAGATTCACAGTATCACAAAGGTCTTGGAAAAGTGATGAGCGGTTACAGGGAAAAGGCTTAGCGCACGCACGGAGATGGCCCGTTTTATGAGCATGTTATGGGAGTGTCAAGGATGTGTCAGTGACAGTGATTGTGTATACAGATAGGAGGCCATACTCGGATGGAGAAACTGCGTCTAACTATAAAACATAGGATGAAGTCATATGACCGCCTTCAAAGAGCAGTCACGAAATACATCCCTTGGGTATATGAGAAGTCCACAGGGGAAAAATGGGGGCCCACTCAGGAGTCAGAAATCCAGTTATATGGTCTTCCACAGTCTATACCCCTCCAACACCAAAAGGTCTTCTGTCAGTCAGATCCTTAAAAATCTACACTTCATAGGAATAACCCCAGTAACCCTAGGAAAAGACAGGGAAACTAATATAGTATAATATAGTTTTTAATAAAATAATACAATTTAAAACAGCAAGACATAAATATACAATTGTATATACAGAAGTTGATAAAAAAGATCCTAGCATGCCTACCAGAAGGAATATGTTGTTAGGCGAGTCTAGGATAAAAAATACAGCTGACCACCAGAGTTGATCAGGCCCAAGAATGAGGCTGCAGATGGACACCGCAGGTACAACAGGATCTGGAATACTGGCCCACCACCAATGCTTTTCCACCCTAATTGTGGGTGGTGGTCGGCTGTAATTTTTTTGTAATTGACTGGAAATTAATGTTATTGATGTCAACAATAGAATAGGAAAAAAACAGGTCCATGGTTACATGATGTTAACAGATTTTATAATTTTTAAAGAAATCCAAAACCATGGGGTCTATTTATTAAGCTGTGTTAGGAGACAGAATGAAAAGTGATAAGAAAGTGATAAGGTGCCAGCCAATCAGCTCCCAACTGTCATTTTTCAAACACAGCCTGTGAGATAACAGTTGGGAGCTGATTGGCTGGCATCTTATCACTTTCTTATCACTTTTCACTCTGTCGCCTAACACTGCTTAGTAAATAGACCCCCAGATCCGAATCAAAACATTTGAGGGTGGTTTTGGCAAAACTAAAACCCTTGAGGGTGGTTTTGGAAAAAAAAATACACTGGGGTCTCTCACATGGAGCTAAGCAGCAGACTGCTGTCTCCTATCATGTAATTCTATACACAGCATTGAGATGGCTGCAGTCACATGTGCAGTAGCACATGAGATTAAAGGTCGGACCTTCCTGCAGACTCTGGGTCCTAGTGCCCAGCATGCTTGCACAGAGAAGAGACAGTGCAGGAGTGCACTACTTTCTAACATTCCCCCTCACTACAAGCTTCTCAACTTTTCTGTAGCAACCTGTAAAATAAATTGGGCTAAACACATTAAAAAAGGCACCCGCACATCACATGACTTCAGCTTGGCCTACTTGGAAGAAAGGCTATGATAGCATGGGACTTAACAATAGTCTCTCAATTCACATATATCCTCAGCTACTGGTATGGTCAGTAACACATACTTGCTCTGCTTATTAACTTCCAACTTTTCTTCAATTTGCATTGCTTCTATAAAGAGATCATCTCTGGACTTAACAAGTTTTTTGGTATTTGGATTTCACAATCTGTAACCTTTGCTCTCATGGCAAAAGCCAAGCACTTTACTGACTTTAAATCCAGCTTTCATCTTTTTTTTTGGTATATGCACATAGGGCCTGATTCAGGAAGGATCGCAAGTGCTAAGATGCACACAGTCGGATGATTTTTGCGGTCTGCGTATGCATATAAGTCGCAGGGCGCTAACCAGGTGCTACGATTGGGACTGCAATCACAGTGTGTACGAAGACCCAATCAGGAAGTAATTGACAGGAAATGCCGTTTGTGGATGGTGACGGGGGGGGGGTGGTCGAGTGAACACAGGCATGTCAGTGCATTTGAATGCCGTTACAGGGGCGTGCTTAAATGATCCACGGTGAACCCATATGCCTGAGCACTCACTGCGTGCAGGAAGTTTAGCAATTCCTGAGTGAGGTCTGACCTGTCTTAATTGTGCGTAAGGGTCAGTTGGTGCTCAATGGTACCAATGTTTATGCAGACTTGCAAGGTATTATGGATGTGAGTAAAGGGAAGTGGGCGTCTTTATGAGGTGCTGTGGTGGTATTGCGATCGCAGTCATTTGCATAATTTTGCAGCAGAATTGCGTACACGTTTGCTGCCGCGATCACATCTGTGAGCCTTGCTGAATCAGGCCCATAGTCCACACTTACAACATTTACGAGATGTCTTCTACTTGGTTTTCTCTTTGACCATGTTTCAATAAGTGTTATGTCCTTTAGGGCAACTGTAGCAGAACGGTTCTTGAGATAAACTGCTGTGAACACAGCTTCTGACCCAAACCACTTGTCTAGGTCTGCATCCTTTAGCCTGCATCTTGCTCTCTCTATTAGTCTATGGTTTGCTCGTTCACTGACACCATTTTGCTCAGGAGTATAGGCAATGGTCAAATGATGCTCTATTCTATATTTTTGTAAGAATTGTTTTACCTCTCTGTTGAGATACTGTATTCATGTATGTAACCTCTTTGATTTTCTACATATCTGAAGTACACATTTTTGAAGTACACATTTGTCATCTTTGTGAAGTCATCTATAAGCATCACAAAGTATCTGTATCCACTCACAGACTTCAGATGGCTGCAGTCACGTGCAGTAGTACATAAGGTTGAAGGTTGGACCTTCCTGCAGACTTTGGGTCCTAGTGCCCAGCATGTATGCACAGTGAGGAGACAATACTGGAGCGCACTGCTTTCTAACATGGGTAAATGGATAGCCTATGTCTAAGGAGATTGGGTGATGGTGGTGTCTGGGAGGGTTGCCGCACACCCTTTCTCTCAAAGCCTGCGCATGCTTATGTATGTAAAAAACAGACAAAGGTTCCCCCAGCACTCTGCAAAAGAGACATGCATCCTATCGTACATAATAACTTGCACAAAACTCAGGGACACACATTTCCAAAAATATGATAAGCCACCAGCCACGTCAAGACGTCTCTGCTAAGGTGGTCCTACACCACATAGTAATAATAATAATCAATGTGATGGGCCAATAAATTGAGTGTCTTCCATTATGTGCATCACTATTTTGCGAGGCAAGTATGGGGTCAGTTGCTGGAGGGAATGCTGATCCTTATATTGCCATAGGGGAGGACCTTGATGTGCCTCCAGGTGAGTTGGCAGTCAATTTAGAAACACATACATGTATGAACCATATGGAGGCTTAATATGGCTGGTGGCTTAGCATATGTTTGCAAATGTGTGCAACTGAGATCTGTACATTTTATTATGTAGGATGTAAGTCTCTTCTGCTGGGGGAACTTTTGCCTTTTTTTCTTGTCTAGACTAGCCCCTCCCTTGTAAGCACCTGCAACAGGCCCATACATTGATTGAGCAACTTCCATTTTGTGTATAAAAGAATATATGTTGTAAAATCCACTGGGGCAGGAACTGATGTAATGATGTGGATGACTACAGCTGGGTACACACCTTACGAAGGAAAGATCCAGTAATGCAGCAAATTGTATATATCACGTGCGCCATACACACTGCACAATCCGATTTACGATGACTCATTGTATCATTAAATGCTGCATGTAACTACACCATGTCGTTAATTGAATCGTCCCATTGGATGTGCAGCACAGCAGATGGGACGATTCAATGAACGACAACTGGGAACAACTATTCGATGTGTATGATATATTGTTTAGATCCGCACTTGGGGACGATATATTGGATTATATATTGTATGGTGTGTACTGTAGTTTAAATCTTCTATGCACAATGCTGCAGAATATGTGTGCGCTATATGAGCAACTGTTAATTAATAATAATGTCTAAGGGGCCTATTCTTCTTCACTTATTTTTTTACAAAAGCAGGTGAAAATGCACATTTTCACCTGCAATTGTAAAAATTAAGTTATCGGGCCATTCATCAAGGAGGTAAAGCAGGAGATATCACAGATATCTCCTACTTGCCTTCCTTTTGCGGAATGGCCTGCTGTCCCCATACAGTAGTATGGGGACAGAATTTATCAAGCACCGAAAATATAATATTTCGGAGCTTGACTGTGGGAGCTTTAGCCATCTTCAGATGGCTCCTGCTCCTGCTCCGGGCTCGCAACCCGCTCCTTTCCTATGGGAAGGAAGTCCGGGTTGCGAAGAGGGATACGCCCCTGTCCGTCTCCTTCCGCTGGACTTCGGGGCTCTTGTGCGCGTGCGTGACCTGTAGGTCACGCACGCGCAGTCCCGTCACTACTCCGAAAGGAGCAGTGAAAAGATTCACTGCTCCGAAAAGCAGCAGTGAAGTCGCTCTCGGGGACAGCTGATTTTGTGAGTTAGAACGTTAATTATCGGGGGCCGTTCAGACCCCGATAATTATCATGAATAGGCTTCTTGATGTCACCGGGTAGCACCATCTTCTTCACCTGTACTAATACTTCCTGCAGACTGCCTTACCTTTCTTTGCGTGCTTCACCTTTAATTATAAACCTTTTCTGTGATTAAAATAATCAAAGTTGCCTCTCTGTCAAAATAACCTCATTACATTTCCAGGAAACAGAGTTAAGGAACAACTTCTAAATAAACAAGGAACGATGCTGCCGCAGTACTGGCAGAAAGTTCTCAGCCGACTGCCAAATTAGCTGTTTTAATTAGGCCTCATTACTACAAGTTTTTCCCCCTGCACTTATATTTATGTCATACATTTTGTAAGGCTCCTGCAAGACAGCCTGCAGTACATTTAGTTTTGCTTAAAGCAGTCAAAAGTGAGTTAATTACCGCTGTCAGCACATCGATAGGTGTCCTAACAGGTGTTCAGTGGCCTGAATCTTTTCTTTTGACTTCCGGGTTATCATTTTGTACAGCGTTCCCTTATTATGTTATTCAGGAGCATTCATGCATTGCGCACCTGGAACATCAGCCAACAGCTTATCAAAATCAAAAAGCATTCAACTCAACCTCTGACTTCAAAGAGTAATTTCAAGAATATGGGGAGTTGGAAACAAGAACGTTAAGTTAGGAATCATTTATTACATCCTAGTCTTGGCAGAGGTATTTCTGAGGAGCAGTCAAGTTTTAATTCGTTTACTCATTTGATATCCTACATTTAGTGACTGTGGGGTCTATGTATTAAGCCTCGGAGAGAGCTAAAGTAACAACCAACCGGCTCCTAACTGTCATTTTACAGGTTTGAAAAATGACAGCAGCTGATGGGTTGAAACTTTAGCTCTCTCCACTTTATTTCTCCCCGAGCTTTGATACATCCGTACAGAAGAGGTACAGATGCTGGGATTTAAACCCAGAACGTAAAAAGTGTTTGGCACTCCCGGCCACCCGGAAAAGAGGGCAAATCTACCGCACCCCTGCACAGCTGCCTGCACCCCCTCGCCAGACGCTCGCAACCCCCGCAGCTGCCCACTTAAAGAGCACACGTGGGTGGTCTGGGAGGGCCCTCATAGCCCCCGTCCTCTGCTTTACAATGCCTGTGAACTCCACACTGTATACAGCCCACCTATGCGGCCGCCGCACCCCCTCTAGGCCGACCTGGCTGTACCCCTTAGAGACCAATGAAGAAACTTTGGACAAAAAAAAAAATCTCTGCATACATTTAACCCTGCATAGGCCACATCCTTACCTACATGTCCACTACACACCCTCACTCAACTTCGCCTACTTGTAAGTGACCCATCGTGCAGGTGAGATGCACCTGGGATGTGTAAGACTCTGGATTGCCCGTATGATGTGTGCACCTACTCTGACGCATGCACAGCTAATAAAAATCAGACCTGTCTGGCGGATTTGTGTGCAAAGCTGAATCTGGCCTGTAGTGTTCACCTAATAAACTTCTCTGTAAGTTCTTGCCCGGTAAGTTTAGACCATTTCCTTGCTGATTGGAAAAAGCTTAAAAGTTTGCCTAAAGCTGGCACTTCTATCATTAGACAGGAAAGGATACTCCTGTGCTATCAGGAGGATATAACAGCATTTTGAAGACCTATGGAATTTAGCTGGATTTGTGTACTAATAGCAGTATGTAAAAGATAGTGTGTGAGAAAAGAGACCGGGAACCTACAGTATATGAATGAGCCGCAGTATGCATCCCACCACGCAGTATCGTGCGAGTTTACACCACCACAATTGTGAAAAAAATTGCAAATCCTAAGTACCCATTGCCTGATTCATTAAGGATCGCTATTGCATCTCCGTAATCGCACGCAGGTCTGCTGCAAAAATATGATAATGAATGCTATCGCAATGCCATCACACTGCCAGTGCGCAGTACGCAACATACGGCCAGCTGCGTGTGCTGTTGCAGTTGCAATCCATAATGAATCAGGCCCCCAGTACACTACAAGTCTGTTGGTAAGCAGCTGCGATGTGATAAAAATGCACAAATAATCCATAGAGCAGAGTCTAAGGGGTCTATTTACTAAGCCTTGGATGGAGATTAAGTGAAGGGAGGTAAAGTCCCAACCAATCAGCTCCTAACTGCCATGTCACAGGCTGTGTTTGAAAAATGACAGTTAGGAGCTGATTAGTTGGGACATTATCTCTGTTCACTTTATCTCCATTGAAGCCTTAGTAAATAGACCCCTAAGTCACTCCAAGTGTCTCGTAATGAACACTAGGTGAATGAGAACACATCTGTATATTGTAAGCTTGCAAGTAGAGTCGTCTTACCTCTTTGTCTGTTTATTAATACCTGTTTTATCATTGTGTTTGTTTATGATTAAAAAGTTCTACAGAACATTCTGGTTCTATATATACAGTAAATGGTCTGATAAATTAATAACAACTGTATAGAGGTTCTAATAAATTAATAAAAACTGTGTAGAGGTGTGGTAATAGACTGGAATGGCCGCCGTAGGTAGGCGGGAGTTGTACACTGAAAAAACATGCACACGTTTATTTTCCTAATAGAGATATGTGGTTCGCTTCTCCCGAAATCCGAATCCACTTACGAATTTCATGAAACCGGACAGATCCTAATCACGGTTCTGATCTCCTAAGGAGATCCAGACAGATCCATATCAAAGTTCTGGTCTTCCCGTGGTTTGGAATTTGGATTTTAAATCCAAATTTCAGATTTTAGATTGCAAAAATTACATGATTTTAGTTGAATTTTTTATTTCCATTTTTAGCAATTTTTTTTATTTTTTAAAACAAACTTAGATCCAAAACCAAAACACTTGAGGGTGGTTTTGCAAAACCAAAAAGAAGATGAATCCAGATCTAAAACCAAAACACGGGGGTCAGCGCACATCTCTAATTCCTAAGAGTAAAATCTGTATTCAAAATTTCAAATACTTGCATATATGCTTAAAATACTTAAATATACTAGTAATTAACATATTGAAAAACTGGGAAATTTGCTTATAATCTATAAATAATCTTCTGCAGGGAAATCTTTTTAATACTTATGATACTAAAGATTTTTGAATGATGCAAAAAATCTAACTGGGAATAAATGAAAGCTGTGCAAGAAGACATCATGATTTATTATTAAAGTAGATAGTGCTGTGTTCTGTGCTAAAATGTTAATAGCGTGTTAAATTTTACACAATGCAGTAAAATCCTTTTTCTTCCCCATCTGGTATATTTTATATACATGTTGTTGTGCTGTCATTGACATTTACAGATTTCGTTGCTGACCTGGCTTGCTAATTCCTAGTCTGGTTTTTTTTTTTAGTATCTACAGTAAATATCTAACACACCGTAGTTGTTTGTATCTTGTACACATAATAATAATAATAATAATAATAATAATAATAATAATAAACTAGTAAAATGGACCTGGCACATGCTGGATCACTTCAGCCCACTCACGCTCTGTGCCATCCAGCCCCTGTCTCTTCCCGCTATAATTATGCCCTGTCTTCTGCTACTGCAGGATAGCTGTCCCATCTCCATCACTGGCAGTGGGAGCCATTGAGGGAAGCCTACAGTGAGGTCCATGACTCCCATTGCGTATGTTGGAGACATTAGAGACAATCCTTGATTATTATATAGATGTCCTGAATCTGTTTCTGCCTTTAGTAGTGTAATAAAAGTATTGTTTCAGAAATCATTTTCTGATTTAAAGTATAGGCATAGGTGATCACTAAGGTGAGGATGTTGTAGAGATCGGTCCAGTGGAGGTCCCAAAGTAGAGTAGCTGACGCGTTTTGTGGAATAACCCACTACTTCATCTGATGAACAACAAACTTGTCAGTATTCTACTTTGGGGCTATCACTGGACCAGTCTTTATAACATACTCTCCTTATTGATCACTGTGGATAGCAAACTTTGCAAAGGGCATTAGGTTTGGGAGATGTGTAGGAGAAGCTTAAAGCTGTGCTGCCACCTGGATAAAAGATTTCATGGTATACCTCCCCATGTCAGGTATAATATAATTTATAATAATATTATAATGTATTAATAATTGGTCCTCCCCACTCACAGAATCCCTCTGGACTATAAGATGAAAAGAGGAATTCAGGAAAAAAGTTGCTAGTGGGAGAGGCACCTTAGTTAAACATTTTTGCTAGGTTAGGTAAGGCTGCTTTAAAGCATGTTCAAAGTGATCCACACATGTTTTTGAATGGACATGGTATTGCAAGATGGGGTATAACATTTAGGGAGTTTATATATTTTCTAATACAAATATCTATTTCAGATGATGCATACTTATACTGCACAGCATATTATCCTACCAGCATTCTATAGAAAAAATAATAATGAAAAAAAATAAAATCTATATATATACTGTTTAGCAGTTTTGTGAAGTAGTGTGTCAAATTAAAAGTAAGGATACACATGCTAGGCTATGTACAGTACTGTGCACAGGGCCGGGTTCACAGTTGTACGCCAGTCCTGTCATGACTGACACTTTTTACGCAACTGCTATGCATAACGGGTTTGCTGGAGCGCTGCATCTAGTATGTTTAGATGGGTGTTAATGGGCTGGGCGCTTACACAATTGTATTGTTAAGTGGTGTAATGGGGTGAGAGGTGTATTTGTTGAGCGGTGTGGGTGTAAATATAATGAACCAGATAGAGTTTAGGTACAAAGCATTTTTATTTGTATTTACAAAAGTCACAATGATCTGATATTAATGGATGGCTGCGGTGCACCTGAGTGATCTACCTCCTCGGGAGGGGATCCTTTTTATTGGTTGGTCGCGCCTGGTTTTCTGGCTGCCAGACTCCCTGTGATCTGGGATGGAGTCAGGCAGCACGGACAGTGGTTCACAACCAAGGCTCCGTCTCCTTCCTAGTCAGGTGGTCCGTAATGGTTGTGGGTGGGGAGTAGGCAGGGCTATGGGTGGTGTAGCGCAGATTACAGAAGGGTCAGAGAGGGCTAAGCGTTGGTTGTGTGGGGCTGTCTACCAAAGCGTTTCGGCCCATAAAGCATTTGCAAAAATATGCAAATGTTGCAGCCGTCGGGCGATGTACTGAGACGCCTTCCTGCGGCTGTGCATATGCAGGCATCTGCAGAAAATGTTGCAGCATCAGTCACAGTACAGTCGATCATCGGC
Organism: Taudactylus pleione; assembly: GCA_031769625.1. Classification (NCBI taxonomy): domain Eukaryota; kingdom Metazoa; phylum Chordata; class Amphibia; order Anura; family Myobatrachidae; genus Taudactylus; species Taudactylus pleione. The sequence goes on from JAUIMM010000113.1 coordinate 2,874,380, forward strand.
CTTCTGGGTAATCCTACGGCGATTCAGAGTGGATGACATAAGACACCCCCGCGTTTTTCTAACCGCCCCTTTGTTACCACCCACAAATGGCTCATACAGTAACTGGCAATCGCTCTGCGTCCTCTCTGTGAGTGACATAGCAGAGGCACCGATAGGCGCTGTAATAAAAACATCGGCCAACTGTGTAAATATCGGCATAGCCTACAACTATGAATCGGTACACAGTTCACAAAAAATTTATTGGTTAGTCAGCATGGTGCGGCAATACAGTACATACTGTCAATGCAAATCAAATGGCACCACATACACTTCAATTCAATTATTCCATGCCCATGATAAACAGCTCAGCAATCTACTGTATACAACCAATCACTATAATTATTGTAGTAATAGTGTTAATTGTTTGGGGGACATTGGTTAGCAGAGAACAGTGCTGACTCGCATCACTGGGGTCATGGGTTTAGTTCCATCCAGTGCATGATCTATGTGGCATTTGTATGTTCTCCCCATGTTTGCATAGGTTATCAATGCGGTATGATGGCACACTGAGGCCATGGTTTTGACTCGGACCATGGCACAATCTGTTTGGAGTTTGTTCTCCCAATGTTGGTGTGGATTTCCTTTGTGTGCTCCAGCTTCCTCCCACAACCCAAATACATAGTGTTAGGGACCCGATAGGCTGCTCTACTCTCCCATGAGTCCGGGTGAGCTCTTTGAAAGTTGAGAGTCTTCTAGACATTCTGGGTGAGTACCTAAATGAAGTCCACATGCACAATCAGTAACATTGCTAACAACCTATGACAGACAGGGGAAGAGTTTTTTACTTTTACACATGCCTCTACAATGTGCAAGCCATAATCCATTAATACATTTAATGGGAGGTTTATTTAACTGGAGACATCACCTACAAACAGTGGCTGAAGACATTTTATAGGATGAACCAATATTCAACCTAATCAGAGAAAGGGTATTCACGTCACACTATATCGATACTGTAAAAGTTGCATGCACTATGGAGGAGATGTACCTAACCTTTTAAAGAGGAGAAGTTGTCAATAGCAACCCATCGGCTACTGGATAACATTTATCTCGTACATTCTTAAAATGATAGGTAGCATCTGATTGGTTGCTATGACAACTTCTCAACTTGACACCTTTAAAAGGTTTGAAACATCTCCCCATAGTCCCTTATTACAATACGATATTACGATAATTAAAAAATTACACATCTCTCAGGAGAGAATATTTGAAATTAATAAGATAACATTTTACATAATTTTCATTTATAGTTTATTTGATGTACGTAGACCCCCGTGTTTTAGTTTTGGTTTGAAATCATCGTTGTGTTTTGATTTTTTGCACATCCAACCTCAAGTGTTTTGGATCGGTATTGTTTTTCTCTATATATTGTTATAAACAGCTAAGATCATGTAAGTTGGACCTGTTTTTTATCCTATAGCAGTGGTTCCCAAACTGTGCGCCGTGGCACCATGGGTTGCCTTGGGACACTTGCAGGAGTGCCTCAAGTTGGTAGTCCAGCACCAAATCAAATTATTTATTTTCAATGTAATGTAAATAAGTGGCAAACAGAAGCGTAAAACTTTTCCACCACCACATAACCTGTCATCCTTAATTTCAGTTATCACCATTTACTTCATTTTACTACTTTACTACATTTCTCAATTACAAACTTTTGGCTCTGGAGTTCCATGAAAACAATTCTGATACTCTAGGGTGCCGTGGTTCAAAAAAGTTTGGGAACCACTGTCCTATAGTATTATTAACATCAATAAAAGTTCAAAAGTTCAGCGCACTTTTTTCTTTATTTCAAAAATAGAGCAGCAGGTGTTTATTCAAGCTATTTCTATAGACCCCCTGTCTTGGTTTCGGTATTAAATCATCATCATGTTTTGGTTTTGGCAAAACCACCCTTAAGTGTTTTTTTGGTTCGTTTTTGGATTTCTCTAAAAATATATAAAAAACAGCTAAAATCATGTAATGTGGACCTGTTTTTGATCCTTTAGCATTATTAACATCAATAACATTCATTTTCAGTAATTTCCAGTCAATTTTGACCACCTCACAGCACCTGAAATCAAAAGGGTGGGACCTACTGTAAATGTCATCCAAAACACGCAAGACCCGGTTTTTAGATCCAAGTTCCGAACTTGGCAACATGAAAAATGGAGAAAAACACATCTTTTGAAATCTACTAAAATGATGTATGGAATGAGCAGAACAATATATGTTCCAATTAATTTGTTGATTAAATTACAAAATATAATTGTCTAAATACAAATTTATTCTGTACCATCCAATGCTGTAGTATTCATCTACAAACATGCATTTTGTAAACATCCTCCATACTGTATGATTGCATTGAGTATGATGGTAGTGGGTGGTCCAAGATTAGCACGTAAATCACTTAATAACTGTTTGAGATCAATTAACTCAATTCTTTAAGTATGTAAAATAGTCTTTTAATTATTACACAGAACAAATTTAGCAGAAGTAATCATACATAATTTCTGAAACACACTCTGGCAAGGCTTCAAACAACATATTAGTGCCAAATCTATATTGACTAGATTGTACCTAAATAGATATTTTATTGTGCCAATAAGTTATTCCCTAATTTAAATTTTACTTTTCATCTAAATAAACAATTAGTTATTTACACTTTTCTGTAACAATATAATAAGAACATCCAAACATCTCACTCTATGTGCTAAGCTTAATTATGTGAGACTGCCTGCCAATATTAATGAGTGGTTTCATTTATTTGGAATGGGAGAGTATTAAATATAATAAATACTACATTTTGGCAATGGTTGAATTTGTTACAGTAAATGTTCTATACAATTAAAGAATAATTCCACATTTTGAAAAAATATCTTGTGGCCCAAATGATAAAAAAATAAAGTGGTTGTGGACACATTTTCTGCTGTCATATGAACGATATACTGCACTTATGATTGCTCTTCCAACTTTACAGGGGTCTATGTACTAAGCCTTGGTGAAATAAGGTACCAACCAATCAGCTCCTAACTGTAACTTTTCAAACTGCTTCGAAAGTGACAGGAGCTGATTGGTTCATACTTTATCTCCATCTACTTTATCTCTCTCCTAGGCTTAGTACATAGACCCCCTACATTTGCTAAGAACGTAACCATGGGCAGCCATCACCCCTTTTGTTATTTTGTGATAGTTGAAACTCATTTATTCCCCCACACCTTGGAAAGCAGCCATCCTTTATTACTTGGAGCTACAGAACTACAGCTACTTTGTGCTCCTGAACTCCTGAACCTTCAAAATGTTGAGGGCAAATCTGCTGTTAGCTTGTACTTGCTGTATAATAACAATAGTTTGTGAAGATTACATGGGTTCTCTCTTCCATTACTGGCAATGACGCTTTGGTTTAAGGTACAGCCTGTGGTTGTTGTGCTGCGCAGAAGAACATATTGATGTAACTGTAATTTTTATCATTCTATCATTAAAACGCATAGTGGGGGAGATTTATCAAAGCTTGGAGAGAAATAGAGTGGAGAGAGATAAAGGGGGTCATTCAGACCCAGTCGCAAGCACCGATATGCTCGCAACCGGGTCGATGGGTAGCCCTGCGCACGCGCAGCGGCCGCACTGCGCAAGCGCAAGCCCCAGAGCGAGAGAGAAACTCTCTCACTCCGGAGCTCGCTACAAAAGGGGCGGCTGTCGATGTTGATCAACAGCTCGCCCCTTTTTGTAGGCTGGCCGGGGGGTTGTTTCCAAAATGGAGGCAACGCCTACCGTTTTGTGGGCGGCCGCACTGACATCATAAGTGATGTCAGTGGGGAGCTTCCTGCTCCATCAGAGCAGAAAGCTCCATGGGGCTTGCGAGTGCCCAGACCCAACCTTAGGGTTTGGTCGCAAGCCCCGATGGTCGCGATGGTGATCACCATCGCGACAATCAGTCTGGCCGCTAGCTAAGCTGTGGGTGGTAACCCACAGCTTAGCTTGCGACCAGGAGGCCGCACCAAAAAAAAAGCAGCGCCCGCCCTCATTCAACAGCGATTGGTTGGAACTTTGGACCTCATTCAAGAAGCAATCAGCTTCTGCAATTTTAAAGGACATGTTTGGAAAATGACAGGAGTGTAAGACCCCGCCAAATGGTATAGGGTGTTGTTGTGGTGTTCAGGTTTCTTACCAGAAGGAGTAGATGGTCACATTCTGCATCATAGGTAAAGGAGTAATCCCGCTACAGTAAATGATGATGACTGTTGTCAAGTGTTTCTATTTATCAGAAGAGGTAAATCTTCAAACAAGTTGGAACAGTGTAATTTGTCTAAGTTTTACTTAAGTTTAACAGAATAATACATTCATAAACATTCTCAGGTTAGTAATATACACAAAAAGATAGAATTATTTATTTTACTGGAACTCAGCAATATCTGCAGTTTTCTTCAATTAACACCTGTTAATTACATTACCAAATACAATATGGCTAACACTTAAATCAACAAGAACAATTTACATAGTCTTAACTCTTAATCAATATAAGCATTAAGATATGAGGAACAATTTAAAATATAGTGAGATAAAACATCTTAAATATACAGTACTCTAAATGTAGAAATAAATCAGCATTTTCTCTAGTACTGTTGTCCTGCTGGAGGTGGTGCACATATGTCGTTGACAGAGCCGTAACTAGACTTCTTGGTGCCCTGTGCCAGAAAGAGCATTGGCGCCCCCTCATTTTTCAAAGGGACATAATGCACCCAAAAAAGGGGAATGGGCTCATGGGGAAGGGCCAGGGAAGAGATAGGGGAGGCCAGGAGATGCTGGGGATGAAATAAGAGGAAGCTACAAGTGAGATTCATAATAAACAGAAATTTGGCAGGCCCAAACAGCGCCCCCTGACCTGTGGTGCCCTATGCGATGGCACCAGCCGTACTACCCTAGCTACGGCCCTGGTCGTTGATATACTCTTATGGTCTTTTAATACCGCCAGGGGTTAATGAACAGTATCCTAGCTTTCAATCCTGGTTGAACATATATATATTTGGTCCTGAGCGACTGACGTATAAGAACAACAATGGCCCTCATTCAGAGCCACTCGCAAACAGCAGTACGCTCGTTGCGTTCCGATGTTGACTAACCGCGCATGCGTCGGTGTAACACTGCGCATGTGCGTACGGCAGATTGCGAGTTTTTTTGGTCTCGTTCGTCAAATAGTGTACAGGAAGTGACATGTCAAATGTGATTGACAGAACAGGGCGTTTTTGGGTGTTGACGGGGTGGAGATGGCGAGGCGTTTTTGGGGCGTACATACATTAGCAGATGCGAGCGTAATATGTGTTCGGACCGACTCATACGTCACTGGATGATCCTCTTTCCCTTCAAAATGCTCGCACAGCTTAGGGTCTGGATTACTCGACCACATTGGCGATGGCCTTCTCCTCCGTCCCGGGACTCCACGATGTTGTTGCGATTAATCGCGGGTGGTCAGAAAAGCAATTAGTGTTGGATTGAAAACCGGCTTGGTATGTGTTTTGAAATCAGTTTTTTGGGATAGCACAAAAGCGTACGCAGGTGAAAATCATAGCTGCTAATGTCAGGATGACACAATCAATTTGCATAAATTTGTGGGGGTTTATTTTGGCCTCAATTTGGTGGTTAGGGCCTATTGTAACAATAATGTCATCATGTTTTAATTTTCTCACCTTTTTATTTTTGCCTTTTGAATTTGCCTCGTTATGTGAATTTTTAAACGTTCCTTAAAGAGCCCTTTTTTTAAAAAAATTGTTTTGTTTTTTTTTGCATGTTTTTGCCTTTTGGGCCAGGATTAAATGTAACCCATTTGTACAATAAAGTCACAATACAATGTCAGATTTTTGGCGTAAATTTATTGGTCAAACCAAAACTAAAATAATAAAAAATTTGGGGACATCTTTTTTTGGCAAAGATCATTCCCAAAATCAAACAAATTGGCCCAACATAACTGTAGACATAAACGTACAACAAAAAATTAAAAACATTTCACAAGAAAGGAGAGGGAAGTTTTGACCAGAAAGGAATATGAGCCAAGCACAGAAGGAGTGTGGGAAAAGTCGCCATTGCTGTCACCGTTTTTTCACCCGTTTGGATGGGGGAGGGAGGGCGCCAGACCGAGTCCGGGATGTCATCGGGCTGGCCTGTCCAGAGGCAGATGTTGTGGCCTCTGGACTAGGCACAGGGCTAGGCACATTTGGAGGATTGGCTGATGTTGTGCCAGAGGTGGAGGATCCTGATGTTCCGGCAGGAAGGGAGGTCGGCTCCACCATGTGCTGGCGAACGAGTTGCTCCAGGGCATTGGCGATGCGGATGTTGGCCCTGGTATTTTCCGCCAGGGCCTGACCAATGGTCACGTTGGCCGCAGCATTTTGCTCCAGGGCCTCAGCCACCCGTAGCAGACTGGCGTCCATCCTCTGCAGAATCTCCGTATGGAAATCCGATTTGAAATTGAGTTCTGTGAGGAGGGCCACTGCCTGCGAGGGGGATTGCCCTGGACTGGCTTCTGTAGGGTCCTCAGCCGGATGTACTGGTTCCTCCCCTGCTGAGCCAGCAGAAATTCGGCGGCCAAGGCTCCCCTCTGGAGCAGACTCATCCGCCTGTGTCTCTGTTAGGAAAAATTAGAAAAGACTCGCATTAGAATCTACATATTGGCCCACTAACATTTCAGAGTTGGTGACATCAAAAGATTTACCTGGGACAACATGAGGAGCCGCAAAGTCTGGCATGTCCGTATCCATGTTGGACACGCCAAACAGGCTGCACACACCCCTGTGCCAGCTCTTCTAAATCCGTCAACTCCAATGACACAGGGGTGGGACCCCCACCTGTCCCCCTTGCATGCCTAGCCCTGTCCGCGAGTTTTTGCTTTAGGCGATATTTGAAGTCGCCCCATCTGTGGGAAAAAATGGAAGCCATTATCCTTTTGTTTAAAATGGTGTTTGTTTTTAGGGGGGCAAGTGTTTACTTACCGCCGTTTGACATCCCGGGCTAGACGGACATAATCACCCACCCTATTGACAGCAACGGCTACCTCTTCCCACATTCTCCACTTCTGGCTTATACTCATATTCCTGTCTGCCTGTGGCAGGATGTCCACACACTTCTGAATCAAAACCTCCATCTCCTTTCTTGTGAAATGTGGCTGCCTTTTTTTTTTGCAGCTTTGGCCGGAATACTGGGCCCAGCAGCCTCTTCCATGTCATCCTCCTCACCTATTTGTGTAAATATTCAGATTTCTCAAATTCACAACTTGCCCAATCTTATGTTTCAAATTAATCATTGATACAAAATGCATGAAAGACTTACCGCCTGACTCTTGGCCATTGTTTCCCTGGTCTGTAGCCATGTCTGAGGTCCAAACAAGAAATACACCAGAATTTAAATGTGTTTTCGTGACGTATTTATACATGCGTCCTTATTTTGCAGCTGCATCCTTGATTGTGCGTTCCTATGATCCCTCCTTAATTTGTGCGGGAAACGAAACACTATTTATGGCTTGGTGTTTCTCGAGTCGAGGTGGCGTTTTTGGATTGTTGGAGGTTACCTTGGTTGGAGTTTCTTGTTTGCGTTTGGAGTTTATTTTGTTTGCTAGATTTGCGTTTTTATTTTCCGTTCTCTTTTTTGGTATATTTTTTTTTGGCCTCGTTTCTTGATTTGGTAAGTTTTGTGAAGTCTAACTTTGTTTCAATTGGTGTCTCATTGTGTTTCTTCTTGTTTTTAATTTTTTGATCCATAATTTCATATCTTTTAGCTTTTTTTTAATTTCGGACCCAAAGACCTTTTGATTTGGAATCTTATATATTTGCTCTTGGTAAGTCCATTTTTTATCTTGTATTTGCGAACTAATTAGCGCATTTTTCTCTGTTTGTATAGTGACTTGTATTTGCGAACTAATTAGCGCATTTTTCTCTGTTTGTATAGTGACTTGTATTTGCGAACTAATTAGCGCATTTTTCTCAGTTTGTTTATTAACTTGTATTTGCGAACTAATTAGCGCATTTTTAAATGCTTATTAATCCTGTAAAATTTTTTGTGGTTGCCCTTTCTCTTTTTTGGCTTACATTTCAACCCATTTTGATGTACTGTGTGCAATGTCGTTTTGCTCTTTGGCCAAATGTGTGTTTCGCATATTTTAAGTTTTGACAAGCACAAAATTTAGAAACATAAATGCACAGACTAAAATTTATCAAATTATTTTTGTGATTAATTTCAGTTTGGACGTATCATGACAATACCCCGGCATGTAAGCAGCAATGGATGGTATCATCAAGCTAAGTTGTTCTTAATTTTCTTTTGGGGTGGGTCCAAAGCCTTACATTCCAATCTTGCCATTTCAGGTTGATCTTGGGCGGATTGTTCTGGCCATGCTCCCGGAAGCCGACCAACCTCAATCTCGTCCCAGGCGTACGCATCATAGGCGTGCAAGGCCCCAGATATTTCGAACACGTGTCACCCTTTTTGGAATGCCCGATGATGAGGTTTTAAGATGCTACCGTCTTCCTCCCAAAATCATCATAGACACTCTCTCATTAATAGAGAGTGATCTTGAGCGGCAAATTGACAGTCCAACAGCAATACCACCACTTACGCAAATTATGGCGGTGTTACATTTCTGTGCCTCAGGATCGTTTCAAACAACGGTGGGAATAGTGGCGGGCATCTCACAATCCTCCTTTTCCCGGATCCTGAGGGCAGTGATGGAGGCACTTTTCAAGCACCTCCATCATTTTATTCAAATGCTTTAGGATATGGGTGCCCTTAGTGTGGCCAAGGCCAATTTTTACCAAATAGCTGGCTTCCCACACATCATAGGGGTTGTGGATGGTACTCACATACCACTTCAGCCTCCAGCACGGCTGGAGGCCATATTTCGAAACAGGAAACACTATCACTCCCTGAATGTAATGGTGGTATGTGATGCCTCCCTCCAGATCCTGTCCCTGAATGCTAAATTACCAGGAAGTGCACATGACTCCTTCGTCATCCGGCAATCAGGGATATGGCACAAATTAACCAACCTACAAGCTGGTGATGTGTGGCTTCTGGGTAAGTGGAGACCTTTAGTACATAACAATGTTAAGCTTGATACACAGAGTTCCTGATGTTGTCGATTATTTTTCACAGGAGACAGTGGATACCCTTGCATGTCCTGGCTGCTCACTCCTTATTTGGCTCCCACACCAGGGCCACAAAGTGAGCATAATTCCGCACTTACAGCCACCAGGCAAGTGGTGGAGCGCTGTATCGGCCTTTTAAAAGGCCGATTCAGATGCCTCCACCGCTCTGGTGGCGAGCTCATGTATTTGCCGGATATGGTGTCGAAAATTGTGGTCCTGTGTGGGATATTTTTCACAACATCGCCATAAGGAGTGGTGTCCCAATGCAGCCAGAGGATTATTTACCTGAGGATGCCCCCCCCCGAGGTTGTTCGGAGGTCAGTATGTGGGGGGGCCATACGCGATGATGTGGTGGCCAGATTTTTTAGGTAAGTTTTGACAAAACAACAGTGTTTATACCTAATGTGTTTGGGTTTGTTTGCGAACATCTAATTATTTAATGTTTTTTTCACCATCTTCTGTTTTTTCACATAATCTTTGGCACTCCAATGCTCACTACTTCCTGCTACCCTTACAAAACCTGGATGTGGACATTTTGGGAATATATTCGGGAACCCATATTGCAACGCCATGTTTGTGGAATCATGTTGGCATGGTCCTTCGTCAACCAGTTCTTGATTTGTTGTTTTTGGTTTTTGTTTGTTTGGTATGTGTTGTATTTGAGATTATCACTGTGTGTTTTTTTGTGAGTGACCACTTTGATTTATCAGTTCTGTTGTGAATAAATGTTTGGAGAGTGAAATGTTCTTCCTTTTTTTGGACGTTACCAGCAAGTGTAACCAGGTTCACACACGTTACATTTGACTAAGGGGTAATCCAGTACTGACGCCAGTTGAGCTAAAATGTAATCTGTTTTCAGGTTCCAAACCCACACCAAAAGGAAGCCTGTACAATCATTTGGCTTTGTAAGATTGGCCTAAGCAGCTTGCACACCAACTAGGAACCTGTAAAATGTAGAAATATCTAATTGACACTACACCAAAAATGGGAAATGACATTGTTACTGTTATGTGTTTCTTGTGGCTGTTTTACATACAAATACAAAACACAATCTTACTGTAAAAGAAAGGAAATCCTTCCAGGAACAGTCTACTTATGTCAGGGTAAACAATCTTTGTTTTTGAAAAAACGAATGAGCCAGAACGTTATTTAGAAAAAAACAATTTATTTATAAAATGAACACAAAAAAAAAAAACTATTGACGAAGGAGGACCGACATACGGTCAAGGGCCACGAGCACCCCGATGATATTGTGGCGCATCCGGACCACACAGTCGGCTAAATCTTCCCGACGCCTCTGTTCCTCTGTGGGTGAGAAAAGTGTGTGGATTAATACAACAATAGGGAAACCACATTAAAAAATAAAAAACACAACGAAACCACCCAAATAAATTTTAAAAAAAAACAAAAAAAAAACACAGCAAACTGAAATGGGAGCTGCAAAAAATACAAGGCCTATGTACAAATTCCCACAGGTGTGATATGTGTATGTTGAAATCAGCAGTAACAGGTAAAGGCAATCTGCAAAATCACCAAAAGTCTACCCAAAACCCCGAAAAAAGGAACGACACATGATTACATACAAACAGTTTGTGTCTAAAAAAAAGGCTAAAGAAAAACATACCGGAAGAAAAAACGCCAGCTCCGGAAGGCCCTCCATCGTCCTCCTCGGAGGTGCCTCCATTCCCCAAAGATCGGGGCGGGGTAATTACCGACTCCGGGGAGGGGGTAATTCGAAGAGGGGTTGTTGGGGGAGAGGGGGAAGTGGGACGGAGGGGAAGGAGGCCCGACATTTCAGGGAGAGGGTCTTGGAAGGCTGGGGAGGAGTGGGGAATAGGGGAATTATTGGGTGTGGAGTGTTGGCTGGGGGTTGGGGAGAGTGGCCGTGAGCGCCGTCTGGCCGGACGTTGATGGCGTAGTCTTGGCTGGCCCCCTAAAAGATGTTAAACAAATTGTGGTTAGTTTCAACACAAATCCTGGCCAAAAAACTTTCAAATCACCCCCCCCCAAAAAAAACCATGCAGATATGAGGACAATGCAAAAATATGAAATACAGGGAAAACATGGCCATGCAGATATGAGTAGAATGAATAAATAGGACAGACATGAAAACATGCACACGCAGATATGAGTAGAATGAATAAATAGGACAGACATGAAAACATGCACACGCAGATATGAGTACAATGAATAAATAGGACAGACATGAAAACATGCACACGCAGATATGAGTACAATGAATAAATAGGACAGACATGAAAACATGCACATGCAGGTATGAGTACAATGAATAAATAGGACAGACATGAAAACATGCACACGCAGATATGAGTAGAATGAATAAATAGGACAGACATGAAAACATGCACACGCAGATATGAGTAGAATGAATAAATAGGACAGACATGAAAACATGCACATGCAGATATGAGTAGAATGAATAAATAGGACAGACATGAAAACATGCACACGCAAATATGAGTACAATGAATAAATAGGACAGTCATGAAAACATGCACACGCAGTTAGGGCCACAAAGACAAACATGAAAACCACAATACATAAAACTTACTTTCTGCGATCTGCATGCGAAAGCATGCCAGCAAGCGGGGCGTCCGCCGTTGCAGGTCCGACCACCTGCGCTCCAGCTGGCCGATGTTGCGGCGTGAGCCGAAGGAGCGCAGGCGGGCCCGTACCTCCACATATGCGGAACGCTTCTGCTGGTTGGTGATGGGTGGAGGCTGGCTGGTGATCCGCCTATCCATGACCTCCGTAAGCACAAGGAGCTCGCGCCTGGTGAATGCGGAGGCTCTCATGATGGCAATGGTGTTTTTCTTAAAAATCATTTTTGATAAAGTGCCAAAAAATTTTCTGATTGGCTAATGTATTTGGGAAATTAACAGGAGCAATTCTATTGGTTAGTGTATGAGTCATGTGTTCGACAGGGCCACAAATCTCTTTTGAGTTATGATAGGCTTGATGCAGTGACATGCGTAAGCAAATTTAAATAAAGAAATGAACCCCGGGAAATATGCGGGGATCCAAAGAAATAGAACAATTGTTTAATTGGGGCTAACATGTTTTTTGAGCAATAAAAGCGAATGTTTAAGCCGTACGTATTCTGCGGGTAAACACAAACACGGACAAGATTAAAGTTTCTTGCATTGTGTTGAAAAAAAAAAAAACAATTAAGCTAATTGATACATTGATTGGCATGATATGATTGAGGGAGGTAGGCAGAATAAAGGAGCAGGTAATCGACATCTGACAAGCCCACTTCCGGTTTGTACTTGTGCGTGCGTTCCCTTCAAGCCATTTCGGGGATGTACGCTCGCTATTTGGCACGCTCGTTAGTTAGAGGAGGGGTCGTCTGAGTTTGGGGCGGATTTTTATATGCGTTCGAAAATACGAGCGAGGCCTTGAATTTAAATATTTTTTTACGTACGCCGAACGTACGTACGCCCAATTGCGAGTGGGTCTGAATCAGGGCCAATGTGCAAGAGTGCAAAAATAAATATATTATATCCAAATGTTAAAAGATAACTTGTATCAATTTAATATTAAAACATATAGACACATAAACCAAAAATAATAAATACTTTTAGATGTCTTATTCCTGTTTCCAGGAATTGATCAATAAATACATATACAGTATAAGCACATAAGTGCAAATCTTATATTGTATAAAGTGCAAGGATTGTGCTAATCAGTATTTAAAAAACAACCCAAGTAATATCCAAAAAGTATAAAAAATTAGAGTAAATCAGTATTGTAGATATAAAAGCATCGGAGGATACACCTAGATATGATTTTTGTCTTGATAAAAGAGCATAGAGCTCTGAAACGTTGACCTTGATTTAAACAGTCTTGTGACATTTTTTTGATATCCCGGAGTTCCGTCCTATATTTCCAGTTATCTATGAGCGTTCCTCTGGAGTGGCTCTGGAGTGGCACCCGGGGCAGTTGTGAATTTATTGGTGGGAGTGCCGGTCTGTTTTTGTTCCATATATATATATATATATATATATATATATATATATATATATAACAATATAGCTGACCACAAGCGCCTCCTAGTGCATATACAGTGAACCAATTAAACCTGTGCAAATCTCGCAACCTGTGCAAAAACAATTTTTTGTGTTTATATCCTTGTCCTTATCCAGGACCGTGACATACAAGTGACTTTGTGCAATAAATACAACCGTGTAATATATATGAATAAATATATTTAAAACTGCATAAATAATGTGCATAAAATTTTTTAAATTAAATAAAACAATTCATAGACAACACACAATGACATAAATACACAGAAATAATGGATAAAAAGCTAGTACTAAAAGATAATAAATAGCGATTTTTAGTGAAAAATAAATATATATTTTCTAAAATAAATCGGATTTATAGCTTATCTTTTCCAGCAGTATTTTGGGAAGAGTTCATAAAGTGCAAGGTCAGGGTCCCAACGCGTTTCGTCCTCTGGACTTCATCAAGGGGAAGTGTATGCATAGAGACAGAGCAGGGTTTATATACCTTAAGTACAGGAAGCACATGTCCTCATTTCGTGACATCATTTCCTGTTACCTATTTCAGGTCAAAAAGCCATATAATGTCCAGATTTTAACAATAAAATTTGTATTATGGTACTCATTATAAACAATATAAAACATAGAAAGCAAATAAATTATGTGAGTCAATGTTTTTCTGCTTCATGATTATAGTTCTGTCCAAGTGGAACACATGTGAGACGCACCCCGTCATTTCCGGTCATGTGGTCCGCGGGCTGGTATTGGTTTAACATAATGCCAGTCTAGGTGGAATGCAGGGAGAACACAGGATGAGCGCACCGCGTCACTTCCTGTTCCATGTAGTATTGGTTAAGTGACTACCAGTCCCCATATTACATCACCACTAAATAGCTATTAAGATGTTATTTTTCCATCTCCAGATCCCCACCGGATGTGTCGCTCGCTTGTAATTGTATTAGTAGACCATGAGGTCGTTTTAGATGAAGGCGGCAGCCATTTTTGTAGTTTTTTTACATTAAAGCGGCGGCCATTTTTGTAGTTCTTTTACATGAAGCCGGCGGCCATTTTTGTAGTTCTTTTACCACTTGTAGCAGTCGTCTTTATGGTTTTGAGTGCTATGTCAAACACTAATCGGGGTCAATCGGAAAACAGAGGTTTGCCATTCTTAACATAAGATGTTCAATGTTTTTCCTTGACTGTTTGTATTCCATCACTGTTCTTCCAATATTTATGGATTGTTATAATACTTCGGATAGGGACGGCGGCCATCTTGGTAGATCTTTCATAACCTGTGGCAGCCATCTTTGTAGTTCCTAGATGCTATGACCAGTGCCATTCAATAAAGAACTGGGAGGAATTAGCATTCTTATTCTGGGATGCTAAACGTCTTTATTGACCATTAACACGTATCCTGAAAAAGAGGAGAAAATTAAGGCAGACACAAATATGATGAGCTATTTAATCAGAGACTCCATTCCCTGATTGTCAATGCAGAAAGTGAACTATACAAAAAGACAATAGTCTATGGATACCAACTAAATAATAGGTTTATATTCATAAAAATTACATGTTAGATGGAAAGGTGACTGATGCAGGTGCAAAATTGTAAAACAAGACTCGGAGCCATATCATATTCTATATGCCATTTTATTCCCATTCACAATTTTACTACAACACCTATTTGGAGTAGTAATGATATTGAAGGCCGGTCCTTACTAACTAGCTCCACTGAGGGACAGGAAGCTCCAAATTGCAGGCTCAGTTTGTGACTAAAATTAAATTTTTTTTAAACAGTTTATAGCTGCTCTTTTGCCACTGTATATATCTGTCTGCAGAGTATTGCAGCTGTCCGCTGGTCACTGCAGGGTAAGGGCTGAGCAACGGGAGATGGCTGCAGTGACTGTCTCTTATTATGGGATGGCTGGCTGCTCTGTTATTGCAGTAGGTATATGGAGGTGTGCAGCCATACTGAATAAGCAGGGACACTGTGGGGAGGTGAGACGAGCGATTCCTTGCAACTGATGTGTAATGCTGTCTAATAGGACTGTGTAAGGTGTATCTTATAGACCTCTCCTGATGTTTTCACTGATATACTGATGGGGGAGTCCAGGGCCAGCTCCAGGGGTCGGAGCACCCTTTGCCGGCCAGGTTGTCTTAACAGCAGTGTTGGCCCTGGGCACATCAATGCACTGGGGCCCCTACCCACCCATTCACAGGAAAAAAATTAAATGGTCAATAAAATTAAACCCTCCTGCATGCCCATCAGACCTCCCACATATGCAGAGAGACTCTGTCTGACTGGTCTGAAGCCGGTGGATGAAGTGAAACTGGGACTGAGGTGAGTAGGGGGGCGGGTTGGTGGGCCCCACAAGCTTCGAGCCCTTGGGCAACTGCCCAACAAGCCCAATGGAAGAGATGGCCCTGGTGCCGGCCCTTGAGAAGGCGCCCTTACATTGTGTGCGGCTTTGTACGTTTTGGATCTATGTACGGGACCTGCGACCACAGCAGATTTTGGAGATATCTGCTGCATTCCCCCATTTTTGATCACAAAATCAGCCTCCATAGGTTTCTATGTAGAATTTACCAAGATCCAGAATGCTTGTCATTAGCCACGGTAGCTAATACCATCTTCAGATGGCATTGTACAGCCTATGGGCAACACTTTGCAAAAGTTACCAAGAGAGCATACATCCCAACTGTCCTAATTTAGTGGGGCAACTCCATTTTTCTGGGACTGTCCCGCTGTCCCACAGGCTAGCCGCAGTGTCCCGCAGTCGGTGGGGTGGGGAGTTGGAGGGAGCACACAGAGCAGCAGGTAAGCAGCGGGAAAATAGAGGCGCACGGCATCTATTCACATTGTAGAGTCCCCACAGTGATGTGAACAGGGGTGTAGTGAGGCTCCGCTCCATTTCCATGATATTCAACCCCCTTTATATGAGGCTCCACCCCCTTTTTGGGAGCAAACGCCTTTGGTGGGCACAATGTCCTGCATCCAGAACCATGAAAGTTGGTAGGAATAGGAGAGGGATCAATAGGATTCCTCCCAGGCTATGGCAGCTCGCACATCCATAGTCTCGAAGTTATTGTATTATCAATCACTTTTACACATCCCTGCATATGTTTTTTGATGAATTTTGATGCTATCTAATTTCTTATTGCCACAATAAATGGCGATAACTAAAACCATGTGATACTGTATACATACAAAATAAAAATCTTGTAGAATGAATGTCCTCTCTCTGCCAGGCTAACGCACATTACTCCTTTCTTGTGATTACTTGTTGTCCAAATTGTCAGAATCCAGCCGAACTACTGGCATGTGAGAGGCAGTGGAGTCCCTCCCCGTGTTGTCAACTGGTGCGGGGAGGGACGGTGTGCCGTCCGTAACACATATCAAGACTCCAAAACCATCGGTAACATGGAGTACAATCGCAGCCTCATGCACACTTGCACAAGGTCTGACCTTACTCAGGAATTGCTAACTTCATCGCACGCAGTGAAAGCCCAGGCTGTGTACGGCATCGCAGTGGCTAATTAATGCACCCCCCTGTAACGGCGTTCGAATGCCCTGGCACACCTGAGTTTCACCGACCACCCCCCAGTTACCTCCCACAAACGGTACTTCCTGTCAATCACTCTGCGCTGGGACTGCGTAATCACTGCAATCACAGTCCCTATCGCGATGGAGTGTTCGTGCACGCATACTGCGATGCATACGCATGCACAGAACGCAACAATGGGCCAATTGCATGTGTAATTGCAATAGCGACCAAGCTGAATCAGGCCCTTAGCCCTAAAGTGGTGAAGTGTCCATAATCTTCCCAACAAATAGTTATGTATGATATTTTTTTAGAGATAGGAGAACCCTTGCGCCTCCAATGCATGGATTCATGTTTCATCTCAGGATCTCATTGGCCCACATTATGGGGTTAATGTATCAAGCAGTGAAAAGAGTGAAGAAGTTGCCTATAGCAACCAATCAGCATTGTGGTAACATTTATCAGGTACATCCTGTAAAATGATAGGTAGAAATTGATTGGTTGCTATATCCAACTTCTCCACTGGTCCACTTCACTCTTTTCACTGCTTGATACATCAAACCGTTACTTATCGGCAATGTTCCGGGAGAGAAACGTTGTGGATAAGATTTATATAGTCACCGACTACTGAACATAACACTGCGTATAAGGTCTAATGAACATTCTTAGAACCTAGCAGGAACTCACTTTGCTTTGCCCATGTTGATCATTAATTATGGCTAATCCTGTATAAGTTGACGCATTTCATTCTCAAGTTAATGTTGAGAAAACTACTAATGGCTGAATTACAGTATGTTCTGTGTATCAGTCACCTAAAACTTAACCTGAGACATACAAATGACGTCAAATTGGGTATTATTGGGTTGAGCTCACGCCATAGATTAGTTAAGCTAAATAAAGCAAAATTTGAACCTCTCAGAGTTCACAGAAAACTAAAGTTAAATCAAGTACCTCAAGAAACGATATTCTAAGCCTTGGAGAAAGATAAAGTGGAGAAAGATAAAGTACTAACCAATCAGCTCCTAACAGTCATTTTTCAAACATACCCTGTAAAGAGACAGAAGCTGATTGGTTGGTATTTTATCACTGACGAGGCTTAGTACATCCAGGGCCGCTACAAGGTCTCTCTGCACCCTAGGCAAAGTTTCAGCTTAGCGCCCCCCCACTCCCCCTCGAAGGAGGAATTGGAGGAGCTAAGGGATTGATAGAGGAGTCCAGGGTGCAGGCGACACAGGGGTGACGTGAAAACAATCGCACTTCAGCGCTGTTAGGCAGTCCAGGCAGGTGCTGCGGGTAGAGATGAGAGCGGCACTCCCGGTGCACATGGTCACAGTGACTGACAGCGGTAGTTGTGGCTGCCTAGACCATCACAGACACAGCCATAGCACAATTCTATGTCATATTTTAGTTAAGCACGTTTATCAGCGGCGTGTGGCGCTCTCCAGTGGCTGACGCCCCCAGGCAGCTGTCTGCAGCTGCCAAATGGATGGTCGCCAGCCCTGAGTACATCTCCCCCTAGTCCTAATTCAGTGGTTCCCAAAAAGGGGGCTGCAGGGCACTTGCAGGGGTACCACGGCTAAGTAGTCCAGGACCATATCGAATTTTTTATGGTCCATGTGGTAGGCAAAACCAGAACTGGTAGCTGTCAATTATACAATAAGTTGACAAACAGTAGAGCAACCCTGTACCACAGCACTTACTGTAACTGAACCTGAGGATGTCAGGTAAACACAATTTACTAATATTATTTGCACAATTTCTGTATAAGAAACTTTTGGCCTCGAGGAACTGTGAAGAAAATGCTGATACTCTATTGCACCGTGATTCAATAAAGTTTGGAAACCACTGAACTAATTCATACTCCCATTGTCCTATGTTTTTGTGTCACAAGAAATTGGCAATCTCATATCCTCTATTCTACTCACTGTTGGTGGTCTACTTTATTTCTAAAATGCAAGGGATGCTTAGCACCTGCTTATATGCTTGAAGTATGAGCTTAGGGGGAACCTCAAATACCAGTCTCTGCTCTCTCACCCATTCCAGCCTCGAATGTTAATAGGGGTACCAGGAGTAAATGCTAAAGCAAACAATATATGAGGAGCGAAGGGATAAGACTTCATACCCAAACGGGTTCATTCCCAAAGACTTAAGGTGCGTACACACTGGGCGATATTACTGAACGACTGGACGATTACGACATCGTAATCGTGCAATCGCTCAGTAATCGTGCACAAATCGTGCACTTTTATATCAGAAACGACCAGCGATGCGCACTCCCGCTGGTCGTTTCCGACATTGTCCATCGTCTGAACATGCAGCACAATCTGCCGATAACGACAGGAATGATGGACAGTGCCTGCACTGAACGACTGATCGTTTAGTGCAGACACTACAGGGGATCTGGAACGACGGTACGATTACGATGTCGTAATCGCACTGTCTTTCCTGATCGCCTAGTGTGTACGCACCATTAGATAGCAAACTATATTTCAGTACTGCTGCAGAAGCTGGGTGTGACAGGAGCAGCGATGATGAATAGCCATGGGATGGAGGGAGCAACTTAACCTGAATGTTTAGTCGCGAGAACTGGCATTCTTCAACTAAAGTGCTGACAACGCAGCTGTTAGCGCCACGCTAAGCCAGCAAACAGCTGCGCGCCCGGCACTTTTGTCGGATTTCTCCTCTCATCCCCAGGAGGGTGCGAGAAGAAATGATTTAGCTGCCTAAGGGCCTGATTCAGAGCCGCTCGTAAGCAGCCGCTCGTTCGTTCCGAGCGATGTTTGCCCAACTGCGCATGCGTACGGATCGTAATACGCATGCGCGAACCAGTCAGTACGGTCGAAAATCGTTTGTTCGCTAAATAGCGAATGCCTGCTAATATGAGTGACAGGAGGAGGCGTATGTGGGTGGTAACAGGGGAAGGTGCTTGAAAACGGGGAGTGGAGATCAGAACGCAGGCGTGCTTAAAGGTCAAAACGGGCGTTTTATGGGTGTGCATAATTAATACAGCAGCATCACTGACCACGTCACTGGGTTATTTTATAGTCAGAACTGCTCGCAAATTTGTGGTAGGAAAAACCAACCACAAGAATAGCGAGCAGTTCATACGCTGGTCGATGTACTCGATTAATCTAATAAATAGCGGACATGACGTATGATGTGAGCGGCCAGGGGGCGTTTTTATCTAAAAAACAACCGCATGTTTTGTTCGCTCGTTCAGACATAGAGGCGGCAACAGAACGCAAAGAGCGAACGGTTCATTTGAATAGCCACCCCCTTTTTCTGAACGAGCGAGCGCTAATAGCTGACCGGCTCTGAATCAGGCCCTAATTGCGGAGAATTGAATAGCTTCGGAAGCTCCCTCCCGCGGCTATTCAGCTTCGCATTGAATTCCCCCCAATGGGACAAAACACAGGATATGTAGACAGGACTGAGATAGGATAGCACGAGACACAAGTCAGACAGGACTGAAAGGGAGACAGAGGCTGGGTAAACAAAGCCATAGAGTATGATAGGAACATGTCAGGGCAAAAACAAGAACTCTGCAAGCACAGATCAAGAGATCCAAAGTAGGACTGGACACGACGACCAGCATAAACTCCAGCATCTTCCAGCATACAACAACAAGCCTCCTATACTCCTGAAGGTTTCCATAAATATACTACAGCTTGGTTAATTAGGAGGGGAAGATCGACAAAAGAATACATGAACAATACACAGAGAAAGAAGAGAAGGCGAGTTACACAACCACATCTGCTCCCATAGGGGTTAAGGAACATAATCTAAAAAGATCCAACCCAAGGCTCTTATTTAGTGGCGGATTTTACAAGATGTTGGCAGCAGTATCACTTGCACCCAATCTAAGCTAGGCTTTCATAACAAATACTTATGCCCTTGTGGTGGGACTGCAGCCCCCCCCAGTCAAATCCACTAGCCACAGGGACTACCTAGCATTGGCGTTGGCTTGCCATTGGACGATCTCCCATCCAATCAGATAAACAGGCAGTCCCAGCCCTTACCAGCTTCTAGGGGCTGCACCCCACTCCCTGGCCAGCAAGATAAGGAGCTGCTGCTGAGTATAATGCAACTGAGTTTTAAGAGGTACCAGACCCCTCTGCTTATTTCAGTGTTTGTATGTTGTACTGTATTTAATCATACACTGATTTCTTAATCATACCAGCTGAAAATGGCCTCTTTAGCCCTAGTCTAAAACAGCCAGGAGAGGGCAGTTTAATACCTTCTCCACACAAACAAGGGACGGGAGGCAGCTTTTATTGATTAAGCTCTGCATTCCATAGTAAAATACATTCCAATGTGATGCTTTACAAGCGGTAGGACCAGTTTATAAGTAGAAGGATCATGTAAGCGCAGTAGTTGCATTCGACCAAACGTATTCCTCAAATATAGCCAAACCGTAGCCAGACGTGGATGGCTCCTCTTCCACGCTTGGCTCTTCTTATGTTGTGCTCTATGGGAAATAATAATGCTTATTACTATCAGATGCACTAACTACTCATAGACACAGTAATGAGGCTACCAGTATATTATAGGACTAATGCATTGAAATAACTGGAAGCCATGCTGCAGACTTGCCTTCCTCTAATGGATCTTAAATAAAAAAGCGAAACACCCTTGGTATTGTTATACCTCAGTGCGCAGATGTTTCCAGCACATATATTTGGTGTTTTCCTAACACAGCAGAGGAGGGAATGTTATTTGCATTTCTAGTCTACAGCCTTTAACTGAAATGACATATGTGCAGTACTTCAGCAGGCAGATGTCAAGACTAAATTATAGAGCAGGAATGCTATCAATTGAGAGCTCTGAAATATCTGTCCTAACTGTTCACCCTGCAATACTCAGACAAGGAGATGTTTTAAATAAAAACATATTGCTCTAGAATTTCACAGTTAACTCTTGCAGTGACGCCAGATGACGAATGAGTAAGTGATAACTTGTTAAAACGAATCATCGGTACATTTATAAAGAGGAAAGCAAGTGTTTTTTTTATTTATTTCAATAAATTGTACAGTTTTTTTTCCGTCTCCGGTGGGTTACAGATAGACTGATAATATAATTTATTAATATTAGGTTTAAACACATTTTCAAAACTCTTCTGTAGAATATGCGCCTCCTTGCGCATTTAAGGGCTGATTCTGCTTCGCATCCGTGTCTGCGTACTTTGACGGTCACACGTCTGCGAGTCTATCTGATTGCAGCTATAAAGCCCTTTCCTGGTACACATCAGTGTGCCCGAATGTGCAAGTACTGAGACGGAGGTAGTTGAAATCCCGTCTGTCAGGATGCGGAGCTCAGTATGCCGGCACCGGATTCCCGACACCAGACAGAATTCCAGTGCCGGCATCCCAACGGTAAGTAGTGGGGTTAGGGGGAGAGTTAGGGGTTAGGCACAGGGGGGACGGTTAGGGTTAGGCACTAGGGGAGGAGGGTTAGAGTCTTTGTGATTTAATATCTGCATGTCAATTGCAATTGTAGATGATAACTAGCATATTTGCAGAGCCGTAACTGGACATTTTGGTGCCTTATGCGAGAAAGAGGATCGACGCCCCCCTCCTCCTCATCCCCAAGGCTCTTTATTATATATGCACTGCAGCACTAGAACAGTGCCACTGATAATGTCCAAACACTCCCCACTGACACACACCTGCTGGAGGCCGATCCCGGACCTGGCAGTCAGTGGAGACCTGCTGGTGCTGGACACAGCCACAAGCACATACACACACTGTACAGCACATACGCACTTTGTATAACACACTATATAACACACACAGTATAACTACACAGTATAGCACACACTGTATAACATACACTGAACAACACAAACACTGTATAACACACATTGGGGGAGATGTACGAAGCCCAGAAACGGTATCAGTGCGCTGATACCGCTTCTCCCCGATGTATGATCGGGGGTCTGGGCGGTAAGTGACAGGGGCGCTGTGCATTTAGGGGAGTTAACAGGGAGTGGCAGCAAAGAACGTAGGCGTGTCGCAACCGTTTCAGGAATGTGTCACATTCTGCGTCTGCATACGTAGTAAGCATGGCTCCAAACGTCTCAGTACACATGGTCATTGTGTGCGACTATAGGGTTACTCAAGGAGGACGATTATCGAAGGATCTGTGAGGATGCTGCGTCTTTGTACGCAGATGCTTGAATTTGCGAAGCCACAGGTGGGCGTCTCAAGACATTCCTCGGCGCCTGTGACATTTGCATATTTTCACACAGCAGCTGCTTACACAGACGCTGCAGCAGTGGTGGCATTAGCGTAAGACTCAGGGGTCTAATTACTAAGCAGTGTTAGGAGACAGAGTGAAAAGTTATAAGAAAGTGATAAGGTGCCAGCCAATCAGCTCCCAACTGTCATCTCACAGGCTGTGTTTGAAAAATTACAGTTGGGAGCGGAGTGGCTGGCACCTTATCACTTTCTTATCACTTTTCACTCTGGCCCTGATTCAGAGCCGCACGCTCTGACAGAGCACTCGCTCTGAATCAGGGCCGTCCCTCTGAATTTAAGAGCGGCCTCCAGGCCGCTCACATAGCTGTGGGTGACCACTCACAGCTATAGCGAGCGGCCAAAATGATGGTCGCGATGGTCAAGACCATCGCGACCATCGGGCTTGCGACGAGACCCTTGCGGTAGGGTCTCGTTGCCGCAAGCCCTGGAGTGCTTTTGGCTCTATCAGAGCCAAAAGCACTCCCACTGACGTCACTTGTGATGTCAGTGGGGCCGGCCCCAGACGGTAGGCGTTCCCATGGGAACGCCTCCGTCTGGGCAGCCACGCCCCCAGCATGCCCACCAAAGGGGGCGTGCTGTCACTCACCATCGACAGCACGCCCTCTTTGGTGCGAGACCCATAACGACTGTTGGCCTCTGTGTTAGGAGACAGAGGGCCTAATTTAGACCCACTTACGAGTGCTCAGCGCTCGCGATCGGGTCTGAATTAGGCCCTCTGTCTCCTAACACTGCTTAGTAAATAGACCCGTTAGAATGTAAGCTCTCATGAGCAGGGACCTCTTCCCTCATGTGCTTCTCTTTACATTTTCTTCTACTCTCTACTCCCCATTAGGGCACCTAACACGGGACCGCCAACTCCCGGCAGCTTATTGTGAGTGCTTTAATCACTATTTCAGCAATGTATATAAGTTGTGTCCCTGTCCTGCACTGTAATGTACTGTAAGTTACTTGTTTCTTGTTCACTTATTAGTTCTATGTACTATGTAAGGCGCTGCGGAACACTTGTGGCGCCATATAAATAAAGGATAATAATAATAATAATAATCGAATCAGGCCCATTACTAACAATGGTTCCTTCTAGACTCCTCCTCAAAGCTAGCTGTGACCTTTAACTTGGTCTTACAAGATATTCAGCATTAGCATTATTACAGTATTTGGAAATGTCTGTAGTAAAAATTAATTTTACAGCACTTTCCACTAGATATCTACACTAAAATAACAAATGTAGCCAAGTCAAACTGTTCTTTATTATTAACTATTACAATATGATGTTTTACTGCTTTTTCCATTTTACTTGTAAGTCAGAAGCACATATTCTATTGGCTTATGCTCATCCTTACCTTACATAACAATATATCGGTTACAGTAACCTTCTAATCATTTGTGATGCTGACCAGATGCTCTTATGGTACAGGATGCAGCAGTAAGTACAAATCTTACCACTCATAATCATACAGGAACTACCCTATGATCTCATTACTATCATTGCCAATAATAATTATATTCTGACAGTCTTACCATTGAGGCTGTGCAGTGCTATGTGGCCAATTTGACGATCAAACCCTTTTGCATGTGTGTTTCATGTCATTTTGCAGTAGTATTCAAAGGCCACAGAATCATACGTTTTCCTGCAACATTTGGAACCAATTTAACAGAATACCTGTTTTTTATATTATTGACTATTTGGTTAAACATCAAACCACAGAATGAGTACCACGCCAGCTAGTAAAGCTTATACTGCATGAAATCACTTTGTGCATGTCCAGAACCTGGACACACACACATATATATATTGTCGAAGCTGGATGATTGGCTGAGATCAGATCTTTGAAAATATCTGAAGACTCCATGTTTGCATTGTCTGCACGACTTCATCTGGCGTAGTCAGTATAACATCATTGTGTACGGCGCTATTTTAGCGTTGTGTACCTCTGTCGTGTTACTGCACACTGTTAAAGTCTTTACATAATAAATGCGCACGGATACACATATGTATTTAAAGACTTTATATATATTTAAAAATGGTTTGGTCAGTGCTGGGAGACAAGTCCTGTGGACATGTCTGTGACTAGTAATTGAAAAACACACATACTGTGAGGTGCAGACGAGTGTTTTGAATGAACCATGAATGAACCATAAGTCTGACTATCATTGCATGCCTAAAGGAACTAGAATTGACCTTCCAAATAGGCTGGAGAGGCCTTTGATTACATTGTGATTCCATCAAGTATCTGCTGCATACATGCCGACTATCTGGCTGCCCCTTCCGGGAGGGAGCAGCCAGATAGGCATTACTGGGGGGGCGTGGCCAGCAGACGGGGGCAGGGCCGGCAAGATGAGAAGTTTTGCGGGTGGGGCGGAGGCGGAGCCACACGAGCACATCATTTTGGCCCCGCCCCGCTACACACTGCCGATATTACAGGCAGTGTGAAGCGGGGGGCGGTGCCAAAATGACGCGAATCACGTCACTGCCCCCCTTCACTGCCGGGAGACTTGCTGTGGGACAGGAGGGGTCGGCGGTGGGACAGGAGGGGTCAGCGGCAGCCGGGAGACTTGCCTGCCATCCCGGGAGGTCGGGAGCGGCACCCGATTTTCGGGAGGCTCCCGACCAAATCGGGAGGGTAGGCAAGTATGATCTGCTGGCCATCTCTGATCAGAACAACTCCATTGTCTGTCATTTTTGAACTTAGACCCTGATTCAGAGCCGGACGCTCTGACAGAGCGCTCGCTCTGAATCAAGGCCGTCCCTCCTAGTTTTTGGAGCGGCCTCCTGGCCGCTCGCATAGCTGTAGGTGACCACCCACAGCTATAGCAAGCGGCCAAAATGATGGTCGCGATGGTCTAGACCATCGCGACCAACGGGCTTGCGATGAGACCCTCGTGGTAGGGTCTCGCTGCCGCAAGCCCTGGAGTGCTTTTGGCTCTATCAGAGCCAAAAGCACTCCCACTGACATCACTAGTGATGTCAGTGGGGCCGGCCCCAGACGGTAGGTGTTCCCATGGGAACGCCTCAGTCTGGGCAGCAATGCCCCCGGCACGCCCACCAAAGGGGGCGTGCTGTCAATCACCATCGACAGCATGCCCCCTTTGGTGCGAGACCCATAATGACGGCTTGGTCGTCGTTATTCGGGTCTTGCGCATGCGCACGACGGAGCCACCTCCGTCGTGCGCATGCGAACTTGGGCAACATCGACCTGCTTGCGAGCAATCAGCACTCGCGAGCGGGTCTGAATCAGGCCCTTAGGCCCTGATTCAGAGCCGGACGCTCTGACAGAGCGTTCGCTCTGAATCAGGGCCGGGCTATTTTTTTTTCAGAGCGGCCTCCTGGCCGCTCGCATAGCTGTGAGTGACCACCCACAACTATAGCGAGCAGCCAGGAAGATGGTCGCGATGGCCAAGACCATCACGACCATGGGGCTTGCGAAGAGACCCTTGTGGCAGGGTCTCGTTGCCGCAAGTCCAAGAGAGCTTTCGGCTCAAGCAGAGCCGAAAGCTCTTCCACTGACATCACATGGGAACGCCTCCGTCTGGGCAGCCATGCCCCCGGCCCGCCCACCAAAGTGGGCGTGCTGTCACTCAACATCGACAGTACTCCCCCTTTGGTACACACAATGGAGCCGGCGCCGTTGTGTGCATGCGCACTGTGAATCAGGCCCTTAGTTCAGACAGAAGTAATATCAATAATACCAGTTACTGCATTAAGCTAGATATATATATATAAATCCATGACACTGATGCACATTTGCACACACATACACTTAAACAATCGCAGGTGTATCCACAATGCGTGCACACATATGCACAGTTGCTATTGTAAGTATAAACACACACAGCACATGTTTACGCTGTACACAACCGCTGCACACAGCGCACCTTTTACACTGCGTGTAGATGCACAACGCATACTTACATATAATCATAAATATACACTCCCTCATAAAAGGTTCCTTCACATTAAACTTAATATTAGAGGTTTTAGTAGCATATAATTATGTTGTGAAATGTATGTATATGATATTTAAGGTAGACATGGCATGTTTGGTACTATACTGACACACTGTTTATTTCCAGATATCTGAACCTACCAGCGAGGCAGTCGCATCTTGCAAACATTGAGTGGCCTATTTATCATGGGAGGCCATATGATCTCGCTGCGAGGGATACTTAAGTATCCAACTGGCAGCGGAGGAAACTTTTCACCGGAACAATTCATCATTGCTCCAATGCGAGGACAGCAGCTCCGAAAATCAGCTGTCATAACTACAAAAGTAGCTGCATTACTTAACTCCTCCCCATCAGTGCGGCTACCTTGAGTTACGCATGTGCAAAGATGCTGGGGAGGTAGTGAGAAGGCGGCGGAGGGATCCGCTCAGATCTCTTTTCACATACCCGGAGGAAAGAGCACGGATCCGAGAACAAGCGCCATCTGAAGATGACGCTTGTTCTTGCAAGAATATCAGGTGGTCCATTTGGGACCCCTGATGATGAATAGCCCGGTAACTAAAATGGGTGGAAAGTAGCATTTCCACCTTGTTACCGGGCCATTTATCAATGATGAATAGGCCCCTTAAGTCCGTTTGGGTAAAAAAAACAGCCGCGCTCCTCTCCACACAGCCAGGAACACCCCTTTATCTCATTTGAATAATCTTTGCACTGCCCAGCAAAACTAGACAGACTTCTATTCCTGCTCTATACCGTGCAATGAGTGCCCTCACTCTGACCTGGTCCTCCTATCTTGTATATTCCAACTTCTACTCCGGTGCCAACATTGCCATGACATTCAGTAAATCTGTGCACTTTTGCAGATAGCTAGGCTCAACTACACAACTCAAGGCACAAGGCACTACCAAGGACAATTTGTGTGTGCGGTGTCTCTGCTGTTTTACACTTTTTAAAATCTGTTTCTGATATTTACTTAAAAGGACGACTAAACAAAATCTGTATATACATATGTGTGTATGTTTATATTTGGTTTTTGGGTCCCACCCCAGGGATTTTTTTCTATTTCTTTTAATTAATTATTTATTTTAATTTCTTTCTTTTATTTAACAATTTTTTTTTCTTTTTATTCAGTAATGTACAATTTATATATTTTTTGTTTTGTGTTAAATTGAAAAATGGATCACAATTTCTATCTCTATTTTATGAGACACAGATTTTTTTTCAATTGATAATTTTGAGATTACTGATTACTATGGTCTCTGTTATTTTTTATGTGATTCTTCTAATAAATACTATTTAAAAAAAAAAAAAGAACGACTAAACAACTTAACAGCTTATTTTATATAGAAAAATTTTGGATTATGACAATTGCGCAGTAAACCGGAAATATGCAGCAAATAAAATCACATATCAAGTAAAACACCAATACTTGTAAAATTGCAAATGATAATAAATTTAGTGATAAAACTATTGCGCTGTTCCCTAGAGGAGGAATTCATAACATTTGGACCATATGCCTTAATTTGAAATTAAAGTGCATTTATTAGCCAAAAATCCTTTATGTACATAGAGCTGAAAAGGTGTCTCAGTACGCAACTTTATATAAACATTCAGGATATTAAAAATGCATAAAATAAAAAGTGCAAAATTACATATCATTGTATTATAGCTGTATATACAATGAGCAAAAACAAACACAAAGTTCTGTGCTCCTGGTTTGGTTCATACCATAGGGCAATGGTGGTGTGTGCGAATATAAGAAGTCCACAAGTTCCAAAAGCCGGCCGTTCATCTACACACCACCCAGCTTAGTCCAAAATTTGGAAAAGTCCTCAGGAGTCCAGGGTTCCACAGCACAGCATTGAGCACAACGCGTTTCTGATTAAACCCTTTTCAAGTGCATGTAGTTTTGAGTACTAGCTGTGCTATTTAACTGAAAGGACCTGAAGTGGATTCCCACGTGGTTTGCATTCCACTGCAGGAATCGTAAGCTGGAATTATGAGCTCCACCATTGTAAGCTGGAACCAGAAGTTGTCACGGATGAACCATACGGTTCGTATGTTCTGGGTTCAAATTGGCGAAATGTTCGCCATTGGCGTACTAGTTATTAATTAGTTGCAGAAAAATATTACATTTCATTATTACAGTAGAGAGAATGTTTACCTGTTTACAGCAAATACAGTTTTGGACCTCGCAGGTGCCTCTCGAGCTGAGTTCCCACACTTATTACAACAACTCACACACTGGACTGGATAGCAGCATCTTAGTAATCCAGACATGAACTGGCCTCATTCTCTGCACATTCTGTTAGCTGTTATTTTTATTGTACACATTAATACACATACTAGATGCATTCCCCTCTGACATTTGCTTTGTAACTGTGGATCGATGACTAAAATCACTGTAATCATGTTAATACGTCACAGCAGCAACATTACAATAATATTAGCACAACAGGGAGGGACTTGTAGGCTTTTAACCAATAAGATAATGCGGCCGGTTATCATCATCATTATAATCATCAGTTTATATCTTGCACTATGGGTTGAGTACCCGCAAGTGACCTGCCTACATGTGTTTAATAGCCAGCGTATTTTGCATGCCCACACCATTACTGTACTTTCATAACATCTACACAACCCCTTCCAACTCCCTTCTGGCTCGACTTGTGCAAGGAGTCATATGTGTGAAACGCGTTTCAGTTTGCTGGGCTAGAGAAGCACAAGAGCTTTGGTGCGTGCGTGCTGTACAGAAGAAAGAGGTCCAGGTTTCTGAGCAAAATGCATTTTTGTCCAACTGTAGATGATCCCCATATTGTCCATTAAATTATTTATCTCTCTGATCAACATTTGCCATTTAAATTTAGACTGCATAGAGTTACCAGTACGGAAGGTTTTATTAAATTGCCACCAAATCCATCTCATTTGTTTACCCTGGGAAAGGTCAGGCATAATCGTTCAATGCAAAGAAATGTTTAAATAATTTATTCCTTTTCCATGTTTGTCCCTTCCACGCAGCTGCTAAGGCATAATGCTTTCATTAACAATCACATCTGTGCTGAATTAAAACAGGAGCCTATTCCAGCAATGGAATAGTTGTCAGGTTGAATACTTTTTTTTTTTTCGTAGTTCCTGAAGCTTTTCCAAAACTTGAGGCTCATGACAGAGTGCAGGCCTTGTCACGAGCTGGTACTGAGCTTTAAGAACATTCCTCTCACGTTATTCACAGTCTGGCTCCATTCTGGAGGCAGTGGAGGTACATCTCCCTGGTGTTCAGTTTACTAGCAAGTGTATGACTAGCTCTTTTGTTTAGGGTAGAAAAAAAATGTGTAGAGGCTCCGAAACATTTTCCCAGACCTTTCTATTTAAAGAACAACACTTAAAGGAAAATTGCAAATATTTAACATCTAAATATGGCAATGCAGTTTAGATATAGAGGGAAATTTACTAAGCGGTGGGTTTGAAATTCTGATGAATTGTGTTGATTTTCCAGCAGTTTTACTAAGCTGTTATGCCAGACTTTATACCAAGAAATGGTGCCCCAATTTTCCTCCATTATAAGTATAAAAACCACCAGATTTACTAAAAACCTGCAACAAAACCGCTACAAACAAGCTAAAAAAATTAAGTAACCTCTGAGCCCTGTGAGTTGCATGCAGTGACGTAACTTCATCCCAGTCATCCGGATAAGATAGATGTTGGCGTTCCCATGCTGACTCTGACTTCATAAAACTAATGACATGCCCATCGGCATAACTACCAATGGTGCAAGGGGTGCAGCTGCTATGGGGACCAAAGCTCTGGGGGGTCCATCTTCCTTGTCAAAGTTACATGTGCTATATACATTTTTCACCATAGGGTGGTACATAGAGGCCCTTAAAAACTTTTACTATGAGGCCTTCAAATACCTACAGTAGTAACACCCCTTCACACGCCCATGGCATTACTATGAAAAAGATTTATTGTATCGTGCGACTCAATTCAGTATTCTCTGACCAGTTACAGCCCATTTCCCGTTAACCATTTAATGTTCACATTCATCCATGGATGCAGATCCGTGTGACTTTGGACTGCTCATTTGACGCATGCGCAGAGTAAAATCTCAGACAATATTTCTTAGCATATCTTGTACAGTTCCAAATGGATGTAGATAATAATAACAATTAAATACACTAGGATGGTATTAAACATTTCTTAAATCCCCAACTATAACTAACCCTGAGACATGTGTATTCTATGCTGTATGGTGTACAGGTACTTTACGGCACATGTGTCTCTCCTGTTTCTCCTGTGAGTGCCTTCTTCTGGGCTCCTCCCACTCGCATCCTGTAAAGCATCACAGTAGTTAAACACACAAGTCAGGGACTTCCAGCACTTCACAGGCAGCGCAGGCTGCCATTGGGTCTGTGCTCTGTGTAGGACAAATTCATACTTTGTGGGCAGCAGGCACATGGTCAGTAGATTGTCCCCACCCTCTTATGGTAGAGAGCAGGGTCTCTGAACAGTGGGGATCACCACCCTGGCTCATTTCTGGGCCAGCCGACCCTTGTCATGGACAGACGTGAAGTCATTTCAGAGACCAGGAGCACCAAGTCTGGGACATGGAGCGGGAGCTCTGCTGATGCTGTTTGGTGTTAGGCTTCTATATCAGGGTCACGGACGAACATTACGTCACGTTTGTGACCAAGAGAAGCAAGTCCAGGATACGGAGCAGATGCTTCTGGGGAGTGAATGCTGGGACTATGGAGGAGAGGTGTCCCCTTCAGGGCTGGTGTCCGGAAGTGAAAGCCTCTTGTCTCCAGTAGTTCTGCCCCTTGCTGCATGGATCCCTAAGATCCATGCAGGCTTCTATATATTATTTTGTTTAAAAATAGATAAATAAATAAATAGATGAAAAATGTGTGGGACCCCACTCCAAGATTATAACCAACACTAAGCCTAAGCTGGTAGAGGAAAATTTCCACTAACCATCACTGGGCTTTACCAGCCAGGCCTGGTGCCACTATAGTAGGAGGAACACAGTGTATTATTGCCATCTAGCCCATGGCCGATAAACATGGGACTGTTTCCCTAGGGGGCCTGGTCTACAAAAAAAATTTTGGGCACCCTCTTAGTAGAAACCAGCCCCATTCTATTCCCTAGTACCAGTAGTTTAATCATAGAATTATGTTTTTAATTATCTAGTACACTACAGTTCCCTGCTGCCATCTTAATGGTGCCAGGGCATACTGGCACATGGTGAACCATAGCTACCAGCATACTGTACACTAGTTGCTAAACTACTACAAAACTTTTAGTAAATTTAGCTCATATATTAATATTAGTAATGACATTCATTGTGCGATTGTTTACGAAGAGGTTTTAGTCACAGATTAACATCCTTGTTAATGGCACAGTTACATAACAGCATAACATTGCTTCATACACAAGTGTACTTGCGCAACACATTGTTTTCATCTTTACTTCAGAAACTTCTATACCTAATATATAAATAAATGGACCTGTATCTCATTTAATTAGTAAAGGTAATTCAAGCTAATTTTCAGTACTTAAATTTAGTTATACAAAGGCTTTATTTTTTACAGCAGATACTTGTTATATAGAGAAATAAGTAAAATGTCTTTTGCTATATTATTTAGTGAAACACACCATCATGGCACAAATTGAGGCATAGTAGGGCTATAATGATGTGAATCGCTATAACTTCCCTTGCATTTGTCCCCTGGACCCTTCCTCCAGTGTATCCTGGAGGTGCAATAAAAAAGTTCAACAAGTTTGGTACTACCCGTACACTTTTTGGGTGTAATTGTAACATGGTAATGTTTAATTCATTGTATAAATATTTTTTATTCTTCTAGATATTTTGCCAGCTAATTAAAATCAGAATAATGAAACACGTATATGGAATTATTGAGTTATGTATTAATAAGTGCATTCACCATGCTGAATCAGAAAGGTAATATAATAAATTATGTTTGGTTTTCCCAAAGAAAAGAAATAAAAACATTGAAGGCTGCAATATGTGGAGACATTTATGATGTATACTGTTCAGTGTTTAAATATGAAATTAAATGATCTATATGCTTCAGACATCTGGTGAATAACTAATTATGATGATAAAAAAAGGTATGCCCAGCTATTCTCATGTATTTGTTGTAAACAAGTGATGCAAAATTATAAAGATGTAATAAAGAGACACTAATGAAAATTTATTTAGAAGACCATGACGTTTACTTAGTAACAATGCAACCTTTTATGAGAAATGCGTCAATTAAAACATACTGTATCTTGTTGATGCTCTGCAAGCTTTATTCAAATTGTTATCATAACTGACTATGAGATGGCACTGTGCTAAAAAAGTATTTTAGGTTGGGTTCAGCATGATTTGTCGATGTTAAAAATGTCGACTATCACACTATCGACTACAATATCAGTTACTCTATATCAACAGAGTGCATTTAGGATTGTTTATTATGTCGACCTGTACAATATCCACTTGCAACATATAGACTTAGAACACCTA
This sequence comes from Taudactylus pleione, assembly GCA_031769625.1. Lineage (NCBI taxonomy): Eukaryota > Metazoa > Chordata > Amphibia > Anura > Myobatrachidae > Taudactylus > Taudactylus pleione. The sequence continues at coordinate 2,907,818 of JAUIMM010000113.1, forward strand.
TTTTTAACCATAACCGTAATGCTATCCCTATCCCTAACACTAACCCCAACATATGTTTTGTCAAGATTATGACTATGAAGATATGTCATATGTCAATGTTTTAAAGTGTGTAGAATGTAGAATATTGACATTTTAACCATGTAGAAATGGTAACATTATATATTCTGTTGTCAACATTATACTGCCTGTATAGCCATTGTCAACTTACTGACTGAATACCTTTAGGTTTATTCTATCAAATGACTTACAGGAAAAATGGAGATACATATTGAGTCTCCCATATCCAAATATTCCGAAATACAGAATATTCCAAAATACAAAATATTTTTAGCATGACTGACATAGTGACACCTTTGCTTTCTGATGGTTCAATGTACACATTGTTTAAGGCACACATTTATTAAAAATATTATATAAAATTACCTTCAGGCTGTGTGAATAAGGTTTATATGAAACATAAATGAATTTCATGTATGTGCACAACCTTTTTTTGATGCACAAAATTATAAAAAATATTGTATAAAATTACCTTCAGGCTTTGTGTATAAGGTGTATATAAAACATAAATTAATTTCATGTATGTACACAACCTTTTGTTGATGAAAAACAATTATTAAAAATATTGTATAAAATTACCTTCAGGCTATGTGTATAAGGTGAATATAAAACATAAAATCCCAAGATATTTAATTATGATATGCAATTATTCCAAAATACAGAATATTCCAATATCCAAAATAACCCTGGTCCCAAGCATTTTGGATATGGGAAATTCAACCTGTAATAAGTGTAAATAATTTTTTGGAGTAAGATCACCATCCATTCAACTAACAGTGTGTAAGACTAATTACTCTTTCAGCTAGCTTTTATTAATTTTTGGTGGTAGATAAGTAAATCATGGAAGTCCAAATCTTTAAATATCATGTTGAGAAAGCTTACTTACTTGCTGTACTGCACAAAAAGTAATGCAATTTTTTTTAATCATTAAAGTTATTTTTAACATTAAAATTTATTTTGTTAAAATTTATATTTCTAATAAAAAAAACATTCTTCAGTTTTTTTCCCACACATTTTACTACATGAATTACATTTCTAACTACACTTTCACCTGTGAAAACAATTTCTATTCTGTGGTGTTTTGATGTGTTTTTTCTAATTAAATTGTGACTCCAATAAAAATGGCAAAGATTTTGGTATTAAAATAAACCTCGCCAGCTTTGTATTAGTAAACAGTTTAAATTATGTGACTTAAAAAATACTTTTATGTGGTGTAATTTTTATTAGCATTTTTATATAATACGGTATGTATAATATGTAGAGATGTGCAGGTCTGGAACTTACAACAACCAAATGTAGGGGTTCCAAGATGAACCAAGTCCCGGTTCAAATCTTCCTGCAGCTCAGAACTCGGATTTAAAAATGTATTCTGGTTTTGGATTGCATACTAACAGGTCAAAATGACAGCATTTTAGCTGTTTTTGTATTTATTTAAAAAAAAAATACAGATTAAAATTTTCAAAACCAAAACATGTGAGGATGGTTTTGCAAAACCAAAACACGAAGATGAATCCGGATCAAAAATCACAAAACGGGGGTTGGCACATCTCTGATAACAAGTCACAATGAATTTAGCAGCTCACGTGCATAGTAGTAAATGTACTCAAAAACAATGCTTAGTTTATCATCTCATGTCTTATATTATTCATGACATGCAAGGGACATTGAAGCTGTCTTTTTTACGTTTTACTTTTATGCACTTAAAAATGTTCATAATACTTTGTGCAAAGTGCACCTAGCAATGCCTTTCACTGTCAAAGTGCAACAAGAAGGGGTAAAATGTGTTACATTAAAAGTATAAAATGAGCCCCAAAACTCTGGCAGTTCTGATATGGTAAAAAATGGAAGTCCTTTTGAGGACTCATCATCTTATTTAAAAAATGTTATGCAAAAATATTGTAAATATTTGCTCTGCTCCACAAAAGTAGTCACATGCGTGTATTCTGCACTTAGCATAGTAGCACACTTGCTCCATCGAACTCCTCTCAAACTTTGTCCAATTCTTCCATCCAACTCCTCTCGTCCGTTTGGTCCCATGCAAATTAAGGCTCCTGGCACCATCATCCAACTCAATCATTTTGCATTTTGTAATTGATATATATTTTGGGATCATGTTGCTACTAGAGATGTGTGGTTTGGTTTTGGCTCGGTTCTTCCCGCCAAGTTCGGTTCTCTGAACAAGACAAAACGTAATCTTTCACAGACATTTCAGCACAGATGTCCAAGAAAGATGATATTTTGTCCATATAAGATGATGTTTTGCCTTGTTCTGGCTCATTTATATCCGAACTTGGCAGGAAGATCCGAGCCAAAACCGAACCACTCATCTCTAGTTGATACCAAATTAATGGGTTCTCAATAGTTTGGTTTTATCACACTCCAAAATGGGGGAATGGTAGGTTTCTGCAATATTTACTTTTTTCTTAGCAATGCTTAATATTATATTTAAATGGCAAACCTGATTTCCAGCTCTAAAAGTTCCAATAAGGAACAACAGTTACTTGACCATTCTTTAATATGAGCTCAAAGATTGGCTTCACAAATATCAATGTTTTATCCCAAAATTGTTTAATTTTCCTAAGTTTCCTACATTTCTAACAGTCATTGAAGTGTTGCGGTATACAGCCCTATAACAGAGTGACTTCTTCCACTGCTCTCACAGTGATACTATCAAATTCCAGTTACTTACATTGCGCCACTTCTGAATTTCCATTTCTGTACTTTCTATATTCTTTGCCATGCCTCACAGGTTTCTTTGCCATCAATTTCTATTATCATCACCTTGCAAAATATCTTTATATTAGTAACTGACTATATTGATTGATTTTCCAGAATTGCATACTGTACATTTTCCATCTGATCAAAGAGTTACCAGAGTTTGCATCAGAGACATTGAAAAACTACAAAGATACATTTAATATTCTGTTTTCATTAAAGAACATTTTTCTGTTTCTTATTCAATGGCGTGAATCAACCTTGCAAGGTCAAATATTTTTATTATCTATAATCAACACTATGTCTGTGCATTTACATTCAAGACATTTTTTTATAGTACTTTTTTAACCCTTTCCTTTAAAGCAGTGGTTCCCAAATTGGGTGCTGTGTTTGGGACCCACTGGTCCATGTGATAGACAAAACCAGATCTGGTGGCTACCAATGATAAAATATGTGGACAAACAGAATCACAACCCTGTCCACCATTACATAACTGAGCCTAAAGATACCATACTGAATAATCACATTTATCTAATTTAATAATATTTGCAAAATATCTCAATAAGAAACTTTTGAATATTTTTGATGTATATAATATAACCACACAGCATATGCGTCCTTAAATAGAATATTGTGCATTTCTGCCTTAAGGAGAAGAGATTTAGGTAGGTGGAGTAAGGATGTTCAGAATATGAATTAGTTGTTCATAAACAACATTCCAAAGATGTTCCAAAATTACAATTTAAAAACACATTTTGTTTCCAGTTTGAGTCTCCAAAAATGACTGGATGGCTTTTAGCTCGGTCATCTCAAAGTGTTCACAGGCTTCGAAACTAAGGTGCCTCTTGGTTTGTAAGTCCTTGGCAACTGTCTAGGATTTTGTGCTTATATTGTAGCACAGCACTCCTATAACACTACTCAACAAATTGTAAAACAAATCTCTGTATCTGGCATGTGAATATGTGTTTTTGCCTAATTTAGGGATGCTGAATTCAGTGGAAAAATCAGATTTTCTCTATCATGTCACATTTATTAGATTGACACAAATAACAAAAGCAGTAATAATAAAAAAGTAAGATAAGTTAAAATTTCAATTAATCTCTATAGAATTGAAATAGTCTCATGGTATTAATTTATAAAATACTAATAAAACTAACTGCGGAAATGTTTAAAAACTGCAGAGACCAAACTTCAGAAATTCGTAACAAATTCAAATTAGCCATAATGTAATTGTTACTTACAGATAAAATGTAAAGTCACTTTGATTTAGGGAAGTAGGATGTTGATGCCTTCCATTTGTACAGTGTCTCATTGGTCTCTCTAAAAATGAACCAGCAGTAGTACCCCATCACTGCAGTGTCCCAGGTTCCTTGGTAGCGATGCTCCATTGTACACATAAGGTACATGAACAGTCAACACTTCTCAATGGAGCACAGGTTATAACACTGAAGACACTTTGGGATATTTGATAGTATGCTTAGTTCTACTGGACTAGTTAGACAAAAGGAACAGTCAGTACAGAGGTCCTTAGGCTCGCGCTATACCATTGGGACAGCTAACGGCATCATCCAGCGATTTCCTTTTAAACATTGCCAGATTAGTTGTGCATGTTATGCAAGAAATATGGGGTACCCAGATTTTATCCTGGTCACCAAGAGCACAGTCAAAGTACATTTTATAAGCCTTCTCTATCAAGGTGCTAATAGGTTTTCTTTGACTTTTTGGTGCATTACTTAGTACAGTATGTACTTACAAACAGCACAAAAAATGTACTCAAGTAGATACGAAATAACGACACAAGAAAAAATACCACTGATTTAAAATGGAAAAATGAAAACAAAGGTAAAATCGCCACTGGTCACTGGCAGTGGTGTGAGGGACACATACCTCCTTATGGTGATCACACATCAGCCAGAGTGCTGGGACACAGAGACGGAGGCTCCATCACAAAGCAGCCCACTGTGAGAACTCCCCCTGGTTACTGATGGTCATGGCACAGTTCCGGGGAGCTTCCTGCTTACTACCCCCTCTGCACGCCTGCTGGGACCTGGGACAGGAGCCAGTGAGCAACATGGCATCCAACACTAAGAGGAGGGCTCTGCCTCAGGACCAGCACTTGGAGGAGAATGAGGAAGACAAGGAGGGAAATTCTGATGACATAGAGGATGAGGAGTCTGGGAAGGAGGCGTAGCCCATAGCACAGGCAGAAGGGAGTCTTGCCGAGCACTTACTGTGCTTAAAATACTTTAATTTACTAATATCAAATTTTCAAACTTTCTCAAAAATATTTTGTGATATCAAATTTTTGATGGTATATTTGGATTCTACAAACAAAATGACATGGAAATTTATATATAGCATATCAGATGCAAAATGGCTAATGAGTAGTGTAATCGCTCTCAAAATATCTTTTGTAAATCCAGATCATCTGTTTGTTTCCAGAATTATAACTCTGGCAATTATAACGTGATCCCTACACCTTCAGTAACTATGCAATGTTCTTCGGTACGTTGGCAAGTCAATCTGACGTCAATCCACCTGCCCAGAGTAGCCAAGTCTACTTTGAAACTCAAAATCCTGACTCATCTCTTTCCTTACTGAACTCTTTCAAAATATTTTACAATTCCTATACTTGTGATGTAGTTATAATCCCGACAGATGCGATACCGGGACTTAGAATGCCGACGCCGGAATCCCAACACCTGTCAGGATCTCGTTGCCGGCATCCCAACCGCCAACATTCTGATGGTAAGCACTGCCATTAGAGGGAGGATTAGGGGTTAGGCACTAGGGGGAGGGTTAGGCTCTAAGAGGGGGTGGGTGAGGGAGGGAGGTTAGGTTTAGGCACTAGGTAGGGGAGGTTAGGTGTAGGTTGCGGGGAGGGAGGGTTAGGGAGAGGAGGTTTAGGATACTGACCGACACGTGTCACTATTTTATCCTGTTGAGATGTCGGGGATGGGATTCTGACCACCAAGATCCCGTTTGCTGGCATCACATACCCAACCCTTCTGAACTTACATTACGCATGTATTAATTTGATATTGTCACAAGAGGGAAACTACAAATTACAAACTCAATGATTAAATAACTACCAAATATTTCTCCTTAACTGAAATGACCCCTGCAGGGCTATTTTAACTTGCTATGTCTATGAAAAATGACTATCGCTATGAAGCATTGGTTCCAGTTCTTCAATGTTTCTTGCACATTCAGTTATTCAGTTCATTGATACAAAGGTCACCAGGGTTCAAACAGAATATGCACCCATAAAGATTTTAAATCATGAAATAGTGTACTATATTATCTGCCTAAAGTAGCGAATACGATTTCAGACAGTTCTCCTAGAATTGGAATCTGATCTTAAATTAAGTTAAATGTACAGTATGAGATTGCATCACATCACAGTTTTCCCGTATAAGTTTAACAGGGGTCTCACATAACCAGTCTGTGCTATTAGGGGTCCTGATCCTGTAACTATAAAGCTCTCAGTCTGTGGCTCTCTGATGGCTCCATCTCCTACTTTCTTATTGTCAATGCCCATGTAATAGTAAAATACTCACATGAGTGGACTGATCACAGCATCCCATAATATCAGAAAACTCATCTCTTGCTCCTGTGAACATTTCAGTCAGGGGCGTATCTATAATTGGTGCAGGGTGTGCAGTGTACATGCGCCCCTGGGTCCAAGGGGACCTTCACTGCACACCCTGCACCCATTTATTCAATACTTACCTCTCTGGAGTCCTGCGTCGGTGGTAGCAGTGCTGTACAAATCACTGTCAAAATGGTGTGGCGCCCATTTTTTTGGTGTTTTGCACATACACAGTAGGAAAATGGCCGCCACTCATTTCCCTGGTGACCTCCACATGTGCAGTAGAGTCTGGTACAGCACTAGAGTCTACTAGTGCTCGGAGTCTACTGCTGCGGGCAGTGTGCTGCCGGCCGCCGGGTAGAGAGGAGGGGGCCCCTGACGGAGATTTGACATGGGCACCCTCCTCTCTTAATACACCCCTGATTCCAATAATTAGATTATCTGCAAATAGTTGTATCTCTGTCAACGTCAAATTGAGGGGTCTATGTACTAAGCAGTGATAAGAGACAGAGTGAAAAGTGATGTCTGTGATAAGGTGCCAGCCAATCAGCTCCCAACTGTCATTTTTCAAACACAGCCTGTGAGATGACATTTGGGAGCTGATTGGCTGGCACCTTATCACTTACGTATCACTGTTCACTGTGTCTCTTATCACTGCTTAGTACATAGACCCCTAAAGGACATATAGACAAAGGAAGGAAGTGCATCAGCAATATGACAATAACTGAAGTTTCTGAAGGAAGGGTGACAGTATAGGGATGTACTGTAGTACAGTAGAGAAGTACTGTGGCATGTAAACTGCAATTACTGACAGGGAGAAGTTTGAAGCCTGGATCTTAGATGAAGTAAAATGACGTAGAATCTAGAAATCGCAGTGTAAATGAAGAATTCTATGACCATAAGAGTGAGATTTCTGCTAGGAGGACATATGTGGAAGCAGCTTACAGCACACTGTCAGAGTCTGTAAGACAGAGCGAGGACTGTGAGAAGAAGAGGTCGGGCACAGCAACTGTCGTGTTAGCTACCGAGCAGGTGCTCCAGATGGCACATATGGAGGGAAGAACAGTAAAGACAAGTGAGGAATATTTTTCCTGTATTTAGAAATGTTATCTTTTTTATTCAAATACAAATTTTATGGGCGATGTGCGGAGATACAAGATGGAATAGTGCTGGGGGTTTTTATGGATGGTACAGTAGTCAGTTACAGCCAATGGTATGAAAAGATCAGGATAACTGAAAATAATGGTGCTGTAGTAATAGTGAGCAGTAAAATTAGGAACCAAAATTTAGCCTGTTGTGCAAGGAAAAATATTAGTGTTAGGAAGCCATGATACAGTGATTTAGGCAATGGACTTGCTGAAGGAACATGTATGTGTTATTTCCTCCCGTTCTTCACTAGTTAACTCCCCTATATACCTTCCATATATCTTAAAAAATCCTTATGCATATGCAATATACTGTGCCATACAGGGGCATCTCAAGAGAGGAGGGGGCCCGTGTGCACTCCCCGTGCGGAACCCCTTCCTCTCTGCCTGGTGGCCGGCAGCCGACTGACACAGCTAGCCAGCCACCGGAGCCTTAGTAGACTCCGGGCACTAGAGTGTGCCCGGAGTCTACTGCACATGCGCAGAACACCAGAAAATGGCTGCGGCGGCCATTTTCCCGGTGTTCTGTGCATACGCAGTAGACTCTGGGCACACTCTAGTGCCCAGAGTCTACTGTGCATGCGCAGAACACCGGAAAAATGGCCGCGACGGCCATTTTCTGGTATTCTGAGCAGCCCAGACACCCGCCGTGGGACCACGGACAGGTAAGTATTAAATAATATGGGTGCAGTGTGTGCGGTGAGGGGCCCCCCTGGACCCGGGGGCCCGTGTGCCCCACACATGGCACCCATTATAGATACACCATTGGTACCTTAGCAAAATATACAGATGACACTGGTCTATGGAAGAGATGTATTTATGTTCTAAAGAGGATAGGTGGAGGTATTGCCCATAGCAGCCAATCTGCTTATAGCTATCATTTATCTAGTAAATTCTATAAAATGATAGCCAGGCAACACCTATACTTTACAGGATTTGATACATTTTCCCCTATGTCTTTAATCTACACTTAACAAGCATTCCTCTACAAGGGTTACAAATCAAATTAACATCACAAGAGAGTCATTACATGAGAATAAAAAGAATAAATTGTCCATTCAAGCAGGTGTGATACCTGTAACATGACCCATACCTGGCAATTATCCCAATATTCATGACACACTCCAAAGTTTTGGATCATTTGTTGCCTAAAATGGCTGGAGCACAGACCAATACAATTGGATTATTGGCCAGTGTGCATTGCATATAACATTTACAAAGTACTATCCCCAGTATTGGATTTACAACATATAGGCTTCCAGTTCCAAAAATAGATCTGAGAAATAGCCCTTTGAGGCGAAAATCATGGGCAAACGCGGTCAAGCTGTATGGTTTACTGATTTCTATCTATCTATCTATCTATCTATCTATCTATCTATCTATCTATCTATCTATCTAATATTAGTGCTTTGTTATGCTTACATTAGTGATTGCTGAGCTGATTAAACATTCGGACCCTTCTAACCTCTTGTGATGTATTGCGTTTCCTATCTTCCAGTCCCTTTAAGCGACCATGGAGTCCTCTAAGCAGCTGACTGAGATATTTAAAAATAAAAAAATATATTATTACTGTTAAAGTCAAGGTGACATACGGAACACAGAGAAACATATACTGTATAATAAAATTTCTTGAAAAATGTTTATGTATGCAAAGTAGAACTCACATCTCTGCAAAGGATCTTCATAAAGATTTACCAAACACTGGGGTAGAATCTAAATGGATGCATCTGCAAGAGCTGTCCTAAGGAATGTTTTCTTACGACATCATGACAAAGGTCACCTGAATAGTCCTGTGCTGTGGACTGATGAAATAGAAATGTAACTTTTGGCCATAATCACAGAAAAAAACTTTTGGCCATAATCACTTGGAAAGATCAGGTGAAGAATATGAATAAAATAATATTTTACTAATCAATAATCAGAGAGATGACCTATTGCAGTAGAACTCCATTGGTACAGGAAATATTGGGCTGACTGATAGATTCTAGATGCAAAAGTCCTAAACAACATGACGAAATTGAAGCTAAAAAGAGGTTGGACATTTCAGACAACATTCCAAAATGTATCTAAAAGTCATCCAAGAAGAATATACACTACTGTTCAAAAGTTTGGGGTCACTTAGAAATGTCCTTATTTTTGAAAGAAAAGCACTGTTTTTTTCAATGAAGATAACATGAAATTAATCAGAAATACACTCTATACATTGTTAATGTGGTAAATGACTATACTAGCTGCAAACGTCAGGTTTTTAAAAGAATAAGGCCCATTTCCAGCAACCATCACTCCAGTGTTCTAATGGTACATTGTGTTTGCTAAGCGCATTAGAAGACTAATAGATTATTAGAAAACCCTTGTGCAATTGTGTTAGCACAGATGAGAATGGGTTTGCTTGTTAGAGAAGCTATAAACTGGCCTTCCTTTGAGCTAGTTAAGTACATGGAGCATCACATTTGTGGGTTCGATTATACTCTCCAAATGGCCATAATAAGAGAACTTTCATGTGAAACTCGACAGTCTATTCTTGTTCTGAGAAATGAAGGCTGTTCCATGCGAGAAATTGCCAAGAAAGTGAACGTTTCCTACAACAGTGTGTACTACTCCCTTCAGAGAACAGCACAAACAGGCTCTAACCAGAGTAGAAAGAGAAGTGGGAGCCCCCGGTGCACAACTGTGCAAGAAGACAAGTACATTAGAGTCTCTAGTTTGAGAAATAGATGCCTCAAAAGTCCTGAACTGGCAGCTTCATTGAATGGTACCCGCAAAACGTCAGTGTCAACGTCTATAGTGAAGAGGCAACTCCGGGATGCTGGCCTTCTAGGCAGAGTGGCATAGAAAAAGTCATAACTGAGACTGGCCAATAAAAGGAAAATATTAATATGGGCAAAAGAACACAGACATTGGACAGAGGAAGATTGGAAAAAAGCGTTATGGACAGACGAATCGAAGTTTGAGGTGTTTGGATCACACAGAAGAACATTTGTGAGATGCAGAACAAGTGAAAAGATGCTGGAAGAGTTTCTGACGCCATCTGTCAAGCATGGTGGAGGTAATGTGATGGTCTGGGGCTGCTTTGGTGTTGGTAAAGTGGGAGATTTGTACAAGGTAAAAGGGATTTTGAATAAGGAAGGCTATCACTCCATTTTGCAATGCCATGCCATACCCTGTGGACAGCGGTTGATTGAAGCCAATTTCCACCTCCAACAGGACAATAACCTAAAGCACACCTCCAAATTATGCAAGAACTATTTAGGGAAGAAGTAGGCAGCTGGCATTCTGTCTGTAATGGAGGTGGCCAATGCAGTCACCATATCTCAACCCTATTGAGCTTCTGTGGGAGCAGCTTGACCGTATGGTACACCCATCAAGCCAATCCAACTTATGGGAGGTGATTCAGGAGGCATGGGGTGAAATTTCTTCAGATTACCTCAACAAATTAACAGCTAGAATGCCAAAGGTCTGCTATGCTGTAATTGCTGCAAAAGGAGCATTCTTTGATGAAAGCAAAGTTTGAAGGACAGAATTATTATTTCAAATAAAAATCATTATTTCTAACCTTGCCAATGTCTTGACTATATGCTCTATTCATTTTGCAACTCATTTGATAAATGAAAGTCATCTTTCATGTAAAACACAAAATTGTCTGGGTGACCCCAAACTTTTGAACGGATATATATATATATATATATATATATTAGGGGTGTGCAGGCTCAGATAGGTTCGAGTTTGCACGTTGAGTTCGGATTTTTCCCTCCAAAAAAATGGAACTCAGAAAGAGGCAAAATGTCATCTTGCATGGACGAACATCATCATTCCTGGACAAAAGTCCAGTCAACGTGCAAACTCAAACCTATCTGAGCCTGCACATCCCTAATATATAATTCCCAGATTTAAATATTGTAGAATATCTATGGGAAAATCTTAAACATACTTTGTATGTAAGAAGACCTAAGAAGATTTCTGACCTAGGGTTCTGCAAGGAAGAGCGGGAAACATTCCTAAAACAAAACTAGAGAGAATCTTAGCTGGCTTCAAGATACATTGGAAAGCTTTGATTTCAGCCAAATGAGGTGCTGCTACTGTACTGTCTGATAGAATGCACAATTTCAGATTCTGTATATATTGTGGGCACAGGACTGGGATGGACTGGTATGAACTGGAGTGAATGAAACTAGAAGCATGAATAACACTTCTCCTCATAAGCTTTACACACAAGATATAGAACAGGAAGGAGAACAGAGTAATTACTAGGCAGAGGAACTGGTGAGCTACCTAACTGAGACAGTAAAACAACAGAAGCCTAAAACATGAACAGGTTCTTATTTGAAAAGAAAAATAAAATTTTTGTAATTAAAACATTTATATTAAACCTTCCCTTTGGTACATCACGTCAACCACCTTATTCTCTCACATATGTTGCATACATTGCTAAGGTCTTATAGAGTTATTATGTGCTTTCACTTGGGACTTGAAGCTATTTATTACTCCTTCAAGCGTTAACCAAAGTAATACTTGAATTTAGAATCTTATCACACAATCAGGTCCTGTGAAAGCTGACCCAAACACAAATAGACGCCGTAAAGGCTGGCCTAAAACACATACACTCCGTCAGTCATATGATGGTTGTAAGAGTATTTTAAATAAACAGTAAAAGGAGATATTGTTCAAATTATTCAATGTCCAGTCAACAATTAGATAATAATTTTACTTAAACTTAACAATCCTTGCACAGAACATTAGTTAAGTACACATACAAGATGATACAAATTTATTTTTATAGTTATGTGTTGCAGCAGCATGTCAACCTAGAACTTCCCATTCCCCAGTCTCCTCCTGAGCCCACTTTAGCTCCAATATTTATACCTTTTCTACAGATGATGTCATTAAGACTCATTTGTAGATCCATGGGAAAGTAACCTAGACATAACACATGAAGATCTATGCTCGTGTCTTATTCACTTGGCATACAGTATGCCCATTTTATTTATTTTACAAATTATTTATTTTATTTTTCCCTGGAGACCCTAGACCTCAGTGGCATTTTAATTTTGAACTTATAACTTCATAAGTTTCCAGGAGCCATTTTAAATAACTTTTTTAAACTGTCAGGGTTCAGCCTAGGATCGGCCATTGCTCACCTCTGCGACAGCTTCCCTTGACTTCTCGTGCGGTCAGACGTCAGATGCAGCGTGGTGGCGTGCTGAGGATTCTGCCTTAGGTGCTGGTGGACTTCTATGAGCGGCCCTGTGTCTTGGGTAGTGTGGTTCCTGTCATGGGCGCTGCCATGACAGTCCTTCTCACGTGACAATACCTCGAACCAATGATAGTATGGTCTGGGTCAGCTGATGCTGTCCTCCTATCAACTGCTACCCCTGGGTATAAAACCGGCCCCAGAACACCAGGAAGTTGCCTGAACAACGTTTGTCATTTCTAGTGTATGCTACTCATGTCCTCGTTCCTTGTTCCCTTGCGACTACCTTTGAATCTTTGCCGTGCCACTTCTCAGTGCAACAGTACATTATATCACCTCTGCCTCTGTGCCACTTCCCAGTGCAACAGTGTGTCATACCACCTCTGTCTGTTTGCAACTCAATGCCACTTCTCAGTGCAAACAGTGCGTCACATCACCTCTGCCTGTGTGCAACTCCGTGCCACTTCCCAGTGCAACAGTGCATCATACCACCTTTGCCTGTGTGCAACTCCGTGCCAATTCCCGGTGCAACAATGCGTCATATCACCTCTGCCTGTGTGCAATGCCATGCCACTTCTCAGTGCAACAGTGCGTCATACCACCTCTGCCTGTGTGCATCCACAAGTGCCATCTCTCGGTGCAACTGTGCGTACTAACAGCTCTGCCAGTGCACCACGCCAGGTGCTGTCTCTCAGTACAACTGTGTGTAATATACCATCTTCCAGTGCAACAGAGTGCTAAACATATCCACCTGTGGGTACATCAAGTATCATCTCTTGCTTCGGTAGTGCCTCTTCTGAGGCATATTCCCCGAGCCACAGTCTGTGTGAGTCTCTATTCCCACAGGTTTGGATACCTGATTAAAGGACCGCAACCTGCCTGCTGGGTGCAGCTTAAACCCATATCACTATTGGTGGGGTCACTGGAGAACACCTCTCAGCAGGTTAGACTCCGCACCTTTAATCAGGTCTCGTCAACGTCCAACTCCTGTGGATGAAGTGAACATATATTCAGGCCCCTCGCCTCCGATTTGCCCCACAACCTCGGACCTCTGCCATCAATACTCCAGTGGCAAGTGTGACAGTTTGTTCAGGCCCAATGGTAGCTTCAGGATCCCATGGGACAGGGGCGCTACAAGACCTTGTCTCTTGTATGGACAATCACGAGGCAGCACAGCACCAAGTAGTTCAGTATTTACAGGAGCTCTCAGGACAATTAGTAGCTATACAGACTACGTTGGCCTCGATACTTCCTTCTTCTTCAGACCCAGCTCCTTTAGTTCCTCCGCCTCTGCCTCAGGTGGCTGTACCTTAGAAATCTGATCTACAGTTGGTGACTTCAGAATGCTTTGATGGTAACCCTTGACAGTGCCAAGGGTTCATCAACCAATGTGAGTTGCAATTTGAGTGTCTGCCCCAGAACTTCCCTACCTCCAGGTCTAAAGTGGCATAAGTCTTCTCCCTGTTGACAGGAACAGCATTGGACTGGGTCTCCCCGCTATGGTAGCGAGCTGACCCTCTGATGGCTAACTATGCAGCCCATGCAAGTCAATAAATCTTGGTTGACCTCAGCTGAACGGAATCAGCGCTTTCAGAACAAGCTTTGCCTTTATTGTGCTGCTCCAGAACACATGCTCAAGAATTGTCCTCTCCTTGCGGGAAATGCGAGACCTTAATTGAAGTCAGGAGCGTTCAGTTAGGGGTGGTGATCAAACCATCCCAGTTTATGGATAGCCTTTTACGAGTATCCCTTTCCCACAAGTCCAGGAATTAATATTTAACATTTTTAATAGCTGATATAATAGTGAGTACAACGTGTCTACATCTGTGAGTAAGCTTTGCTTCCTCGCTATCCGGGAGAAAAAGGTTATCAACTTATTTGCGGCAATTACTTACTATTGAAAATGGTTGTCTTGTTGGAACACGATATAATTCCTACACATTTTATGTTTTTAATTTAAACTCTTAAAAAACAATATCTGTCTCAAACACAGATTTTATTATAGATTTTGTAGTCAATTTTATCATACTAACTATATGTGAACAATCCAGATATTATTTTTTTTTGTGGAAAGTTGGATAAATGTCGAAGCAAGAACCACTAAGTATTTCTTGACCGTGGTTAGAAATAAAAATACACACATTTAATAAATTGTCTTGTTGTGTAAGGAGAGATAAGCAAACTAATGCTGTTTTCTGGAAAGCAAAGTCTTCTGAAAAACAAAACAATGTATAAATTGTTGTACACGTACTGCATAAAAAATTACTGCGATTAATAGTGAAAAATTATAAGTACAAAAAGTGCTAAAATAAGCTCAGCAGAGATGGAATTAAATGATAACAGAGATTTAGGCAAGATAACATATAAACATGGTATAGAAGTATATTAGTAAATCTAATTTTTTTTAGGGGTGAGCGGGTTCGGTTTTACTCGGTTCTTATCGCCACTTTACCGCAAATTCGGCTCGATTTTATTCGCTATCCAAAACACATGTTCGGCGATAGCCAATAAAAAGATCCGAGTAAAACCGAGTAAAACCGAACCCGCTCACCCCTAATTTTTTTTTAACCATCTTTTCTATCATCCCAGAAAATAATTATTAATGTATTTTCTCTTCTGTGATATTCTACAGACGTGTCCTCAAACAATGTGGCTTCAGTCGCGTCAAACAGCCTCTCTGGGCGCATCAGATCTCAGGTGACTCGGCAGCACCGAACGTCTTTTGCGCTTAAAATATGCATCTAATTCGAACAATAAAACAACTGGAAACGACAAACTGCTTTGCTAGAGTGCATTGGTCAATTTGATGTGCGTTCTTTGTACACTTCTGTGCAAATAACTCTGAATCTGTATACGAAGTGTTGCGGTGCAGCGGCCAAAGCTTCTTCTCACGCCAAGTTCCGTTTAATCTGATACTTTGGGGTCTATTCATGAAGCAGTGAAATGTCCTGTTTAGCTGAAAACAGGGCACCTCTCTGCTTCAAGCTATTCACAGAGCAGGATACTGCTGGAGAAGCTTATTACTTCTCCAGTGGTGCGCCTGCTCCTGTGTGTATCGCATCACCATACATTTGTACGCCCATTCCTTCCCCTGCCGCCGGTAGTGTAAGGTGACCCGGCATATTCCAGGTCGCCTCCAGCTCCACCTCCATGCTGCCCCCGAGCCCCTCACCACTGCTGCTGCTGCCGCCGATGGGACCCTGCACATGCACAAAGACAAAGAGAAGAATAGAGAAGGCCGGACCGCTGACTGTGGATATACCGCTCCGCTTCGTAAGAAAGGTAAGTGTACATCAACTGGTACTTATCAAAACTATAGATTGCACCGAAGTGATGCGATCTATAGTGATAAGTAACAATTGTTTACCGCATATCTTAATGAATAGACCCCTTTGTATGTGTTTGAATCTAATTCCTGTGTGGGTAAAGTTGCAGCCCAGCATGTATAGTACACTGTGAGTGGTGTTTTGCTGCGTCACAATGTGAATAAGATGCAAAATATAAAAAAGTTGCAATGTTACACTGCTGCTTAGGGGCGCTGGTTATCTTGCGCCATCTGGCGTATTGAGGCTAGTTGTATGAGAACACATCTCTAAGTCTATTTTATTTAACTGTCCCTGTAGCCTATAAAGCAATCATTTTGAGGACGGACTCTTTTATTCCAATATATTATTTATTTCTGAGTCATTGGCCCATTTAAAAGGAAAAGTGACCACGTTTAAGGTTATATTTAGAGATGAGCAGTTCGGTATTGACTCAGTTCTTTTCGTCAAATTAGCGCAAGTTCGGATCAGTTCGGATTTATCTTATTGGCTATCCAAAACATGTTAGAGCCGGATAGCCAATACGATGCCGTTTTTGAGATCTGAACATAATCAAGAAAAACCGAACAGCTCATCTGTAGTTATATTGACAAAAAAATGTTTCTTCAAATTTTGATTCTGCATTAAAACATCACCATATATGATCTTTTCTCTGCATGTCGGGCTTTGCAGAGAAATCTGCTTTGTATTTTGTTGGAAGAAAAGTCTTTGTTGCTAGAAAACCCATGATCACAAACATCTGGAAAAAATATGAAACTGGTGGATTGCTAGGGGGCAGGATCAATGCTTCTGATAGACAGCTGCCCTCATATGGACAGTTTCTGATTCCCCCCTGGCACTTAAAGAGGAAACCATGTGTTTGTTAGTTTAGAGGTGTTTTCCCTTGTAGGGTCATAATGCGCCAATGGCAATGACATGTCGGGGGTTACTTCAGGGTGACTGTGTATATTCATGTGTTTGCACAGAAGCTGTCTGCATTTATTTCAATGTTACAGTTAAATATAGTGTTAGCTTAATGTTTAGTCTATAAAACCATAGACAATGATCATCTAACATATTTCGTAATATATTGTGTTACGATATAACAATAACATATGAGCTAGTAAAAAAAACAATTGTGTGTGGATTGTGGCTATACAAACTGCTTTGGATGGAATCTACCAATGATCACAGTCCAGGATACTCGCCAAGGAAACTTGGCTAAAGTTACTTTTTTCCTTCATGTCTTAAAACCATTCCTCAGGCATCATTATCAGGCTTATTATATACTGTAATATGGCTACAGAAAAGCAAAGCACAAAAATAGTTATATCTGCTGTTAGTAGCTAGCACAATTTACTGTAACAACAATAAGTTCAGGAGCTGCATACATTTTCTACCATTACCGACTCCTTAATAATGTCCACTATACTATACAGTAACTTGATGTTTTTAGTGCAACTTTTTTAATTGCTCATTATGGCGCATCACTATTTGCAACAGAACTGTGACATTCTGTGAAAATGCTGATCACTATATATATATATATATAATATATCACAGTACCTTAAGACATGTTAGCACAATTCACAATTCATTAACGCTGTAAGATAAACGATTGCACACCTTTTGCTCATCATACAGCCTAGTTAAATTTAGCTGAATGAGGAGTGCTAATCTATAAGGAGTGCTAATGTTTATGTGGGATTTTGTGATACAGACAGAGTAGAGTGTGTGTAACATACAGATGTGTCCTTCTCATACCCCTAGCTACAATATGCCACGCAGTGCAAGACGCCTGGCACGAGTAAGCTGTGCCGAGCAGTGTAGAGTCTTTTTTGCTTGAATGTGTGTCTTAGTCATGATGCGATGTGACAAAACTGCTTCACGAGACTGTACTGATCAATTTCATCTGTGTACAAAGACTTGAACATGTGTGTGTGGGGGGCAGGGGCAGAACTATGGGAGACAATGGAGGCGCCTGCCGCCAGGCTCCAGCTCTGAAGGGGCACCTCCTCCATTGTCCACAACATATTCACCCCACTTAGGGCTGTAACTATGTACCCAGAGTGTACCATCATGTGTACCGTCATGGCCGCCCAATACATGGCACCCCTTCCCTGCAACTGGGAAGCCGCCATACACTAGTGGAGAGCTCAGTGTCAGACCATCAGCTACTGTCTTCGTCTATCTATAGCCTGTCCGCATGCGAAATGCTACTTTACAGTGTCAGCGGCTGTGACGGGGGGGCACTAAATTATAATTTGCCTCCGGGCGTCTGGGATGAACTTACGCCACTGGTGGGGGGTACGTAGTCAAAAGGTCAATATTTATAATATAGACACCACACTGTTAACAGTTATGATGTAGACATTGGTAAAATGTCGACATGCAATGTGTCAACATTCTCAGAATGTCAGCGGGTGAAATGTCTACATTGTCTGTATGTTGACATAAGGGTAAAGGTGGGGTGGGTACACACTAGACGGTATCTTGAGTGATTTAGCCGATTCTGATGCATCGGAACGACAATCGTTCAAATCGTGTAATGTGTACCCACTATCACGATGCCGGTGTGGGCTCCCACAGGTCGTCCGTCGTGTCCTCAGATCTTTTGTACATGCAGAAAAATCTAAGGATGTCACTAGCAAGGCCCCTGCTACCTCATCTGCCATCGCTCTGTCTTTGCCGGCATCGGCAAGTGTGTATATGCACTTGCTGATGCCGGCACCCCCACCAGGTCCGTCGTGAAGGATGTCGTGAAGGGTACACATCATCTAATGTGCACCCAGTTTTAGACAGTGGGCAGAAGTTTTAGGCTGTGGGAGGAGGTTAGGGTTAGGCTGCGGTCCAGGGGGGGGGATGGTTTAGGGTTATGCACTAGAGGGGGGATTTGGGGAGAAACACTCACACGAGCATTGGGAGATTGAATGTTGACCCAGAAGTGACAGTCACATGACCACAGGGACCCAGAACACATAGCTGGAGCAGCTGCAGCCATCGGGAGCAGGTAAGTCACTTCTGGGCCACCAGGGACGATTTGTCAACATTCTAACATGTCGACATTTCATTACAGTCAACATGATGAATGTCAATATATTCATTTTGACATTATGACTGTCGAGATATCATACCCAACCCGTGTGGGGGTGCTTTTCAAAGAGGTATGGATAAATATAGCTTTCCTAATTATTAATATTAATATTATACTGTATGAATTACTTACACATAAGTGTTGTCCAGGGCCGCAACTAGGGTGGTGCGACATGTGCCATGGCACAGGGCACCGCAGGGCAGGAGGCGCTGCTTGGTCCTTTCAATTTTCTGTTTATAATCATTCTCACTTGTAGTTTCCTTTTCTTTTATCCCCGGCATCTGCTGGATGTACCTATCTCCTCCCTGGCCAACTCCCCCTCCATCTGACCACCTACCCAAGCACCTTCAGCAACATCCTCTTTTATTTAACACAAACATATCAAAATACTGTAATACCCGGACCCAAACCCATCACCTCTCACATGGCAGTCAGACACTTGCTGCACAATTTCTGATGGCAGTCCATGAGGCCACACCCATTTTTCGGGCACGCATCTTCTGTCCCTATTTGGAAAATTTGGTGGGAGGGCGCCAATGCTCTTTCTCGCACAGGGCACCAAAAAGTCTAGTTACGGCTCTAGTGTTGTCAGCAAGTTTGTATCAGGTTGCAGGATTCTTTGGCTACTGGGCTCGAAAAGGAGAAAGATTTATTACTTAGTGTAAGCCCTTTATCAGAGATTTGTAAGATAAGTCATGTACATGATTATTTATGTTGCTTGATAAATGTATGTTTTGCAGTAAGTCTGTGATTTGTGAAGCGTGAATGCCATTGGATAACTCAGGGATGTTGCCATGATCTCTTCATGATCCTTTTCATAAGCAAAGGTTTAAACAGCCCATCTCTAATTAATGATGTTATGTTTGTCATTATTAAAATTATATTTATCATTCTTCATTTAAAATATGTATTCATCTATATAATGAACTGACAGGAAGTTATATCGTTTTTGTTTCTTATTTTATCTGACTTTGAATTCTCTGCCAGATCTCGTCAAAGACACTTTCAAGCAACACTTCTATACAGAACTGAGATACACGTGGGAGCATTCCACAGGGTTCTAAGTTATCAATTCACTTTGATGGAATGCCAAGCACAGTTCACACAGGCAGAATTTTGACTTAAAGAACATTCTTCTTATGAGAATGTGTTAACCTCTTGATGGAGGTAACTGTTGATGCAGTGTTTTGGACAATTTTGAGTTTCCAGATGACACAAATATATCCACTAAGTGTATATATATATATATATATATATATATATATATATATATACACACGCACACACGCATGTATGTATATATATGTATATATATATATATAAGGACCTTGATACGGCTTGAATTATTCTAGGCATGGACTCTACTAACTATCGTTATGTTTCATGGGGAATATTATCCCAAATGGAATGTACTGCATCTCCCTAATGTTGCCTCCTCCAGCCTTAAGAGTTATGATGATGCCAGTAAGATCCATGCTTTTGAGCTGTTGTCTCCATATCATCACCCTATCATCTGCATAGTGTAATTGATAACGTGAATCGTCAGACCACATGACCCATTTCTTACTGCCCAATTCCTGCGTTCCTGTGCAAACTGGAGGCATTTCGCCTTGTTTGCAGCAGATAGATGGCATACGGACATGCCTTTAGCTTCTGTAGCCCATATGATGTAATGTGCAGCGCAATGTTCTTTGAGAGGCCACTGAATTGGTCCCTGATAGATAATAAATTATTTTTACACTTTTTGGGTTATACACTGCACGTCATCTTTTCACACATTACTGTACCAATACGGATCATTCTTTTACATTCATGTTCATTCAACAACACTGATTATAGACTCACACACAGATTTTCACACACAGTCTCACACACAGATTTTCTTAAGTCACCCATTTGTTTTATTATTCCCTTTTGTTAACTTAACTTAATCCTAAACCTAGAAATAAACACACTGACACATGTATATGGAATTCAAAGAGGTCACAGCCAGAATTTATTGATCAAATTGAAATTCTAGAATAGGTGGCAAGAAGAAAGCAGTGCTCCAAGGCCACAGCCCAGTGGATATCAATACAAATAAAAAGGGGCGGATCCCCGCCCTGCACAGACTGACCTGGGGCAGTACCATCCTTCCCTAATTGGCACAGCATTGGTCCATCCCTTGGAACAATGACCATGTCCCCCCTTTTAGGCGGTGACAAACTGGCCGCTCTCAAAGGAAGAATGCTACCACAGGCACTCCTGCGCTAATAATAGGCCGCCCATGAGCACTGCTTCCCGCCAGGCTGCACCTCTACCTGTTGGAAGCAAACACAGACAAAAGCACAAACCAACAACAGAAAAATTTACACAAAAAATCTTACACGGGTGGGTGGGTGGGGTTGAAATAAACTGGAAAGAGGAAGATGGCTCCCCTCACCAAGGCTATTTATATGGAACCTCTAAGCCCTCCCTTAAATCCTACCATAGGCTTATACTCCTCAAGTGACGAATACTAACCACATCCCCCTCCAGCTTTTAACCCTTAACTTACCTAACAAAATTACATATCAAACAGGGTGCTTATCTATCCTCAAACTTATTCAAGTATTCGGATGCATTAAGTCACCCATTTGTTTTATTATTCCCTTTTGTTAACTTAACTTAATCCTAAACCTAGAAATAAACACACTGACACATGTATATGGAATTCAAAGAGGTCACAGCCAGAATTTATTGATCAAATTGAAATTCTAGAATAGGTGGCAAGAAGAAAGCAGTGCTCCAAGGCCACAGCCCAGTGGATATCAATACAAATAAAAAGGGGCGGATCCCCGCCCTGCACAGACTGACCTGGGGCAGTACCATCCTTCCCTAATTGGCACAGCATTGGTCCCTCCCTTGGAACAATGACCATGTCCCCCCTTTTAGGCGGTGACAAACTGGCCGCTCTCAAAGGAAGAATGCTACCACAGGCACTCCTGCGCTAATAATAGGCCGCCCATGAGCACTGCTTCCCGCCAAAGCCCGGTTCGCAGAACCAGGCCCGCCACCAAAACTGTGACCTTCTTAATGAAATTGAAAACTGCAGAGGTCATCGGTCAACGCTCTAGCCGCGCGCTCGTGAGATGTACCCCGTCGGGCCTATGCAAGCTCTCTGCCCCGTGACATAAACTTGGGTATTGTATGACGCGTCCACCAAACGCTAAATGACAAGCGTGCAATGGCCATATCCGTTCAATACCCACGAGCGCGACCAAATCATTGCCTACCAAGTCTGGCCCCAAACTTCTCCTCTGCTGCCCATGGGGCATCTAGCAGGCACTTACAGTGCATTTCTCATAATCCTAAGCAATGCCACTTACGCACTCACAACCAAAATTGGGCATGTAACTCCAAAGGGTGCTGGCTAGCCCAGTAAATATAGGAATTTTCCCACACCCGACAGTTAGCACTCACGGACAACCCTGTCCGAAAGTTCACCTAGACAGAATTGGCATTTATACAGACAGATATTGGTATTTAATACAAACAGAAATTGCTATGTATAATAACAATAATAATCTAACCACAAGGAAAGGGAAACAAATAGTTGGGTGACCCATCTGAAGATGAAAAACAGCAAAACCTCCTTGAGGGCAAAAGCTGAAAATCCTTTCAGAATCCCTAGTGGCAGTAGGCATAAGGCCCCTGGGTTTCCCAACAAACTCGCAAGGAGCGCAACTACTTAATGCTACTTGTTTCAAATACGACTTCCACTGCCCTAGCTATAATATAATTCTGAAACACCCTCGTAAAGTACGACCTGGACAAAAGGGAGTTAGATTAACATGGATAACCACTGCCCGCCACCTGGAGGGCAAACCCTATTAAAGTACCCCAAAGAGCAACTGGCCAAATCACTGGATCTGCATGCATCTGAATAGAAATCCTTCGCTCCCTGCCAGTTAATCTGTCTTAGACCCATCTATTCAGCACAAGCTCAATACCGGTTTGATAACCACCTTATTTTAACATTAAACCTGATAGCGCAGAAATCTTAGTAGCAGCAACTAGCTCGCCCATTCTAAAAGCCCTAAAGTAAGCTAATGAAAATGCTAATCAAAAAGGGGGGGGGGGGAAGGCGCTTAGCACTTGACCGAAGCCACTCCTTTACTGGCCCAATCAAATCCTGTAATAGGGCTGCGTTGATGGGGCTCCGCGCAACGCCTTTGTTAGGACACTCCCTTGCCCACCCTATTAAATACCTTTGTTAATACTC
Organism: Taudactylus pleione; assembly: GCA_031769625.1. Classification (NCBI taxonomy): domain Eukaryota; kingdom Metazoa; phylum Chordata; class Amphibia; order Anura; family Myobatrachidae; genus Taudactylus; species Taudactylus pleione. The sequence continues at coordinate 2,931,154 of JAUIMM010000113.1, forward strand.
TCTTGCCCACCCTATTAAATGCCTTGTTTAATACAAATAATTTGTCAGGATCCGCCAAACGTGCAACTTGGAAAATTATACTGGGTAACACTGGAGACAAGCCGCCTTGGAACGACCCCTGTCATAGCAGCTACAGACAAACTCTGCCATACAATCATTAACCACCTGAAACCGCCCGCTCTTGAAAGCTAAACACCTTGCCAATCGCACAAAACTAGCGTGTAGGTCTTAATGTACTTGGTGCCCATGACTTCCGTGCTAGCCCCTGGATGCCGGCGTGACGATCCGCCAGGCATGGAAGGGGAAGGAGGAACCATGTAAATTAGCAGGAGGCGCGAGCGAATGAAACATGTCCTACTGAACGATATAAGATGTCCACTATCTTGGTAGCAACGCCCGAAACATGCCGTGCCCTAAACTCAATATTCCTTAAACACATAGATGCCTAACCACTGCGAGGCCGGATCCAAGTCCGTCCTAGATTAGAGCCTTCTTATACCACACCTAAGTTATCACCAAACAGGATTTGCCTAATGCAAGGCTTGCTGGACCGCAGTTCGACCGCCACTACAATTGAAAAATTCTCAAGAATAAGTATGTTCCTGTCTAGGCCCTGAACCCCACTGGAAACCGGCCAAGGCTCCCTGCCACACTCCCCTTCAAATGCACCACTTAACAGGATGCATACGTAACGGTCTAAGTTCGGACTTGGCTATGGGTGACGTGTGCAGAACTGTACTCCGTTGAATTTGCGCAGAAAAAAAAAAGAAAAAAAAACAAACAAATGCGCAGCATGTCCACTCCGCTCCAGAGGGACACATATGAGGTGACGAGGCTTCCTAACCCCTGCTGTGGCTCCTTCTAGCCGTCTACTGAAAAACCGACCCCTATGTATGACTCTAAATGCCAAACTGAGGGGGCCCGATAGCGACTGCAACTGTACTAGCAAAACTTTTTTTTTTTTTTTTTTTCAAAAATGAAATGCTACTAGCAACTCCCCAAAACGCCACGCCTTCGCCCTAGGCAAGCGGCATAATCCTATCAAGGTATTGATTTCTATCCGCAAATAAGATAATGCGCATAACTGAACCTTCTTACCTGTCACGAGCCATCGGGGCTCCCATAACGACTAAACTAAGGAAATTAATTGAATACTGGCAAACTCTGGTATCTACTAGTCCCATAACATGAAAACATCCAGGTAGCGGGACACAACAGTATGTCCCAATACCCGCATGGACAACTACTGCAAAAAGTAACTAAAACCTTCAACTAAAGTACACGAAATGAAAAAGCCAATCGGCCGGCATGTAAAAACAGTCATCTTAACCACAAGGCCATAAGGGCTTTCCCTCTGTGTAATGTAATTGAGCCCTGCAACTCCAAACCCCAAATATTTAAAGGACTCGGGGTGAAATGGGCAGCAGTCAAAAAGCAGATGCGATATCTGCCTTAGCTAGTAGAGCCCTACCCCCGTTTGTTAAACGGCGCAGTGATCTGACAGATATTTTGTGTGATTGCCGAACCCTTCCATTTATGTAAGAGACTCTGTAACAACCCCGATTTACCCAATTCCTTCTACGACACCCCCTTGAAGGCGGTGCACCTAAACCCTACCAAAAGTGGGTGGAGCAAAAGGGGCCACGCATGGGCCCCCACCCGACTTCCGCTTTCAGATTCCTCTCAGAAACCAAGGATATTCCTGTGTCAAAGATAAATGCAAACCCACGCCAAAACCCCCCAAATTAATCAATGACGGTGCTTTTCTGAACACCTCTGCGCTGCTGCTGCAATATTCTCCTTGACCCTGTGCGGCAGACCAACGCGCACACCTTGGCTGGATGAATGCTCCCACAGAGCATGCAGATATGACTGTATCCACAGCCTGCCCCATATGACCCTGCGTGTTATTACACGCATAGCACTACCAGCGGCTGATGCCCACAGATCTGGGCAGGCCAGAAAGGGCTGCTTCCGACCAACCGAGGATTCCGCAGGCAAACTAGGCAGTTGGTCGAGCAAGCCAAACCTCAACATCCTTGAAACCTAATTGAAAACACTGCCTGTCCCTCCTGTTGTGTCTGGACTCAAGGTAGCACGCCGCAAAAAACATAACATACCCGAAGGCCCCCGCCATTACTCCTGCTGACTTAGCCTGAACTAAACCTACGTGCGTCAGCCGTAATCACAAACATATCCACAAATTTACTCTTCACTAACCGCTCCCTACTTTAAAACTTCAAATCTTTAAGGATAGCCGTATTCGCTCAGTGAACCATAACCTGCACTTCATCCGGTACCTCAATTGCTGACACTGTGTTAAATCTCTAAGGGCACCCTTGCTACCCATTAAATTTGCACTAAGTAACGCCTAAGCTTGCGCGGATTTACAAATGAACTGGAAGAATCGCTAGAATCATCAGTGGAAGGGGAATGTGTGCTGCGCAAATGGGTTAACACCATGCTCACCTGATCCTGACGTGGAAGGCCCAGCCACTGGCTCCTTTGTGTTCGCCAACAGTCCCTCGCTGCGCGGTGCGCCCACCACGACTTGATTCGACATCAGCACCATCTGTCCGCTGGACTTCAACGATGGTCCTAGACGCTCAAAAAACTGTGACCTGGGGGCTCGAAAAAATATCCGGTGAAACCCACGCAACAAAGTCCCTCCGCAGAAGAAAGAGCAGGAGATGCTGTAGCCAGCAGGGGTACGGGATCAGGTTTTGGGGGGGGGGGTGTGAGGAGGGGGTGGAAACATGTATGGGTTCAGGAAAACAGCTATAGTGGCATGCGGCTGGATGGGCATAGCTATTGCGCCTTGTAGTGAGGCACCAATCCCTGGGAAAAAAGGGGGGGGCCGCGTTAGCAGTGGAGGGGGCGAACTGGAGGAGAGTGGGGGGCAGTGGCTGGCAGTGCATAAGCGGGGCGGATGATAAGGGGCTGAAAAATGCATTGGGCTTATGTGCAGCATCCCGGTGGCAGGGAAATAAGGGGGGGGGGCAGCCCGGCGGCGTGTCATTGTAGGCTTGAATGGGGCAGGATTATTGTGCTGTGCACCAGCCGCCCCTAAATGCAAGGGGGGTGTAACCCCCACCCCAGGGTGCGGGGGGGGAAAGGGGACAAGTTGGTGGGTGGCGCGCTAGGGGACACCGCACCAAGGGGGTCTCTGGTGCTGGCAGAGCAGGGGGGGGGCTGTGCAGGGAGGTGTCCCCCTGTTCTTAAGTAGTGGGGGCATGGGGGGGTCGGAGGGGTGCAGCAGAGCACCATGCGGCGCCTGGCTGCACAAGATGGCCGCCGCAACCCTGTGGGTGGAGCTAGCCACCGGTGCAGGGAGCGGGATGGCCGCGCTTAGCGTGAGGGGAGACGGGGAGTGGGGGCCGTCTAGCTAATATTGCTGCCGCTTGAGAGCAGGCAGCCGCGGGGAAGGGGTGGTCGATGTGGGGGGGCGGCAATCGAGAGCCGGCAGCGGGTGTGCAGGCAGGTGGAGCCTTGCGCCTGAGCGGACCATGGCCCTCGCCTGGCTGGGGAAGCAGCCACGGAGGTGAGAGGCCTGGCAGCCGGGGGCGGGGGGGACGCGGGGCCTGTGTATCTGGAAATGACAGGGAGGGAGGGCACTGGCAGGTAACAGGGACTATATGGAAACACAAGCGGGGGAAGGGGGAGGAAAAGTATGGAACATGTGCAGAAAGGAAAGGAAGGGGGGAAATTAGAAAAAGGAAAGTAGTAAAAGATAAAATTAATAGGAGACAGAGAGGGTGGTAGACCAGGGGAAATAAATGGGGTGTGAAATGTGAAAGAAGAAGAGAAAGACAGACATATAAAATACAATACATATGTCACTTAGCCAGCCTGGTTGAAATAAACTGGAAAGAGGAAGATGGCTCCCCTCACCAAGGCTATTTATATGGAACCTCTAAGCCCTCCCTTAAATCCTACCATAGGCTTATACTCCTCAAGTGACGAATACTAACCACATCCCCCTCCAGCTTTTAACCCTTAACTTACCTAACAAAATTACATATCAAACAGGGTGCTTATCTATCCTCAAACTTATTCAAGTATTCGGATGCATTTAGCATCCCAGAGATTTGGTGATTTCCCTGGTGTGTACACAGTGTTGCCCCCCAGTTGCCACCCAGAAATGGCCATTGAGCGGCCACAGGGAAATGGCTGAGATGCGCATGACTCTGAATTGCACGTACATTTGCACAGAAGCGCGTGTGGCTCGTGACACATGCACAGTTGGTTAAAAGTCCCTAGGTGCGGCTGCAATCAAACTTGTGTGTCAACAAAGAATCATTCCCATAATACTTTTTATGTTTTAAGGACAAATATGTCTTAATAATCGCTGTGTTTTCATTTATAAATTAATAAAATAAATCTATATAATGATATGACTATGGCACTTTTTATACCCAGGATTTGGGACATCTTAACTGTACAATAGACTGTTTTGCCGTCAGTGTAGGTAACAATTCTTCATTGTAGAAGACAAGAGTATATGCCAATGAAAGTGATAAAGTATACTGGGTGCCATTTAAAAAAAGAACCAAGAAATTATAATATTAGCGATAACTATTAGATTTCAATATTGGAAATGAGTTAGTCCTGGGGTGAAACAAGGCTTTCTGTCACCTGGGACAATGGACATCATTCAGAGTCGGCCGTAAGCAGCCGCTCGGTCATACGCATCCGATGTTTCCAAACCATGCATGCGTACGGTTATTTGTGCGCATGTGTATACGAGACCTTGTGATCCAAAATGCTGTCGATCGTACGGCTTACGAGCAGGAAGTGGCTTACGAGAGTTGATTGACATGAAAGACCGTTTGTGGGTGGTGACGGTGGTGGTGGTCTAAAAACGCAGGCGTTCCTCACCGTTTTCAGGGGCGTACATAAATTTACTGCTACGATCGACATAGAAGGTCGGAAGTAGTAAAACGTCACTCTGCGAGCAGGTTAGAGGCCTGGCTGATCGTACAGCTTGAGGTTGGGTATGTGCTCTCTCAAGCCCCAGAGTACAATCGATACTATCGAATGTGAGTGATGTTATGTTTGATGTTTCTATTTTTGTGCCACACAATGCAAGCAGCTAATAATCGTTTGTTGTTGCTAATAACACTGCTAATTGGCTTGTAATTGATTCAGTTGCGTTAGCATTAGCGAATAATAAGAATAAATAAATTTCATGGGGATGGCTTATTCTATGCGTTTTTTTGTTAATTTTTGGTGTAAATTGCACACAACACAAGCGGCCACAACCAGCAGAAGAAAATTAACATTTAGCGATTGACTCGATCGCTAACTGCTATCACTCGCTAGCTAGAGGAAGCGCTTTGTTCATGTATGGGCGTCACTTTGACTTGGTTGCGATCACCCGGCCGCGCGATTGTTTTTTTTCTGATTCTCGATCGTTAGGCGTAAGTCTGAGCGGCTGCTTACGACCGACTCTTAATGAGGGCCATATCTCAGCTTAGCTGTCCCAGCCAGTAGATAGTAGTTAACCTCTACCTATACAATCACAAAATAATGCAGAGAACATCACAGTTAACACCATATAATGCAGAGAGCATCAGTGACCACTATATAATACATACGCATTAGTAACCACTACATAATACAGAGTATCAGTGACCACCATATACTACAGATAAGTTTTACCATACTATACAGAGAGCATCATTAACTGCCATATAATGCAGAGAGCATCAGTAACCACCATATAATACAAAGAACACCACAGTGATGTAAATATTATTACATCAGTGCCCGCCATACGATACAGAGAACATCAGTGAATGTCATATATCACAGAGGGCCTGATTCAGAGCCGCTCGCTAGATGCGATCACTCGCACGATTTGTATGCAAATTGCATAGGCAGTGCTGTCGCACAGCAATGCATTAGCATGCCCAGTATTTCTTAGAGAGCGATCACATAGTGTATGCAGACACCCACCAGCCTGTCTTAAGACGCCCACTTGTGCGCGTAATGTCCAGGAAGTGTATGCAACTATCAGTACATCAGATGCTATCGTAGCGCTTGAGGTTGACCATACCCTGCCGCAATCACTGTGAGCACTTCAGTGTAAAAACAAGCCAGGTGATGTGTACTATGATGCTATCTTTTAATTATGCACACCTCTAAAATGCCATTAAGATGCTCAGGCAGGTCTACGTTTGCACCTCCACTCCCCCATTTTTAATGGCCAGCCCCTGTTACCACCTACAAATAGCTTCCCCTGTAATTCACTGTGCTGGGCTGTCTATGCGCAGCGATGGAATGCATTGTGAACTTTCGCTAAGGTATGCACATGCGCACTGCGATGTATACGCATGTGCACAATGCATACCATCGGCAGCAGCGAGAGTATGCATCTTAGCGAGTGGGTTTGAATCAGGCCCAGAGAGCATTAGTGACCACTATATAATACATAGAGCATCAGTGACCACCATATACTACAGACATGTGTTCACCATACTGAGAGCCTCAGTAACTGCCATATAATGCAGAGAGCATCAGTAATCACCATATAATGCAGAGAGCATCTGTAACCATCAAATAATACAAAGAACACTACAGTGATGTCAATATCATACAGAGAGCATCCGTGCCCACCATACGATACAGAGAACATCAGTGACATCCTATAATGCAGAGAGCATCAATGGCCATTATATGACACAGAGAGAATCAGTGACTGCCATATAAAACAGAGAGCACCAGTGACCACCATACATTACAGAGTGTATATTTGATGACCTTACGATATAATTTCCTCATCAATATTTAATCCTTGCTCAAAAACTATTCACTACTTCAGCATCATTGCAGCAACCCCAGTCAATATAATTACATTTTTATAAACATTACCTACATAATCCCCACTATTAATTAGCCCAAAATGTATCAAATAATGTAAGTACATTAACCCTTTAATTATCTTCATCAGTTTCATTAAACAAAAAAATCTTAATCTTGATTAACCTAATTAAAGCAGTAACCTCTTACCCCCTTATTCTTACTATTACCTACCATAAGCTTTAACCCTCATATCATAACTTACCTGTTGCTGATGTCATCTGTTGCCCCTGTTGCAGCCACACAACTTTCAAGGAAGCAGTAAGCAGCAGCCTGTCAAGCAGGTCCTGCCAAGGCTGTAGTCAGTGAGGAGGAGGGGCCATGCAGAGACAAGGACGACGAAGGATGTACAGCCTGTTGCTTCAGTGCATGGTCCCTGGGAAGGGATAATTCTAGTAACTGGATAAACACAGCTAGAACACAGTATACCATATACTAGGTTGCACATGATCAGACCTGTAACAGGGCAGCAGTGCGCCCTGTGCCAGCGCCACCACTAAACTCGTAACGTCATGATGCCACACCCAGGCCCGTAGCTAGGGTAGTGCGGCTGGTGCCATCGCACAGGGCATCACAGGTCAGGGGGCGCTCTTTGGGCCTGTCAAATTTCTGTATATTATCATTCTTGCTTGTAGCTTCCTCTTATTTCATCCCCAGCATTTCCTGGCCTCTCCTATCTCTTCTTTGGCCCTTCCCCATGAAGCCATGGCCCTCTTTTGGGAGCATTATGTCCCTTTGAAAAATGAGGGGGGCGCCAATGCTCTTTCTGGCACAGGGCACCAAAAACTCTAGTTACGGCTCTGGCCACACCTATGGGGTGAGGCTACCAGCTCTGGAAGCAGAGCACTGCCCAAAGCTCCACAGGTTACAGTAGCACTACTGGCTGGCGGGTGCCATTCCAGACATTCTGCAAGCCACATGCAAGTTCCGTGTGGCATCGACAGTGCTGCCCCCAGAGCCCGGTGCGACTACATCGCTCGCACTGCCGTAGTTACTTCGCTGAACACGATAGTCTCAACTATATTTTTTTCAGCCTTACTTGCTATATAATGCAGTGATGTGATTTTATGTGTGAATAGCAGTTCTGCTTTAATCTTTTATTCCATGTAAATTGCTTTTGTAAAACAAATTGCTCTTATTCCAATTGCCAGTTCATGGATAAATTGCGCTCAGTTTATATTTCTGTTTATTGCAACAAGGAAGAAGGTGAAAATGATGTGGTTCTACAATCTCTTTAAATCCCATGCAGGATATTATTAGTATTGATTGTACGTTGTAATATTTTATCCTGAATACTTGCAATCATGTATCACTGTTTTTATGCATAAAGCAACAGCTGGTATTATAATAATTTGTAGTCTGGGGGAAACCATCTGTAGAGGTTTTGCATAACAAGGCAAGAAGAGATAAATGTTATTGTAAAAGAAAGATTTATAATACAAAATGAAATGAATATTGAGGATTTTTCTAACTTAACAGTAGAAAATACTTTTTCTTGCATAATCTAAAATCTGATTAACATGCCATTTGAAATACCTTCTGTATTAAGGGATATTAGGATTCCATAGATTTGCGGCATCGTGGCAGAGCACTGGAGCCTCGTGTTGCAAGTATAGGTTGGCAGGTGTTGTGTAGGAAGGGTCAGTAGTTGTAATTTTATTGTGGAGGCTATGATTAATCAATGTAAATATTGGCCGGGAAGAGCTGAAGATGCAAAATGACAGGATGTGTAGATCTATTTAGTCTGGTCTTAAAGAAAAAAGTTGTAATAATCAAGGTGGGAAATTCTTAGATCAGGGGTTCAGTGTGAGAAAAGGATATGCTAATGCTACCCATCCACTAGCAGACCTCAAACCGACTGCACGATTACGACAGTGTAATCGTGCAGTCGTTTCAAAGTCTGTGATGTGCCTACACTGAACGAGCAGTCATTCAGTGTAGGAACATCAACCATCTGCAAACATGCTGAACCTGGCGTTACCGTCAGGATGTCCAGCATGTTTGCCCGATGATAGATGTCTAAAACAACCAGCGAGAGCGCGCATCACTGGTCATTTTAGACATCTTTCTAAATGATTTGCAAACGATTAATGAATGATTGAACGATACCAATATCATTATCATTCAATCGCTCAATTTAATCGCCTAGTGGATGGGCACCAGTGGTCAAATATGTGGGAGCAAGAACAACAGTTTGTCATGAGGCAAGGTACTACCTGGAGAGAACCATTTGGCTGGAGTAGTGGTTAGAGATACACCGCAAATGGCCAAGCTGCTTATTCATGACATGGCAGGTAATGTGGGGCAAAGCTGAAGTGGATGGGATGAAACATAAAGGACAAAGCCCAAGTCAATAAACAGGCAAACAACATTCTTGGAGCGTCAGCTGAGAAAAAAAAAAAAGATATCTTTGCTCATTTGTCTAATGATAGAAGTGAGGGTCTAATAAAGGGGATTCGGTCAAAATCCCGACTGTCGGGAAACCGGCACTTAGACTGCCGGCGCTGGAATCCAGACATCCGTCAGAATCCCGGTGTCGGCATCCTGACAGTAAGTACTGGGGTTAGGGGAGGGTTAGGCACTGTGGGAAGGGTTAGGGTTAGGGTTAGGCACTAAGGGGGGAGGGTCAGGTTTAGGGTGTGGGGAGGCTAGGTTTAGGCACCAGGGAGGGAAGGTTAGAGTTAGTGGGAGAGAGGGAGGGTTAGGATACTCACCGACAAGTGTCGGTGTCCTAACCCTGTCGGGATGCTGGTGTCTGGATTCTGACCGCTGGCATCCCGAGCGCTGGCATCCCGAGCGCTGGCATCCCGAGCGCTGGCATCCCCTACCCAACCCTTATAAGGACTGCATTATAGGCAAAGTCTCTTAGTCCTGATTGAGATTAACTAATTGCAAAGTGCTGATCGCAGTAAGTGAAAAGTCATATGCAGTTATCAGTGTTGGTTGGAATACTACCTGCCCTCTGTTGCTGGTATTACAGTGGATCATCATCTGTTGCAGTTGTTAGTGCTGGTGGTGTACTGCCACCTGCTTTCTGTAGCTAGTATTGCAGCGGATCCTCACACAGTTGGAGATGCTAGTTAATGCAGAAGTAAAGCATATTTGTTTCCATACAATTGTTATTTCATCCCATCGCAAGATATCAGTTATCAAAAGAGGTAGTATAAGAGGTATTATATATTTCTTGGAAACACTAGTTGACTGCATACCTGTGTGGTTGCTTAGTATGTTTTGTGGGTGCTGATCTCATGAAATCTATGCTTTGCATTCCAATAGTCTTTACTATTTGTGTCACCTGGGGGCTAGTCCTTGGATTGAATCTCATTGGTGCCAGCTGCCGTAAATAGTCACCGGTTACAGACTTACCTTGCTGGTTATAAGATTGACATGCTAGCGTTTCTGTGATCCTGCTGTTACCTTGATCATTACTTGGCTTGCCACCTTGTTTTGAACTCTTGCAATGAGCCTGACTTTGCCCTATTGCTGCCTGGAGTGACCTGTTGCCTGTGACCTGGTCTCACCTCCTTCTGCCTGGACTGACTTAGGTCAACTGTACCTGACACCCAGACCAACCAACCACACTTCATATATATTGCACTCAATCTAGACTTCCCTTTGTTTTGCTGCTGTGTCAGTCCTATCAGTGCTGGGTTTTCCATCTGCCGAATTACTGTACCATGAATATTCCAGACATTTGTTGTCCAGTGGCGTAACTAAGGGGGATCAAGCAGAGCGTGTGCCCTGGGCGCCATCGGGCTGGAGGTGCTGGGGTCGCCGCTGGCCGTGGTCCAAGACACAGTGGTCAGTGTAGTGCTGACCGGACGGAGTTCGGTCAGCACTACACAGTAAGTTACAAACACACAGCCGCGCACCTGCGACTGTGTGTTTGTTTTAATTAGCAGCCAATGAGAGTCAGACAGACTCTTCATGACTGCTTCGACCCACTGCCGGAGCTGGGCTGGAGATCACTTGTTAGTTCCATCTTCCGGCTCCCACAGTGGGTAATGGGAGAGACGTCATGATGTCTTTCGCATAATGCAGAGCGGGCCGTCCCAGGACGTCGGAGATATGGACGGCGGTGGGAGCAGGAGCCAGAGCGGGATTCAGGTAAGTGGGGATTTTTTCTTTTTTTTACATGTGTGTTTGTCTGCACTGCTGGAGGAGTGGGGAAGCTACTGCTGGGGGCACTGTATTGGGGGGGACCAATACTGGGGAGGGGACTACTACTGGGGGCACTGCATTGGGGGACCACTAGTGGGGGAAATACTGGGGGGACTACTACTGGTGGCACTGCATTGGGGGACCACTACTGGGGGCGCTGCATAGGGGGAACACTACTGGGGCCACTATATAAAGGGCACTACTTAGGGAGGGCTACTACTGGGGGCACTATATAAGGGGCACTGCATAGGGGGGACCATTACTGGGGGCACTGCATAGGGGGGACTACTACTGGGGGCACTATATAAGGGGCTTACTACTGGGGGCACAAGGGGAACTGCACGGGGGACCACTACTGGGGGCACTGCATTGGGGGAATACTACTGGGGGCACTGCATGGGGGGGACTACTACTGGGGGCACTATGTATAGGGTACTACATAGGGAGGGCTACTACTGTGGGCACTATATAAGGGGCACTGCATAGGGGGGACCACTACTGGGGGCAGTGCATAGGGGGGACTACTGCTGGGGGCACTATATAAGGGGCTTACTACTGGGGGCACAAGGGGCACTGCACAGGAGGCACCACTACTGGGGGCACTGTATAAAGAGTACTGCATAGGAGGGATCACTACTGGGGGCCTGCATAAGGGCGACCACTACTGGGGGCACTGTATAAGGGGCACTACTGGGGGCCTGCATAAGAGGGACCACTCCTGGGGCACTGCATTGGGGGGCCACTACTGGGGGCACGGAATAGGGAGGACCACTATGGGGCACTGTATAAGGGGCACTGCATAGGGGGGTCACTAATGGGGGCCTGCATAAGGGGGACCACTACTGGACGCACTGTAAAAAGGGCACTACTGGGGGCCTGCATAAGGGGACCACTCCTGGGGGCACTACATAGGGGCATCACTACTGGGGGCCTGTATAAGGGTGACCACTACTGGGGGCACTGTATAAGGGGCACTAATGGAGGCCTGCATAAGGGGGACCACTACTGGGGACCTTCATAAGGGGGACCACTACTGGGGGCACTGTCTAAGGGGCACTACTGGGGGCCTGCATAAGGGGGACCACTACTGGGGACACTGTATAAGGGAAACTAATGGGGGGCTGCATAAGGGGGACCACTACTGGGGGTACTGTATAAGGGCCCTACTGGGGCCTGCATAAGAGGGACCACTACTGGGGGCACTGCATAGGGGAGACTGCATTAAGGTGCATATGGAATGGAAAGGACTGTTCACAGAGTGACGAGAAAGGGGTGTGTGTCATGTTGACACACCCCATTTTTCAGTGACCATGCACACATGTGGAGGGGGGGGCAGGGTGGTTCCATTTTTCAATTTGCCCTGGGCTCCAAATAACCTAGTGACGTCACTGTTGTTGTCATGTTGCTTTTTCTTTTTGCCACTGATTTGCCAGTTTCTAATCACTATTCACATTTCATAGAGTACAATTTTTTTATGCTGCTGAACTATATTGTGGGCCAAATGAAGGTGCTAAATCCTGTATCTACAGTCTTAGGGGTATATTTACTAAAGGTCGATTTTGGCTTTTTGGTGTATTTATAAGTGATTTTCTGTGTGATGTGCAAATCAGGAATTTACTAAAGGAAAAATTTACTATAAAGTCAAATCCCAACCAAAATCGACCATCGACCAAATATCGTTACTTTCACATAGACCATTACAGAATTCTGTCATTTACTAACAGTCGGATTGAAAATCAGTTTAAAATCAAAAGAAAAATCCCTAAATAAATAGATTATTAAAAAGCCTTTCTATTGTGCTCTCTGGCACTGCCGGATCACGGTCTGGACTAATCCATTTAGGAACATACTCCTCGACCTCTCCAACGGCTGCCCTTTAATGTGACTTCAACTCCACTAAGTCCGGGACCTCATGTAAGCACTCCCTGTCCGCTATGCCGCTCTACTTACAGGGGAATGTAATCTTCGTCATCCAATTTATCCACAGTGCTCTTTTTCTATGTAACTTCTATCCACTGTTCTGACAGGCAAGAGGGGAAAGGGTCGCAGAGTAAGACTCCCCGAAATCCATGAGACTGTACCTCCCAACAGAATTTGCGCTCCTATCTATCCATTTCCCATAGTACGGACCCCTCTGAGGCTCCGCAAGGGGCCATCTCCAGCCCCTCAAAGCCCATGGTTGCTGCTCCTACCCCAGTCGATATTCAAGATCATATGCCTCAACTACAGGGTGAAATCACTGAGATATTGTCCCATGTGAAGTCACTCCCTTCGAAGCAGGAAATGCAAGAGCTTGAATCTCAGCTCCATGAGTCTCTGCAAACACAGATCTCTCTAGTACAAGCTGATGTCACCCATCTAGGTTCCCGTGTACTCACTAAGGAAGAGGACAGAGACACTGTACACTCGCAACTATCCCTGCTTCATGAGACGATCACGCAACCGTCCTTGGACATAAGGGCCATGAAAAACAAGCTGGATGACTTGTACAATAGGGGCCGCAGAACAATATTAGAATCCGAGGCCTTCCAGAAGATATTCCTCCTTCGGGCCTCATAGATGTCCTTAATAAGATCTTCGGGGAAATCCTTGATTTGGACCCAAACTATTCCATTGAATTCAATAGAGCCCATAGAGCCCTCCATCTGAAGGGTCCAGTGTCAAAACGTCCACGCGATGTGATATGCAGGATTCATTACTTCTCGCAGAAAGAAGACATCCTTCGCAAGACCCACAACTTGGAAGATGTAGAATTTAATGGTACTCGCCTGCAGATATTTCAGGATCTGTCGTGGCGTACTTTTCAGCAGCATAGATTATTGAAGCCCCTTACAGAAGCGCTTCACAAGAAGGACATTAAAAATAGATGGGGATTCCCACATTCTCTTCAGGTTTCACACAATGGCGGTCTTCGCAATCTCAAGACTCCCTCGGATCTTCCTGATTTCTGTTCAGCTTTGGGACTAGAAGCTATAACTCTTCCTGATTGGCAGGCTCTTTCTATTCCCAATATATTGCCTCCCAACCTTCCGAGAAGAGCCCGCTGGAACAAGTTCAGCACCCCAAGAAGAAGTCTAGGGGAGAAGCTTCCCCTCGCGAGACTGACCCCCTGTGAACTACTGCTAGTTTGCCGTATATTTTTTGCTCTATAACTTTACTGCATCTTCTTATATTTTTGTATATCTTGATGTTATTATTGTGAGTCAAACTGGTCCTTAGGGCCTGATTCAGACCCACTCGCGAGCGGCTGTCCGCTCGCAAGTGGGTCGATGTTATGGACTGAGCATGCGCACGACGGAGGGAGCTCCATCATGCGCATGCGCCAGACGCGACGAGCGAAGGAAAGTCCTTCGCTCGTTGTGTCTGATCAAAGGGGGTGTGCTGTCGATGTTGATTGACAGCACGCCCCCTTTGGTAGGCGTGCCTCCCTGACGGGGGCGTTCCCACGGGAACGCCTCCCATCAGAAGCCGGCCAACTGACATCACTAGTGATGTCAGTGGGAGTGATTTTGGCTCTGATAGAGCCAAAATCACTCCGGAGCTTGCGGTTGAAAACCTCAACCGCAGGCTCCGGCTCGCAATTTCGATGGTCGCGATGGTCTCGACCATCGCTGCCATCAAAATGCACGCTCGTATAGCCTGTGGGTGGTGACCCACAGCTATACGAGCATCCAGAAGGACGCTCCATTTTCATGGAGGCCAGCCCTCATTCAGAGCGTGCGCTCTGCTCAGAGCGTACGGCTCTGAATGAGGGCCTTAGTCTGTTAATCACCAGGACTAGCCATTAGAGCGAATATCTATTATTTGTATTGAATTTTGTCGGCAGTACTCACTGGTCCTGCTGTCCCTCGTTTCTAATTTCCTTATATGGGTTCTCACCTAATTATGCCGCTGCTCCGGGCATGTTCCCTTTTCGCCAGTGTTGCCCCTCTTTTAGATTATTAGGGCAATCTCTCCCTAGTGGAGGATTGTTCTCTTCTGGAGTTACGTTTAGTTTCAGATATTTAGCAGTTAGCACTGTTATTTTTCTTATTGCTAATTTGTTATTGTCCAGGATGATGAAGTTATTGCCCCCTAGTGTGCCCCCCACCGCAAAAATTTTTTTTTCCATGACATGGGCACCCTGGTGGTCCCCTTCTTGTCCGGATGCAGTTTTTCTAGGCTGTTTTTATGTATATCTCAAATTGTATTTTCTTTTTATGATTTGTTTTTCTATAATTTTTTGGGTTTTACCCTTTTTTCTTCTACTTTTTTTTTCTTTTTTAATTTAGCTCCGGTCCCCTACAGCGTTTTATTTGTGTCCTTCTTTTTAATCTATAGCTACCTCCCTTAGAATAATTTCTATTAATGGCAGGGGGCTAAATGTCCCTGAAAAACGGGCTCAGGCCCTACGTTCCTTTCATGCCGAAAGGGCAGACATCATTCTGGTACAAGAGACCCATTTCCGCCATTCTGATTCTGCCTCTCGCCTTAGCAATCGGTTCTTCCCTACAATTCATTATTGCAATTGCACACAATCTAAATCTAAGGGAGTGGTGATTTTGTTCGCTAAACATCTTCCTGTGTCTAATGTGGTTGCCCATAGATTGAAGGAGGGGAGGTGTTTGCTAGTTAAATGCACTGTATTTACCCAAGTATTTGCCATTGTCAATATCTATGCCCCTAACCAGGGTCAGCCAGCCTTCCTCGGAAAGATATTTGATAGAGTCGCCTCTTTTTAAGAAGGTATCCTGGTGGTTGGCGGGGACTTGAATTGGACCCTAGACCACCAAGTAGATGTGTCCTCTGGTTCTGCTGCCTTCCCAGTTCGCACGTTACATAAGGTAAGCTGTCCGATGTTTGGCGTATCCTTCACCCCACAGATAGAGACTTTACTCACTTCTCACACCCACATCAGTCCTATTCAAGGATAGATTGTTTATTGTTAGGCCATAAATCTCTTCATTTAGTGCGGGATGCCTCCATAGGTCCGATGATTTGGTCAGACCATGCTCCAGTCCTGTTGGATCTTTCTCTGGGGCTCTCTGAGCCATTTTGTAGAACTTGGTGTTTCAATGAATCCCTACTGAATGATCCCTATTTAAATCCCAACTTGCAGAGGCTATTGATGGGTAAATTGAGTATAATGTAACCCGTGATGTGTCAGGGCTTACTATTTGGGAAGCACATAAATGTGTTATTAGGGGGAAATGCATTCAGCTGGGTTCTTACTTGAAAAAACAAAGAGTTCACCAGGTGGAGGATTTGTTGCAGAAGATACAGAATTTGGAGTCTACCCATAAGGCCTCCCTCTCTTCTGCTATTTATGTGGAGCTGGCTGCTGCACGCATGGCATTGAATACGCTCCTCCTTGATAAAGTTAAATACTCTTTTAGGAAATGCCATAGCAGATATTATAAATGGGGCAACAAACCCGGGAAAATGTTAGCCTATACCTTCTATTAAGGATGGAGCGGGTCTGGCTCTTCACAACACCAACAAGATTGCAGCAGCATTCTGTTCCTTTTACTCTTCTCTTTACAATCTCCCTACTTCAACATCCTACCCCAATCCATTGGTGAGACAGAGGGCCATTAATGACTATCTTGTTAGAGTAGGGTTCCCACGGCTGGCTGAACTTGAGTGTGAGGAGTTGGAGAGGCCTTTCACCATGCTTGAATTAGAGGAGGCTATCAAATCTACCCCTACTGGGAAGAGCCCAGGCCCCGATGGTTTTACTACAGCCTATTACAAGGCCTTTAAGGATAGACTACTCCCATTGCTACTGGAGGCCTTTAACATGGACTCTGAACAGTCCCCTTTCTCTAGCCCATCCCTAGAGGCCCACATTACAGTGATCCCTATGGAGGGCAAGGATGATTTGTCCCTTTGTCCCAGCTACCGGATGATTTCCCTCCTCAATGTTGATATGAAACTCTTTGCAAAACTTCTTGCAAATAAACTAAAAGTTTCCTCCCGTCTATTAAACACAGCGATCAGGTTGGATATGTTCCGGGTCGAGATGCTCGGGACAACACCTCTAAGATCCTTGCCCTTATTCATCATATCTCTACATTTAAGGTCCCAGCTATATTATTGTCCACTGATGCCGAGAAGGCATTTGATCGCATTGACTGGGGTTTCATGGCCGATGTGCTGGGACATATGGGACTGGGTCCTGTCTTCTTTCAACGTATCCTCTCCCTTTACCACTCCCCGACAGCCAGGATTAAAGTCAACAGTTTCCTCTCTGAGTCCTTTGTTATTAACAACGGTACCAGACAGGGCTGTCCACTGTCACCCCTGATTTTTGTCCTCTGTATGGAGGCCTTGGCAAGGTCTATTAGGCTAAACCCCAATATTTCTGGTTTTGTTCTACAGGATCAGGAATATAAATTGGCCATCTTCGCTGATGATTTACTGGCCAATATCACTTCCCTGATTGCTTCCCTACCCAATCTCATAGAAGAGTTTAGGCTATTTGGTGACCTGTCTAATTTTAAGGTTAACTATACCAATTCAGTTGCCCTAAATATTTCTTCTCTGCCTCAAATGATAGCAAGACTTAAATCTGCTTTTCCCTTTGCCTGGCATGCCTCTCAATTAAAATATCTCTGAGTTGTCATTACTAGAGACCTTGGTCATTTGTTGAAGCTAATTTCACTCCCCTTTTAGCCAGAATATGTACAGATTTGCGATCTTGGAGAGCTAGACCCTTTTCATGGTTCGGGAGATTAGGCCTTTTAAAAATGAATACTCTTCCAAAGATTCTGTATCTTCTGCAAACTTTACCTATTAAGATACCCCAGCGATACTCAGGCCCTTATTAGGGACTTTGTGTGGGGAGGGGGGAGACCCCGTCTTAAAATAAATCTGCTCTACAGGACAACAAATAGAGGTGGCCTCCGGCTTTCCAATATCCAGGGGTATTACCATGCATGCTTCCTGACTACAATACTTGAATGGTCTAGAACTGATACTCCGAAGCAATGGGTTCAAGTAGAAAAACAGGCTTTAACTATCCCTATTTTCATAGCCCCATGGCTCCCTTCCAACCCAGCTCTTCCCATCCTACCATTGGCCCTACGCTATCCTGTTGGAGGTCTCTCCGTAAGAGTCCCTCCATCTTGTCTACGACTTCCCCATACTTGACTTTTCTTTCGAATGTTAATTTTCTCCCTGGACAGGATCTTAAAGGTTTTTGTTGCTGGTTCGATGCGGGTCTCTTTCGAATCGGACAGCTGGTGAGTGGGGGCAAGATTGCATCATTTGCTGATATACAGAGCAAATGGAACAGACCTCAGGGAGAATACTGGCAATATCTTCATGTGCACCATTTCCTCCACTCTCTTAGCTCCTCCAACACCTCTCATGCCACTCTAATGCCTTTCGAACTCCTATGTGCTGGCCCCTCTGCTCCTTCTCATACCATTTTGCTGATATACAATTTTCTCTCAGAAGATGCGAGTCTCCTTCTTCCAGATTTCACTAGAACTTGGGATCTGGAGTTGGGTAGGAATATGGGGGAGGCCAACTGGGCTAAAATATTTAATTTTGCACGTTTGCACATCTAGCGTTGGTGTTCGGGAGACCCAGTACAAGTTAATATCCCGTTGGTATAGGTGCCCAGATACTGTTTCCAAGATGGGGATTGGCCTGCCCAATATTTGCTGGCAGTGTTCCAATGCCCCTGGCAACCCGTTTCACATATGTTGGCAATGCACCCTTGCCCACCCATTTTGGTCAGAGGTTCTTAGACTTTCCACTATTATTATAGGAGAACCGGTTCCTTCTGACTCGTTGTTTTGGTTATTCCATCTGTCCCCTGTCCCTACCTCGAGATATAAAAAATCCCTGTTATGTCACCTAAACAACGCTGCTAAGTCAGTCATACCTGTAAGGTGGCGCTCCTCTTCTCCTCCCACAGTTAGGGACTGGTTTACTAAAATTGATTTCTATATGGACATGGAAGAAACTATCCAGTTTTCAGGGGTACTTGGTACCGCTGGTTGGAGTTCAAGGACTCGGGGACCTATGGGGATATTATCGCATCTCACCCCTCCTAACACCTCCTTTGTGGATCCTTCTGGTCCTTGGCCAATTGGTTTGGGCAATGATTTGGTTCTCTTGAACTATGCGGACTGCAATTTTCTTTCTCTTTTGTTCTCTGTGGGATTTGGAGCTGTCACCCGCCCCCCCCCTTTTTTTTTTTTTTTGCTCTGGTTTTGTTTTGATTTATTTAGAAACTATATTGTATGACTGTGATTTTTTTTATCTTTGTTTAGATGTTTGTACTTTCTATGTGTCTGTTGATTGATATATACAGCCAAAATTGTTTTTGTAAATTTGTTTATTACAAACTAATAAAAATCTATTTGCACTAAAAAGCAGGTGATTTGGTATACTATTGGTAGTAACTTGATTATGATGGCTATAAATGTGGACACAAGCACTGTGGCATGCACGTTAACCCCTGACACCTCCTAAAGTGCTGTGTATAGAGCGCCTTTGCAGGGCCATCCTGGATTTGACACAGCATCAGTTGTCTGGAAAACGCTTCACACACTGGAATTTGTCACATTTTAAATGCCCAATGGAATTCACTGCATAAAACTGCTGCCTGCCATATGGCCCACTTTGTTCTTGCAGATGTATATTGGGACAGCGACCAAATAACTCCTCAAAGTTAGAACACAAGGAGTTTACCAACTTGCAATACTCCTCAAAGTTAAACTTGACATTGCAGACAGATTAGTTTTGCCAGGTTGAGAGTCCTTCCCCAAATCGAAGTCTTGGCCCTCTTCCTCCTCTATCACACTATCCTCACCAACTGGATCCCTCTCCTCCACCTCCCTATCCTTTTCTGCCCTTCTCCTGGCAGCCTCCATAACAGGTTGGGTACGGGTAATGGCGGCAGTCAGAATCCCGGTAGGATGATCCCAACAGTGGAATTCCTGACACATGCTGGTAAGTATCCTAACCCTTCCCTTAACCCACCTTTCCCGTAGACTCACCCTAACCCTCCTCTCCTGCAGCCTAACCCTAAATATTCCCCCCCAAGCAAATCAACCATTTTCATTTGATTTTGAAATCGATTTCAACATTGAATGTTAGTAAATGAGAGATTTGGTCAGTGATTTATACAGTCGATTTTAAGTCGATTTCAGTTGATTATAATCGACCTAAAATACGACTCAAAAATTGGCCTGTAAATACACCCCTGAGTGTGTATTAACTATGGCATAAGTAATACTCTACTCTACACTGCCCAGCTGGTCAGCTGCATATTTTACATAGTGAATCTAAGACTGTGTGGGTTTGTCCTGCCTCTTGAATATAAAGAAACAGCTGAGTCTGTTGAATTTTATTTATTTTATCAGCCACAGATCAGTCTGTTATCTTTTATTAGTATACTATCCTGTCAATCATCACCTGATAAGTTATCGCTTCTCCAAGGTTAATTCCTGTTGACAGTGAAGTACCGGTGATCATACAGAATTCCATGGGAACCAGGGTTGATCAGTTCTGGTAGCTTAGGTAGTGTACAAGACTAGGGGCGGGATGCATGGCCCATAAAATGCAATGCAATGCATCCCGCCGCTCTTCGCATGCATGCTGGCGTACATTACACTGGTATGCATGATAGAATGTGCAAAGGAACACTCGGTAAGACCCAGATGTCCCTCTGGCGTTCTTCTGTGCATGCACAAAAGGATGCAAGTGCTACAGGGAGTGCTAGAAAACCTCTCACAGCACTCTCCCAATAGAAGCCCATAGGCTTCAGGGAACCCACCGCAACCAAGCCCCGGAGTGCATCGCATTCCGGAACTTGGTGCATATGAGTAATGTGGTCAAACCCGCATTTTGGGGGTTTGACCTCATTTCTCCCTTTGCTGCATCCCGCCCTAGGACAACAATGGGTCTAGGATTGACCACTGAGCCTTGGAGAATTCTTATTGAAAGAGGGATGGTGGAAGATGAGATTTGTTAAAAGAAGCGCAGATTAGTGATTAGCCATGTATGACAGTATTAGAATTGCAAAGAGAATAGAGTGTTTGGAGGAGCAGGGAATGGTGAACTATGTTGAAGACAAAGGAGAGCTTAAGGTGTAGGAAGGAAGGTCATCATTTTATTTGGCTGATAGGAAAACAATGGTTTGTGAAGGCACTTTCTGTGGCTTGTGCCGGATGAAAGCCATATAGAGGATGTACTAATTAAACATTTTTTTAATAGTTTCTGGTGCCCATCCTAATCATCTATTTCCAGTTTCCACTCCATCGGGGAATCCTGTAATTGATTCTACCGTCTCTGATGTTGAAAAAATCTTGAGATACCTCATGATGTTTTCATTAAAAACACAATTTTTCATAAGACATCAAAGGGCATCGCTAACCAGAACCTCCGTTACACTACATCCAGGAGATATATCATAGTTCTCATCCTGAAGCATCACATTCAAAACGCAAGATTTACTAAGCAGCAGGTTTGAAGGGGTCTAGGAACCAATGAAACCCGGCACAGATTGAGGGTGGGTTCTATGTCAAAACTACAGTATATACTAAAGGTAGTTTCGGCCAAGAACCTGCTGTTGATCCCCATCTGATCCCCTTGGATTTCAAACCCACCATATAAAATGTTCCACCATAGCGTCTTCTCTCAGACATGCTCCTCATTTCAGTGATTCATATAGATTGTCATTCCATTGTGAGATAAATCAGGGAGTATCTGTAAACTTCCTAAGAGTATCAGCTCTTCAACTAAATGTTAATGGTGGCAGGATTTTATGTTTAATAGACAGTACGAGAAAGATGTTTTGTTGCTTTCATCAGTTTTAGGCAAACCAGGTGGTATTGTGCAGAATATCCCTTTCACCCCTTCCCCAAATATGGACAAGATGAACTACTAATAGTACCTATACTACTAATACTCAGCTTTCTTGATATATAAAAGCAGCAAACAAGTGTATTGTACTGAACCAATTTTGTGTATTGTGTATTTATCGAATTATAATTGAATCCCTTATAGTCAGAGCTTAAGTTTAATTTCAACAGCCCATCCATTTCAGTGGTGATTCCAGTATGGGCACAAGTAATGTTGGTGGAGAGCGCTCTGTGCTGTCTCTGAGCTGCATGGACCCCAGCGCAGCTTGTCCACGCAACTTCAAGTTCCGCCCCAAAGTGGAAGGACGTGCAGCTTGGTGTTGTGAGGTTCTGATTTTGTTGTGGACCAAGGGTGGTGATAGGACCAGACACAGAAGCAGACTTAAATGAAAAAGTGGAGTTTTTAATAAGTGATTTAGAAGACATGGGAAATAGCAAATAAAAAAATGTCCAGGTATAGCACTAAAGTGCACTTGATAACTGTAGTGGGGGTTAATGAGAGAATATCCAGATAGTGACAGTCAGGAACAGTCCAGTATAGAAGTATGGTGAGCTGTAACAGAATGCAGGTATGATGAGCTGCAGCTGAATGCAGGTATGATGAGCTGTAGCTGAATGCAGGTATAATGAGCTGTAACTGAATGCAGGTATGGTGAGCTATAACAAATGCAGGCAGAGGTAGTGAAGTCCAGCTGGGAGTGAAAGGAGGCAAGCTGCAGGGAAACAGCAGGTTCAGGTACTCAGGCAGGTGAGAAGGTATATGGAGGGTGCAGGGTAAGTCCAGCAGGTTGGAGCAGGCAAGGTTCAGGCTAGGAGCGTTTACAAGCAGGCAGGTAAGGCACAGGTACTCTGTCTCAGCCACAGCTGGAAACACATTGCACTGGCAAAGAAAGGAAGGCTCTGGACCTTCCTAAATACTCAGTGCCACGTTGTGACTGGCTGGAATGAGCACATGACCTACCAGGATTGGACAGCTGGAATCACATGGCCGCAGGCAAGATGGCGGTGCCCATGCCAACAGAACGGAAACACAGCCAGACCTCACCAGGCCTAGTGACAATGTGCCCGCACAGAAACACGCGCAGCCAATGCCCCTCGCCAAACACCAGCACCACTGCCAGACATCCCCCGCCATAACGACCTCACAGGTAATACCCGATGACTACCATGCCGAGCAACCCTGGCCGTGACAGGTGTCTCTCCTTCATGGAGAGTGTGAGCAATGCCAGAGATCTTGAAGGTCACCACCACTCATCACACTATGTACTCCACTGCCGCCAGTGTGTACTATCACAGGTGTGTGCTTCACTATACAGCACACCACTTGTATTAACACTGACACATTCCTGGCTGCATCTGTTGAACCTGCTACATACATTATGTACCTACTACATTAACCCAATGTTATCCTGCAACCCCTTCTGCCTGGTTAATAATCCACAAACTGGTTAAATTATTAATCATTTGGACTGACGTCCATCACACACCACTGCCACCTATATCAACACCTATAGGTTCTGCCAATAATGAAATCATAAACTTGGCTGTGTAGGAAGGCATGGAGCCCAGTGCTGTGGTCAGAGCCTGGTCAAGGTTTTGTGTCAGTCTCTGTTCATGGGATATGGATTCTGAATTTGAGAAGTTCATCTGTGATGCTTGACTATCACTTTCAGTCTTCATCTTCTTTGTAGTAAAATCTGAGGTATAAGAACAGAGACAGATGTAGAGGGAGGGAAGAAATTAGCAATGCTGTGGAGCTCCATTCATCCATTTATTTCAATGGCCTATATATTTCAATGGGGTATATACATGTGACACACCACCCAATTGAAATTTAATGGAGCCGTCATCAGTGGGAAAAAATACACACATATATATATATATATATATATATATATATATATATATATATTATACTGTCATTTAATACATTTGGCATCTTTCATTTGTTTTGTTGAATAAAAAAATGGTGGCAAATTGTCATATACTCAATTGAAAATTAAACATTTCAGAAAGTAGAGCCAGCACTGGATTTATAGAAATGAAATACAATATTTGTCTTAAAGCAAGATTGTACTAAGGATCTACTGGATTGCCATCTATGGTCCCCTGTTCAAGCAACTAAGCTTAACTGAAATGATTGCTATCATAGCTGCTCAGCTGCTGGAGCCCTGAGCCCATCTGTTTATTGCTTTTGCAATCACTGTGCCTGATTCATCAGCAGGAGCAAATGCAATTGCAACTGCAATCGCTTATGGATTGCAGTTGCTAAAATATGCTACTGCCTGCCAGAGCACAGGCGACATAAAGATGCCCACTGCTGCCTTCTCATATCCATCCAATGTCGCACTCCTGCATAGACATCGGTACCATCAACACACATCAAGCAGTCACGCAGCATGTACGGTGAGTCTGACCAGCCGCAACCACTGCAACTCTCCTCATGCGCAGAAAGGTCTTGTACTGCGACTGCAATCACTATGGCTAATTTATACACGACCATAAAACGGCATTAAAACAGTCAGATATACCTGCATTTACTTAACCACCAACCCCGTTACCGCCCCCAAACGCTGACCACATGACACTCCTTTTGCGAATGGATAGTGACTCGTGCGCAGTGAGACTTACACGCATACGCAATGGCAAATAATCGCTCGTAATGCGTAAACATCGGCGTTGAGTCCGCTGCTGAATCAGGGCCTGATTCAGAGCCGCTCGTAAGCGGCCACTCATTCGCTCCGAGCGATGTTCACACATCTGCGCATGCATATGGGTCATAATGCGCATGCGCCAACCAGTTATTGTGGTCGGAAATCGAGCGCTCGCAAAATAGCGAGTGCCTGCTAATTTGAGTGACAGGATGAGGCGTTTGTGGGTGGTAACAGGGGAAGGTGCTTGAAAACTGGGAGTGGTGATCCGAAAGCAGGCGTGCCAAACGGTCAAAACGGGCGTTTTAAGGGTGTGCATAATTAACAAAGCAGCGTCATCGACCACGTCACTTGGTTGTCTCTTAGCCTGAACTGTTTGCATGATTGCGGTAGGAAAATCCAACCACAAGCACTGCAAGCAGTTCAGATGCCTTTCGATGTACTCGATTAATCAAATAAATAGCGAAGATGACGTAGGATGCGAGCGGCCAGGGGGCGTCTTTACAAAATAGTGAGCGCATGTTTTGTTCGCTCGCTCAGACATAGACGCATCAACAGACCGCAAAGAGCGAGTGCTTAATTTAAATAGCCGGCCCCTTTTTCTGAACGAGCGAGCGCAAATAGCGTCCGGCTCTGAATCAGGCCCTCTGGCCCACTGTTCAAGTGCTGGACCCACTTAGACCAGCTGTCAGAGTGTTCTCATGGCCAATGGTGACAGCTCACATAGTAATTTTCCTTGGGTAATATCAACTGCTTAAGCTCACCCAAAATCTTTCCATCCCCTCGTACTGTATTTTTCATTCTTTCAATCTTATTTATTGCCCTCTCTCTCTATGGACCTCATTCAGAGTCGGTCGTAAGTGGCCGCTCAGTCGTACGCCTAACAACCGCAAAACTGAAAAAGGAAGCGATCGCACGGCCGGTCGGTCGCAACCAAAGTGACGCCCATACATGAACAATGCACCTCCTCTAGCTAGCGAGTGATAGCAGCTAGCGAGCGAGTCAATCGTTGTCAGTCATTGTCAGTCGCTGTATGTTAATTTTCTTCTGATGGTTGCGGCCGCTTGTGTTGTGTGCAAATTACTCCCAAAAATTACCAAAAAAACGCATAGAATAAGCCATCCCCAGAAATGTATTTATTCTTATTATTCGCTAATGCAAATGCAGCTGAATCAATTACAAGCCAATTAGCAGTGTTATTAGCTACAACAAACGATTATTAGCTGCTTGCATTGTGTGGCTCAAAATAGAAACATCACTCCGAACATCAGTAACATTCGATAGTATCAATTGTACTCTTGGGCTTGAGAGAGCACATACCCAACCTCAAGCTGTACGTTTAACTACTTCCGGCCTTCTATGTCGATCGTAGCAGGAGATTTTGTACGCCCCTGAAACGCCCTGAAAACTGTGAGGAACGCCTGCATTTTTAGACCACCACCCCCGTCACCACCCACAAACGGCCTTTCATGTCAATCAACTCTCAGGAGCCACTTCCTGCTCGTAAGCCGTACGATCGACAGCATTTTGGATTGCAAGGTCTCGTACGCACATGCGCACAACTAACCGTACGCATGCATGGTTTGGAAACATCGGATGCGTACGACCGAGCGGCCGCTTACGGCCGACTCTGAATGAGGTCCTATTTCCTGTGCATTCAGGAAAATATCATCTATTCATGATCTCATTTCAAAATTCCTCATCCTACTTACTCCATCTAAAGGGCCTATTTATCAATGAGTTGTGTATGATAAATGGCGCTCCAGCCAATCAGCTACCCTTTCCCAATTTTCATTTTTCAAACAGATAACAGTTGGGAGCTGATTGGCTGGAGCACCATTATCATAGGCAACTAATTTTATCACTCGTTGTGAATGATAACACTCGTTGATAAATGAGGCCCTGAGTGAGAGTAAGAGCTGCACCATCTGAGAATCTACCCTCTCCTTGTAATAATTTCACACCATCTACAGTATCTATTTTATCCACTATAGTTTTGTGTTGCTGTCATTTATAGCCCCCTGGGTCTAGTTTCCCGCCTCCCTGACAACTTTGCTGACCTTCCTCACTTATTTCCTATCCTTTGACCTACCTAATGTCATACTAGATGATTACAGTATCCCCACTGACATCCCCACTATGACTATTGCAAAAAAATGTAATTAGCTTATGGACTTTGTATCCCACCCATGGGCTATGTATTTACCTCCTTCTACTGCACCTCTACTGCATTACCGTCACCGTAGCCCCGCCCATTGCTTTACAGTGCCTGCAACATCGGCACTGCATAGTGTGGGTGGGGCCATGATGATGCAATCGAGCCACAACGCCACCCTTCACCACCCACCTATTGGCATGCCATGCCACTCTGCTGTGACAAGGAAACCGACCTGGCTGCCCCCAGCCAGCCAGAACGTCGGTAAGTACGGGTAACGGGCCATTACGTGATGATGAACAAAACCCCTGAATCACTTGTCTTTTTGAATTAGTAGAACCTTTAGTTGTATCTACTGGAAGCTGAAAGTGAAACAATAAAATCCCCATTTTACATTCCATGATTTTAGACTTTTTCTTCATACCCCCTCATTCTCTAGTGCATTCCAAGAGTCAGCATACTAAGGGGTAAATTTACTAAAGTGAGAGTTATTAGAAGTAAGTTTTAAAAGTGATGTTGCCCATAGCAACCAATCAGATTCTACTTAACACTTAACTAACACCTTCTAGAAGATAATAGATATAATCTGATTGGTTGCTAAGGGCAACATCACTTTTAAAACTCACTTCTCAAAACTCTCACTTTAGTAAATTTACCCCTAAGAATATAAATAAATCTATATGTACTCGGCAGAAGTAAATCTTTGCAAGCTACAGTATAGATTAAAAAAAATTCTAAACCATACACAACCACACGTCTCTAAAACACACACTTTTATTTATATAAAGCAATCTTGTTGAAGAGTTTTTGATTGACGCCAGATTTTTTGGACACATTTATTTTTCTTTAAATCTATTACAGCTCCTCCCACATAACACTTTCTGTCCTAATAATAGCATATTCGTACCAATTGAACCTATAAACAAAAGAAAATATTTTTCTTGCTTAGCAGCCTAAATTAAAAACCTCACAGTATTCTTCCCATTCTTAAAATGTGCAGGGTTGTGGTTGTGTTGCTGACAGTGTGGATGTGCAGATGCCACCATATGGGTTTCGGAAATCTAGATACACTGATGATTCCCTGCACATGTAGGAGACAGTCTGTATTGTTGGCAGTCTCCCTAAGCAGAAACAAGCACAGCTTAGCAAAAGAGAGCAGATGGGACTAGATCTGGTGCCAGAGGAGCAGTGAATTAAAGGTTATACCCACCAGGTTTGATGCAGTGCCAGTCTGAATTGGTACAGAAGTTTCAGCCCACCTGCTTACTGGCCTTGTGACATCTGCCTAATTTTTCTTACTCATTTACGTTCAGCAAGCAAAACAGTCATTTCATAAGCAAGACTCTAATAAACAGAATTACAATGATAGAAAAGAGCTTACTTGAAAATCTATAAACCCGTTAATTATCTTAATTTGATGTTGTTAAGTTTACACAGTATTAAAATAAACGTCTGTCTATAGATAAAGTTATTTCGCCATTCAATTATACGGCAAATATTTATGTTTTGCCCTTTTTATGCATGTTTTTTTCTTATTCATGTATCGGTGTAACCATGGTTTTATTTTTGTTTTGCCCCTGTTTTCATTTCAGTTTGCCTTTAACAGAAATGAAATAGTTGTTTTGTGTAATTTTCAGCGAGCAGAAAGCATGGCATAAACATTTTATAATAGATATGTAAGTGAAATACAAAAATAATTGCATAACATAACTTAATGCATCAATAAGTAAGTAGAGAAATTGCATTAACACGAGTAAAAAGGTAACATAAATCTAGTCTATTGGGCCTGATTCAGCTCTGTATGCGGCCACATTCGAAATGCGTATATGGTAATGAGACTATACGCAGGTCTTCAGGTATACGCATGGCGCTGCCCGCTGTTTTTCAGTTTTCAGCCATCATCATTAGTATCAGCACTGACACATGCCCTATGCTGGGTGCTAGAGATCTGTCTGAACAGACATCCCCACGGCATATGCATGAATCATAATAGGACACAACACTGGCTACACGCCCACAACACTGTCATGACACGGCCAATAGACAGTTTTCTTCTGTGCGTATGCAGGTGCGCAGAGAAAGGGGGCTGGTGAGTACTAAATTACCCGGGCCTGGGTCTCTTGGAGGGGCCATGTGGGGAACACAGGCACCCAAAACACTAATTTCACCTATGGAGAGATGCAGTTTGCTAAGATTCGCTAGATGTGGGTGCATACGGAGCTGGGTGTGAATCGGCCCCTTATGTGAATGCAACAGCTAAGTTTAAGGATGTTGCCACAACGGCATTTTGAACATTAGCGCTCAGCTAGCTAGAAAATCACTATAATACCACATTAGCTGGTGCTGGCACATTACAGAGAGAGGAGAGCACTCATCCCCTGTCACACTGATGGCACTACTAATCGCTCATTTATAATAGGGGAAGAGAGTTACCCACCTCATCATGACAGCCCTTTTAAATTTGAGAGGGGATGTAGTTAATTCACCTACAATCGGGATGCCGGCTGCTGGAATACCATCCAAATACTGAACTGCGGCCACAAGACCAGCGCCGGAATCCCGACATGAGTGGAGATGCCGACGCCGGCATCCCGACAGCCGGCATCCCAATTGTAAGTACAGCGGGCGCCGTTAGCTGTTAGCCGCGAGGGGGGGAGGGTTAGGTTTAAGCATCACGGGGAGGTTAGGGTTAGTGCTGCAGGAGGGGGGAGGTTAGGGTTAGGCTGCGGACAGGAGGGGTTAGGGTTAGGCACCACGGTGGGGGGGTTAGGGTTAGGCACTAAGGTGGTAGAGTTAAGTTTGGCACTAAAGGGGGAGGGTTGGGTTTATGCATCACGGGGAGGTTAGGGTTAGGCTACGGGAGGGTGGAGGTTAGGGTTAGGCTGTGGACAGGAGGGGTTAGGGTTAGGCACCACAGGGGGGGATTAGGCTTAAGGGGGTAAAGTTAGGTTTGGCACTAAAGGGGGATGGTTAGGTTTAGGCATCACGGGGAGGTTAGGGTTAGGCTGCGGGAGGGTGGAGGTTAGGGTTAGGCTGTGGACAGGAGGGGTTAGGGTTAGGCACCACAGGGAGGGTTAGACACTAAGGGGGTAAAGTTAGGTTTGGCACTAAAGGGGGAGGGTTAGGTTTAGGTACTAACCGGGAGGGTTAGGGTGCGGTGTAGGGAGGGTTAGGATACAGAAAAGGATGGTTAGGGGGTTAAGGAGGGAGGATTAAAGTACTTACTGTGCCCCTGTCAGGATTCACTGCATTGGGATGCCGCTGTCGGTCTTTTGACAGACGGCATCCCGAGTGCCGGGCTCCCATAACCAACCCTTTGAGAGCTATGAGCGCTAGCACTTTTCTTTACCACCATTTAGGTTGAGAAGCCCTGTATCGTTTGAAACCTGGCTAATGTAGCTTTGTCTGAATCCAATAGATTTTCCATGAGATTTATTATATTTATATTTTAATGACAGACTCCTCTCAGAGCATGATGAGAGCGGGGGACACATTATCCCAATTTATCTGTTCCTAGATACCATTCAGTGAGATGGCTGCTACTGTTTGGCCTGTATAAGAAGCGGAATTTGAGGCGTGATCTGGGACATGGAAATGTTAATATCACCTTTGACATCGATTTGTCTTTCTGTTGTATGGCATCAAGTACAGGAAACCATGGACTCACAGAGATACATTGTGGGGAACTGAATCAGACGTTCCATAGCTTGCTCTGCCAGATTATTATAATATTAACCAGACTCTGGCAGAAAAAGACTGACAATGAACACTCCAACAGACAAGATATCTACTTAAATATGAACCGTGAACTGAAGATGAGAACTCTTCAATTCCTATAAACATAACATTATTTTATATACCATAATAGTGATGTAGCATTATGTACTATGTGAAAAGTTTTAATCAGGAAGAATAGTCGCTAGGGCTCATTACTGCAAGATCTGCGGACCCACAATGATTCCATTTGTGGGCCTACAGTACTTTCAACCAAGGGTGGTTTAAGAGAGGAGGGGGCCCATGTCAAGTGTCCTTCCAGGACCCCTTGTCATCTGCGCAGTTTCTGAGTAGACTCTGGCACTGTGCTAGAGTCTACTCACATGCACTGGTCTCTATGAAGATGGAGGCTGCACCATTTTCCCTGTGGTTTCTGTGGTGCCGACGTCGTCAAGGTAAGTGTAATATACAGGTGCCGAGTGTGCAGTGTGGGTCAATGGGGCCTGTGTGCAACACGCACCCTGCACACATTAGCACTGCGCCTGCTCTGTATCCGAGTGTACATGTATACGGGTGATTCGCAGTCATACACAACTCTGTCGCACCTCCACTTGTGGCTGAATGGCTTACTGGGTGGTTATGGGGCTATGTAGCACGTCAATTAGTCTATTAATATATCAGGATATCACCTGCTATGCTTTATGCTACATTTTTTTATTATACACATATTATTCTTACTAATTTTTGCTTTTGAATATGTCAAATATAAATATGTTGGTTCTCATGCCAATCACCCTTTTTAGCAGAGTAGAACATTTCTTCAGGCAAAGGTTTACTTACTGTGATTACTGATTGACCAACCAAAGGTGATTAATTACAGATGTTTAAGTAATATGGAATGGTACTTATAGCCAACAACGCTGAGACAACTCATTCTGCCTTTTGAGAAAGCCGCTGATTGCGGTGAAATGCGTGTTTACACACTCCCAGATCAGTGCCTAGCAGTACTGCAATTCTAGACTAGCCTCCTATTTGGATTATCCCGTATCAACTGCTGTATTGTGGCCACATCACCTCCACACTGGCTTAGTGTACCATCAAGCCTCACCATATCGCCCAGCCACAGCCAAGCCTAACCTCCCAGCTTGGTGCTGTACAACAGGACCGGTGGAGAAGCACAGCCAGGAGACTGGTAGCCACAGTGGTGACTTGGCTAGCAGGAGCAGCGATCCCACTGTGCTGCCGGACATGGACCTGCTGTAGCTGTACATCTACTCTCACAGTTGGTGACACGACCTTAGTTCCTTATATCACATTATGCACTTTCAGTGATTTATTGGAATACCCTCTCACCGAGGCTATTTGGAACTAACCTCTATCCAGCTAAGTGCAGTCAATACCCTTCACTGCTATACGTATAATCATTGGTTCTATACAAGTACTGATTTGTTTTCTAGCAATTTACTTTTATGCAGTATATATCACTATCACATTCCGATGTGATACATTGTTGTGTTCAGTGGAACTTTTAAGCTTTGCTTACCTGTTTTATCAGCGCTGCCACATATCATGTTTGCACCATGTGTTTTTTTTGGAGTGGTGTCATTACTCCCAGGTCGTGAGCAGCAGCCGTCACATTTGGAAACTTGTATATGGAATAATGGCCCTGATTCAGAGCCGGACGCTCTGACCAGAGCGCTCGCTCTGAATCAGGGCCCACCTCCATAAATATGGAGCGTCCTCCTGGACGCTCGTATAGCTGTGGGTCACCACCCACAGCCTATACGAGCGTGCAGGATGATGGTCGCGATGGTCAAGACCATCGCGACCATCGCCAGTGCGAGCAGAAACCTGCGGTTGAGTTTCTCAACCGCAAGGCCAGGAGTGGTTTTGGCTCTATCAGAGCCAAAATCACTCCCACTGACATCACTACTGATGTCAGTGGGGCCGGCTTCTGACGGTAGGCGTTCCCTTGGGAACGCCTCCGTCTGGCAGGCACGCCCACTAAAGGGGGCGTGCTGTCAATCAACATCGAGAGCACGCCCCTTTGATCAGACACAACGAGCGAAGGAAAGTCCTTCGCTCGTCGCGTCTCGCGCATGCGCTCGACGGAGCTCCCTCCGTCGTGCGCATGCGCAGTGCACAACATCGACCCACTTGCGAATGGACAGCCGCTCGCGAGTGGGTCTGAATCAGGCCCAATACCTTTTTGGCACTTGGTTTCTTTTCTTTTTTGGTTATGGGGCTAAGTGTAGTGAGAGTGTGTCAAGGTGGTGTAGACGAAAGTGCTGACATTGCAGAATTGTGCGTCCATACGTATCCATCTGTGTACATACGAATCTCTTGTACCAAGGTCAATAGGCCTGGTGCATGTGTGCACTGAGAGTGATGACAGTTATGTTACCAATGTCGAAGCCGGATGTTTGGCTGAGACCTAAATTGTAAAAATAATATTTGCACGATGCCATCTGGCGTAGTCAGTATAATATTATTGTGCACGCCGCTATTTTTGCGTTGTGTTCATCTGCCGTGTTACTGCACACTATTAAAGTCTTTACATAATCATGAATACACATATATTTAAAGACTTTATATATTCAGTGCTGACAAACAAGTCTTGTGGACATATCTGGGACTAGTAATTGGAATATACAAAGATACTGTGAGTGTTTACTTTGCATATAGTAACAGTATGTCTGTGGCAATTGAAGTATAACACAGACACTGATATGCTCAGAGAGAGAGTGTTCTGAATGTGGATTTAGAAACAATTGTCAGACGTTTAGCTATCGTCAGAAATTGTAGGCCTTGTGTCCCATGCTGATGTGGTTGAGAGGAACTGACAACTGTATTCTGAATAAACATAGGAAAGCCTTTTGTTACAGTTATCAGACCTCTTGCCAAAGCTTGCTCCACCTGTGAACAGGACAAACTCCATTGTCTGTCATCATTTTAGTTCAGACAGAAGTAATATTACTGTTTGAAGTAATGTATGTATATATATATATATATATATATATATTAATATGTTGATATATATATATATATATATATATATATGTGTGTTTATATGTATATATATACACTTAAACAGTCACATGGGTATCCACAATGTGTGCACACATATACAGTATATACAGTTGCAATTATAAATAGAAACACACACAGCACATGTTTTGCGCTGTAACACCAACCCTGCAAACAGCACACCTTTTTACACTACATGTAGACACACAACGCATACTTACATATAACCATAAATATACACGCACTCATAAAAGGTTCCTGCACATTATGGTTTATATTAAAGTTATTAATTATGATGTAAAATGTATGTATTTGATATTAATGGTATACGACAAGATAGACATGGCATTTTTGGTACTAAACTGACACACTGTTTATTTCCAGATATCTGAACCTATCAGCGAGGGAGTCGCATCTTGTGTTCGATGGTTATGGAATATAAAAAATTATTGGTTAGAATGTGTACACTGTAATGTAGTGTCTCTATCTAGTTTAAATCAATTAAAGAAAGACAATGTAATCTGGAGAATTGGGACACACCCCTAGTGAACTGTCCTATGAACTACAGTGTACTACAAAGACCAAGAGCAAGAACCAATGGAATTATGTTTGTCTGTCTACATTGTTGTTATCATGATCTGTTAGGGTATATAGCCTGTGTCCCAGTCCCAGTTAGTAGCCATCTCATGGATGACCACAGACCTCAGGATTGATGACTGTAACTGGGACCGGTGCGCTTGCATATGTATCGACTCTACCTTATGTATTTAATAATCCTTTCCGCTCATTGTTTAGATCAAGGCGTGTAATACTCTTTTATTGTAATAATAACTTTTTGTGCTTTGGGACCACACTCAAAGTCTGGAAAGCAATTATTTATTGTGCAACTTGCAACGTTAATTAGCGATATTTGGGTATAAAGGTTATTAGGTATTCATGCCAAGCATAAGGATACGGGCAAGGGGGCGTATGGTGGCATAATTCCGTACAATTCGACATGCAGGCAAATGCCCATATTTGTTTCCATGCACGCAATGCAGGTGTAATTACGACATACATGCCTACTTTGCCGGGATGGCTGTAAGTCTCCCAAAAATTGTGTGGCGCACCCGGACCCCTGGAAAAGTAGGCAAATCTCCCGCCCGCCGTCACCACCCTGCATCCCACTGCATCGTTCCGGACCCCCCTGCATCCCCATATATACACCCCGAATCGCATCATCATGGCCCCGCCCCCTGCTTCGCAAAGCCATTAATCTTGGCATTGTGAAGAGGGGGCTGGGCCACAATGACGCGATTGGGCAGTCATGCTCTGCTCCACCTTGCTCCGCCCACAATGCTACATCATTGCTGCACCACGCCCCCTTCTGCCACACCACGCCCACTTCAGTAGAAGCCTAGAAACCGACATTCAGCTCACTCCCGAAGGAGGGAGCTCAATGTCGGTAAGTATGAATTACAGCCATCTTGCATACAAATCTGAATCTGCCCCATTTTGCCTTTTTATTGCATTGGTCAAGGGGGCACCTTTAAATGTGCTTTTCAGCAGAAGCATAACTGGACGCAACCTGATACCTGGAACCTCAGAGAGGGTGTCAGATTCAAATCTTTGTGCTGTCTTAAAACTTGTCTGTAATTGTGCTTCAATAGCTCTTTATCCTAATGAATGAATTTTGTGTACCAGATAATGATGTCTAGGCACTCTCAGGGATTCTACTGATACAAATATAGACCCACAATGTCACAGAAGAGCGCTTGTGGTAGATTTCCCACTTTTGTGAATAACCTTTACTATCCCTATACAATTTACAATCTAATTTTCTTAATACAGATACACCTGTACCAATATAGTCAGTAGCTAATAAACTTAGTGTGCATTTGGACAGTGAGGTTGATGTACTAAGCTTTGGAGAGAGATAAAGTGGAGAGAGATAAAAAAAAAAAAGTACCAATCTGTACTAACAGCAAAAATGTGGTAAAACACCCGAAAATTGTGTTTTCGGGGATTTTACCACATTCCCCATATGTACAAAACACCGGATGGGTAACGCCATCAGGTGGCATTATCCTATAGAAGCCTGTGGGCTGCTTATCGGGGCACTCTTCCTTGGGAGGGATCCCTCCCATCTATTTACTACAATCCGTATTGGGAATGCAGATTGCGAATTCAGGCAATATAACAGGGATTTACTACAAATTCCTTGCAAGGACAGAGCTTGCGAGAAAGCTCTGTCCCTGCGAATCCCCTCCGCACACTAGTAGAGGTATTTTCAGGAAAAAAATTGTGACAAAGTGCACCGCTGCTACCCCCTGCGTGCGCTAAGCCCCGCCCCCCAGTGCTAAGCCCCACCCCCACAATCGCGGGCCTCCCCGCAACCCCTCCTTCCTCAATAGCACTTACCTGCAGTCAGCGGTGCTCCGGTGATGTCTTCCATGCCTCCGGCCAGCTGACATCCCATACTGCACTGGGACACGGGCCGCAGTCCAGCAAGGGACACCAGCTGACCAGAGGGAGAACATCACCGGAGCCCCGACCACCTGTCCATAGAGTCACGTAAGTAATTTTTTTTTTTATTCAGCAGAGATCAGCTTTTGGTCTGTTTAGACCACACAGCTGATCACTGGGACCGGCTCCGGGCTCTGCTCTGCCCGTTACAGCAGAGCAGGAGTCCGGTAACCGGGGGAGACCCTGGATAACACCACCTCCAGGTGGCGTTATTATCACAGGGCCTCCCTAGGTATTTTTTTTCACTATTTATTTTTAGTAACTACCAGGCAGATCACATTTCCCATTACAATTATGGGAAATGCGATCTGATTACTAAAAATAAGTGATACTTAGGGGTTGGAGTAGACTTTTACGAATTCTACTCCAACTGCCCTTTAGTAACTGTAGGTGATACTAAAATAATGTGAAAAGGGTGTGAAAACACCCTTTTTCACTTTATTTTAGTAAAAATAATGATAATAAATAGAGCCCTTTATCTGTTAGTACATCTCCCCCTATGGGTGAACTATGTAGTACCAGGAACTCCCACGAAAACATACTTTTCATCATTACTAAAAATTTGATGGAGGTAATTAGGTTTAGAACTCACATGGAGTTGTACCTAATTACCGGAGTAATTCATCATTCCTCCTCTCCATAAGTCCCTATTCTGAAACGCTGTCATTTTTGCGATGACAGCTTTTCGGGAAATAGATTATTTTCCCTATCTACTCTACCTTATAGCAGCTATAATCAGTGCTGCGCATGAGCCGTTACATCCGTAAACGCAGCGCATGTGCAGCACTGCCTACAGCTGCGGTAATTGTGTGAGTCATCCACCCCTCCGCTCGTCTTCCTGTCCCCCACTTACCTGGCCGCTGCAGCCACCTCCAGCTCTGGCTGCTGCTCTGACACTGTTTTTCCCGGCAGAGCACAGTAAAGTTTAGAAAAAAAAGTATTTTTTTTCTAAACTTTACTGTGTTCTGTCGGGAAGACACAGTGACAGAGCAGCAGCCAGAGCCGGAGGAGGGACCAGGGAGCGCCGGCGGACCTGCCCAGCTGACAGCAGGTAAGTGTAACCCGCTGTACGCCACCTCAGAGTGGCGTATAGTAACACCATCAAATTCTGAAAATATATAATTTTCGGAATTTGATGAATAGTCTAATTTCTACATCCCCATACTAATGTACTAATGTATGGGGAGTGTCAAAATTAACACAGGCGGATTTAACCAGGAGATATCAGTGTTATCGCCTGCGTTAAGTATCTTCATGAATACTAAAATAACGGTTATTAAGGAAAATGTCCTTAAAACCGTTATTTTAGTGTTGATGAATAGGCCCCTCAGTCTCCAGAGGTATGTGCTCTGATGAGTGTTGAACCAAAGGCCACTGTACTGTAAGGCAACAAAGTGAACCACTGTACCACCCTGCTGTCTATGCTGTTTATATTATAAGTATATAGTATCCCAACAAAAAAGAACAACTTACAATAGATGGATGCTAAAGCAAAAACAGCCAGAAAGCCATATACGAGCAAGTACAATAAAGTAATCCGAAGATGGAAAACCCCTTTACACAAAGTACCTATCAACATTTCAGTACAGAGGCCCTGATTCAGAGCCGGACGCTCTGACCAGAGCGCACGCTCTAAATCAGGGCCCACCTCCATTAATATGGAGCGTCCTCCTGGACACTCGTATAGCTGTGGGTCACCACCCACAGCATATACGAGCTTGCAAAATGATGGTCGCGATGGTCTTGACCATCGCGACCATCGAAACTGCGAGCAAAAGCCTGCGGTTGGGTTTCTCAACCGCAAGGCCAGGAGTGATTTTGGCTCTATCAGAGCCAAAATCACTCCCACTGACATCACTAGTGGGGCCGGCTTCATAAAGTCACCATCGACAGCACGACCCCTTTGATGAGACACTCCGAGCGAAGGAAAGTCCTTCGCTCGTCGGGTCTCGCGCATGCGCACGACGGAGCTCCCTCCGTCGTGCGCATGCGCAGTGGGGACCATCGACCCACTTGCGAGCGGACAGCCGCTCGTGAGTGGGTCTGAATGACCCCCAGAGTGCGCCAACCTTTGCTGGTGGCGTTGCAATGTCACTATAGGGATTTAGTTGTTCTTAAGAACTCTGAAGCCTCTCAGACCAGCATTGAGTGGGTCTTGTTGGGTTGTTATCCTTTGTTTATACTGTACCTGTATCTTGCTGATGTTTCCCTCTCGATGATGATGAAAGACTGTATTGGTTTATCGTGGGAAAACCCTGTTCTTAGAATTTCATTATTTCCCGCTGATGTTGTTTAATGTATTAATAAGTGTATCGGCCATCCTTGCTGGAAACCCATATTGTTCTATTTCCTGATTTCAGTGAGGGAAAAAACAGGTTAATGGACATAAAAGGAATCATAGTGTTACAGATGGAAAGGGGTTAATGAGGAAAAATGGTGCAAGCATTACAGTAAATGGAAAAAATAAAAATTACTGTATGTGAAAGCCAAAGAATGAGAATGAGGTTGATTTTAAACGATTTAAAATCGATCAAAATCAATTAACATTGATGTTGTGTTTCTGAAGCTAAATCACACATTTACTAACAATTTTTTTTTTAAGCATTAGTAAATGTGCAATTTAGCCCCAGATTTTGATAGCTTTTAAATCGATTGAAATCGACCTTTAGTAAATATTCCCCTACGAGTTGTGAGGTTCATGAATACTGTATTTATTTATTTTTATATTATTGTTTATTTTTTGTATTATAGTATTTTTAGTGTCAAATGTTATAATTTTCCTCTTTCTTACGCATATTGGCTTACATGTGCAAAGGGGGATTTGCGCTAAAATGGAGCAAGGGACTTAAATGATATGAAACTACTTATATTTAGCAACCCTGAAGTACCATAAGCTAAAGCTTGATTTGCACTTGTACTTGTAGCTTCTTCAAAATCAGGAACACCTTGAGATGTGGAAATACTATCACCCGACAGAAACTATATTTCATGTTGTGGATATGAAGTCTAACTGAGCATTGGGGAACACCCCATCCAACTATTTTAAGGACCATTAGGTTGGCAAGGGTGCTGAAATACAGTTGGCAAGCGCCTAGGTGCATGAGTCTGTTCTTAGTAAATCCGCCTTTCTGTTCAGCACAGAGAGATCAAAACAGTAATTCTTATTTGCAAGGTCATTTAGCTTCCTATCCAGCCCCTGACGAATGGAGAACAGCCTAGATAGGGTTAAAATAAAAAAATGTGTTTGTGCCAGTGGCCTAAAGCTAATAACGCACAATCTGTTACAGAGCCTGAATGCATTCCGCCAGTTGGTGTGCTAAGGTCAAACTGATTGCTCCCGCAGACATAAAAGTTAAACAGCAGGGCACACGATTGTAATTCAGGTTGTACTGGCTTTTTGTTGGTGTCGTTCTGTTAAGGGTGCTTAAAGGCTGTACTTTTAGTCATTTTCCTTCAAACTGTAAATCTTTGCTGGAGTTGGTCATGGTTGTATTGTGCACGTAATATATACAACTAACAAGCATGTAATGTGCTCTTAAACTTGCATGTCCCTTCCTCTGTAAAACATATAAACCATAATGGCTTTGCGCTATGTTGCATATATATCTGCTTTGCTTTCTTGCAATTATTGGGGTCAGTGCACACCAGGACAGAGTGAGCACCAGGTTTTAAGTGTTTTTTAGAGATTGTGGGTCTGTGACTCAGGCTTAGTTGGGCTGTCGTGTGGAACCAATTAGATGTAGGTCATTGAAGATCTATACAGTCCATCAAGAATGTATTAAGTGCCATCTTAGTTGGGCGTAAACTGGCTTACAGAGTAAAGGAAGTTACCGAGTCATAATAGTAATATGGTCATTTGGCAAACAACTAAGTCTGAGTCATAGAATGCTTCCTTATTCTTTTTATGGGAAACATAAAAGAACTACAAGAAGTAGAGGGATCTTGTTACAATCATTTACCGCAAGATGGGACAAGTTTTTTTTACTGTAAGGGGCTACTCAAAACAATGCAATATGTCCTGTCAAAAAATAATTAAAACTCCCAAATACATCTCATACTCTCTATTAACAACAAAACACTTAGGCCCTCATTCAGAGCCGTACGCTCTGAGCAGAGCGCACGCTCTGAATGAGGGCCGCCCTCCATGAAAATGGAGCGTCCTCCTGGACGCTCGTATAGCTGTGGGTAACCCCCCACAGGCTATACGAGCGTGCAGTTTGATGGCCGCGATGGTCGTGACCATCGCGACCATCGAAACTGCGAGCCGGAGCCTGCGGTTGAGGTTTTCAACCGCAAGCTCCGGAGTGATTTTGGCTCTATCAGAGCCAAAATCACTCCCACTGACATCACTAGTGATGTCAGTTGGCCGGCTTCTGACGGGAGGCGTTCCCGTGGGAACGCCCCCGTCAGGGAGGCACGCCCCCGGCATGCCTACCAAAGGGGGCGTGCTGTCAATCAACATCGACAGCACGCCCCCTTTGATCAGACACAACGAGCGAAGGACTTTCCTTCGCTCGTCGCGTCTGGCGCATGCGCACGACGGAGCTCCCTCCGTCGTGCGCATGCTCAGTGCACACCATCGACCCACTTGCGAGCGAACAGCCGCTTGCGAGTGGGTCTGAAACAGGCCCTTATACCACTAATATTAAGATCAAGTACTGACACTCTTAGGAAGTTTTCAGTTACTCCCTGGCATATCAAAATTGCAATCATAGCACCATGAAATTAAACAGTTCCCTGCAAACATGTAGCATTATAAATTAAAAACCAAGACTATTTGGCATGAGAATCCTTTATAACACAAGACAGAACATTATAAAATGTGATTTAATATGACAATAAGCAGTCACAATGCTTATTGATAAAAATGGTTATAAAAATACATGCAGAATTTGATGCGCAAAATAGAAACTGATAGAAAACAAATATTCGGTCTGGCTTAATCTGTGTCCTCAGGAAAGAATAACTGATTTGGAAATTTTCATAACAGCAGGATCACCCTTAGAAACTGACAATTTTCCTTTTTTGATTTTGGTTTTAAATCGTGGCTTTCCCTTACTTCCTGTAACCTCACTGTGAAAAGGGTGTATCTATATGCAGTTCTGTTTTACAAACATTTTTTAATATCCCATTTGTCCCAAAACATTTCCATTCATGCCCCAGAATGTCTGCACATATACATAGGCTGATATGAATGGCCAAATATTCTCTGTAAAGTGCTGTAGAATATGGGCCTGATTGAGAGATGCACGCAAACTTAATGGTTTGCATACATCTCCGATGTTTTAGGGTCTTCACATGCACAGGACCCATTCTGCGCATGTGATCTTGCTTGCAGATCCCCCAAGCTGCAGCATGATTGACATACTGCAGCATTTTGGGGGGCAGAGCGGGGGAGTGGCTGGCCAATCTTCCCAAAACAGGAGTGTGTCGCCCCCATTTTCCAGGAGTGACTAGGCCAAGGTCTGCGACACATTTGACACAGATTTCCTAGCCTTGCAGGCTGCCCGGTACTGGCCAGATCAAGTAAGTTTCAGCTTACGCAGCCTGGCCAAAGCTAGCATTTGTTATAATGGTGAGCCAAAGGCAACGTCTATGGCCGCTGCACTGGGATCGCGGATGCAGCAAAGAGGCGTCTATTTCCTACAGACACCTCCAGCTGCATTTGCATTTGAGTTGGACGGTATTGCCCAGCCGCTTCCTTGCGGTTGTCCATCTCTGCGGTTGTCCATCTCTGCGTCAGGCCCTATGTGCGAGCTACAAAAATAACTTAATAAATAAATGAATGAATAAATATATATGCTACATGATTTGATGAAGTGGCTTCCTAAGAGAGAGATATTATTCCAAAATATTACTTATGAGGAATATATTAGCAAGTATACTGGTCAGGGGGTGTGCTCAAAGGGCAAAGGGCGCATATTCACATCAGTAAAAGGGAATGGCCAGACCCTTGGGGCCATGTTAGAGTGTCAGTTACACTCCAACAGGTTTATTTATCAAACAGTGAAAAACTTAGGGAAGCGGACCAGTGGAGAAGTTGCCCATGGCAACCAATCAGCTTCTACCTATTATTTTATAGACTGTACTTAATAAATGGTACTTCAAAGCTGATTGGTTGCCATGGGCCACTGGTTCACTTCACTAAGTTTTTCACTGCTTGATAAATAAACCGCCTGTCCTGTCACTACTGTTGTACTGCTGCTCAGCTGCCACTGCCTGGTTGATCAGGACAATGTACTGTAGTGCCAATCAAGATGGCAGGACAGAGAGCCTGATTCAGACCCGTTCGCAAGTGCTATGCGCTCGCAAGTGGGTTGATGGCCAGGCAGTGCGCGAGCCCAGGTGCGAGTGAGAAATTCACTCGCTCCGGAGCTCGCTACAAACGGGGCGGCTGTCGATGTTGATCGACAGCTCGCCCCGTTTTGTAAGCAGGGAGTGGGGGTGTCTGGTCAAACGAAGGCGTTCCTGAAGGATCGCCTGCCATTTGAAGGCGGCCCTACTGACATCACGAGTGATGTCAGTAGTGAGCTTCCGCCTCTATTAGATCCGGAAGCTCACTGGGGCTTGCGGCAGACGGGACCCTACCACAAGGGTATCGACTCAAGCCGGATGGTCGCGATGGTCGCGACCATCACTACCATCACCTGGCCGCTCGCAAAAGCTGTGGGTGGTCACCCACAGCTTAGCGAGAGGCCAGGAGTCCATTTTTTTTTTTAAAAAGCGGCCGCCCTGATTCAGAGCGAGCGCTCGCTTTTTGCGAGCGGCTCTGAATCAGGGCCAGAGTCCTCAAAGCAGAACTGTCTTACTAAAATCGAGATGATCCTCATGATTAGGCAATCAAGGTATACTCACAGAAAGCAGGTCTTTATAAGCCTTTCTGCTTACTCCAGGAACATACATTTACCAATAGTTTCCTTATATGATATTTAGTAATAGCATTAATATTATTGTAAGCTTTAATATAGAATTGTTATTCAACTGGAATCTTCTCACCACTCTTTATTGTAAAGTAGTATGATGTGATATGCAATATAGGGATTGCGTTAGCATATCACAGCACAACATTTGTCACTAATGGGGAACAGTGTTGGAGGCAGCATCTTGATGTGCCATGTGTTATAGCATCTGCTCTCTTAGCTGATATTCACAGATCAATTAAGATACTGTGCTATGAAATCAAGACCGAGTTGAAAGAAAAAAGTACAGTAGGCGAAGTTTAAATCTGTCTATTGTTGCTAATTATTGATGCCAGCGCTGCTGCCACAGTTTGCTAGCCGTAGGACTTTCTTTTCAACCTTTGTAATGTCGGTATAAGTAAGTAATCAATTACTTCATTATAACCAATTCAGTACAATAGTATCATAATATGAACTAGTAAAAACAAAACTTACCATTTAAAAAAACATAATAAATCATATGAATGACAATGCAATGCCTTTCAGTTTCTGATTGAAAAGTACCGGGCAATTTTTAACTGCTGTATTTGTCAGTATAGAAAGGGAACAGGACTTTCTGGAAAATTTGGCGAATAATGTAATTTAAAAAGAGGGGTGAAGGAGGATAATATTTAGCAGCGTTACATTATAGGGATTCCTGACATCACAGAAGACTGGTAGTGTTGAGTACTACAATTGCAATATTTCTACTATGTCCTACAGTAAATCATCAAAGCCTTAATAGAATAAGGGTACTTGTGTACCTTACGGACTCATTTAAGAGAGAACCCAAGTGTCCTACACTCATTATTATT
This sequence comes from Taudactylus pleione, assembly GCA_031769625.1. Classification (NCBI taxonomy): domain Eukaryota; kingdom Metazoa; phylum Chordata; class Amphibia; order Anura; family Myobatrachidae; genus Taudactylus; species Taudactylus pleione. Next base: position 2,974,840 of record JAUIMM010000113.1, read on the forward strand.
ATCAATCATGGTAATGTCTAAATCCCCTTCACGGAGAGGACCCTGACGTCATCAGCCAGTGTCCAACGTCATTCCCAGTGTCCAGCAACATTCCCTACCATCCAAGTCGCCATAGAGGGGGAATATAACCTTGCGGTGAGCGTAACGAGCCACCGAGCCCGAAGCATGGGGAGCACATCGAGCCCATGAGGGAACAACTTTCCTCTTTAGGTGGGGACAACTTTCGGTACTTGTACATGTAAAGTGCACAAGTACCATTTAAAACATTCATTGGGTTCTCTCTGCAATGAGTCCTTAAAGTACACAAGTACCAGAATAAGTATTAAGACAATGTAAATACAGATTACAAATTTAAATTACTGGCATCAATTATGATTAAAATGACAATATTTTTGTTTGACGGTGCACTCAGCTAATATACATGTTAATGGTATTTTGTATAGAGAACGGGTTCTTAACTCCAGTCCCCAAGCACCGCCAACACATTGGAGTATCTATAATGGGTGAAGGGTGTGCAATGGACATGGGCCCCTAGGTCCAGGGGGCCCACACCGCACAACTTGCAGCCATATAATTATACTTACTGCTCTGGAGTCCGGGGCCGGAGCTGCTGCTGTAGCAGAAATCACCAGGAAAATGGGATAGCGCCAATTTCCCGGATATTTGTGCATGCACGGTAGAGTAGTTATCAGGAGCTTGGCACGGGCGCCATGTTTTCAGAGTTTTCAGTAAGTGCAGTAGACTTTGGCACAATGCTGCCAGAGTCTACTGCACCACCAGAGAGGAGGGGGCCTATATGGAATCTGCACACAGGCCCTCTCCTCTCTTAAAGTACCCTTGCACTAATAGATTATGTTTTGTGGATGTCTTTAATCATGCACAGGTGAGTTAATCTATTTTGCTGGGTAAGTAATTATCCCACCTGCTCCCACAGCCAGAAATCCTACACTTTCTTCTACTCCTTTAAGCTGGCCACACATCTAAAGATTAACTGTCCAACCAGCCAACTAGTTGATTGGTTGGAATGAAAATCTGGTAACGTATGGGAGTAACTGATGATCAGCAATTTGCTCCTAAATGCCAGAAAACAGATGAAAATGGTCGTTCAGATAAGTTTGTTAAATGTTTGGTCTAAACAATTTGTTCAAACAACAGTTTTTGTCCATTTTCCGGCGTTTAGGAGCAAATTGCTGATTGTCATTTGCTTTCATACCTTACCAGATTTTCATTCCAACCAATCAACCAGTTGGCTGGTTGGACAGATAATCTTTAGATGTGTGGCCAGCTTTACTCCCCACAAGGGCACCTAACACCATACATGCCTACTCTCCCGGGAGTCGCGGGAGGCTCCCGAATTTTTGGGTAACCCCCACACCCCCGACCACTTCCTAGTGAAGTTGGCAAGATGGGGAGCTTTTAGGGCAAATTTACGAGTCCGTATGCAGGGGTCGGAGCTAAACTACACGAATCGCATAATTTATTCCCACCCCCGCAGCCTAATGCCAGCTGTAGCCTGGCTCCGCCCCCCAAAGCCGAGATGACCGGGCTGCTCCCGGAAAAGCTAAATCAAGAGTCTGAAAGTATGCCTAACACTTGACTACTAACTCCCTGCTGCTTATTGTGAGTGCTTTAATCACTATTGCAGCTATGTATATAAACCATGTCCTTGTGCTGAACTGCAATGTAAGTTACTCGTTTCTTATTCACTTATTAGTTTATGTACTCTGTAAGGCGCTGCGGAATACTTGTGGCGACATATAAATAAAGGATAATAATAATAACATAACCTTTTAGGAACACTTGAGGGTTGAGGCTGAAAACCACTGGTATAGGAGAACATTTCAATTCCCTCTTAAGGTAGAAGAATAGATATGTGTAGCCCTAATTTTTCCATATCTTAATACCCAACATTGCTTTATATTCCATCCTCAAAAAGTTGCTTATGGATCATGTGTTAGCTGGATGCAGCAGAGAACAGGTTTCTGTAGGTGTGACACTCAGTCCAGTTCTTCTCTTCGGATACATGTCACATGCTGTTAAGTGTAATTGCGGGATGTCAGGATTCTACATAGCAAATAGTTGGTGCGCTCCTGCGCTGCCTCCCTCCAGCATCTGACAGGTAGGACTGAGCCAGCAGTCACTATGACAGGCCCAACCTCTGACATGAGCTTGTCACGCTTGCCACTGGAGTATTGAAAGCTGAGGTCCGAGGTTGTGGGGCAAATCAGAGGCAAGGGGCCTGAATGTATGATCTCCTCATCCACAGGAATTGGATGTTGATGAGACCTGATTAAAGGTGCGGAGTCTAACCTGCTGGGAGGTGTTCTCCAGTGACCCCTACCAATATGGGTTTAAGTTAGAGATGTGCACTGACTCCTGTGTTTTAGTTTTGGTTTTGGAACTGGATCTCCCCTGGTTTTGGATCTGGATTGGTTTTGCCAAACCTCACCTCCGTGTTTTGTTTTTCAGTTTGGGTTTTGGATCTGGATTTTTTCTTAAAAAATCATAAAAACAGCTAAAATCACATAAAATTGTCATTTTTTTTGTTCCTACCGTATTATTAACCTCTATAACATTTATTTCCACTCGTTCCCTGTCAATTTTGACCACCTCACAGCTCACAATATTGATTTTATCATCTAGTTAAGGGCCAAAAGGTTGCATCCAGCTAGCTGGCTCAAAACTGAGTGATAAATAGAGTTGAGGACTGTGCAAAGATGATGAAGAATTGATAGTTGATAATTGGCACAGCCACTGACTGAAGTAAGAAGAGTTGATACTTGATAATTGGTGCAGCCCCTGGCTGAAGAATTGATAATTGGTGCAGCCACTGGCTGAAGAATTAATAATTGGTGAAACCCCTGACTGAATTAATAATTGGTGCAGCCCCTGGCTGGCTGAAGAATTGATAATTGGTGCAGCCCCTGGCTGGCTGAAGAACTGATAATTGGTGGTGCAGCCCCTGGCTGAAGAATGATAATTGGTGCAGCCCCTGGCTGGCTGTAGAATTGATAATTAATGCAGCTCCTGGCTGAAGAATTTATAATTGGTGATGCAGCCCCTGGCTGGCTAAAGAATTGATAATTGGTGGTACAGCCCATGGCTGAATAATTGATAATTGGTGGTGCAGTCCCTGGCTGAAGAATTGATAATTGGTGCAGCCACTGGCTGGCTGAAGAATTGATAATTTATGCAGCCCCTGGCTGAATTGATAATTGGTGGTGCAGCCCCTGGCTGAAGAATTGATAATTGGTGCAGCCCCTGGCTGGCTGAAGAACTTATAATTGGTGGTGCAGCCCTTGGCTGAAGAATTGATAATTGGGGCAGCCCCTGGCTGGCTGAAGAATTGATAATTTATACAGCCCCTGGTTGAAGAATTGATAATTGGTGGTGCAGCCCCTGGCTGAATTGATAATTGGTGCAGCCCCTGGCTGAATTGATAATTGGTGCAGCCCCTGGCTGACTGAACAATTGATAATTGGTGGTGCAGCCCATGGCTGAAGAATTGATAATTGGTGGTGCAGCCCCTGGCTGAAGAAATGATAATTGGTGCAACCCCTGGTTGGCTGAAGAATTGATAATTTATGCTGCCCCTGGCTGAATTGATAATTGGTGGTGCAGCCCCTGGCTGAAGAATTGATAATTGGTGCAGCCCCTGGCTGGCTGAAGAACTGATAATTGGTGGTGCAGCCCTTGGCTGAATAATTGATAATTGGTGCAGCCCCTTGCTGGCTGAAGAATTGATAATTTATATAGCCCCTGGTTGAAGAATTGATAATTGGTGGTGCAACCCCTAGCTGAATTGAGAATTGGTGGTGCAGCCCCTGGCTGAAGTATTGATAATTGGCGGTGCAGCCCCTGGCTAGCTGAAGAATTCATAATTGGTGGTGCAGCCCCTGGCTGGCTGAAGAATTGATCATTTATGCAGCCCCTGGCTGAAGAATTGATAATTGGTGCAGCCCCTGGCTGAAGAATTGATAGTTGATATTTAATTGTTGATGCAGCCTCCGGGCTGAGTAGTAGTGGAATACAGAGCTATGATTAGTCCTGCAACAGCCTTGAGGCCTAGAACTCTTGGCAAGTTGCGGCCATTACAGCCTTGAGAGTTGGTGAGGAGTGACGACAGCTGGCCTTTGGGCCGTGAACCAGGATGCAGCCTTTGGGCTGTGTAGCAGCCTTAAGGGCTGAGAAGCCTTGGCTGAATGTCAAAGCTGTGCGACTTGTGCCATCGGGTTGACACAACAAGCAGCAATTGGTTCAAAATATTCTATAAAGAAAATTAAAGGGGCATGCAGGAGATGCTGTCTGTGGCCATTACAATTTCTGGACATTGATAAACCATAACATTAAAAATGTCAGGCAGCAATGCCCCAACCAGCACATAATGGAAAGGAAAAAGGTGCAAGATGGAATTGTCCTTGGGCCCTCCAACCCACCACTGCATTGTATATATGAAACAGGACATTCACAGTTTAACAAACCAATCACTTCAGCGATAGGGACTGCCACTTGTGGCTGAAATGATTAGTTTGTTTAGACCCTGACAAAACAAGCTGCCAATGCGCAGTGGACATTGGTGGCAATGATCCAATACACAAACTGGCTTTACAATACTTAGATGTCGTCATCATCATCATCATCATCATCATCATCATCATCATCATCATCATCATCAGTGTGTGCATCCTCCTCTTCTTCACACAATATGAATTCATCCCCACTGGAATCCACCACTACAGAGTCAGATGCTAATGTCTTTTTTGGACTTAAGTGCTAGTACAGGTCTTCCTCTTAGAATTTGTAATACATTTTGATGAACATCATCTTTTCCACATTTTGGGGAAGTAACCTCCTACGACGAACACTGACAAGGTTCCCGGCTGCGCTGAAAACTCTTTCAGAGTACACACTGGAGGGTGGGCAACTTAAGTACAGCAAAGCCAGTTTGTGTAAGGGGCTCCAAATTGCCTCTTTTTCCTGCCAGTAGTGAAACGGACTGTCTGACATGCCTATTTGGATGCTATCCCTAAAATATTCATTCACCAATCTCTGAATGGTGACCATATCAGACAAAGTCACGATAGACATGTCAGTCATTGTAGGCAGTTCTTTCAGACCCAACCAGATGTCATTAGATTTTGCTGACTGATCTGAATCACCACCAGCAGTGGGTCTCTTAGGAAAATTTAATTTTTTCCTGGCATCTGTAGAAACTGGAGACGCTGCGGTGTCACATTCCGCTTGAGCTGACAATTTATTCACCATCAGCTCTTTGCATCTTTTCAGATTTATGTCTGTTGGAAAGAAAGACACAAGGTATGACTTAAACCTAGGATCAGGTATGGTCGCCAAAATATAGTGATCTTCAGCTTCTACAGCTGCTTTTGCAAAAGTTTGATGAGGGGAATGACCTGACTCAAGCTGGCAGTGTCTGAACTAGCTTCACATGTGGAAAGTTCAAAGGGTTTGAGAATCTTGCACAACACGGAAATGATTCTCCACTGCACTTGACTAAGGTGCATTCCTGCTCCTCTCCCTATGTCATAGGCCGTAGTGTAGCCTTGGATGGCCTTTTTCTGCTCCTCCATCCGCTGAAGCATATAGAGGTTAGAATTCCACCTAGTTACTACCTCTTGCTTCAGCTGATGGTAGGGCAAATTCAGCAGTTCTTGCTGGTGCTGCAAACTTCTACACGCAGTTGCTGAAAGTCGAAAATGTCCAGAAATCTTTCGGGCCACCGAGAGCATCTCCTGCATGCCCCTGTCATTTAAAAAAAAATGTTGCACCTCCAGATTAATTGTGTGAGCAAAACATGGGATGTGATCGAATTCGCCCACATGTAATGCCCTCAAAATATTGCTGGTATTGTCAGAAATCACAAATCCCGAGGAGAGTCCAATGGCTTACCCCTTTTGCAATGATTTCTCTGAGTTTCTCTAAGAGGTTCTCAGCGGTATTCGTCTTAGTGAAACTGGTGATGCACAGAGTAGCCTGCCTCTGAATGAGCTGGCATTTGTTAGATGATGCTGCTGCTGTTTGCAGTTGGAGGCAATACACCTACCCAGTAGGCTGTCACAGTCATGTAATCTTTAGTTTGTCCTGTCCCACTTGTCCACATATCTGTGGTTAAGTGGACAGTGGGCACAACAGCAATTTGGAGGACATTAATAAGATTTTTTTTAATGCCCTTGTACAGATTGGGAATTGCTATTCTAGAGAAGTGAAATCTAGGAGACACATTGTAGCGGGGACACAGGACCGCCATTAACTGGGTAAAACCCACTGCATTAACGGCGGACACTGGACGCACATCTAATACCAGCATAGCTGTTATGGTGTCAGTAATCCGCTGTGCAGCTGGGTGTTTGCTGTCATACTTGTTCGCCAATGCAAGGGACTGTGTGATAGTCAATTGTTTTGTTGAACTTCCTGAACTACTAAAAGTAGTCTTCTTCCTGGTCCCCTGCTGGGATGAAGATCCACTTATAGCAACAGCAGCAGCAGCAACAGCAACAGACGTAGCACTCAAGGATCCTTCTGAGGAACAATGGATAGGGAAGGAGTCAGTCCTTATGATATTGGATGCAGGACTACTTCCGATCACGAATGAGGATGTCGATGATGATGCAGGTGTTGGTGGTGGATATTGCAAGCACTTAGATCCAGATAGAAGGGAGCAGCTTGGTGACACTGTTTTTGTTTTTTTTCCCTAAAGTTTCTGTACCCTTTCCTATTTGATGAATGTGCTGCAAGTGACGTAACAGGGAGAAGGTTCCAAGATGATTATGGTCCTTACCTCTACTCACTGTTACTTGGCAACGGTTACAAATGGCTTTGCAAAGGTTGTCCAGATTTGGGTGGAAATAATTCCACACATGAGAAGTGGATTTTTTGGTCCTTTGCCCAAGCATGGCAACAATGGGATTTTTCCCACCATGGGCAACAACTGTTGTCTGATTTACAGTTTTTACACAAACATCCTCTCCATCAACATCCTCATCATCATCAACATCCTCATCATCCTTGTAATCGCCAACATAAATATCCAAAAGAAAACAGATGCTAACCTGTTGGGCAATCAAATATTAGCACCCTAATTTAACCAACAGCTGCCACCACACAATTGAGAAAAACTAGATACCCCAATAACAATTAGAAAAATATACACATGGAAAATGGGGCGCTAGTCAGTTTAATTTTTTATTTATTTAGTTAAACTGTATTAAAAGAATGTATAAAGATACACGATAATTGGGTTAAAGTTGCGAGTGAAAAACTTACAAATAACGATCCAATATTAGATCACAATTACAACATGCAATACACCAACATACAACATAAAAAAGGTAATATACCAATATATATGAGCTAGAGATGGTATACCATCAAAATTCTGTTACACCGAGAGGTGGCACGGAGTTGCATACAGGCAGAGGTAGTATGACGCACTGTTACACTGAGAAGTAGCACAGAGTTGCACATAGGCAGAGGTGGTATGATGCACTGTTGCACGGAGAAGCGGCACTTGCAAAGACTCGAGGGTAGTCACAAGGGAACCTGGAACGAGGACACGACTAGTATGCACTGGAAATTACAAACGTTGTTCAGGCAACTTCCTGGTGTTCTGGGCCCGGTTATATATCCAGGGATTGCAGTTGATAGGAGGACAGCATCAGCTGACCCAGACCATACTACCATTGGTTGGAGGCACTGTCACGTGAGAAGGACTGTCATGGCAGTGCCCATGATGGGAACCACAATACCCAAGACACAGGGCTGCCCATGGAAGTCCACCAGTAGAATCCTAAGCGTGTCACCCGCCGCCGCACCTGACATCTGACCACACGAGAAGTCAGGGGAAGCCGGCGCAGAGGTGAGCAATGGCCGATCCTAGGCTGAACCCTGACAGAACTACTGCGCATGCGCGGCCTTTCCGTGCATATTTACTCCCAGGTGTTCCATGAGGACAGACGGACCCAGGAGACTCACACTATAGAGCCACTCAGAGCTACATAGCTGAACCGCACATATACTATACCACCACCGTTAAAGTACAGGGTATCACCGCTACCATCTGCTGGTGTATTAGTCACTACCATGCCCGGCCCCCTACAAGGCCCAGCAACACCCTGAGCTATAGGCTGCATCTACTGTATCTGTCTATCTATCTATCTATCTATATACAGTATATGTATATATAATTATAATTATATATATATACAGTCAGGTGCATAAATATTGGGACATTGTCAGAATTTTCATATTTTGGCCTCTGTTCACCACCACAATGGCTTTGAAATGAAACAAACAAAATGTGCTTTAACTGCAGACTTTCAGATTTAATTTGAGGGTAATTACATCCAAATCAGGTGAACGGTGTAGGAATTACAACGGTTTCTATATGTGCCTCCCACTTTTTAAGGGGCCAAAAGTAATGGGACAGACTAAACAATCCTAAATCTAACTTTCACTTTTTAATACTTTGTTGCAAATCCTTTGCGGGCAATTACAGCCTGAAACCTGGAACGCATAGACATCACCAGACGCTGGGTTTCATCCCTGGTGATGCTCTGCCAGGGCTCTACTGCAAATGTCTTCAGTTCCTGCTTGTTCTTGGGGCATTTTCCCTTCAGTTTTTTTATTCATCAAGTGAAATGCATGCTCAATCGGATTCAGGTCAGGGGATTGACTTGGCCATTGCACAACATTCCACTTTTTAGCCTTAAAAAACTCTTTGTTTACTTTTGCAGTATGCTTCGGGTCATTGTCCATCTGCACTGTGAAGCGCCGTCCAATGAGTTTTGAAGCATTTGACTGAATATGAGCATATAATATTGCCCAAAACACTTCTGAATTCATTCTGCTGCTTTTGTCAGCAGTCACATCATCAATAAATACAAGGGAACCAGTTCCATTGGCAGCCATACATGCCCACGCCAGGACACTACCACCACCATGCTTCACTGATGAGGTGGTATGTTTTGGATCATGAGCAGTTCCTTTCCTTCTCCATACTCTTCTCTTCCCATCACTCTGGTACAAGTTGATCTTTGTCTCATCTGTCCATAGGATGTTGTTCCAGAACTGTAATGGCTTTTTTAGATGTTGTTTGGCAAACTCTAATCTGGTCTTCCTGTTTTTGAGGCTCACCAATGGTTTACATCTTGTGGTGAACCCTATATATTCACTCTTGTGAAGTCTTCTCTTGAAGGTTGACTTTGACACATATACACCTACCTCCTGGAGAGTGTTCTTGATTTGGCCAACTGTTGTGAAGGGGTTTTTCTTCACCGGGGAAATAATTCTTCTGTCATCCACCACAGTTGTTTTCCGTGGTCTTCCGAGTCTTTTGGCGTTGCTGAGGTCTCCGGTGCGTTCTTTCTTTTTAAGAATGTTCCAAACAGTTGATTTGGCCAAACCTAATGTTTTTGCTATCTCTCTGATGGGTTTGTTTTGATTTTTCAGCCTAATGATGGCTTGCTTCACTGATAGTGACAGCTCTTTGGATCTCATATTGAGAGTCGACAGCAACTGATTCCAAATGCAAATGTCACACCTAGAATCAACTCCAGACCTTTTACCTGCTTAATTGATAATGAAATAACGAGGGAATAGCCCACACCTGTCCATGAAATAGCTTTTGAGTTGACAGTCCCATTACTTTTGGCCCCATAAAAAGTGTGAGGCACATATAGAAACCATTGTAATTCCTACACCGTTCACCTGATTTGGATGTAATTACCCTCAAATTAAATCTGAAAGTCTGCAGTTAAAGCACAACTTGTTTGTTTCATTTCAAAGCCATTGTAGTGGTGAATAGAGGCTAAAATATGAAAATTCTGACAATGTCCCAATATTTATGCACCTTACTGTATATATATATATATATATATATATATATATATATTAGGGGTGAGCGGGTTCGGATTTCTGAAATCCGAACCCCCCCGAGCCCCCCCGATCTGAGGCAGATCCGAGTCAGACTCGACTTTTCCCGCCGGCAAAACGTCATCATCCCGCCTTCCGAGTCTCGCGGGTTTTGAAACCTATATAAGGTACCAGCGTCGGCGCCATTTTCTCACTCGGCTGTGGACAGTGAAGAGGGAGGGTGGGAGTTAGGGCTGGCTAGGCTGTGTAGTGTAGTGTAGTCTAGTGCAGAGTAGTGTTGTGCTGTGCTGTGCTGTGCGGCGCTGTGCTGCTGTTGTCCACTACTTCAAAGTCCATAGGGGCTGGCTGTGTTGTGCTGTGCTGCTGTTGTTAATAGGGGCTGTGTCCACTACTTCAAAGTCCATAGGGGCTGGCTGGACTGTGTTGTGCAGTCAGTTCTCCATAGAGGCTGCGTCCACTCCAAAGTCCTGTGCAGTGTCCCAGTCCTAAAGGGGTGCTGTAGTGTTGTCCAGGGGGTGCTCTGTCCATCAGTGTTGCTCCCCCCAAGTGCTATAAAAATAATATTTTTTGTGTGTTTGTGAATTGTGTGCACAGTAGCCGCACGTGCATCAACAAAGTAGTGCCAAGCGTGCGACTGTGTCATAAGTAAAGGGCCGGCTGGCTTGACCGTTAAAGGGTGCTGTAACCCCCAAAGTACACTCCAGTCCAAACCCAAAAAAAAATTATTTTCTGTGTTTGTGAATTGTGTGCGCAGTAGCCGCACGTGCATCAACTAAGTAGTGCCAAGCGTGCGCCTGTGTCATAAGTAAAGGGCTGGCTGGCATGACCGTTAAAGGGTGCTGTAACCCCCAAAGTACACTCCAGTCCAAACCAAAAAAAACTATTATTTTCTGTGTTTGTGAATTGTGTGCGCAGTAGCCGCACGTGCATCAAGAAAGTAGTGCCAAGCGTGCGCCTGTGTCATAAGTAAAGGGCCGGCTGGCTTGACCGTTAAAGGGTGCTGTAACCCCCAAAGTACACTCCAGTCCAAACCAAAAAAAAATAATTTTCTGTGTTTGTGAATTGTGTGCGCAGTAGCCGCACGTGCATCAACAAAGTAGTGCCAAGCATGCGCCTGTGTCATAAGTAAAGGGCCGGCTGGCTTGACCGTTAAAGGGTGCTGTAACCCCCAAAGTACACTCCAGTCCAAACCAAAAAAATATATATTTTCTGTGTTTGTGAATTGTGTGCGCAGTAGCCGCACGTGCATCAACAAAGTAGTGCCAAGCGTGCGCCTGTGTCATAAGTAAAGGGCCGGCTGGCTTGACCGTTAAAGGGTGCTGTAACCCCCAAAGTACACTCCAGTCCAAACCCCCCAAAAAATTATTTTCTGTGTTTGTGAATTGTGTGCGCAGTAGCCACACGTGCATCAACAAAGTAGTGCCAAGCGTGCGCCTGTGTCATAAGTAAAGGGCCGGCTGGCTTGACCATTAAAGGGTGCTGTAACCCCCAAAGTACACTCCAGTCCAAACCAAAAAAAAAATTATTTTCTGTGTTTGTGAATTGTGTGCGCAGTAGCCGCACGTGCATCAACAAAGTAGTGCCAAGCGTGCGCCTGTGTCATAAGTAAAGGGCCGGCTGGCTTGACCGTTAAAGGGTGCTGTAACCCCCAAAGTACACTCCAGTCCAAACCAAAAAAATATATATTTTTTGTGTTTGTGAATTGTGTACGCAGTAGCCGCACGTGCATCAACAAAGTAGTGCCAAGCGTGCGCCTGTGTCATAAGTAAAGGGCCGGCTGGTTTGACCATTAAAGGGTGCTGTAACCCCCAAAGTACACTCCAGTCCAAACCAAATAAAAAATTATTTTCTGTGTTTGTGAATTGTGTGCGCAGTAGCCACACGTGCATCAACAAAGTAGTGCCAAGCGTGCGCCTGTGTCATAAGTAAAGGGCCGGCTGGCTTGACCGTTAAAGGGTGCTGTAACCCCCAAAGTACACTCCAGTCCAAACCAAAAAAAAAATAATTTTCTGAGTTTGTGAATTGTGTGCGCAGTAGCCGCACGTGCATCAACAAAGTAGTGCCAAGCGTGCGCCTGTGTCATAAGTAAAGGGCCAGCTGGTTTGACCATTAAAGGGTGCTGTAACCCCCAAAGTACACTCCAGTCCAAACCAAAAAAAAAATAATTTTCTGTGTTTGTGAATTGTGTGCGCAGTAGCCGCACGTGCATCAACAAAGTAGTGCCAAGCGTGCGCCTGTGTCATAAGTAAAGGGTCGGCTGGCTTGACCGTTAAAGGGTGCTGTAACCCCCAAAGTACACTCCAGTCCAAACCAAAAAAATATATATTTTCTGAGTTTGTGAATTGTGTGCGCAGTAGCCACACGTGCATCAACAAAGTAGTGCCAAGCGTGCGCCTGTGTCATAAGTAAAGGGCCGGCTGGTTTGACCGTTAAAGGGTGCTGTAACCCCCAAAGTACACTCCAGTCCAAACCAAAAAAAAAATTATTTTCTGTGTTTGTGAATTGTGTGCGCAGTAGCCGCACGTGCATCAACAAAGTAGTGCCAAGCGTGCGCCTGTGTCATAAGTAAAGGGCCGGCTGGCTTGACCGTTAAAGGGTGCTGTATCCCCCAAAGTACACTCCAGTAGAAACCAAAAAAAAAATAATTTTCTGTGTTTGTGAATTGTGTGCGCAGTAGCCGCACGTGCATCAACAAAGTAGTGCCAAGCGTGCGCCTGTGTCATAAGTAAAGGGCCGGCTGGCTTGACCGTTAAAGGGTGCTGTAACCCCCAAAGTACACTCCAGTCCAAACCAAAAAAATATATATTTTCTGAGTTTGTGAATTGTGTGCGCAGTAGCCGCACGTGCATCAACAAAGTAGTGCCAAGCGTGCACCTGTGTCATAAGTAAGGGCCGGCTGGCTTGACCATTAAAGGGTGCTGTAACCCCCAAAGTACACTCCAGTCCAAACCAAAAATATATATATTTTCTGTGTTTGTGAATTGTGTGCGCAGTAGCCGCACGTGCATCAACAAAGTAGTGCCAAGCATGCGCCTGTGTCATAAGTAAAGGGCCGGCTGGCTTGACCGTTAAAGGGTGCTGTAACCCCCAAAGTACACTCCAGTCCAAACCAAAAAAAAATATATTTTCTGAGTTTGTGAATTGTGTGCGCAGTAGCCGCACGTGCATCAACAAAGTAGTGCCAAGCGTGCGCCTGTGTCATAAGTAAAGGGCCGGCTGGCTTGACCGTTAAAGGGTGCTGTAACCCCCAAAGTACACTCCAGTCCAAACCAAAAAAATATATATTTTCTGTGTTTGTGAATTGTGTGCGCAGTAGCCGCACGTGCATCAACAAAGTAGTGCCAAGCATGCGCCTGTGTCCCATAAGTAAAGAGCCGGCTGGCTCATTTCTTAAAGGCTGGTGTAACCCACAAAGTGCACTACTCTCCAGCAAAAATAAATAAATATTTTCTGTGTTTAGCCGCACGTATATATCAAATCGATATAACATAAATGGAGGACCAAACTTTCTCAGATAAAAATAAAATAGAGAAAGATCAAGAACCACTTCCTCCTAGTGCTGAAGCTGCTGCCACTAGTCATGACATAGACGATAACATGCCATCAACGTCGTCTGCCAAGGCCGATGCCCAATGTCATAATAGAGGGCACATACAATCCCAAATGACAAAGTTCAGGAAAATGACCTTGAAAAAAACATTTAAATCAGCTGAAGAGAAACGTAAACTTGCCAATATGCCATTTACGACACGGAGTGGCAAGGAACGGCTAAGGTCGATCCCTAGTATGTTCATGACTAGTGGTTCAGCTTCACATGATGATGGAAGCCCTCCTCCCGCTAAAAAAATCAAAAGAGTTAAGCTGGCAAAAGCACAGCGAAGAACTGTGCTTTCTAAGAAGATATCACAAATCCCCAAGGAGAGTCCAAGTGTGGTGGTGGTTGCGATGCCTGACCTTCCCAGCACTGGACGGGAAGAGTTGGCTCTTTCCACCATTTGCACGCCACTTGCAAGTGCTGAAAGGAGCACCCACAGTCCACTTGCTGATATGCAAATTGAAGATGTCACTGTTGAAGTACAACAGGATGAGGATACTGGTGTAGCTGGCGCTGAGGAGGAAGTTGGCTAGGAGGATTCTGATGGTGATGTGGTTTGTTTAAATCAGGCTCCGGGGGAGACAGTTGTTGTCCGTGGGATGAAAAAGCCCATCACGGTCATGTCTGGGCAGAAGACCAAACATTCCACCTCTTTGGTCTGGCAATATTTCTATCCAAATCCGGACAACAACTGTCTTGCCATATGTACCTTATGTAAAGGTGGAATAAGTAGGGGTAGGGACGTTAACCACCTAGGAACATCCTCCCTTATACAGCACCTGCAGCGCGTTCATAATAAGTTACTGTCAAGTTCAGAAACTTTGGCTAAGACCGTAAGCAGTCCAGGGACACCTAAATCCCGTTGTCCTGTTGTATCCAAGCGCCTGCAAACCACACCGTCAACTCCCTCCTCGTCAATTTCCTCCTTAGTCAGGATCGGAAGTAGTCCTGCAGGCCATGTCACTGGCATGACTGACTCTCCTATCCGGGATTCCTCCTGAGGATCCTGCATTGCTACGCCTCCTGCTGCCGCTGCTGCTGTTGCTGCTGCTGGGAGTCATTCATCATCCCAGAGAGGAAGTAGGAACACCACTACTTTTACTAAACAATTGACCCTCCAACAGTCCTTAGCGAGGAGGATGAAGTACGACAGCAGTCATCCTGAAGCAAAACGTATAACTGAGGCCTTGACTGCTATGTTGGTGTCAGACGTGCGTCCGGTATCCGCCATTAGTGCAGTGGGATTTAGACAATTGCTGGAGGTAGTGTGTCCCCGGTTCCAAATCCCGTCTAGATTCCACTTCACTAGGCAGGCGATACCGAGACTGTACAGAAACGTCAGAAAAAGTGTCCTCAGTGTCCTAAAAATGCCGTTTAACCCAATGTCCACTTAACCACGGACATGTGGACAAGTGGAACAGGGCAGACTAAGGACTATATGACTGTGACAGCCCACTGGGTAGATGTATCACCTTACGCAGCAACAGCAGCAGCGTCACCAGTAGCAGCATCTCAGAAACGCCAGCTCGTTCCAAGGCAGGCTACGCTGTGTATCACCGGTTTCAGTAAGAGGCACACCGCCGACAACCTCTTAGAGAAACTGAGGGAAATCATCGCCCAGTGGCTTACCCCACTTAGACTCTCCTGGGGATTTGTGATATCTGACAACGCCACCAATATTGTGCGGGCATTACATCTGGGCAAATTCCAGCACGTCCCATGTTTTGCTCACACAATAAACTTGGTGGTGCAGAATTTTCTGAAAAGCGACAGGGGCGTGCAGGAGACGCTTTGGGTGGCCCAAAAAATTTCAGGCCACTTTCGCCATTCAGCGACTGCGTGCCGAAGACTGGAGCGCCAGCAAACACTCTTGAACCTGCCCCGCCATCACCTGAAGCAAGAGGCTGTGACGCGGTGGAACTCAACCCTCTATATGCTTCAGAGGATGGAGGAGCAGCAAAAGGCCATTCAAGCCTATACATCCACCTATGACATAGGCAAAGGAGGGGGTATGCACCTGACTCAAGCGCAGTGGAGAATGATTTCCGTGTTCTGCAAGGTTCTCCAGCCCTTCGAACTTGCCACACGTGAAGTCAGTTCAGAGACTGCCAGCTTGAGTCAGGTCATTCCCCTCATCGGGCTTTTGCAGAAACAGCTGGAGAAAGTGAAGGAGGAGCTAAGACGGAGCGATTCCGCTCGGCATGTGGGACTTGTGGATGAAGCCCTTCATTCGCTTTGCCTGGATTCCAGGGTGGTCAATCTGTTGAAATCAGACCACTACATTTTGGCCACCGTGCTCGATCCAAGGTTTAAAGCCTATGTGGTGTCTCTCTTTCCGGCCGACACAAGCCTGCAGAGGTGCAAAGACCTGCTGGTGAACACACTGTCAGCTGAAGTGGAACGTGACACGTCAACAGCTCCTTCTTCATTTTCTCCCGCAACTGGGGCTGCCAGGAAAAAACTTAGGTATCCTAAGCAACCCGCTGGCGGTGATGCAGGGCAGGCAGGACCAAGTTTGAACATCTGGTCCGGACTGAAGGACCTGGCAACAATTTCTGACATGTCTACTGTCACTGCATATGATACTGTCACCATTGACAGAATGGTGGAGGATTACATCGGTGACAGCATCCAAGTAGGCATGTCAGACAGTCCATACCTGTACTGGCAGGAAAAAGATGCAATTTGGAGGCCCCTGTACAAACTGGCTCTATTTTACCTGAGTTGCCCCCCCTCCAGTGTGTACTCCGAAAGAGTGTTTAGTGCAGCCGGGAACCTTGTCAGCGAAAGGCGTAGGAGGTTGCTTCCACAGAATGTGGAGAAGATGATGTTCATCAAAATGAATTATCAGCTCTTCCAGGGAGACCAGCCTCCAGAACGTACAGAGGGACCTGTGGTGGTGGATTCAAGTGGGGACGAGTTAATACTTTGTGAGGATGAGGATGTACACACTGAAGAGGGTGAGGAATCGGTGGATGAGGAGGATGAGGATGACATCTTGCCTCCATAGAGCCAGTTTGTGCAGGGACACATTAATTGCCAGCTTGTTTTGTGGGGGCCCAAACGAACCAATCATTTCAGCCACAGTTGTGTGGCAGACCCTGGCGCTGAAATGATTGGTTTGTTAAAGTGTGCATGTCCTGTTTATACAACATAAGGGTGGGTGGGAGGGCCCAAGGACAATTCCATCTTGCACCTCTTTTTTTTCTTTGCATTATGTACAGTTTGGGGCCTAGTTTTTCAAACTGCCATCCTGTCTGCCACTGCAGTATCACGCCTAGATGGGTCACGTGTTTGTGCCGCCCACTCGTGTCGCTTAGCATAGTCATCCAGCTACCTCGGTGCAACCTTTTGGACATAAAAACACTATTGTGAGGTGTGAGGTGTTCAGAATAGACTGGAAATGAGTGGAAATTAAGGTTATTTAGGTTAATAATAGCATAGGAGCAGAAAAACCTACAAATTCTGTAATTTTAGCTGTTTTTATGCTTTTTTTCAAAAAAATACAGATCCAAAACACAAAACCCAGAACCCAAAACACGTAAGGGTGGTTTTGACAAAACCAATCCAGATCCAAAACACGAAGAAAGATCCAGATCCAAAACCAAAACACAAAATACGAAAAGTGGCCGGTGCACACCCCTAATATATATATATATATATATATATATATATATATATATATACATATACTGTATATAGATAGATAGATAGATAGATAGATAGATAGACAGATACAGTAGATGCAGCATATAGCTCAGGGTGTTGCTGGGCCTGATATATATATATTAGAGATGTGCACCGACCCCCGTGTTGTGGTTTTGGATATGAATCTGGTTTTGGATTTTTTCCCTCCGTGTCTTGTTTTCGTGTTTTGGTTTTGGTTTTGGATCTGGATTTTTTGCTAAAAATCATAAAAACAGCTAAAACCACATAATTTGGGCCTGTTTTTGTTCCTACAGTATTATTAACCTTAATAACAATGATTTTCAGGCATTTCTAGGCATGTTTAACCACCTCACAGCTCACAATATTGATTTCACTATTTTTCACCAATATAGGCCAAAGGCTGCAGCGAGCTGGCTGGCTAAAGTAAGCAGCAGAGCAGCGGCACAAACGCACGGTAGTTTAAAAAAATATCAGACATCTATGAAACATTGCCACACAGCAGTGGCAGACAGGATGGCAGTTTAATAAACTATAATAATGTCAGTTGGCAATGCCCCAAATTGTGCCAAATGTAAAGGAAAGAGGTGCAAGATGGAATTGTCCCTCCCACCCACTCTTATGTGGGATATTAAAAAGGACATGCACAGTTTAACAAACCAAGCACTTTAGCCACTAGGACTGACACTTTCGTGGCTGAACTCCTTGGTTTGTTTGGGCCCCCACAAAACATTTTTTGGAAGGACTACCTTCAATTATTAAGGAGGAGGTTGATGATGAGGGTGTTGGTGGTTGAGATTGCATGTTATGGTCCAAACTGCTGGTAGCTGATACTGGACTGTTTGTTTTTAATTTGCATGAACTCACTGCAAATGACGTAACAGGGAGGAGGTGCCTAGATGGTTAACATCCCTTCCTCTGCTAACTTTGTCTTTACAAATGGAACAGATGCCTTCACAACTGTTGTCAGAATTTAGATTAAAATAATTCCACACCCAACACGTTGCTTTTCTTGCTTTCTTTTTATCATTAGCAAGAACTGCTGCCACTGGTGGCTGATTTACGCAAACCACATCCTTTTCATCAACATCCACATTATCGTCAGATAGGACACAAGTTTCTCCCTCATCCTCCTTTTGCACTTCCTCCACACTATCATCCTCTTTTTTTATTATTTCACCATCGAATACTAGCACAGCCGTCATGGCGTCAGTGATCCGCTGTGAAACTGTGTGACAGCTGTTATACTTACTTCCTCTATCAAAGGACTGTTTAATAGTCAGTTATAGTTTTAAATTACTTCCAGTCACGAATGAGGATGTAGATGATGATGCAGGTGTTGGTGGAGATCGAAGACGCTTGGATCTCACAGAGAGGGAGCAGGTAGATGACACTGGACTTGTTACGTTTTGAGTTTTGGAACTTGGCGACGTATAATTGATATTTGATGAATGCGCTCCAAGTGACGTAACAAGGAGGAGGTTCCTAGGTGGTTTAGGTCCCTCCCTCTACTCACTCTTGCATGGCAACAGGCACTTATGGCTTGACAACTGTTGTCCGGATCAGGATGGCAATAATTCCACATGTGAGAAGCAGATTTTTTTGTCTTTTGTCCCGGCATGACAACAAGGGGCTTTGGCTTTTTCAAACCATGGGCAACAGCTGTTGCCTTACTTACACAAAGGACATCCTCGGCATCAACATCCTCATCACCAACACCAACATCTTCATCATCAACATCATCATCATCCTTAGCGCCTTCATCCACCAAAATATCCTCCTTCTCCATGTGCAATTCCACAGAAGCATCCTCAATGACTACATCTGCAAGATGTTGACTGCCCTTCCCCACATTTACATAAGGCACACAAATGTTGGAACTTGGAGGATCCTCCAGTACACTAGTATTTACGTCGGACTCACACTTGGCAACCACGGGCACACTTGCACTCTCCTCAGGGATTTGTGGATTAGATTTCTCTGGGCACACAGTTGGTTTTTTCGGAGCTGTCTTAACAACTTTCAAATTTTTAATTGGACCACCACCACCACTACTACTACAAGCAGAAGGGCTATCAGAAGAATCAGAAGTCTTTTTCATAAAGTAAGAAGGCCAAGGCCTTATCCTATCCTTGCCACTTCGTGTAGTGAATGGCATATTGCCAATTTTTTGTTTATCTAAAGTCAAATATCCTTTCAATTTTTTTCTTAATTTCAGTAAAACCTGCTTTACTACTAGTACTATATCGATGGCGTGACTTAAGCCCTGGGGCATGGGCCTTCCTAGAGGTTGAGGAAGTTGACGGCCTTGCACTGCTGGCGCACTGCCGTACTGCTGGCGGCAGCTGCAACATGTGGTTCTTGGCCTTGCTCTCCTGTCATGTGACAGCCCTCCATATTTTTTCTGCAGAACGACTGGAGTCAGGCAGCACAAGGTTGCAACTTGCGTTACTTTCTGGATCTTGTGCACTACTGCGGTTAAGCCGAAAACCCACCCACACAAACAAGAAAAAAATCTGACACTTTGTTTTTTTTTTGATTGAACACGACTGTAGTCGCTGGATCTTGTGCGCTAATGTGGTTAAGCCTAACACCCACGCACACACAGAAGAAAAAAATATATAAGACAGTGACACTTGTATTGTTTTTTTTTTTAAGAACGACTGGAGTCGGGCAGCACAAAGTTGCAAGTGCAACGTGCATTGCTGGCTGGCTCTTGTGCTGCGCTACTGTGGTTAAGCCTAACACGCATGCACACACAGAAAAATATAAAAAGACACTTTGATTTTTTTTTTTTACTTTTTTTTTTGGAGTCCAGAACTTGGGCCCAGAGATGGACACAGCACAAGCCCAGGACACAGCAAATAGCCCAGATGGATCACCAGACAGGACAATGACAGCACCGTGACCAGAGACCAGAATAGATAGCACTGACAGCACAGTGATAGTGACAGCACCGTGACCAGAGACCAGAATGGATCAGCAGACAGCACAGTGACAGCACCGTGACCAGAGACCAGAATGGATCAGCACCAGCCCAGGACACAGCAGATAGCACCAGCACCTCTCCCAGCCCTACACTATCCACTCTCCCTGTTCACTCTACACAGCCAGAGTGGAAATGGCGTCCGTCGCGTGGTCCCTTATATACTAAATTGATCATAGAGACGAAGCTCGCGAACCACAAGATTTCTGTCTCTATGGTTTTGCCTCAGTTTCGAGAACTGAGTAAGGCGGGAACCTCTGAGCCTGCTTGGATCCGACTCGGATATGCTAAATTCGGGTGGCCTCGGTTCTCTGGGAACTGAACCCGCTCATCTCTAGTATATATACACACAAAACTTAGCACTTGCCATCATATAATCATCCACCATAATACATAAAAAATGTGGTTTTGGTTCATGGATTGATCAACAAATGTAAGCCTGCAGCCCGCACCAGGAGACCCAATTTCTCTGCAGGTCCTACACCAACAGTCATACTTATGAAAACCTGGTGACTGCTCTCACAGAGTTTATCTGAAGACATGTTAACTGATTTAAAGCTCACCTGCCAACTAACTTATGGCTTTAAAGGTAAGACTGTCACCAAACTTACAGTAGCTGTTATCAAACTACCAAGAAAGCAGCTGACACAGATGAACATAAATTAGCTTACACAGGGGTGCATGAGTAAACTGTGATCACAAAAATGTTAATTCAAAATTAACCAAATAAATAGAGATGTGCACTGACCCTCATGTTTTGGTTTTGGATCTGGATCTTCCCTAGTTTTGGATCTGGATTGGCTTTGCCAAAACCTCACAAAAAAACCTCACAGTGTTTTGGTTTTCGGTTTTGGATCTGGATTTTTTCTAAAAAAAATCAAAAAAACAGCTAAAATCACATAAAATTGGCCTTTTTTTGTTCCTACAGTATTATTAACATCAATAACATTTATTTCCACTTGTTTCCAGTCCATTTTGACTACCTCACAGCTCACAATAATGATTTTTTCATCTAGTTTAGGACCAAAATTTGCACCAAGATAGCTGGCTGACTAAGCTAAGCTGCAGCAGTGGGCGGCACAAACACATGGTAGTTCAACTTCAAACATGGCACATCAGGAACCACTTTTATTATTCAAGAGAGGCCTGAGGGAGTTGGAGTATGTATGTAGTTGAAGGCAGGGCAGGGACAGGAAGGGTTGACTGGTAGGAAATATAATTCATTTTTTGATTCTGAAGAAAATTTTTGAGGGAGAAGGGGACGGGAGGAGGCATTTACAAAAAAATGTGATACATTGACATCAGTCCTTGCTATACAAGAATCCTTGAGCATGGCTGCTGCTGCTGCTGGGAGTTGATTTTCTCATCCTAGAAGGGGACCAGGAAGAATGCTTTCCAATAACAAATAAACAATTGACTTAAATAAGCCTTTGCAAACCTTCTATAAAGGCATTTCCCAACCTGTACAGGGACATAAATAAAAAAAATAGTTAGTGGCCTCAAAGTGCCACTTAACCAGCACAGATATGTGGACAAGCAGAAGATCTATGATATAAGGCAGGGGTAGCCAACCCTGGTCCTCGAGAGCTACCAACAGTGCATGTTTTCCAGGTCTCCTCACAACTATAATAATTAACACCACCTGTGGATCTTTCTAAATGTTTTGGTGAGTAATGAATACACCTGTGCACCCTCTAGGTCATCTGGAAAAAGTGAGCTCTCAAGGACCGAGGTTGGCTACCCCTGATTTAAGGCCTTATGTTGTGTCTTTCTTGAGAATCCTGCGCCTGCTTCTGCTGAGTGGATTTTCATTCCAGAAGGGGACCACAAAGAGTGCTTCCAAAAACAATTGCCTTAAATAATCCTTTGCAAACCTTCTCTTCTGTAAATTAATTTCCCAACCTGTACAGGGACATTAAAAAACAGAGTTAGTTAGTGGCCTTCATATTGCAATTGTTCCCACTGTCCACTTCTTATATATGTGAACAAGTGGAACAGAGCATTAAATGCAACATTTCAGTTTAAGGTTTAAGTTTTACGTTGTGTCTGGAGATCATTTAGAAAGCAGAAAAAGAGCTCCACCACAAGCGGCAGATGACTAAACTCACACACAAAGGTTTAATAAAAAAATAGATACAACACCAGATCAGATGTTTACCCTGGAGAATCTGTCTGATTCATCATGGTGCCCCCAGACCAAGATTGTGCAAATTCTGCCAAAAGAGAGACTGACACCACGGCTAAACATAAGAGTCACCTTCTGGATGTGAATTGTCTCATTTGCATGGGGAAAACCCAACCCTCAGATGAGATGGATCTCAGCCAGTGGACAACATTGAAATCGCCATTAAAAAGTCACAATGGAAGACTACAGTGTGGAAAATCTTTCTTCACAGTCAGGAGAGGCCTCAGAGAACATGAAAAAATTTGCTCTAGGTGCTGAACTTCAAGGGATTTCTCCATCATGTTCTGCAGTGTAGAAATGTTTCATTCACATGTTTTCTATAAAGCAGTTCAAAGTTACAGCCTTCAAAGTGTCTGGCTATAACACCCACCTTTGCCAGGAATTACCAAAGATTATCAAAAGCAAAGGATTCATCTGTCCGGAATCAGTCTGGGAATTCATAGATCGTAACTGGCCTGAATCTGTGTTCTGTAGCTGACTTTATTCCTACCTGAATCGCAAACTGAAATATGGAATAGTGAGCACAGACAGCATGGAGGCCCTTGTTATTCTGCTGCCTGCATGCCAACCAATACCTCCCAGACTACACCCACTGGGGGGGACCAGGTCTTGATAATGACCATTCCCATCTGTTGCTAGGCATTCTTCTTCCAAAGAAAGAAATTGGAGAATACCACTTCGCGCTTAAAATATAGTAATATGATGTTACTTATCTTGTACGATTTACTAATATATGAAAACTGGAAAACCTCTTCACAATAGATCCTCAATGTGATAAACAGGAGGTATATACTCCGGTGGTAATGAACATGTAAGGATGAAAAACAAAAGATTCTAGTGCAGACACTTCAACAAAATATCTCAAAACATATAGTCTATTGAAATATTAATGTCTGTGATGGTTTATAACAGAATATCACAGTTGGACTCAAAGTAATTTCCAAAAAGAAGTGTTTTTTAATAAATATATTCCATGTAGTAAGATCTCAATATCAAGTACACATAACAATTTCCATAGCTGGTACATCCAGAGATGGTTTAAAAATGAAACCAAAAGACATAGCAATGCTAACATCTATTAGAAAGGAGTTTTTTTGTATTGGTTTTTTATGTGTTTTATATGATTGTGAATGACGGTGGCTCCTCCCAGCAATCAGGTGTACTAAATTTCACTGGGTATAAATACCCAGTGAGAGAACTATGAACATTGAGGAAGATCAGAGTGCTGATTGAAACGCGTTGGCGACAAAGGTAAAGGCGGTTCTGACCAGACCAAGGGAGGAATGTGCTGTTTCCATCTGTGAGGTTGGAGGACTACTGCGGGCAGTGAGAGCATCCATTAAAATCTCTATATGCACAACAATCACTGGATTCTGGTAGGAGGCCACCATCTCTGGATGTACCAGCTATGGAAATTGTTATGTGTACTTGATATTGAGGATCTTACTACTTGGAATATATTCATTAAAAAACATTTCTTTTTGGAAATTACTTTGAGTCCAACTGTGACATTCTGTTATAAACCATCACAGACATTCATATTTCAATAGACTATATGTTTTGAGGTATTTTGTTGAAGTGTCTGCACTAGAATCTTTTGTTTTTCATCCTTACATGTTCATTACCACCGGAGTATATACCTCCTGTTTATCACATTGAGGATCTATTGTGAAGAGGTTTTCCAGTTTTCACATATTAGCATATCGTACAAGATAAGTAACATCATATTACTATATTTTAAGCGCGAAGTGGTATTCTCCAATTTCTTTCTTTGTATTTTATTTTCTGGTGAGGGTAACACCAGGGAGATCTATATCACTTCTTTAGCAGCTTATGTAGCGCAATTATTGGCTAATATCACATTCTGTATTTTTTTGTTTACTTCTTCTTCCAAACCATCCATCCTGGACTTCCTGACCAAAAAAGGTGCGCAGGGTACAGAAAGAGGAGCTAGATGTCCCCGATGACATTTTTTTCATCTATAATAGATGATGTGGAGAGAGAAAGGCTCCCACCTATATGGCTTCCCTCCAGAGAGCAGAGCTCTGTTCCTCAGGAAATGTCTATGCCAGAGCTGATAGGTAGTCTCTGTCTGTTGGTAAACACCCTTCAAGAGATGGCAACCCTAAATAACAACAACTATAATAATGTGTCCACTGATAACCAGCCTGATCCCTTAACAGCAACATACCCCATATGGCCAACTCATAAAATGACACCCAGTTTGCAGCCTCCTCTTCCTTATGACACTAATCCAGTCGCCATGGTTGCTCAATCAGCCATGTGTGGTCCACCCAATTTTTAGACTTATAATCTTTGCTTTTGTTTACATTTTCAAATAGAACAGTTTTAGAATTTAGGATGTCCACTCTATATAGGTTTGTAAATATATATAGGCTTTAGTTTTATAGAGCATATAACTTTATAAGCTGCTAGGATAACATTTCTGCTATGTTTAAGATTAAAAAAAACAACTTTTTATAACCCAATAACTTAAAAAAAAGTTTTCATTGCAATATTCATGCAGCCCCTTTACAGACAGCAGCACAGCACCCCTGCGCAGCTACACCAATGACAGGTGTGGCTAACACGCACACAGCAACAGCCCTTGACAGACAGCAGCACAGCACCCCTGCACAGCTACGCCGATGACAGCGACAGCCAGGTGTGGCTGACACGCACACAAAAAATTTATTTATTTTTTGGACAGCAGCCCTTGACAGACAGCAGCACAGCACCCCTGCGCAGCTACCCCGATGACAGGTGCCGTTAACACGCCACACAAAAAAAATTGTTTATATATTTTTTTTAACACTGTGGTGAACACCTGAAAGAGACAGCAGCCCCTTAACAGCACCCCTGCACTGATGACAAGTGTGGCTAAACTAATTTTTTTTTTTTCTTTAGGATAGGTGAAGAGCACCCCTGAAGGACAGAGCACCCCCTGGACAACACAGCACTACAGCCAGCCCAAATGACAGCCAGCCAGCCCCTATGGACACGACAACAGCCAGCCAGCCCCTCTATAGACAACAGCCAGCCCCTCTATAGACAACAGTAGCCAGCCAGCCCCTCTATAGACAACAGCCAGCCCCTCTATAGACAACAGCCAGCCCATCTATAGACAAGAGCCAGCCAGCCCTTATGGACAATAGTAGCCAGCCCCTATGCACAGCATCAGCATGCAATTAATATTATAATTATAATTAACAACAGCACAGCACGGGTCCCAGCTCCCTCTCTCTTCACTCTCCACAGCCGGAATGAAAAATGTCGGCGATCGCGGGACCTTTATAGAATCCAAAACCCGCGAGAATCTGACAGCGGGATGATGACGTTTTGCCTCGTTTTCAGATCCGAGTCAGGCAGGTAAACTCGAGCCAACTTGTATCTGCCTCGGATCCCCGAAGTTCGTGTGGGTTCAGTTCTCAGGGAACCGAGTCATAAATCTGCAAAAAGTATTCCCCCAGCACTCAGGATGAAATCAGCAATAAGATTTGAAAAAACTACAAGGTAGTAAATAATTCAAAGATCCCAGTTGCATATATTTGCAAAAATATGGCTTACTCCCCATGTGGACTGATGTTTGTTAGAGAAGCAAGTCTCCCTGTTGATTTCTACTGTGGAGCTTCTTCAGATGATTCACAAGCCTGGTCTTACTTACTTATCATCAACATATAAGATGTGTCCTCATACACTGTGGCTGTGTACTTTACTCCTCTCAGAGCATTGAGTATAATTGTAGATGTTCCGCACAGAAATTTATTTAATTATTTGGTATATCTACTTATTGTTTGCAAAAAATCCCCTAAAATTCCCTTTTCTACCCTTGAAGGGGCTTTCATAAAATTTTTGTTAATTAGTTCTTTTAATCTGTATCTATCATTACTGACTGGGAAAGCAAAATGGTGCTACCAAACTCATCATTACATATTCATAAAAATAATTTTTCATAAGAGGAAAAAAGAGAGGTGAGATCTGCAGGTGCACTCAAGGGATTATTTAATGAAAACTTAATTGCAGATGTCTGCATTTATCCTTAAAATTTAACCTTTCTTTTGGTATATTAAAAAAGTTTGAAATTATTGCAAAGTTATAACACTTAAATGATAGTGAAGATTCATGACAAAAAAGTAAGAAAATAAAGTGACGTTTTTAAAAACAATGATCAGTGGGCCTGATTCAGAGCCGAACGCTCTGACCAGAGTGCTCGCTCTGAATCAGGGCCCTCCTCCCTCAACTTGGAGCGGCCTCATGGACGCTCGCATAGCTGTGGGTTACCACCCACAGCTATAGCGAGCGTCCATGATGATGGTCGCGATAGGGTCTCGGTGACCGCAAGCCCTGGAGTGATTTTGGCTAAATCAGAGCCAAAATCACTACCACTGACATCACTAGTGATGTCAGTGGGGCCGGACTCAGACGGTAGGCGTTCCCATGGGAACACCTCCGTCTGGCAGCCACGCCCCCGGCACGCCCACCAAAGGGGGCGTGCTGTCACTCACCATCGACAGCACGCCCCCTTTGGTGCGAGACCCATAACGACGGCTTGGCCGTCGTTATTCGGGTCTCGCGCATGCGCACGACTGAGCTCACTCCGTCGTGCCCATGCGCAATTCGGCATCAACGACCCGCTTGCGAGCGCCTTGCGCTTGCGAGCGGGTCTGAATCAGCCCCACTGTGTCTTGTCTTATTTATTATTGCACATATCTTGTTCTTTTATGTAGTATTTCTAATATTTATTCACAAATTCAGTGATATAAGACAAGTATGTCAAATCTAACTTATGTCATTTGCAGTGTGATTGAAATTATTACTAATGTTAGAACACTAAAAACTTTCTGGCTTAATACTTATGTCGTTCTTGATAAACTTAAGGTGCATACACACGGTCAGATTTGTCAGATGAACGATTGAACGATTTGCAAACAGTTGAACGATTGAACGATTTTTGACTGCATTAAAATGAATGGAAATCGTCCAAAACTGACTGCAAACACATCAGATGTCAGATATCGTTATCTGACAAATGGGAACGCGCATCGTTCATCGTTCAGATATGTCAGATTTTCCTTCAGATATGAACGATTGAACGATTTTTTAAATCGTTATCGTTCAGATCTGAAGAAAATCTGACCGTGTGTATGCACCATTAAGCTGCCCATCCACTAGCAGACCATAGAAACGACAGCACGATTCCGACATTGTAATCGTGCAGTCGTTTCTTTGTCTGTGATAAGCCTACACTGAACGAGCAGTCGTTCAGTGCAGGCTCATCAATCATCTGGCAACATGCTGAACCTGACGTTATTGTCAGGTTGACCCGCATGGAAAGATGATAGATGTCTAAACGACCAGTGGGCACACGCAACTCTGGTCGTTTTAGACATTTTTGCAAACGATTTGCAAATGATTGAACAATCGTTATCGTTCAATCCCTCAACTTAATCGTCTAGTGGATGGGCAGCATTAGTCTGTTATTTCTTCAGACTAGTCAATTATATTTGTGTCCAAATTGTAGCAGTATTGGTGGAGAATGTATCTCTTGTATCTATTTGATACTTGTATATGTTCTGATATGTTGGATACTAGCAGCTGGGGATTGATAGTCCACTTTATAATTGTATTGCTGGATAGATCATATTCTATTTATGATGCATGCCTGGTATATGGGCTGCTTATCATTGGAATTATGGTACTGGGATATATGTCCACTCACTGTGAAATGCTGATAATTCCTATATTTGATTGTCCGTCTGCCGCAAAGATACAGGGGGTCATTCAGACCCACTCGCGAGTGGCAGTACGCTCGCAAGTGGGTCCATGGTCCCGACTGCGCATGCGCACGACGGAGGGGGCTCCGTCGTGCGCATGCGCGAGACCCGGTGAGCGAAGGACTTTCCATCGCTCCGGGTCTCGCACCAAAGGGGGCGTGCTGTCGATGTTGTTTGACAGCACGCCCCCTTTGGTGGGTGTGCCGGGGGCGTGCCTGCCAGACGGAGGCGTTCCCATGGGAACGCCTACCGTCTGAAGCCGGCCCCGCTGACATCACTAATGATGTCAGTGGGAGTGATTTTGGCTCTGATAGAGCCAAAATCACTCCTGGCCTTGCGGCTGGGAAACCCGACCGCAGGGTTTCCCTCGCAAGTCCGATGGTCGCGATGGTCAAGACCATCGCGACCATCTTTTTGCACGCTCGTATATGCTGTGGGTGGTGACCCACAGCTATACGAGCGTCCAGGAGGACGCTCCATATTAATGGAGGAGGGCCCTGATTCAGAGCGAGCGCTCTGGTCAGAGCGTCCGGCTCTGAATCAGGGCCACAGTCCTCTATGCGCGGACTGTGTACTATATTGCTAATTAGTGCCAGCGCTATGCCCGGAGTCTCAGCCGCCTAATGCAGTTCTCTATGTGCGGACTGTGTGCTGTGTTGCTGCTGGATGTCAGTGCTATGCCCGAAATCTCAGCCGCCTACTGTGGGGCATGTGCACGCGGCTGGTATGCATAGAATCTAAGTCCCTTTAACCGGACTCGTGCTCAGCGTGCCGCCGATGTATCCTGAGTCTCTGCTTGGGCTTCAGTACTGCTGGTGACAGTCTATACCCCTCTCTGCCACTCAAGGACAGCCGAGACGCGGGTGCTGTACAAGTACTGAATAGGTTTCTATTCCTTTCACACTACAATCACATATATTTATTAGACATTTGCAAGACACATTGTAAACACACATAGAACATCGCAGCCACTTCACCCCCTCACACCTGCACTGCATCACCATTACACACATTCACTCATGATTGGCCCTGTTAGTCACCTAACAGCACACCCACTTCCGGAAATACAGTACTTAAGAGCCTCACAAGCATTGATCCACTCACTCATTTTCCATCTGGGCTGGTGCTGTCTGCTGCGTCTATCTGGGCACAAGCTTTGAACCCAAATAAAGTGTCTTTTTTTGTAATAATAAATATATATAATTATAAATATATATATATTTGTCTGTGTGCATGTTAGGCTTAGCCGCACAAGATCTATCAAGTCGGCAACACAAGCTAGTGCTGCCCGACTCCAGTGGTCAACTGTGCTCTGGGCCGCAAGTTCTGGAGCAAAACAAATAAAAATAACTTGTCTTTTTTTTCTAATAATTGTCTGTGCGTGTTAGGCTTAGCCGCACAAGATCTATCAAGTCGGCAACGCAACGCAACTGCTTCAAGACCACAGAAAATATGGAGGGCTGTCACATGACAGGAGAGCAAGGCCAAGAACCACATGTAGCTGCCGCCAGCAGTGCAAGGCCGTCAACTTCCTCGTCCTCTATGAAGGCCCATGCCCCGGGGCTTAAGTCACGCCATCGATATGGTAAAGCTACTTTTACAGAAGTAAAGAAAAAAAAATCAAAGGGCAAGTTGCCTTTCGATAAACAAAACATTCCCAATATGCCCTTTACTACACGAAGTGGCAAAGAAAGGATAAGGCCTTGGACTTTCTTTAGGAAGACTGCTGACTCTGATAGCTCTTCAGAAAAAACAACTGTGTGCCCTGAGAAATCGAAATCACAAATCCCTGAGAAGAGTGCAAGTGTGTCCGCGGTTGCCATGCGTGAGCCAGACCTAAATACTAGTGTATTGAAGGATCCTCCAAGTTCCAACATTTGTGTGCCCTCTGTAAATGTGGGGAAGGGCAGTCAACATCAGATGTAGTCAGTGAGGATGCTTCTGTAGAATTGCACATGGAGGAGGAGGATATTTTGGTAGTTGAAGTTGCTAAGGATGATGAGGATGTTGGTGATGAGCATGCTGATGCCAAGGATGTCCTTTGTGTAAGCAAGGCAACAGCTGTTGCCCATGGATTGAAAAAGCCAAAGCCCATTGTTGTCATGCCGGGACAAAAGACCAAAAAATCCACTTCTCACATGTGGAATTATTTCCACCCCGATCTGGACAGTTGTCAAACCATATGTGCCCGTTGCCATGCAAGAGTGAGTCGAGTGAGGGACATGAACCACCTAGGAACCTCCTCCTTGTTACGTCACTTGGAGCGCATTCATCAAATATCAAAGTGTATGTTGCCAAGTTCTAAAACTCAAAACGTAACAAGTCCACTGTCATCTACCAGCTCCCTCTCTGTGAGATCCAAGCGCCTTTGATCTCCAACACCTGCATCATCAACATCCTCATTCGTCATCGGGAGTAGTCCTACTGCATCCAATGTTGGTATTCACTGGGTAGGTGTATTGCCTACAACAGCAACAGCAGCAGCAACATCTACCAGAAGACAGCTGATACAGAGGCAGGCTTATCTTTGTATAACTGGTTTCTCTAAGAGGCATACCACTGAGAACCTCTTAGAAAAACTCAGGGAAATCATTCCTAAATGGCTTACCCCACTTGGACTCTCCTCGGGATAATGCCAGCAATATTGTGAGAGCATTACATCTGGGCGAATTCCAACATGTCCCATGGTTTGCTCACACAATTAATTTGGTGGTGCAAAGTTTTTTAAAAACTGACAGGGTCATGCAGGATGTGCTCTCAGTGGCCCGCAAAATATCCAGACATTTTAGACATTCAGTGACCGCTTGTCGAAGATTGCATGACCAGCAGGTACTGTTAAATTTGCCCTTCCATCAGCTGAAGCAAGAGATAGTAACTCGGTGGAATTCTACCCTCTATATGCTTCAGGGGATAGAGGAACAGCAGAAGGCCATCCAGGCCTATACAACGGACTATGACATAGGCCGTGGAAGGGGAATGCACCTTACTCAAGTGCAGTGGAGAATAATTTCCGTGTTGTGCAAGGTTCTCAAAACCTTTGAACTTGCCACATGTGAAGTTATTTCAGACACTGCCAGCTTGAGTCAGGTCATTCCCCTCATCAGACTTTTGTAAAATCAGCTGGAGAAACTGAAGGAGGAGCTGAAATGGAGCGATTGCGCAAAGTATGTCGGACTGGTGGATCAAGCCCTTGATTCACTTCGCCAGGATCCAAGAGTCGTCAATCTATTGAAATCTGAAAAATATATTTTGGCCATCATTCTGGATCCTAGGTTTAAGTCCCACCTTGTGAGTTGTTTTCCAACAGACAAAAATCTAAAACTGTGCAAAGAGATGTTGGTAAAAAAATTGTCAGCTGCAGCTGCACGTGAAATGCCATCATCTCCTATTTCAGTTTCTGCAGCTGCCAGGAAGAGACTCAATTTTCCTTACAAAATGCCTACATGTCTTCTACCGTGACTATGTGTGATACGGTCTCCATTCGCAGAATGGTGGAGGACTATTTCAGAGATAACATCCTAATAGGCATGTCAGACAGTCCCTTTCAGTACTGGCAGGAAAAAGGGGCAATTTGGAGGCCCATACACAAACTGGCTTTGCATTGCTTAAGTTGCCCACCCTCAAGTGTGTACTCCAAAAGAGTTTTCAGAACAGCTGGCAACCTTGTCAGTGATCGGCGTAGAAGGTTACTTCCTCAAAATGTGGAAAAGATGATGTTCATTAAAATGAATTACAAATTCCACGAGGAGGACCTCTACCAACAATTACATAAAAAAATGACAGAGGCGCCTATGGTGGAATACAGCGGGGACAAATTAATATTGTGTGAAGAAGAGGATGTACACACTGATGGGGATGATGAGGTTGAGGATGACGACAACTTGTAATGTAAAGCCAGTATGTGTATGGGGTCATTTTCATTTCCATGTCCAATGCACATTGGCAGCTTTTTCTATGGGGGTCCAAACAACCCAATAATTTCAGCCACAATTGGCAGTTCTTGTCGCTGAAATGATTGGTTTGTTAAACTGTCCTGTTGCGTATACAACATAAGGGTGGATGGGAGGGCCCAAGGACCATTCCATCTTGCACCTTTTTCCATTCCATTATGTGCTGATTGGGGCATTGCTGCCTGACATTTTAAATTAATGTTATGGTTGGTTTAGGAACCAATGATTTATTTTTAAATTCATTTGTTAACAATTTAACCGCCAGGGGCTGTACCAATGAATTGCTTTTTATTAATTATTCAGCCAGGGGCTGCAACCAATGAATCATTTTTAATTAATTTATTATCAATTTACAGCCAGGAGCTGCACCCAATGAACTGTTTTTAATTAATTTATTATCAATTTAACAGCCAGGGGCTGCACCAATGAATTTCTTTTTATTCATTATTCAGCCAGGGGCTGCACCCAATGAATTGTTTTTTAATGAATTAATTATCAATTTTACAGCCAGGAGCTGTACCGATGAATTGCTTTTGATTAATTATTCAGCCAGGGGCTGCACCCAATGAATTGTTTTTTAATTAATTAATTATCAATTTTACAGCCAGGAGCTGTACCGATGAATTGCTTTTTATTAATCATTCAGCCAGAGGCTGCAACCAATGAATCATTTTTAATTAATTTATTATCAATTTACAGCCAGGAGCTGCACCCAATGAACTGTTTTTAATTAATTTATTATCAATTTAACAGCCAGGGGCTGCACCAATGAATTTCTTTTTATTCATTATTCAGCCAGGGGCTGCACCCAATGAATTGTTTTTTAATGAATTTATTATCAATTTTACAGCCAGGGGCTGCAAAGAATGAATTTACTTTTATTAATTATTCGGCCAGGGGCTTCACCCAAAGAATTGTTTTTACTTTTTTAATAAAATTATTAATTGTTCAGCCCAGGGCTGCACCAATGAATTGTTTTTGAATTAATTTATTATCAAATTTTACAGCCAGGGGCCGCACAAACTATCAACTATCAATTCCTCAATCTTCAAGGGAATCCGAACCATCATCTTTGCACAGTCCTCAACTCTATTAATAATTGCCAGTAAGCTGGATGCAACCTTTTGGCCCTATAACTAGATGAAAAGGTGGTCAAAATTGACTGGAAACAAGTGGAAATAAATGTTATTGAGGTTATTAAGACTGTAGGAACAAAAAGAGGCCCATTTTATGTGATATTAGCAGTTTTTTTATTTTTTAAGAAAAAACTCCAGATCCAAAACCAAAACACGAAAACAAAACACGGAGGTGAGGTTTTGGCAAAACCAATCCAGATCCAAAATCAGGGGAGATCCAGATCCAAAACCAAACATAGGGGTTGGCGCACATCTCTACTAATTATTATATTTCAAGATTCCTGCCAGTCCAGCTGTACTCCATTCAGGACCTCTGAGTCAAGATATATATTTCATCAGCCCTTGTCAGTCCTGCTAAATGCTACCCTCAGACTCCTGGCCTATTTATGCTTCAAGTTTCTGATATTTCATTATTCACAGACGTGCTGAACTGTGTTCTAACTAAGTGCTAATCAGCGCAGCTGTGCATTATCCACTGACTCCTGAGTGTGACTGTATACTGCTAAAGTGTCAGATTATCCTGTTAGCACCATTCAGTCTCCTATTCAATTTTGGAATAAGGCTGTAACATAACAAAATGTGGAAAAAGTGAAGCACTGTAAATACTTTCTGGATGCACTGTATGTGAATCTGCGTATTTCTACACCAGACAGTTCATATAGAGCTCCTCTCCACTATCTGGGAGATCCTGATCTCGCCAATAGCCAGTCTGTTTTGCTGGACCATCACAGATTACACTTACTACTAAAGCTGGGTACACATTAACTGATGTGCACCCAGCACGATATCGCCGGTGACGAGACCCGGCATGTGGGAAGTGCATACACAATTGCCGGGTCCGATGGGGGGGAGGGACGTGTAATGCTGCATTCTGCAGTAAGGCCGTTGAGAGCATGCATATCATGGGTACTCAATATGTTGCTCCAATCCGTAGGATCAGATGACATGTCATCTAGTGTGTACCCAGCTTGAGACATTCTCAGTGCTACTTTGTCTGCAAACCTTGTGTACCTCTATGGTATTTCAAGCTTTCACCAACTTCTACAGTCTGCAGCTGAGATACTCTGTACCAGAGCTCCGGAGTGCTCCCTGCTGGTGAGCACTGATAAGGCTCTTAATTAACCACATTCTGGTACGAATTAGCTTACTTCATCTTGCCGAGTACACAACCTGCTGATGCACGTATCATAGTGTGAACCATCACTCATAGGCTCCTGTTATTACCACCAGAGACTATCCATGCTGGGCATCCACTGCAGTTCCTGACCGGATCATATTTGCTGGCCCTGCTGATAACCAGTGACTGTATTTTGTGCCCTGCTAATATTCTGTTTAATACCTTTTATCATCTAAGAGGAGAAGCTTTAATAAACCTTCCAGTTTCCTTAATACATCCTCTAATCCACAGGTTCTCAAACTCGGACCTCAGGAACCTAATATCTAACTTGTGGTCCTCACAGAATCACAAGTAAGATATTAGCTCCACCTGTGGATCTTTTTAAATGTGTCAGTGAGTAATTACTACACCTGTGCTCCTGCTGGGTGACCTGGAAAACGTGATCTGAGTGGGGTCATGAGGACCGAGTTTGAGAACCTCTGCTCTAACCAGATAACTGCCTCAGGCCTTGAAATGAATCCCCAACACTGACAAGCAGTATTCATTAGGGAATTAAAGGGGAAGAACACAAAGCCTATCAAAGTGACGAGAAGGAGGCAGGAAGGTCGACCCGCCAAAGGTTCATAATAAAAGGGAATCAGCTACTGTGTTACCAGTGGATAATGCAAATCATGGAGAAACTTTGCAATCTAAAAAGAAAGACCATAGGAAACAAAAAGGGGGAGAGGTGGGAGACTCTTTGGCCCGTACCAGACCCATGTGCGCCAGTAACCCTCCCATGGTTCTCACATACAATAAGCTAGGAGGGGCATCCTAAATTCTCATGGTAATCCATGTTGTGTACCAGTTTTCTTATTTGGTTCCTATAGTGCAGTTGTAGGCAACACTTAATACTAGTGCCACAAAGTAGCACGCATGGATGTTTTAACAAGTGGCACCTGCATGGGTATGTTCCTCTCGAATTGAACGAACAATGTATTGACAAGTGTGTACCCAAATTAACAACCATATGTTTTATTAAATTGTGCTTTCAGCTGCACCATTATTGGAACTTTACATTATATCACTTATACCCCTTTCAGACTGACGACCCTGAAAATACACTGGTCTATCAGCCCTATAATATCCTGGTACAGAACCTGACCAGAGCCGGTTTTATGCATATGCATGGTACGCAGCTGAGTAGGGCACCATATAGTCTCTCCCATAATGCAGAGCGGGCCAGCCCGGTAGGACGGATGGAGGAGCAGATTGCAGTGGCGGGAGCAGGAGCCGAAGTAGGGATTCAGGTAAGTGGGGTTTTTTTATTACGTTTGTGGGGGGGGCACTACAAGGGGGTCTACTACTATGAGCACTACAAGTGGGGACTACTACTAGAGGCACTACAAGGGGGGACTACTAGTAGGGGCACTAAAAGGGGGGGCTACTACTGGGGGCACTGCATAGGGGAGGACCTCTACTGGGGGCACTACAGGGAGGGACTACTTCTAGGGGCACTACAAGGGGTGGGGAATACTACTAGGGGCACTGCATAGGGGGGACTACCACTGGGGGCACTACATCGGGGGGCCACTACTGGGGCACTATATAAAGGGCAATACTGGGGTTACTGCATAGGGGGGAACTACAACTGGGGCCACTATTTAAAGGGCACTGCATAAGGGGTACCACTATTTGGAGCACCGCATGGGGGGACTACTACTGGGGTCACTATATAAGGGGCACTGCATAGGGGGTACCACTACTGGGGGCACTGCATAGGGGGGACTATTACTGGGGGCACTATATAAGGGGCTTACTACTGGGGGCACAAGGGGCACTGCACGGGGGGACCACTACTGGGGGCACTGTATAAGGGGCACAGCATAGGGGGGATCACTACTATGGGCACTACTGGAGGCCTGCATAAGGGGGACCTCTCCTTGGGCACAAGGGGCACTTCATTGGGGGGACCACTACAGGGGGCATTGCATAGGGGGCACCACTACTGGGAGCACTGCATAGGGGGGACTACTACTGGGGGCATTATATAAGGGGCACTACTGGGGGACTGCATAAAGGGGATCACTCCTGGGGCACAAGGGGTACTGCACAGGGGGACAACTACTGGGGGCACTGTATAAGGGTGACCACTACTGGGGTGCAATGTATAAGGGGCACTACTTGGGGCCTGCATAAGAGGCACCACTACTGCTGGGGGCATTGCATACTGGGGGTACTGTATAAGGGGCACTACTGGGGCCTGCATAAGAGTGACCACTACTGGGGCATTGCATACTGGGGGTACTGCATAAGGGGCACTACTGGGGGGACAGCATTAAGGTGCATATGGAATGGAAAGGACTGTTCCCAGAGTGACGAGAAAGGGGTGTGTGTCATGGTTATAGCTTTTTCCATGAGACCATGGCCCCTTAATTTGTTTGGGCATGTGCAACAATATGCCTGGGGGCACCAAAAAATATACTCGTTTACCAACAAATTTGGGCTAGGGCCGACCCTGACTCTGGCCCGTGTTGGTCCCTTTCACACATAGTCTAGTCTCTAGACCCAGGTCAGTGTGTGTGCACCGGCAAAACTCCAGTATTTAGGCTACGTGTGAAAAGGGTATCACTGGCCAGTAATTTGTATAAAGTATGGATACATTGGATATTGTTTCCGCTCCCATGTGATATACTGTAGCAGAGATCTGGTGAGTATTACTGTTCCTACTGCTGATGGATAGACTACTTATACACATGCAACTTAGGGCCTGATTCATTACGGATCGCAATTGCGATCGCAAGAGCGATTACGCACGCAGTCTCACTGCGAAGATATGCTAATTTCTGCAATCGCAATGCCAAACACAGCCTAACATAAGGACGCCGGCTTACCTTACCCACACCATTGGTAAAATCAAGTACAATCACAGCCTCTGATCTTACTCAGAAATTACTGACCTCATTGCACGCAGTGGAACCCCAAGCTGCGTATGGCAGTGAATAATTTATGCACGCCCCTGCAACGACATTCAAGCGCACTGGTATGCCTGCGTTTCGCCGACCACCCCCCCGTCACCACCCCCAAATGATACTTCCTGTCAATGACTCTGCAATAGGTCTGCGCAGTCACTGTGATCGCTGTCCTGATTGCAGTGTAGTGCTTGCGCGCTTCGATGCATACGCATGGGTAAAACACAACAATTGGCCAATTGCGTGCGTAATCGAAGTTGTGATCGCTGGTGATTCAGGCCCTTATTTATCTTTTGTGGCAATATTTTACAGCTTTCTTAGGTCAAGTTTTACTACCATTAGTTATATGTAATTTACTATTGTATTTATTTATTATTGTTATTATTATTATTATTATTATTATTATTATTATTATTTCAATTAGCAGTCTCATCTTCTGTTTTTCTAACTCTACATTACTTTTGTTCCTGTGCTAAATATGTATATTATTGCAGCAATGAGCAACATGCCATCTAAAAGATATTGCAGTAATGTATCAGAAAATCATACCTGATTCCTCATGAGACTATGGTGCAGGGGCGGATTGGGCATTACTTTTTGTGGGGAAAATCCCGGTGGGCCGATTGGTTGTGGGGCCGCTTGTTATTTGAGGCCCCGCCCCCCGATTCGCGTCACCCAGCCGGCTCCTGTGTGTTTTACACAAGCAGCCTGGCTGCCTATCAGTACTGCCTGGCCGTGCCTTAGCCTCTCTCGCGTGAAGAGAGGCCAGCGGCCAGCATCCTATCAAGGCTCCACCCAGCGTACAGTCGGAGTGAGGTGAAGTGGCGCTGGACCGCGGGTGACAGCGTGGCCACGGTGAGGGTAAGTTGCGGCGGGGATGGGGGGCCGCCGGCCAGTCAGAGCAGTCTTTCAGCCTGATCACATCCTCTCCACTCTCCCCTCCCCAGGCTGTGAAGTGTCATGTTTAAGTTTCATTTCACAGCCTGGGGATGGGGCAGAGTGGAGAGGAGACAATCGGGTCTGGCTGCAGTCTAGGGGGTGGTGATCTGTCTGTTGGGGGAGGGGGGGTCTGATATACTAGGGGTGGTGCTGGAGAGATGATGATCTGTCTGTGGGGGAGGGGGGTCTGATATATTAGGGGCGGGGGAGATGATCTGTCTGGGGGAGGGGGGTCTGCTATATTAGGGGCGGGGGAGATGATCTGTCTGTGGGGAGGGGGTGCTCTGCTATACTATGGGTGGGGGAGATGATGATCTGTCTGGGGGAGGGGAGGTCTGCTATACTAAGGGCGGGGGAGATGATCTGTCTGGGAAGGGGGGTCTGCTATACTAGGGGTGGGGGAGATGATCTGTCTGGGAAGGGGGGTCTGCTATACTAGGGGTGGGGGAGATGATGATCTATCTGGGGAAGGGGGGGTCTGCTATACTAAGGGCGGGGGAGATGATCTGTCTGTGAGGAGGGGGTCTGCTATACTAGGGGTGGGGGAGATGATGATCTGTCTGGGGGAGGGGGGGTCTACTATACTACGGGCTGGGGAGATGATGATCTGTCTGGGGATGGGGGTCTGCTACACTAGGGGTGGGGGAGATGATCTGTCTGGGGAGGGGGGTCTGCTATACTAAGGGCGGGGGAGATGATGATCTGCCTGGGGATGGGGGTCTGCTATACTAGGGGTGGGGGAGATGATCTGTCTGGGGGAGGGGGGGTCTGCTATACTAAGGGCTGGGGAAATGATGATCTGTCTGTGGGGACGGGGGGGTTGATCTGTCTGTGGGGAGGGGGGTATTCTGTGCTAAGGGGAGATGATCTGTGTGTGAGAAAGAAGGGCTATTCTGTGCTAGGGCAGGAGGACGCCACTGAGGAGACGCAGGAGGATGACGCTCGGGAGACGCAGGAGGATGGTACGGTGGGTGGATGGTGCCGGAGAGAATTGGGGGTGGCACTGGAGAGGCGCAGGGAGATAGCGCTGAAGAAACACACGAGGGGATAGGTTGGAGACACACCAAGACGCTGGTGCTGGAGACACACATATAGGATGGTAGGAACGCTGATACTATTAGAAGAAACACTGGGGCACAGTCATCTTCAGTAAGATAACAATTCTAATGAAACCATATTACTGATGCAAATGGTACCAAAAGAGCAAATATATTTTATTAATATAAAATTGTTTGATATGGGAAACCCACATTTATTATCTGGTTGAACCTCTGTTGCATGATAATGACATTGGTTTTATTGGGACACATACAGGCGGCTTCCAGACCATGGGATCTCGTGCGTGAATAGCAAATACCAACTCAAGACACTGCCTGTCCAGGGAGGATCAATTTCTTCAGAGATTCCCCGTTGCAGAGTAATCATATAGGTAAGAAAATGCTCATTCACATGCTCGCTGTGCTTATTCACTGGAGAGAGGGACTGTGGGCATGGCTATCAGCTCCTGGAGCGGTAGGCATGCCCCCAGTATGACTATGACTGAAACAGGGGGAGTGGCTTGCAGGTATGGTGTTTCGCATTAGGCCACACCCCTTTCCACAAGGCCACACCCACTATTTCGACGCGCGCCTTCGGCGCGCACACCGAGGGCCGCTTTCACGGTTTTTTCCATGGCCACTTTCATTTCCCAATCCACCCCCTGCTATGGTGTATATTTACCAAATGTGGATTTTAATTGATTTTGATCGATTTGAACTTGATAAAAATCTATCAAAATGTATGTTGTTTTTTTGGGGCTAAATCATACATTACATACTACTTAAAACACCAAATCAAAACTTGTCTGCTAGTAAATGCATAATTTAGCCCCAGAATCACAAAAAAACAAAACAGAAAAACTTTAGATCTACTTTCAGAAACCGCTGGCAAAGTTCAAGCAGAATTTCTGTGGCTTCATATAATTCTAGTCCTTGAGTGGCTCGGTCCGTCCTGGCTGCAATATCATTAAAAATATCTGTCAGTTCCTCAAAATTGTCCATCACCACTTCCTGACTAACATTACCCAGGCTAATTTTGCTAGGAGGAATGGCCAAATGTATAGTGGGCAAAGTATTGATCAAAGGGGATGAATACTTTCATTATGTTATGATAGTAACAATCGAGGTGTTAGAAGAATTCCATCTTTGAAATTGTATTTTTAAGTTTTTACTTTATTTGCTTTTTCAGGAGGTGGGGGCTTTCAGTGATGTGCAGTCAAGTGAGGCAGAGCCTCTCCTGTCATACTTAGGTATACTCCAGAGTTTTGACTACAACAATTACAAGTAAAATTGAAAGAAAATATTATAAATATCTTCTTCTGTGTTATTCTAATCATTTTTATAATCAAAACTCAGGAGTAAAAAGTGTATGGCAGGAGAGGCAGTGCCTACCTTGGGCCTGATTCAGAGCCGGACGCAATTAGCGCTCGCTCGTCCAGAAAATAGGGGTGGCTATTCAAATGAACCGTTCGCTGTTTGCGGTCTGTTCACGCCTCTAGGTCTGAACGAGCGAACAAAACTTGCGGTCGTTTTTTGGGAAACTACGCCCCCTGGCCGCTCGCATCCTACGTCATGTCCACTATTTATTAGATTAATCGAGTACATCGAACATGGTATGAGCTGCTCGCTATTCTTGTGGTTGGTTTTTGCTACCACAATTTTGCGAGCAGTTCTGGCTTAAAAATAACCCAGTGACGTGGTCAATGACGCTGCTGTTTTAAATATGCACACCCATAAAACGCCCGTTTTGACCTTTAAGCACGCCTGCGATCGGATCTCCACTCCCCGTTTTCAAGCACCTTCCCCTGTTACCACCCACATACGCCTCATCCTGTCACTCAAATTAGCAGGCATTCGCTATTTTGCGAGCACATGAATGTCGGCCGCACTGACTGGTTCGCGCATGCGTATAACGATCCGTACGCATGCGCAGTTGGGCAAACATCGCTCGGAGCGAACGAGCTGCCACTTACGAGTGGCTCTGAATCAGGCCGCTTATCCGCACATCACTGAACAAAACACACCCAATTTCCAGCACTATATACTTCTGCACTTTTGTATAATGCCCACATGTACTCTCGGGTTCATACATGTATCTGAAAATCTGGCTCTGGCCAGTACCCCCCCCCCAGTCATTTACCTCACCGCACGTCGTTGGGGGCTTTGCGAAGGTGAATGAATCTATCAGATTCTATATATCATTTTATAGAATATACTACCTAAATTATAGAATCTGATTGCTTGCTATAGCGAACACCTCCAGTTGTCTTCTTTATAAGGTTTGATAAATCATCTCCTTAATGTTTTCCTGACTTCTAGATATCAGCCATAAATAGTACATTACTAAGCTGTATTTAGTTTGGATGTTGTGCAGAACACACATAGTTCTCACAGATATAAGCTGTTGGTTTGACCATTTCAAAACAATAGTCAATAAATATAATGGGCGGGATGTTCTAAGGTAGCGGTGACCATTCCACCAGTCACCGCAACCTTACTAATCACATATGCGATTAGTATCGCAAAGGACAACTGTTGAGATAAAAGCTGCCCTTTGCGAAGCAGCCGACGCTGGATGAGAGGTTCTCCGTGGGACCCTGCCCCCTCTGAGCCCCGGGAACTTCCTGCTGGTGACTTGTGCAGGAAGTCCTGGCTGCTCCTCCTCCCTGCTCCCGAGAGAAAATTAGGAGGAGGAGGAGGCAGAGTACCCAGGAAGAGCACAGTTGGCATCCATGGCGAGTCAGGTGAGTGGGGGCCATTGCTAGGCGTCTGCGGGTTGGAGAGGCGGCAGTGAAGTGTCAGGTGCGGGGTGCGGTAAGAAGCCCATAGGCTTCTACAG
Organism: Taudactylus pleione; assembly: GCA_031769625.1. Taxonomy (NCBI): domain Eukaryota; kingdom Metazoa; phylum Chordata; class Amphibia; order Anura; family Myobatrachidae; genus Taudactylus; species Taudactylus pleione. The sequence continues at coordinate 3,016,903 of JAUIMM010000113.1, forward strand.
GGTAACTCCAGTTTTTTCTGCCGTTACCCTGCGCACCGATAATAGGGTGGCCGGGGCTTAGTACATATGAAAATGCGGTAAAAATCAAGAAACCGTGTTTTTTACCGCATTTTTCCTTTAGTACATCCCATCCAAAGTGAGTATATTATTTATGTTGTCCATATTATGTAAGTTATGAGACACGAAGCATACGCCATACACACAGGGCCTGATGCAGAGTTGTACGCTAATGCTCCCACAGCTGCGCTTTTTGTAGCTGTGGATGTGTGAAAAAATGCCAATGCAACATACTGAGACGCCCACAAGAGCCATCACAGCTGTTCACAACTACGTACACATACACAGCATTGGACACTGGTCAGGCAAATGGCAGCTCCTTAAGTATGTCTATGGTCACTCAGAATAGCCTCCATAACTGAGATGCCGGAGCCTTATGGGATCGCAGACGCAGGATGTGACACACCCCCCAGAAACAGTCGAGACACGCCTGCATTTTAGCTGACAGTCCCCGTTGCCTCTACCAAAAGCTCTCTGCCTGTCTGTCACACTGCGATTAATTACTTGCAGCGTGCGACTACAGTAATGTACCTTTACACGTGCGCGCACTACTACTCACACGCACGCGCAGTATCAAAAAATTGCTCCATTCGCGATAACATCGGCATAGCAAGCAACTCTGCATGAGGCCCATTGCTACTAGTTCCCTGCACTAGTAAACCACAGGTGCTATAATACATACTGAACGCTGATGAAGCGATGAATAAATCAGTTACAATGTGACCGTGTCAGGAGCTATGAAATTCAGGGAGGTTATTTTAGCACTCGCAGTTGTCCACAATGTCATAGTTACATTAGGAATGTTAAAGTGATCTGCCTGTAGGCTTCTTTATTAAGCCAAGGAAAAATAAAAGGTACAAAGTGCACGGACTACGATTTCAGAGTAAGTGCCTATAATTAATAATAAAAATGGCTACTACAGTCATAATAACACATTTCAGGAAAGCTAGCCATTTCTGCACCTGCCATATACAGTGAGTGCTGGAAGGTGCTTAATTATACTCACGAACTTCTGTCCTTAGACGTGCAGTAATTGTGCAATGCAGAAATCTGTAAACCATGGGAATGAATATAAAGCAAGGATTATTATTATATGGCTGTACTCCACCTTTGACTTGTTCTTGCTGCACAACATAGAGGCAATGTCAGCACACTGCTACATATTCTCTTTCACCAAATGATTATACTATTTATTATTACTGTACGCATAGGGCGTAAATGGTCAGAAAATAGGTTGATTTTGTTAAAACGAGTGTACCTAATAAATTGAGATGGGCGTTAATACTACATCACTTGGGGGTGTTATTATTACATCTTTTGCATCTAGCACAGGTCATCACCCGTCTCAGCATCAGCTTCTCAGGATCAGTAAATGCCAGTACATAGAGAATAAAGAAAATGATGTGCACAAAATGAATTCCATAATTGGAAAATACCACTAATAATATAAAACATTGTATGGGTATTACTGACACATAATCAACACTATAGGCCCAGGCCAGTGTAATACAGCTCACAGACTACAAGTACGGAAGGCAGACACCATGATCAGTATATAATATATATAGTAAGCGCCAGGACAGACACACAGGGGGTGATTCAGAGGTGAACGCAGTAACTTTTAAGGATACTGGATTTGAACCTCTATACACTCCTGCCTATACCTTCTAATATCCTGCCTATAAACCTCTAAGGTTGACACAATTTGCGTACGCAGTCATACATTAAATAAAGACTCTAGACCTTGAACCTGTGTTTCCAAAGCACAAAGTATTATTCAAGTAAAAGTACAGTCAGTTACACGCTATGATCTAAGTACAATTTAGCGCAAAGAAATTATACAGAACCAAGTACAGTTATACATACGCATGCGCTCTGGACCAGATCCCGGCATCAGCAAGAAACCTCCGTCAATCAGCAATCAACAAGAAGACTAGAAACCCAAGGTCAGAGCACACATATTTATACCCCCCAGAAATAGACAACACAATAGAGGAGTTTGTTGCTGATCCCATTGGTTCCCAGTGCGGGTGCATTTGTTACAGGGCATTTAACAGGTTGGTTAAAATGGACACAGAACAGCCTCTAACAGCTTGTTGCCTCCTCTATTTCCCCTGCATGCAAATCTAGGCTGTTGGTTTCACAAAAATAAATTTTGGTTCTTTATGTCTTTATGGTCCATAAGTTGCGAACGCATGTTCCGATCTTCACACCGATGGTACCAGAAAGCTGTGGATAAAGTGCGGATCAGTATAATATCAAACACGGCTTACTTATCACGTATTAAACCTTAGATACCAAAATAGTCTTTATTTCACAGCATTTGTAATAAATGAATAAAACTTGGATCTTTTACTTTATAGCTATGGAACCTTTTGTGTAAGTGTGCATTATGTAAGTATTAGGGATATGGGAAAAGACGTTAGTTAGGTTTATCTGATTTGGGGCAGATGTGCATGCACAGCTAATAAACAGCGTTCGCATGCAGGTTATTGTGCATTCTCTACTGAGCGTCATGTTAGCAGCGCAACTGTGCATAATGTGCAGTGTTTATGCATGCGACTCTATCTATGATGGACTTAACATATATATATATCTATATATATACATGTATATACACACACATATATATATATACATCTATACACACACACACACACACACACACACACACACACACACACACACACACACATACATACACATACACATCTCATTCCTTACTTACAGTTTCAAACTGCAATGCAGCTGTGAAGCTGGGGCCATTCTGTCTGGGAGTGGGACTAAAACCTGTTTAGGATTCAGACAAATTCAATTGTGTAGATCAATGTCTGGGTTATATTACAATTGCCACAACTATACTTGTCTATATACAGGGATTCCCAATTTGTATGTAAAACACTCACAGTATTCTGGTGTATTGTCTATTCTATTTACTTTTCTCAGGAGGCTGTTTTTCTAGTTGTTTTTGGTAGATTATCAAAAACATTGCCATTTGTACTTAGCTCATGAGTTGTAACTTAAAATGACGCTGGTCGCAAAATGGCGTCTTGCAAATTCTTATTTTTAAGATGGAGTCTAGCTGCCATTTGCAAGATGGCGTCATTACGATCTAATTTTAAGCTGATCTTGTCTCAGCCAATTATCCAGCTTCGACACCTTTGTTGCAGCCAATACTGCATCTTTATTTTAATGGCGTGACCAATGGGTGTCTTATTGAGATGGTCACCGGCTGTGGCACAAATTCGCCTATGTGCGTAGAAAGACGCACTATCGATGCACCATCGGCTGGAAAAACAAAAAGGTGAACAGCCAAACTGGCGCAGCTCCTAAAGTGCAGCTACTGTAACAACCTGACTTAGAGTGCAGCCTCTGGTGCAGTCACCTTTTTAGTTAACAAGCCAAATAGATTATCAACAGGTTAGGCTCGTACGAAATCTGGAAATAATATGTATGAGTATCAGTGTTCTTATGGCACATTTCCACACTATTGGCCACTGTAGTTTGTTGTAAATTACTATTACTGATCCACAAGGACATTGATACTTGTTTCCAGCTGGTGAGTGAGACATGCTTAGTAGTATAATATTTGGCCTCTACAACCCTCCATACGTCCAACATATTCACAGAAGTTGCTCTTCTCTAGCTCTCATTCCTTTAGTATACAGTATAATCCAGCACCTTACTGTGCAATAACCAACCCATAGATACTGTAAGACTAAAATACAGAACCAGATAGCTGAATTCAGAAACCAGTAAAGAGATCACCTTGGTGACTGCTGACATATGGGTGAGATTTATAAAAGCTTGGAGAGAGATAAAATGGATGGAGATAAAGTACCAACTACCAGCCAATCAGCTTCAAACTGTCATGTTAAAGGCTGTGTTTGAAAAAGGACAATTAGGAACTGATTGGTTGTGTTTCTTCGCCAGTGACCTCTACACAAACTAGCTCAAAGGACTTCACTAGAGGAGAAGAACCCTGTTTCCCCAATAATGGTGCTGGAAGCTTCAACTAATAAATACTTAGGTGGCTGATGTAGGTGGCTGTTGTAAATAGGGTTGGGTATGGGATGCTGGCATTCAGAATCCCGGCGGTCAGAATCCTGACAGGGTTACGACACTTGTCGGTTGGTATCCTAACTCTCCCCCTCTCTCTACCCTAACCCTAACCCTCCATCCCCGGTGCCTGAACCTAACCTCTCCCCCTAGTGCCTAATCCTAACCTCCTCCTCCCCACACCCCAAACCTAACCCTCCCCATAACCCTGCTATTTACCTCCGGCATGCTGGCAGTCAGGGTGCCAGCGCCGGGATTCCGAATCTCTGTGGTCCCAATTATGACTGCACCCCGATGTACTTATATCAATACCGAATTTAATATTAAATTCATTTTACACAACATTAAGATTGTAGATTTGAAGTTAGTACAGGTTGAGTCTCCCATATTCAAATATTCCGAAATACAGAATTTTTTTTGGCATGACTGAGATAGTGACACCTTTGATTTTTGGTGGTTCAATGTACACAAACTTTGTCTAAGGCACAAATTATTAAAAATAATGTATAAAATTATCTTCAGGCTGTGTGTATACGGTGTATATGAAACATAAGTGAATTTAATTTCAGTACACAAACTTTGACCCTGATTCAGAGCCGGACGCTCTGACAGAGAGCTCGCTCTGAATCAGGGCCGTCCTTCTCTTTTTTTAGAGCGGCTGTGGGTGACCACACAAAGCTATAGCGAGCGGCCAAAAAGATGGTCGCGATGGTCAAGACCATCGCGACCATCGGGCTTGCGACGAGACCCTTGTGGTAGGGTCTTGTTGCCGCAAGCCCTGGAGTGCTTTCGGCTCTATCAGAGCCGAGAGCACTCCCACTGACATCACTTGTGATGTCAGTGGGGCCGGCCACAGACGGTAGGCGTTCCCATGGGAACGCCTCCGTCTGGGCAGCCACGCTCACCAAAGGGGGAGTGCTGTCATGAGACCCGGAGCGACGGAGCCGGCTCCCTCGTGCGCATGCGCACTGGGCCAACATCGACCCGCTTGCATGCGCTCAGCGCTCGCGAGCTGGTCTGAATCAGGCCCTTTGTTTGAACCACAAAATTATTGAATATATTGTATAAACTTACCTGCAGGCTGTGTGTATAAGGTGTATATAACGCATAAATGCATTCTGTGTGTATATTTGGGTCCTATTCCCGAGATATTTCATTATGGTATGCAATTATTCCAAAATATGGAATATTCCGTTATCCAAATACCACTGGTCCCAAGCATTTTGGATATGGGAGAGTCAACCTGTAATATATACAGTAAAATGTCTTACAGTGCCAAGAACCTGGATGCCATGTCATTTCACCTATACGTATGTGTACAAGCAATATGCTGTATTATTGTAAGTCTGAAAAGAAATAAAACAGCTCTTCACAAACATTATAATGTTTTATCTTCCTTTACCAGTGACACTGAAGAGAAATATTATGTAATTAAAAATACAATGTAGAAATGATTGAAGAATCCGCGCTTGATACTATCACATGGAGACTGCACAATGTTCTATTATTCTAATGAACAACAAGGAAAGAATAATGATGTACTGGATTCAAGAATACTGAGTAGTTACCAGTTGGGTTATAATTATATATAAAGTATATTAAGCTACTCGGCCACTCTGGCTTCTCGCAAGTTAGATTAAAGTGTCATCATGATCATGTTTAAGGTAAAATGCAATCTAATTCTGGTGACACATGGTACAATCCTGACACTTGGGACGAGCTGTGAGAATCCTCTTCTAATTCAGCAACACATGTGGGTGGTCACCTTTGTGATTACTATTAGACATACTGGAGAGAGGTAGAGCATCTAATATAATTAGAAGATGAATGCAGACACACATCCACATCCCATTACTGTTCATAGTCTAATCGCACCTACTGACTGCCTGGTGATGATCTGATTACTTCTGTTTGGATTATTATGGAGCGTTGTGCTCATTTTGGGCCACCTGTGCAATGAAATTGGGCCAAATGACTGATACTATCAGTGGCATTGCTGTATATAGTAGTAACAATGGGTATGCAAGCGGTGCCACCGCACAGAACGGAGAGCCAGATTAGTCACTGCACATGCACTGACCCAATGGTGCCACACATGCAGACTGTACATGATAAAACACCCCTGTGGAGCACAGATGGATCACTGACAGGGTAACTTAGACCTCTAGGATACATTTTCCCTTATTACACATCCTCTATCATATGCAAAAGTGTGAAGGAGAGTGGGTTCATATTAGGGGTGAGCGGGTTCGGATTTCTGAAATCCGAACCCCCCCGAGCCCCCCCGATCTGAGGCCGATCCGAGTCAGGCTCGACTTTTCCCGCCTGACTCGGATCTGAAATCGAGGCAAAACGTCATCATCCCGCCTTCCAGGTCTCGCGGGTTTTGGATCCTATATAAGGTACCCGCGTCGGCACCATTTTCTCACTCGGCTGTGGACAGTGAAGAGGGAGGGTGGGAGTTAGGGCTGGCTGGGCTGTGTAGTGTAGTGTAGTGCAGAGTAGTGTTGTGCTGTGCTGTGCTGCTGTTGTCCATAGGGGCTGTGTCCACTACTTCAAAGTCCATAGGGGCTGGCTGTGTTGTGCTGTGCTGCTGTTGTCCATAGGGGCTGTGTCCACTACTTCAAAATCCATAGGGGCTGGCTGGACTGTGTTGTGCAGTCAGTTGTCCATAGGGGCTGTGTCCACTCCAAAGTCCTGTGCAGTGTCCCAGTCCTAAAGGGGTGCTGTAGTGTTGTCCAGGGGGTGCTCTGTCTGTCAGGGGTGCTCCCCCCAAGTGCTAAAAAAAATATATTTTTTTTCTGTGTTTGTGAATTGTGTGCACTGTGGCTGCACGTGCATCAACAAAGGAGCAGCGCCAAGCGTGCGCCTGTGTCCCATTAGTAAAGGGCTGGCTGGCTTGTCCGTTAAAGGGTGCTGTAACCCCCAAAGCACACTCCAAACAAAAAAATATATATTTTTTGTGTTTGTGTATTGTGTGCGCAGTAGCCGCACGTGCATCAACAAAGTAGTGCCAAACGTGCGCCTGTGTCATAAGTAAAGGGCCAGCTGGCTTGACCATTAAAGGGTGCTGTAACCCCCAAAGTACACTCCAAACCAAATAAAAAAATATTTTCTGTGTTTGTGAATTGTGTGCGCAGTAGCCGCACGTGCATCAACAAAGTAGTGCCAAGCGTGCGCCTGTGTCATAAGTAAAGGGCCAGCTGGCTTTACCGTTAAAGGGTGCTGTAACCCCCAAAGTACACCCCAAACAAAATTAAAAAATATTTTCTGTGTTTGTGAATTGTGTGCGCAGTAGCCGCACGTGCATCAACAAAGTAGTGCCAAGCGTGCACGTGTGTCATAAGTAAAGGGCTGGCTGGCTTGACCGTTAAAGGGTGCTGTAACCCCCAAAGTACACTCCAAACAAAATGAAAAAATATTTTCTGTGTTTGTGAATTGTGTGCGCAGTAGTCGCACGTGCATCAACAAAGTAGTGCCAAGCGTGTTCCTGTGTCATAAGTAAAGGACCAGCTGGCTTGACCGTTAAAGGGTGCTGTAACCCCCAAAGTACACTCCAAACAAAATAAAAAAATATTTTCTGTGTTTGTGAATTGTGTGCGCAGTAGCCGTACGTGCATCAACAAAGGAGCAGCGCCAAGTGTGCGCCTGTGTCATAAGTAAAGGGCCGGCTGGCTTGACCATTAAAGGGTGCTGTAACCCCCAAAGTACACTCCAAACAAAATAAAAAAATATTTTATGTGTTTGTGAATTTTGTGCACTGTGGCTGCACGTGTATCAACAAAGGAGCAGCGCCAAGCGTGCGCCTGTGTCCCATAAGTAAAGAGCCGGCTGGCTCATTTCTTAAAGGGTGGTGTAACCCACAAAGTGCACTACTCTCCAGCAAAAATAAAAAAATATTTTCTGTGTTTGTGTGCGCCTTAGCCGCACGTATATATCAAATTGATATAACATAAATGGAGGACCAAACTTTCTCCGATAAAAATAAAATAGAGAAAGATCAAGAACCACTTACTCCTAGTGCTGAAGCTGCTGCCACTAGTCATGACATAGACGATAACATGCCATCAACGTCGTCTGCCAAGGCCGATGCCCAATGTCATAGTAGAGGCCACATACAATCCCAAATGACAAAGTTCAGGAAAATGACCTTAAAAAAAACACTTAAATCATCTGAAGAGAAACGTAAACTTGCCAATATGCCATTTATGACACGGAGTGGCAAGGAACGGCTAAGGTCTTTCCCTATGACTAATGTGTGTCATTCTAGTATGACTAGTATGTTCATGACTAGTGGTTCAGCTTCACTTGACGATGGAAGCCCTCCTCCCGCTAAAAAAATCAAACGAGTTAAACTGGCAAAAGCACAGCAAAGAACTGTGCTTTCTAAGAAGATATCACAAATCCCCAAGGAGAGTCCAAGTGTGGTGGTGGTTGCGATGCCTGACCTTCCCAGCACTGGACGGGAAGAGGTGGCTCTTTCCACCATTTGCACGCCCCCTGCAAGTGCTGAAAGGAGCACCCACAGTCCACTTGCTGATATGCAAATTGAAGATGTCACTGTTGAAGTACAACAGGATGAGGATACTGGTGTAGCTGGCGCTGAGGAGGAAGTTGGCGAGGAGGATTCTGATGGTGATGTGGTTTGTTTAAATCAGGCTCCGGGGGAGACAGTTGTTGTCCGTGGGCTGAAAAAGCCCATCACGGTCATGCCTAGGCAGAAGACAAACATTCCACCTCTTTGGTCTGGCAATATTTCTATCCAAATCCAGACAACAACTGTCTTGCCATATGTACCATATGTAAAGGTGAAATAAGTAGGGGTAGGGACGTTAACCACCTAGGAACATCGTCCATTATACGGCACCTGCAGCGCGTTCATAAAAAGTTACTGTCAAGTTCAGAAACTTTGGCTAAGACCGTAAGCAGTCCAGGGACACCTAAATCCCTTTTTCCTGTTTTATCCAAGGAATCGGTGGATGAGGAGGATGAGGACGACATCTTGCCTCCGTAGAGCCAGTTTGTGCAGGGACACATTAGTTGCCAGCTTGTTTTGTGGGGGCCCAAACGAACCAATCATTTCAGCCACAGTCATGTGGCAGACCCTGGCGCTGAAATGATTGGTTTGTTAAAGTTTGCTTGTCCTATTTATACAACATAAGGGTGGGTGGGAGGGCCCAATGACAATTCCATCTTTCACCTCTTTTTTTTCTTTGCAGTATGTACTGTTTGGGGCCTAGTTTTTCAAACTGCCATCCTGTCTGCCACTGCAGTGTCACTCCTAGATGGGCCACGTGTTTGTGCCGCCCACTCGTGTCGCTTAGCATAGTCATCCAGCTACCTCGGTGCAATCTTTTGGCCATAAAAACAATATTGTGAGGTGTGAGGTGTTCAGAATAGACTGGAAATTTGTGGAAATTAAGGTTATTGAGGTTAATAATAGCATAGGAGCAGAAAAACCCACAAATTCTGTGATTTAAGCTGTTTTTATGCTTTTTTTAAAAAAAATACAGATCCAAAACACAAAACCCAGAACCCAAAACACGGAAGGGTGGTTTTGGCAAAACCAATCCAGATCCAAAACACGAAGAAAGATCCAGATCCAAAACCAAAACACAAAAAGTGGGCGGTGCACACCCCTAGTTCATATGTGACAAGCGGAAAGAGGATACTGGGTGATTGGGGTAGATATGGGGGGGGGGGCATAATGTGACCCAGAGCCAGATGTGTCTTGACTACATATCACATGTACTTTATCTGAAGTGCCGAATAATATGTTTGACATGAAGTTGTGTTATCCATGTGGCATAGGGTCCAAGGATACGAACAGCCCAGAGCTGTTTAATCTTAATCCACCATTAGGGTCACCTAGTTAGGAATTCAAAATAGACAACTCTTACAGGCTTGGCTCATGGTAGTATAGGAACCAATCTGGAAACCCCTACTATACAGTATGCCAGCATTTGTTATTATGCCATACATATGAACCGAGTACTCCCATTGGCCAGTGCTTTAATAGGCCAGCACTAAAAAAAAAATGATGCTCCATATAGGTTGTAGCATTCACAAAGTTTCTTTCATCCATATGAAATAGATTTGGTTTTATTATCTCATGTAAATCGGTGTGAAATATTCATTGTTTTAACTTTTTCAGTTGATGCTATTCTGCATTGCCCATCGATTTAAAGTTTCCAAATATTAATGGACAATTAGGACACTTTAGACCACAATTGCTCTGTTTCAATGGAAATGTCTTGGTTCATGATCTATGGCCCTGGGAAAAAGACGGAGCTAAAATTAGTAGCTAATTTTCATGTTATTATTACAACGGACACTCTGGTCTATTTTTTCTCCTTTAATATCAGCCTGACGGTTGTGACTTCATACCAAATTGCTTTGTTTCCCCTTTCTGAAATACTGTGTACTATTAAATATTACCAATTGGTTATTAGGAATTTCTATTGCAGCAACTTAAATATAATTTGAATATCAGTTTTTGCTTACTGTTGTGTTATGGGTCTATTCACTGTTGCTCCATGTATGAATATCAGGTGATGGTAAGCATTAGTTTTTGTAGTTAGTATGTTTCCTGGGGTGCTAGTGACAGCAGAAATGTACCAGTATGCATTAAAACAGGCGTGATGGAAAGTAGCACTGTTTATCATTTTATCCCAGCTGCTGTATTGATGGATACAATCTCCACTGCCTACTCCAGGTGGCTCCTAATGCCTGACTCCCTGCAGAAACCTTTATTTGTGCATCTTAAACCACTTATTGGATTTGAAACGGATTTTTTAGCTTGAGTGCAGCAACAGTGTTCTCTTGTGTAATATTCTAAATCCTGGCTTTGTATCATACACACTGTACAAACTCATCTTCTCCATGCATCCAAGTAGATTTTTTTTCCCCTTAATGGCTCCTAAAATAACGGTTTTGCTGTGGAGTTCTCCTAGCCTCAATTAAAGTCTTATTAACAAAGAACAAAATAGTAAAGAGCAGCGCAAAATTGAACTTTGGTGGTTCCGCACATCTTGACTTGCGCAGGTGAATATAGATTTCCACCTAAGTGACTGCTTTTGCAGACAGAGAGAGAGAGAGAGAGAGAGAGAGAGAGAGAGAGAGAGAGAGAGAGTAGAGGGTATATTTACTGAAGTGTGGGTTTCTAGAAGTGGAGATGTTGCCCATAGCAACCAATCAGATTCTAATTAACATTTTTCTTGCAGCTTCTAGAAGATAATAGCTAGAATCTGATTGGTTGCTATGGGCAACATCTCCACTTCTAAAAACCCGCACCCACACTGACATTGTAGTAATTCTTTCCAGGAGATCTCACAAGGAAGGTGGGTGTGGTGTGTGTGTGTGGCACAAAATTTTGTCATTGCAGCCCTACGACCTGTCGCTAAGTGCCTAAAGGCCCCCATACATCAGCAATTGATTGCGGCAATTCTGCAATTTGCAATTGATTGTGTATAAAAATCTTTCCCTTTTTCAATCGATTGCAGATTGCAGAATTGCCACAATCAATTGCTAATGCATGGGGGCCTTAACATATCCAGTGGAGTAAACGTTATTCAGGACTCTCTCTCGAGGAATTTAGAGAGTATCTAAGATATTCCGTAAGAGAAGGGAATAGTATAAGATGATGTATACTGTAAGTGAAGATGAAGATGTTTGCACTGGTGGATGGGGAATGGAGGAGGCCATTCCCTTGTTTGTACTGAGTAAGTTTTTAATAGATCACCTAGTCTTAGAAGAGCAATGCAAGACAGTGACCTAGTACCAGAGTCAAAAGCCGGTTACACACTTGTTGATATATCGTTTATTCAATCGACGAAAGATATATTGCGAGTGCTTCGGCAGGTACTGTATGTACAACCAAATCGAAATGCCCGCCCAGTTGTGATGTCAGGCCAGACATATCGAGCAGCTGATTTGTAAATGTGTATAGCTTACCAATTTACCACTCTTACTGCGGATCGCTCTGCTGACTGATCCATCATCCTAGTGTGCACCCAGCAAAGAACTGAGGGCCTGATTCACTACCGATCGCAACTGCGATTGCAATAGCAATTAAGCACACAGATCAACTGCGATAGTGTGCTAATCCATTGTGATCGCTATGCCACCGCAGTATAACATAAGGACGCCCACTTTACTTAACACATATCCGTAATGTATAGCAAGACTGCGAAACCATCTGTGCAATCGAGTACCATCGCAGCCTCACGCACACTTGCACAAGGTCAAACCTTACTCAGAAATGCTAACTTCATCGCACATTATGAGTCCTCAAGCTGCGTATGGCATTGCAGTGGATAATTTATGCATGCCCATGCAACGACGTTCCAACACACTGGCACGCCTTCGTTTCCTCCACCATCCCCCCTGTCACTACCCCCAAATGGTGCTTTCTGTCAATCACTCTGCGATGGGTCTGCGTAGTCACTGTGATCACAGTCCCAATCGCATTAGGTGGTTCTTGCACGCACACTGCGATGCACACGCATGTGCAGTATGCAACAATCAGCCGATTGCGTGCGTAATCGCAGCTGCAATCGGTAGTGAATCAGGCCCTGAGAGTCTTATCTACATTTCTGGTCTTCCTACATTCTGAGGGGAACCTACTCCAGGGATTCTTCTCAAGGTTTGAGTGAGAAAATTCCAGTTATTGTACATACACGAGTGTATCATTTATGTATTATGGACACTGGGCCTGATTCACACCCGGTCGCAAGCGCTGAGCGCTCGCAACCAGGACGATGATGGCCCACAGAGCATGCGCACGACGGAGCTGGCTCCGTCGTGCGCATGCGCGAGACCCGGCTAGCGACGGGCACTCCGTCGCTCCGGGTCTCGCACCAAAGGGGGCGAGCTGTCGATGTTGAGTGACAGCTCGCCCCCTTTGGTGGGCGGGCCGGGGGGTGGCTGCCCAAATGGCCTGCCATTTGGGGGCGGCCCCACTGACATCATAAGTGATGTCAGTGGAGAGCTTCCAGCTCTGTTAGAGCCGAAAGCTCTCTGGGGCTTGTGATGAACGAGACCCGATGGTCGCGATGGCCTTGACCATCGCGACCATCATCATGGCTGCTCGCTATAGCTGTGGGTGGTCACCCACAGCTATGCGAGCGGCCAAGAGGCCGCTCCAAAAAAAAAAAAGCCCGGCCCTGATTCAGAGCGAGCGCTCTGACAGAGCGAGCAGCTCTGAATCAGGCCCACTGTAACACCTCAATATTTAATGGACAATTGAAGACGCTGTTAAAGTAAATTGTGTTATTTTCTGCTGTTAAACAGCGCTAGAATGGTAGTAAAATTGTGGAAAGAGACTTTCAGTTAATTTGTGAATCTCAATGTGCACAAAAAGGGCCTGGTTCTGAGTTGGGCACAAAGCAAGTAACGTTGCATCTTGGTAAAACCATGCTGCACTGCAGGGGGAGCAGATTTAAAATGTGCAGAGATTTAGATTTGAAAGGGGTATGTCCAAACTAAAATCTAAATTACAGTGTAAAAATAAAGCTATCCACCATTTATGGGCTACATGCAAAAGCAGCCAGTATTTACCCTGCGTGCAAAGTTAAATATACTGTACTGTATATATTCTAGTAGGTCTGTAGATAATTGTGGAACTTAACTAGTAGCTGGAGAAATCAACTAACATTAAGCTACAGTATATGGTCTTTTTAATTGACAATGTAATAGAGTTGGTTGTTATACAGTACATGTGAATATATATTTTGTTTGATTAACTACTGAAAAGTGTTCACATCTATCATACATAATTATAGAGATGCACAACATCATACTTTCTGCAATTTTCTGTGTCTGCTTGGGGAATCCTTGCCTCCCTGCTGAGACATGGTCTAGTCAAGAATTGCTGAAAAAGAAAGAAGTTTATGAAGGTCAATCCACAATCAAGGTAACTCCTACAGTACTTGTAGCTGCAGCATACCACTTCACCCTCTCCGCTCTGGAGTAATACACATATTAGGACTATTTTACTCTTGAAACAGTTAATAATCATGCTTTGGTATTTGGTTACAATCTCTGTAACCAAACTAGGTGAATGAGCATTTCTGAAGGGTGGAGGTTGATTACCATGCTAAGCCTGCCCTCTTAATATTAAATGGATGAAGTATGTGACACTTTTCGCCTACTTCGCCTGTTTTGCAGGCGGAAAAGTATCGCGTGCGTGCCCGCTTTACCCCGTATTCAATTTGAAACTACGCAAAAATGGGACCCGGCAAAACTTGAACAGGCGGAAAGTACTGTCAGAATTGGGGAAATCAGCCTGACACCCCCCAAAAGATGCTCTGACATATGGGTTCACTATGATACCCCCCGATTTGGCTTGCTGAAGGTATTTGGTGTTTTTAAACGGGCTCAGTAGCTGCTAAATAGCGTTTTTCTATATGTGGTGCAGAATAGTATTCATGAGTATTTTTTCTTGAAAATAACATCCCAGAAAATTTGGGGTACTTGAAAATGGGGGTCAGCATATTTAAAAGTTGCTAAAGTGAAGTTGAAAAAATCGTGAAAAATACACCTGCAATCAAAAAAACACTTGGGGCATACTTGGGGACCCTCCCCAGAGTCAAGTTCGCTAGTATTTAACTTTGTACCCCAACATTTTTTTGCCCCCTTTTTCAAAGTAATTTTTTGGGGTGTCCTTAAGTGTTTTTTTTTTTAATCTGACACAGTTTACCTTTGGGGGACTGTCTGAAGGCTCCACGGGGGTTCCCGCAACGTTGCACCCCAAAACCCCAATTCTGCACTTTATTCCACCTGCTATTCATAGGCAAAACTTTTTCGCCTAGTACATTGCATTGAATACGGGCTAAAAGCAAAACAGGCGAAAATGACATCATCGCCGAAAAAGTATCGCGGATCCGGACTTTTCACCTCAAATTGAATACGGGCCTTAGCTGTAAATGGTGAAGTTAACTCTTATTTGTGTCATTTATCTAAATAAATTGTGTTCTATCGACATCTGTAATATTCAGCAGAAAAAAAAATAAAATTCCAAATAGCAAAAGGATTGCTGCAGTAAGTCAGACTATTAGGGAAGCATGCAGGAGTACTGAGAGGGGTACATGCAAACTACCCAGGCCTGGGAGCTAGGGGAAGCATAATCATGCCCCCTAGGATGGTGCAGCCATGTCCCTAAGGGGCATAACCACACCCGCCACCTATTAATGGATTACAGAGAATCTATTGTCAGCCTAAAAATATGTATTATTTAACTCCTTCCATTGCTCTTTGCTCAGTATTCTTATGTAGGCCTAAATGGAATATCCATTTTTTCACAAGTATAAGTACCAGAACAATAGTTGAGATTGTTCTTCCAGCCTTTTAGTCAGGAAAATAACAATTGCTTTGCATGTCAACAGTTTACTAGCCTTTAAAAATATGTATTTTGGATGAAATTATAATATATATTCAAAAACACATATTGGCTCTCTATAAATCCATCTATTCTAGTAAAATGATATCTATTTCACTATTACAGTCTTTTGAGCCTGAGATCATTTTGCTAAACCTGTTTCTCTCAAGAGAGAGCAGTTTTGATTCTTGTCACCATTTGTCAGGTCAAGAATCATATTATATCAGGTCACAAATTCACACGGTGTAAGTAAAGGAATTTCATCAGCTCAAAGGACCAACATATTAGGTGTTTATCCTGCCCAAATCATTACGCTGGCTCTTGAATGTGACATGTTGATACTATTTTATGGTCTTATGCCTAAATTCAAGCTAATGCACCATTCACAGAGTTGCATAATATTACACAGTATTTTGTTTGGACAGTCTGTAAAACCGGCAGTATACAGTAGCACTGAGGACCTGATCCAGACCGCGGGTCGATGTTGGACCAGTGCACATGCGCACGACGGAGGCGGCTCCGTCGTGCGCATGCGCGAGACCCGGATAGCGACGGGCAAGCCGTCGCTCCGGGTCTCGCTACAAAGGGGGCGTGCTGTCGATGTTGAGTGACAGCACGCCCTCTTTGGTGGGCGGGCCGGGGGCATGGCTGCCCAGACGGAAGCGTTCCCATGGGAACGCCTACCGTCTGGGGCCGGCCCCACTAACATCACAAGTGATGTCAGTGGGTGGACTTCTTGCTCTGTAAGAGCAAGAAGTCCACTGGGACATGCGGCAACGAGACCCTACCGAAAGGGTCTCATCACATGTCTGATGGTCGCGATGGTCAAGACCATCGCGACCATCATCCTGGCCGCTCGCACTAGCTGTGGGTGGTCACCCACAGCTATGCGAGCAGCCAGGAGGCTGCTCTAAATATACAATAGGCGGGCACTGATTCAGAGCGAGCGCTCTGAAAGAGCGTCCGGCTCTGAATCAGGCCCAGATTCCACAGAATTAATGGAAGATTTTGAAAGCGATAATATTTAACATGAAATGCAGGTTTTTCATGATTGTAAGGATTCCCAGCTTTAAAATGATTAATAATTTCCTTATTAAAATAATAATAATAATGATAATAAAGTTAATTATATAGTATTTTTCTCCTGCTTGGACTCAAGCACTTAACATTTGCAGCATAAAAACACATTATACAGAATAAATACATACTAGAGGGTGAGGCAGCCATTTTGGGTGCTCTCATGTTAAACAGAGGAAACAAATTACTTACGTATCAAACGTGATAGAAAACAGATGTCAAATTATTAAAATATGATACAATATAAGCAAATACAATAATCACCCACTTATCACTATTAAAAGGTTCCACAAAACCAGAGTATTAATGTGTAATAAGCGAACAAACATTGCTGCAATCACGCCAAAAACATATGTTTATAAAGTAGATGTGGCTGTGACAAGCGAGATAGCTGCAAAGAAGAGAGTAAAAACACAACATTGGTTAGGGAGGAAGCGGTGTGTGTGTGTGTGTGTGTGTGTACGAATGTGCGCCCCCTACCTATAGATAGACAAATTGGAGCTTTGTCTTGTCCTTAAGAGCATGTCCAAGACTTATAGAGGGCATAGACCCCCCAATGGGAGGAACGGCTGTGGATATTGCACATTCCATAAAGAAGGTAACCTTTCCTCACATGTGTAAGACTTGCACCTTATGCATATAATTTACACTTTGACCCAAGGGTGTTTTAAGATCAGAGCCATGTAGACTTTTTGGTGTCCTGTGCCAGAGAGAACATTGGTGCCCCCCCCCATTTTTAAAATAGGGTCATAGGGGAGGCCAGGAGGTGCACCACCCTAGTTACGGCCCTGTTTAAGATATTGCTGTCCCTGTTTGAAAGATTAGTGCCTGACCCTTAACCCCCATATGCATATCTCCTATTTTGAATAAGAATATTGGTTTGAGGGAAAGAGTATATTTTGTAGTGGTTGTGAGTTAGTGGTGCTGGTCCAGTCATTTGCGGCTGTAAGGCATGACATACTTGGAAATTCATATATTTTATTATATAAAGCCGAGGGTCTGACTCATATTCTTGAAGATACCAACGATGAGGTTGTAGACAAAGGCCCCAATAAGGTGCAATAGGGGAAGTGTAAAGTTTCAGGAGTCCTCCTTAAATGGAAAAGGCTATGGAACATTAATCTCCTTCTTCCATCATCGCCGTACACACAGAGAGACACCCTACCTGTGTGGCACCAGATTACCACAGATAGCAGGATAGTTATTTCTAATCACACAGGCTAGAGATGCTACCCAGAGTGTTTCAGGAAGTTTCCCAGCAGTGTCACAGGAGTGTAAGGAGATATGGAAACAGGGAGTCAGCAACTGGAGATGTAGGAGGTTAGTTGCAAGGATATATATATAGATAGACAGATAGATAGATCACTCTTCACAGCCTGTATTGAATTGAAGCCGGCAGAGTCAAGCCCCCCCCCCTCGCCCCCGCTCGCTCGCCTCTTCCGCTCAGCCTCGGATATCCCCACTGTCTGAGACCTGGCTCGCCGCCCCCGCTTAGCCCAGAATATCCCTGATGCCTGAGACCTGGCCCCCCGCTTCCGCAGGGCTGCAGCTGCCACAGGAGTCTGTGACCTCTACTCAGATCATGCAGCCCCGCAGCGCCAGTCCCCCGCCACTGCTGCTGTGCCCTCTCCCTTAGCCCTGGCTCACTGGAGGAGAGCTCGGGGAGCCAGGAGAGAAATGATGGAAGGTAAGAGGACACAGCAGGGAGGGATATTTTCAGAACCCTCTGCTTTATCGGATGGTGTACGCCGCCTCAGAGTGGAGTACAGCATCACTGTCAAGTTCCGAAAAAAATGCTTTTTTGCAACATGAGGAATTTCATAATTTCCACATCACCATACTATAGTATGGGGACTGTGGAAATTTTCGGGGGATAATTGTAACCAAGAGATATCAGCGTTATCTCCTGCGTTACATGAATGATGAGTAACTCTGACACTAAATTTACACAAAAATAGGTGAAAATCTTAATTTTCACCCACTTTTGTAGATATTAATTGATGATGAATAGGCCCAATAGAGAGAGTAGCACTGCCATTTATTGCATAGTAGGGGAGAGATTAGTAGGTGCAGTCAGGAGAAGACTAACTTGTGGTATGAATAGTCCTGAGTTTGGCAAGATAGCAATAGACAAGGGCATAAGTAATAACACGGTCACAAACAATAGCAAGGTCTTGTAGATGTAACAGTTCTAGTTCACAATAATATCAATAGTTTAAGTGAGCAGGCAAAAGAATAGTCAGGAATCATAGTGGGTATAGGTACACAGGAGAACAAACTGGAGAATGGTAAGTAGTAACAAGTAAAAGCTACATTGGCAATCACCTAGCACTGAATGCGAAGTCTAGCCCTGCTAAATAGAAGTAGGGGGGAGTAGATCAAAGCCCATAAGATATTTCAGGCAATTTACTAAGTATACATGATCCAAATTGCTTAGCCATCTTAAGGTGCATACACACGGAGCGATAAAACTGAACGATATGAACGATAACAATATCGTTCATATCGTTATCGTTCATGTCGTTCATTTTTATGTACTTACCAACCTGTCAATGACCAACGATGCGTGTTCCCGCATGGACGATAAAGATATCTTTCATCGTCCATACATGCAGGCCAACTTGGACGATATCGTTAACTTTGCCTGTTCAGAGATGTGGCAGGATGACTTCACTGAAAGATATCTTTGAAAGATACAGTGTATATGCACCATTAGTGAAATGGCTCACAAGGACAGGGAAAGTGCACTAGCCAATCAGTAAAAGGATCTGGCTTCCTCACGGTCACTCCCTAAAACATAAAAAAGGTTTGTGGAAGGTGTGTGTCATAATCTATTGCAGTATCACTCTCCTACCAGTGGTGCTACTCTCTTCTGTGGTGCTTCCCGCATATTCTGGTCTCTCATTCTGCAGCCTGTGTTGATTAGCTGATTCAGCAGCATAGGCTGCACCTGTGACTGCATCCACAGTGATCTCTAGTCCAGATCATTGTGTCTGGGCATACACTACAATTATCTGTCAGATATCTCATCCAATCTGGCTGGTTGGAATGAACACCTGGTAGAGTATGGGTGCAAATGACAATCAACCATTTGCTCACAAATACTGGAAAACAGACAAAAACAATCGCGCAGATGTGCGAACATCGCTCGGAGCGAACGAGCGGCCGCTTACGAGCGGCTCTGAATCAGGCCCAGAGTGTGAGTCAAATACAGTGCAGTTCATATACAGTTCAGGTCAGATACAGTGTAGGTCAGATACAGTACAGGATACAGTGCAGGTTGGATACAGTGCAGGATACAGTGCGGGTTGGATACAGTGCAGGATACAGTTCAGGGGTGAGATGCAGTAATAATTACCGCCGGACATCGCCATTGTACAGATCGCATATGCACTAACATATGCGATCTGTACAGCAAAGGACAGCTCTTCCGATAAGAGCTGTCCTTTGCGATCTCTCCTGCACAGTGGACTTCCGGGTTCATGACCCGGGAGTCCATCTGCGCATGCGCAGTGACGGGACGGCCGCGGGGCATGCTGGGAGGGATCCGATCGGATCCCTCATAGGCAGCGCGATGTGGTAGAAGCCCATAGGCTTCTATAGGGTAAAGCCGGCAATAGCTGGCGTTACCCTCCGCATCGCAGCCTGGCAGCCAGGAGATTGCTGCATACAGAAAATGTGGTAAACAGGGGTTTTACCGCATTTTCCATTTGGTGCATCCCGCCCCAGGTCAGATACAGTGCGGGATAGAGTGCGGGTCAGATTCAGTGCAGGATACAGTGCGGGTCAGATAAAGTGAGGGTCAGATACAGTGCAGGATACAGTGCGGGTTGGATACAGTACGAGTTGGATACAGTGCAGGTAGGATAGAGTGTGAGTCGGATACAGAGCAGATCATATACAGTCCAGATCAGATACACTGCGGGATACAGTGCAGGTCAGATACAATGCAGTTTATAGTGCAGGTCATATGGCAAAGTGTATCTTTGCATTCTGAGTTATATTCACTACTCGTGCTTGACCTATGAGAACTACACACACTGTTTTGCTAATGGATGAGATCCGATTATGATCTATGCTCAAATAGATGAACACAGATAGTTTCAACTTCGCTTCCAGACCCAACAAGTGAGCAGCCTGTACTTCTGCTTATATCCAGAGTTTCATTTTGGAAACATACTGGGACCAAACAGACTTCTAAATTAGCTTATATACTGCAAATAAAATACACAGGATACACAGATGTGTACCCTCAATGTCACGCCTCGTCAGCGCCATTGCCCGTCGGAGCTGAATGGAGGTCCGCAGGCGACATAGTCAGTGAGGGCCATGCTGCAGAATGCAGCATGGCCCCGACTGTAGCTGCCGTCATCGGCAAATGTGTATGCACTTGCCGATTCCGGGACCCTCATCGGGTCCCGTCGCACGATAGGTCGGCTGGCTACACATTGTTAAATGTGTACCCAGCTTAAGACCTTGTTAGGTTCCTAAGAGTGAGTTGTTCTATTACATAAGATCATTCTTTTACTATTAACATCCCTGTGTATACAGCTCTCTTTATCTGCATAGTACATTACTGAAACTGGGAATTACTTTCACTTTTAATTAGCAATGAGATATATGAACAAACTCTGGTAGAATTAAATGTAATTGCTGTTTATCCACTGATCAAGGCAATCTCTCAGACAGTTATTTTGTCCTTTTAATTTCATTAGTTACCTATTCATTTCAGTGTACATTGTGACGTTGGGGGGCGCTCCTTCCAGTTGCTGACAGACATTATTTGATGGTGATCAAGACCTGTAATCTTCGCACTAACCTTTCCATAGTGCATGTTATAATTACAGATGTGCGGTCCGGTTCTCCAGAAATTCGAATCCAACTAAATTTTGTGAATCCGGACAGATCCAAGTCTTAGATCTGATCTCCTGAGGAGATCCAGATACATCCGAGTCTCAGTTCTGATCTCCTGAGGAGATCTGGACAGATCCAAGTCTCAGTTCTGATCTCCTCAGGAGATCCGGACAGATCCGAGTCTCAGTTCTGATCTCCTGAGGAGATCCAGACAGAGCCGAGTCGCGGTACTGAGCTTCCCGTGGTTCGGAATTTGGATTTTAAATCCGAATTTCGGATTTTGGATTGCAAAAATTACATGATTTTAGCTGCTTTTAAAAACATTTTTATCAATTAAAAAAAAATAAACAGATCCAAAACCAAATCTAAAACCAAAACACCTGAGGGTGGTTTTGCAAAACAAAGACACAGATTAATTCAGATCCAAAACCAAAACACAGGGGTCGTGCCAGATAATTAGAGATGAGCGGGTGCGGTTCTCTGTGAACCGGACCCACCCGAACATAAGGGATCTGACTCGGATCACAAAATGAGGCAAAACATCATCTTCCTGTTGTCGAATCTCGCGTGTTTTGGCTCGCATATAAGTCCCTCCCCGAGTTTGGGCACCATTTCACGAGTGAGATCCGACATAGTAGGCAGTGTAGGCAGGGCTCTCAGTGAAAGTTAGTTAGCTATCAGCAGCTACTGTAGTGCACAGTCAGTGTCCCTTCAAGTCTGTATATGCAGGGGCACTGTCTGTGTGGAGGAGTGAGACTGTGAATAGAGCAGTTCACAGGTCCATTCAAGTCTGTATAGGGCAGGCAGGGGCACTGTGTCTGTGTGGAGTGGAGTAAGAGAGCCTGGTCAGCGGGACCAGTCAAGGGCCACTGCCATAATATTTGTGCAGTGTAATGGTGTTCTGTTGCACCCCCCAAAAATCCCCTTTTGTTATTTTTATTAGAAAGTACTGTGTGTGTGTACGTTCAGCCAACACAGAAAGGCTGTGCTGCCTTGTCCAGGACCAGAAAAGATCTCAGACCAGTGTACCTTCGGAGATAAAATGGCGGTCCATTTCTAGAACAGTTTCCAGTTTACCACAGTGTTATTTTATCTCCAGAGTTCCATGGTTACACTCCGCAGGCATAGTAATTCTTGTCTGTCACACCTCTGTTATGAGATGCGGTCATAATTCTGACCGCAGGGATTCCGGTTCTCAAAATGCCGGCGCCAGAATCCCAACACCTGTCAGACTACTGGTGTCGGCATCCTGACCACTGGAATCCCGAAGGATAGTAGCGGGGTTAGGGGGAGGATTAGCATTAGGGTTAGTGTTAGGCACTAGGGAGAGGGTTGGGCATTAAGGGGGGAAGGGTTAGGTTTAGGGTGCAGGGAGGGGAGGGGGAGGATAGGCTTAGGCATATGGGGGGAGGTTAGGTTCAGGCGACTGGGGAGGGAGGGTTAGGGTAGGCAGAGGGAGGGTTAGGATACCCTAACCCTGTTGGGATGCAAGCATCGGGCATCCCGTACCCAACCCCTGTTACCTTGTTTCCATCTAGCTGGTTGTCCCCTCCAGGAGGACACAGCAAGTTGGGAGGTACGGGGGAATGTGGTGAGACAATGCATCAGCATGAACCTACTCCCTGCTATATAAAGCTGAGATTCCTGGGATTGTAAGAGGGGGCCACGATGATACAATTCAGAGTGAATATGGCCAACCGGAGTGAAGTGGGTGGCAGAGAGGGGCTTGCAGGAGACTTACCTACCCTTCCAGGAGCCGGGAAAGCCACTTGAAATTTAAGAGTCTTCCGGATGTTCCGTTACAGTATATAAATAAGCTCTGAAACTGCTTGTATATTCCAATTTGACAGTTGTGTCACTATATACTCATCTGCGTTATTATCCGGCAAGAGTTCCAAGATACTTGTGTACTTCCCTGCTCAAGGGGTTATTACCTTTTTCCTTTCACATTTCCCCTTTTCTAGGGGGCATAGCCATCATTAAGCTTCCAAAACATTGAACTGTAGGCTGCAACACTATATCAGAAGGCTTGCTGCCCAACACAAGAGCTGCTGCTGGGTGGCAATCCTATTTCCCTAGAACAAAGAAATCTTTACAGATCATAGAATCCAGCAAACCTTGTATTTGTGTATAATATCCCTTCCTCCTTGATGATTAAAGGCTTAAGCCAGAACATCGGCAATATCAGCATTCTGTAAAAAGGTCCCTTATTCATCTCACTGAGCAGAAAATTAAATAATTACAGCCCTGAATCAGTATTTGAATATTGTGTCATCGCAGGCCTCTCTGAATAGGTGAAACCCCCGTAGAGAAGTGTTGGGGTGGGAATTGTTGCTCAGGTAGCATATGATGTACTAATGCCCCCGCTGAGACTTTTGGAGAATACTTACTTTTTTGCTAGGATGGTAAAACATGTCAATGACTTCTGCAGTTATAAAGAAAAGTTTAAAATTAAGTTAAGAAACATTATTATCTGATTCAATAGACAGAGACCAACGATTTAATGAACTAAACTAACAGTGCAAATGCTAGGAAATTAAATCATGAATCCAGTATGACCTATATCAAGGTAAATTGCTGTATCGCTAACTGAGACAGGGAAAAAAAATTACAGATCAGGAGAACTGAATCCATTGGGTGCAATTGAAGCTGAGTACTGGTGTAACAGTGTGAAGAATTAATAGAGTGTATTTGTTTTACCAGCATTTTCTTACTTATGTAAAAACAGTATAAAATGCCTATCTGTTATTATGGGGGCGTATTTATCAAAGCTCAGAGAGAGATAAAATTGCGTGATATACAGTAAAGTACCAACCAATTAGCTTCTAACTTACATTTTACAGGCTGTGTTTGAAAAATAACAGTTAAGAGCTGTTTGGTTGGTACTTTATCTGTCACAATTGTATCTCTCTTCAAGTTTTGATAAATACTCCCTTCTGTCAGTGGCGTCACAAAGGGGGTGCGGGCCACACCTGGGTGCAGACTCCCCCTCAGTGACAGGAGCCGGGTGCTGCACTGTATAATGTAGCACTCGGCTACTG
Organism: Taudactylus pleione; assembly: GCA_031769625.1. NCBI lineage: Eukaryota > Metazoa > Chordata > Amphibia > Anura > Myobatrachidae > Taudactylus > Taudactylus pleione. The sequence continues at coordinate 3,041,368 of JAUIMM010000113.1, forward strand.
ACACTGTGCGGGAGCCGGCCGGGCCTGCACAGTCCGCCCCTCCTGCCTCCCAGTAATAATAAGCAGCACGGTGTGACAGGAGTCGGACCAAGGGGGTTCGGCCGTGAGGCCACGACACTTCCAGCATGGCCTCGACATGACAGCATCCCTCCCCGTATCGGGTGACACTGCGGGGAAGGACACCACTGCTTTCTATCACTGTAATTCACTGGTCAATGGGGGAATATGTGCAGTGCGGTGCATAAATTATATTATTCCGGTCAGAATGGCAAAGATCCATCCTATGGTATCCCTGCAGTTGTTAGCACATACTGTACATGCCTTTAAAAAATTGGAGGGATATTCTGATCCATTCCTGGTAGGCTGGAATCTCCTCCCCTCCACCCTAGGGCATACGCAGTACAGTAAGTAAGCCTGAAGTATAGTGATTGCTACCTTTATATTGTATACTGTTTAAGGGAACCTCGCCTTAATGGATGATCTGTCTCTGCATCTTTCTTGATACATTGTCCTAAATTAGCACTAACAGCCACAATAAGGAAAAACCAGAAAGTGTTAAATATGCCCCAAAGTGTTATCTTCCCAAACTAAGCTGTATACATTTTTACAAACCATGGGACTGATTCGGAGTATGGAGCAAATAAAAAAAAGCAATAACATTGTATCTGGAACAATCAAACCATGTTGCAAAGCAAGGGGGGGCAAACTTGTGTACTGTATGGCTGTTTCTGCATGTAGCCAGCAAGTACTGGACAGCTGTATTCTTAAGGTGCGTACACACGCAGCGATTTTTTGGACGACTGAACGACAATGACATCGTTATCGTTCAGTCGTCCAAAAAAATCGTTCAGTTTCAGCCCCAAAACGATGAACGATAACTACCAATGCGCGCTCCCGTTTGTAGTTGGTAGTTATCGTTCATCGCACGAACCTCCCGTCCAACCTGACGATATTGTCAGGTTGAACATGTTCAGGAATGAGGGAGGGAGCCCAGCACTGAACAAAATCATTCTTGATTTCGTTCAGTGTTTGTGCTCAGTGTCGTTAACGACACTGAGCACACCCCAGCCGGGGACACACGGGACAATGGAGCGAATCGTCCCGCGTGTATGCATCTTTACAGTGCAATGTAGATTTGAGTTTAGACATGCCCCTAAATCCCTCTGCACATTTAAATCTTCCCCACCTGCTCTGTAACATGGTTTTACCAAGGTGCAAAGTTACTTATGCTGGGCATACACAGCCAGATAAAATGTCTGTCAGACCGACAGACATTTTATCTGGCCGGCTGCCAGCCGCAGATGTTGCCGGCATACACTGTGAGAGAAATCTCACAGTGTATAGCCCGACATCCGCGCTCCGCCCCCAGGGGAGGAGACATTTCCCTGTTCCTTCCGTAGGAAGGAACACAGGAAATGTCTGTCTGTCGGTCGCGCTGGGCATACACTGCCCGATGCGGCCGACAGTTACCGGGTAAATATCGCATCGGACAGGCATGCTGGACAATCCTGCATGCCCGACCGAGCAATATTTAACCGTCGGTCGCCGGCACACACTCTACAATTATTGGGGCGATCCGCCGATATCAGGCGGATCGCCCCGATAATTGTAGCGTGTATGGCCAGCATTACTCTTTTTTGCTTTTCTCAGAATCGGCCCCCATGTATGGTTATCAGACAATAAAGTCTCCTGTTTCCAAAATAAAATAAGATGATGCAATGTTTATTCCTATAGAATGCTTTGGATACTAAATATCCATAATCAGGTGAAAAAAGTGAATGCATGTTTGCAATTAAACACATTATCGCTTTTTCAAAAAGTAGAATAATGTAGATATCATACACTAAGGAACCCCATTTAATAATGATCCTTATTATCAGCGGCATACTGTAGTTTGTTTAGTATCGCAGTGATAGTAACGAATATGCCATTGGTATTTAACATACCTCTATGGCGAGGTCCAGCGATGTCCCCCTCCTCTGCGGCATCCTTCACACTGATGCTGACAGCTAATTGTTGCCAGGGCAGACTGTTGTGCCATGCATATGCGCATGACACTTTCACCCGGCAGGGACTCGGCAATGCCTGGAAGTCCTCATTACCGGCAGACGGTGCAATGGTTAGCATTACTGCCTCACAGCACTGAGGTCTTTGGTTCAATTCCCACTACGGTCCTGTGTGGAGTTTATGTTCTCCCTGTGCTAGGGTGGGTTTTCTCCAGGTACTCTGTATTCCTCTCGCAATCTAAAACTCTACTAGTAGGTTAATTGGCTCCCAACAAAAAATGAACCCTAGTGTGTATATGTGTGTGCACATGGGTAGGGAATATAGATTCATAGGCAAAAGCAGGGGGCAGGGGGGTTCTGGTTGCCTGTTCTCCTCAGTATCAAAGATTAAATAATTAGTAGATCTAGTAACAGTAATGAATACACATGTGCACCAACTAGGAGATCTGGAAAACATGTACTGTTATGGGTGCACTGCTATAGACCATTCTGTAGAGTCAATTATTAATACTGTTATTCAGTGCATAAAGAGACCAATATGTACATATACAGTATATGTCCAGAGAGTGCTAGGTTCTTCTGCTGCTACCACAGACTCCTGTTTTGCTCCCACGCTCTGTAATGGTGCCCACATGTGAGATAAAAACACTCAGCTCAGGCAGGATGGCCCTACTGCCGCATCTAATGGCTTACTGTGATCACTGGTCCTGTATATGTTGGAATTATGACATACACTAAACTGTATAATTCATATGAAAGCTGATTAAGTGCTAATTATGGACTTCGTGGACTGGCCACACTCGCTCTAAAATCAAGCATTTGGAAACCCTGCTCTAAGAATCCTGCATTTGCCACTGAGATTGTAAGCTCCATTGGGGCAGGGACTGATGTGAATGGGTAAATATTCTCTGTAAAGCGCTGCAGAATGTGTGTGCATTATATAAATAAATGGTAATAAGTAAGTAAAATAAATATTTCCATCTATAGATGGTATAAGTGGTACAGTGACAAACAGCTGTAAAGGAGAACATAACCACTTTAGCGAGTGCTAAAGGGTTTATGTCTTGTTGTTAAATGGGCCCCCACTCTTCAAAAGATCCAAACTTGAACTTGAACTCAAGTGAGAGGTATAAAATAGAGAAGGGTGAATTTTTCTGACTTATAACATTATACATTGTTGTGCAAAATGACAAATATCATAGTTCCTGGTATACAGAAGAAGAATACACATTTACTAATATTGAACTTAAGTGCAACATTTGTACTTAACCAAATAAGTCAGATACCTGCACTAGGCAGATAAATGGTACATTTCTAATTGGGTACAAATTTCTCACCTGGATGTAATGTTAGTAAATGAGCCCTGTTGTTTACAACATTCCAATATTTACACAGAATAAACATTCACTTTCTCTAGAAAATATGCTATCAATAACTCATAAAAGTGAAGTTATATGATATCTGCATCTCACTGTAAGAGCAAGAGGACTCATAGCCCATTGAAAGACATCCCCCCCTCTTCCCATGGAAAGAAAACTAAAACATTAGATAAGGGCCAACTGACCAATCTAGTCTGCTTATACCTGGTTTATTGTTGGGTCAAGGCAGTGGAAAACACCCTTATCCCAGTTTGAGTAAACATACCGGATTGTAGAAGAGTTAGTTCTATAGATGGGTATTAGGGAAGTCAGGATTTATGTCACAAGTGGAGTTGAAGATCTGTGAAAGTGTAGAATTCCTTATTATACTTCAAAACAGACACAATTTGATTATGTTTGGGAGTCCTTACACCAGAGAGGAATAATAGGATTGCCCATGGTTAACAGCATGTCAGTAACTCAGGCTTGCACATGAGTAGCAGGGTTTTAGGAACTCCGGATGGCACACAGGTAAAAATATGATCAAATACACATATACTCAAATTGCGACAAAAGGCCCTGTTTAGCATAGACTTTGCTACTTAACATTAATTCTAAGTACCTAGTGCACTCTAAGCAAACTAAAACACGTAAAAAGTAGCAAAGTACCTAGTACACTATTTTTGAACGAAGACACAAAATTATAAAAGTAGCACAATGAAGGGAAAAAGTAGCAAAGTTAAGGAAAAAGCATGCAGTCTATGTAAAATGGCAAAAGACAGGTCCAATGGAAGTGACCCATGCCATGCATCAAAATGCTTCATCTGTCACTTTATACAAATTCATTTGAAACAAAAAATATTGCATGTACCTAGCACTCTATTTGCATACTAAGATGAAAAATTGAGGAAAAAGAAACACAATGAAGGAAAAAGTAGCAAAATTGAGGAAAAAGTAACAAAATTCAGGATAAATTATGCAGCATGGGAATCACAACAGACATCTCACGCTATATTGAGCAAAAGGGATAGATGTATGAGAACACATAAGTGGATGAGTGTTAGGATTTTAAAATAGCAGATGGGTAGCAGATTATCAGAAACCATGTCTTCTACTCAGGTAGTAGAGCAGTGATTCCCAACCTCGGTCCTCAAGGCAGACTAACAGTTCTGGTTTTGGTGCTATCCATGCTAAAGCACAGATGGTTTAATCAAAATAACTGAGGTACTAATTAAGTTGCTTGTGCTCAAGTATGGCTATCCTTAAAACCTGGACTATTAGTGTGCCTTGAGGACCATGGTTGGGAACCCCTTCAGTAGAGTGTCTGGAACATCAGATCATAGGTAGCAAGAGTGTCAGGAACTCTGGATTGGACAACGCTAGCAGAGCACTAGGGATACACACGTAAACTTAGCAGAGTGTCAGGAATTTAGGATTTCACATGGGTAGCAGAATGCCATGATCTCAGAATTAAACATGGGTAGCAGTTGTCAGGAATTAATGATTGCACATGGGTAGCACAATACTAGAATCTAATTGCACACTAGTGATAAGAGTGTCAGGAACTTTGAATTGCACACTGGTTCTAGGATAGCAGGAATTTTGGATACCACATGAGTAGTATGATGTCCAAAACTCATGATTACACACAGCTAGCAAAGCAACAGGAACTTAGTATTGGACACTGGTAACAGGATGCCAGGAACTCAAGATTGCACACTAGTGACAGGTTAGCAGGAACATGGGATAGCACACCTCAAACAGGATGTCAGGAAGGATAGATAACTGGCTGGAAATAGCCTACCAGGAAGTCAGGATTGCAGACTAGCAAGAGAATGCCAGGACCTCAGGATTGCACACTGTGTTAAGGCTGCCCGGATCTCAATATTGAAACAAAAATACCCAAGCGCTAATAAACATAAAAATAATTAATTTAAACAGTAATAAAAAATAAGAATGTACATATAGAATAAATTGAATACAGCAGCAGAAAACGATATGTGCTTGTGAAGGCACAATGTATACCTGAAAAACAGGTGGAACACAAAACTAATAATTGTATTATCTGCGCTAATTGGGATGAAAAGAAGACCTGACTGAAAATAAAACACAATATAATTTATCAAAATATAAAAGGAAATTTAATATCCTGAAACAATTGTAGATCTCCTGATGTGCTCGACAATTAGCAGTGACCAGAGCTTCAATCCTTGACAATGAGTCTACATCATCGTATATCCTGAAAAATATAATTTTGATACCTTAAAGCTCAATATTTCTTCAAATTAAAAGTAACTTTGAAACTTGGGTCAATGCAGAGTTGAACACTAGCTGGCCGCAGTTGATCCTGCACTGTGTGCATGAAAGTAAATGTATAAAGTATGTTTGCACATATGCTAACTTTTACACATCTCTGTGGCTGAGCCAGCTCTATCTGTAAGCTTGCCTTCATAGCCATAATCAGCATAAGTACACACTTACACCACCTCTATCCTTGGTGCAAAACTCTGCATAGCCCGTAATTCCAGGATAGGGGAATGTGGAATGGGAAATCTGCACTAGAGGAATGATACACAATCTAATAGAGTATCTAGTATTCACGACTGCCCTATACTTAGCAAAAATGTATTGTGAAGTATTCACTTCATTATTAGTAAGGACGCTGCTCCTTAATTAGCATAAAGAGGTCTGATAGAAAACATGTATACTAATTATGAGGCGCACATTAACGTGAACATTTAAAATATAACCTTAATTGGTAAACCTGCGAAATCTAAAAAACAAAGGTAATGATAAATAATACAATAAAATAAAAAAAATAAAAAAATATGGAGAATGTTCTAATGAAAATGACAGAAAATAATTAGATTCTGCTGAAGTTACTATTTTATAGTGAGCCAGACAGTCCGTTGTCAGTCTTTACTCTCACTCAGTAATTGTTACCTTTACAGCCACTGGAAGATAGCCCTTCTTTTATGCAACTTACATCTGTTGATGTTTTTTATATTACAACTGTGCTTCACGATATATATATTTCCCCTCTCTCTTATTCGTTTGTGGGTACTGAATTGGTATCCTATAAGGGAGGTACTCCAAGAGAGTGCTATAGTACTGCCTATACAGCTATGTAGTAAATATACATCCATGTGTACAGTAGTCGTGTCTACTAGTAGAAACATTATAATACTTAGTAAATTAATCCAATTCCACCCAATGCTGTGTAGTTGGCCTGATTCTCCAGGTGTGCTAAGTATTAGCCAAATTTCTGGAAAATCAGGACCAAATCACCAGGACTATAAGTAGATATTTTAGTGCCTTGGGAAGGGCAGACCTGGGATGCCAGACAGCATAGGGCAGATTGGACAGGCCCCACACCCTGGTTCTCTCTGACCAGGGCCGCCGTCAGGGGGGGATTGCCGGGCCCGGAGTCCCGGGCCCGTAGAGAGCAGGGGCCCGGGTGACAACAATACAGAATATATGAATTGGCATGTGGGGAGACACAGCCAGCAGTATTTAAAATATGACGCCGGCCACAAGACATTACAGCTCGCGGACCGGCAGCCAATCAGGAGCAGCCATTGCGGCCGCTCCTGATTGGCTGCCGGTCCATGAGCTGTGATTGGCTAACGAACAGCATCATATTTCAAATACCGCCAGCAGCACTGTCTCTCCCCGGCTGCCGATTCATATATTCTGTATTGCTGTCACCCAGGCCCCGCTCTCTCCGTTGAAGAAATAAGGTAGGAGTCCCTGCACTGTGCCCCTCCACATAGGGCAGCCAGCGTTCCTTGCCCCGTGCTGCCCTAGCCCAGCCAGCCTTCCCTGCCCTGTCCCCCTCCCCAATCCAGCCTTCCCTGCCCTGTGCCTCCCCCCTAGTGTACCTAGCCTTCCTTGCCCCCCTAGTCCAGCCAGCTTTCCTTGCCCTGTGCCCCCCAATTAATGTCCAGCCTTACCTGCCTTGTGCACCCCCAGCCAAGCCTTCCCTGTGCCCTCCCAGTCCAGCCTTCCCAGCCCTATGTCCCATGCCCATCCTGCCTTCTCCACCCCAAACTTTCAGAATTTTTAAACTGGGTTTAGCACTAATTGATGTCCAAACCCCCTCCTGTGTAGCTCCTCTCACATTATACATAGCCCCACCCACCTCTGCGCCATCCCCCGGGGGGCCCGGCCTTCTTTGTCAGTACCGGGCCCCATGATTTCTGATGGCAGCCCTGTCTCTGACACCCTACTCCATCTGTGTTTTAGTACTCACGTTTGATCTTCTCTCAGCTTCTGTTTTGCTCTTCCCTGGATGCTCTATCATGATAAGTGTTACAACCCCATGAAGTCAAGTGCTCAGCCCTGCAGGTAGCTGAAAGCTGGGTGACTATTCAAGAAGATGAAGAAAGATGGCTATGTTGCAGCCATGTATGTCTGGTGCACACAACAGGCAGCTGACCCTCGCAGGTCACGCTGAACTTGGTATGGCACTGCGAGTCTCGCATGAAAGTGCCAGCAGGGAGTCTCGCACAGTCAGAATTGATTTGTCCATCTCTATGAAGTAGCAAGACAATAAGTAATACTCCAGCCTATTATTGTACCAGCCAATCACTAAATAAAGAGTCTCATTTTATAAAAGTGCCGACAAATGTCTAAAGTTGCCCATTAGTAACAAACTAAAGAAAACGTGATTATATAGCACATTGTTGTTTTTTTTTAGGACAAAAAATAAATTCATAACTTTTGTTTGCAATATAATGGTTGAGTTCCCAATATATTTTGGTTTCATTTAATAATCAACCTGTGGGTAATAAAGTTAATGTTGGTCATGGTCTGTGACATAACATTTTATAAAATTGGTGCTTGGACAGACTTAATTTAATGAAGGTGGATGGTATTTGCTCAATCCTTTTTGGTTCTATATTAAAGTGACAGATTAATTGGCAGTTGTGACCCGGAGCTAATTACCTCTAATAGGGAACTCAGGAATTTTTTAGCCTCCTACAGTTAAGAGAACTCAATGAAGTAATACTTATTAGCACATTATTATAGATTTTCCTATCAACATACTTCAAGGACTTACAAAAAAAAAATAGATTTCATTTTCTGTGCTGCATCCATTGACTAGAAGGTAATATTTGAAATGTAACCATTTTCAAAGGAAATGAGAATATTTGAAGTACAATAAAACCCTTTTTTTCACATGTCAAGAGGAGAATGTTCAAGTTAGCTGCATGGTGATCCGTAAGAGCCTTGAACTATTTAATAATTGACTTTTCTGTTTGCCTGGACTGACTTTGTAGCAATAGTTAGTAAATAGATTGTCAGACAACAACACAACACATTCAAGTGACACAAATAATGATTACTGAAATAATTTGTGCAGACAGCCCGGTGACTTTCAGGGTGCTCTTGCATGGTTGAGGAAGTTTAATATATACCCCTTTTACACCGGAGCTAAAACCCGGGTTATTGCAGGGTTAACCTGGGTAGCTCCTTGGTGTAAAAGGGGAGAGGGTTGGATCGCCTGGTCGAGGGACTCGGCAATCCAACCCAGGTAACTTGCAGGGTTTAACCCGTGAAACCCTGCAGTGTGAACGGCGCGCTCCGGGTCACGATAACCTGGAGCGCGCCGCATCCCGGCTGATTGGTCCAGCTTCAGTGGTGCTTGGAGATGACGTCATCTCCAAGCGTCCACTTCAATGCCGGAAAATCCAGGTCTATGCAGACCCGACTCTGGTGTTAACGGCGTCGATATATTCTGGGTCTGATCCGGATTGGAACCCTGTTCCAACTCCGGGTCAGACCAGGAATTTAGGTGTAAAAGGGGTATTAGTAGTGTATATAGGGCCTGATTCAGTGTTGTATGCAATGCTGATATTTGTAATCAACATATCCTCACAAAAATATTTCCCACAACATTCAACTTGAAGGAGACACTGAAGACCAAAAGCAGCACCCCGCTCTGTGTATTGCAAGCACAGCACAGGTATTTCCCTGCATTGTATGATGTCATCATCATTGATGCGCACTTGCTCCTAACCTATAGTACTGATAGATGTAGCCTCATATCTCTATAGTTTTTGTGCCATGATATGACATACAGTAAGATGCATGGTGTGAATTATCTGAATTATCCAACACAGGTAGTGATTCCAGGACTTTTATACTTTTTCCTAAATTTAGCATCTTAGTTACATTACAGTCTCTTGCAAAGTCACATCCAGTGTCTAAGGAATTTAAGATTAGTGTACTTGTTGCAAAGGAATTGGTATAAAGCCATAGATTAAGCACAACGATGTGTAGCTTGAAGCATTGCGCAGCTCACTTTTATCGGCCCTCAGTCCTCTGCATAGTTTCCCAGGTTAGCATGTGAGTAGTACGCAGCAGGTGCATGAGATGCCAGTGCCAGGATCCTGAGTACCCGTGCATCGTACTTTTGTTGCATTAGTGATGCAAATAAGATGCAGATTTTCGTGGCTTAGTTCCTCCGTGGCTATTTGGCACAATTTGCGGATAGATGTATGAGGACAATTCTGTAGGTGCAATAGAAATGCCTTAAAACATTATTAACTGCGGTTACATTACTCTATATAGCTGCAGTTACATCAACACACCCTCGCTGAACTGCGCATGACTCTGCATCCCCTGTGCTTGCGTGTGCTCAGGTCTAGTGCATGCACGCAAGTGGGAAAACACGGAAGAAATGCTTTGGAAACATGCAAGAGTTGAACGTAAGAGTTGTTCTGGCTGGGCCTTTTTCAGGGCATCACCACTTAATTCACATAGATATTTTTTCATCACTTTTCTATTTGTCTATTGTTTATGTAATTTTAACTCTTTCTCATTATATTAACACTTATTGATTTATCTTTACACATCTATACTTTACACTTCACTATCACCTTTTTTTTCCCTTTTTCGTGTGATCCTTGGCTGGATTTTTTGGGGTTCCCTGCGGCTCGGACGTGAACCCCATAATATTAGGGACACCAGTATATAGGAGCCTTGACGTTGGCACGGCGCTTATTCATATATTTGCAAATGTATGTAACCAATACCTCTGAATTTCTATTATTATGTAGGATTCAAGTATTTTTGTTGATATTGCAGCAGTGTGCTGGAGGGAAAATCCCTTTTTTTTCCTGTGGTTCAGTGTAAACTCCGCCCTTTACAAGCACCTGTGCAATGTCATTAAGCTGATGTGAGCGACCACCATACTTTTTGTTTGCATGTCTGCAGACATATCTGTCCATCGGCAGCCGCAAGAACGGGGGCGGGACACACCCCCAATCTGCCCACCAGCCGCCGGGTCCCGCCCCCCAGCCGCCGGGACCCGAGGACACAATCAGATGATGGCAGTTCAGTGTGTATGAACGACCATCATCTGCAGATATATCTGTCAGGTGTGTACCCACCTTAACATGACAATAAGAGCTAAAGCGAGTATGACACCCATAGCTGAGATAGTATAAGGTCATGAACTTATCATTTTTGGGGACTTTCACTCATTTACCAACTTTGCCGAAATCATAACATATCAATAAAAATCACATACGGTCAGTCCATGTTTGTTACATTCACAGGATAAAATGTGGCAACAATGTTTCAAGTTCAAAACAAGAAGGAGTCCTGCACTACTGTTATAAGAAAGAAACTAAGGGCCTGATTTAGCAAGGATCGCAACTGCTAAAGTGTACGCAGACGGTCGATTGTTGCGTACTGCGAATGCATCACAGTGCTTGTGTGCGAATGCCTTACTGCGATCCCAATGCAGAGTGATTGACAGGAAGCACCATTTGGGGGTGATAACAAGGGGGTGGTCAGAGAAACGCAGGTGTGCCATTGCATTTGAACACTTTTACAGGGGCATGCATAAATTAGCCACTGTGTTGGCATATGCAGCTTGGGATCTCACTGCGTGCAGGAAAGTTAGCAATTTAGTGGTAGGGTCAGACCTGCCTCAAAAGTGCAAGTGGCTCCGATGTACTTCGATGTTACCGATGTTTTGTCTGGATTGCAAGGTATCACGGATCTGCGAGAGGGGATGTGGGCGTCTGCATGTTGTCCATGCGAGTGCTTTGCGATTGCATTTATTAGCATACTGTACTTTTGCAGCAGAACAGCACACGTGATTTCAGCCACGATCATATCCGCGATCCTTGCTGAATCAGGCCCTAAATCCCAATCCATTTACACTGCGGACAAAATTTACTAAGCAGCAGGTTCTAAACCCTGGCGGTTTGGTGGCGGTCTGATGGCAGGTTCTAAACCCCGGGGGTTTAGTGGCGGTTTGGCAGTAGTTTCTAATGACAGCCCTGTTCTGTTCTATTCTAAAATTTTGTTTTGATGATTTTGGCCTTAGTAAATCTGCAGATAGCAACACCGCTGCCAAACCGCCACCAAAGCACCTGGGTTTACAACCCACCGCTTAGTAAATTTTTCTCAACATAATTTCATAAGGAGAAATAAACTGTAAGAAGCATTAGTAAATATGTATTTTAAAGTTAGGCAAACAAGTCCATAGGCTCATACACACTAGACGATATGCTCCATGAGCGATATCGTCTAGTGTTTGGCCTTGATCACCCGGGCTGTCCCAGCCTAACGATGATAGCATATACACTGAACAATATCATTAATGATATCGTTCAGTGACGTTATGCTGCCACATCCCTGACCTTGCCAGGGCCAGATTTACCGCTATGTAATCTAGGCACCCGCCTAGAGCCCGGCTGGACTCAAGGGGCCCGTGGTTGGGGCCCCCAAAATCCGGCCATGGGAAGCAGCCACAGTCCACATCTAGGTCCCGATGTGGAGATAGGAAGACATTGTCGGCGTCTTCCTTTACAGTACTTCTCACTGAGAAGCATTAGCCTCCAGGCGCCAGCAGGGGGAGCTGCTGAGAGGATTACCAGCTTCCTTAGTGTACAGTACTGCTGAGGGAATGCAGTCGAGAAGCCGGCGGACCAAATCCCGACAGCCGGCTTCCCGACCATCATATCCCGGCAAGGGTCTAAAGACAGGCGTTGATATGCCGATGCCTGTCATTAGACATACGCCGGAAGCCTGACGCCCGGCATCCCGATCGAAGGGACGCCGGGCGCCAAGCGTGGATAGCCGCGGGGGGGGAAGGGTAAGGTGAGGTTAAGTTTAGGCTAGGGGAAGGGGTTTAGCATTTGACACCCCCAGGGGGGACTTAGGGTTAGACACCCCCCCGGGGGACTTAGGTTTAGGCGGCGGGGAATGGGGAGTTAGGTTAAGGCACTTAGAGGGGGATTAGGGTTATGCACTGGGGGGGAAGGTTAGGGTTAGGCACCCCTAATGGAGGATTAGGGGGTAGAAATAGGTTAGTATATACTTACCTTTGACGATCGTGATTTCCTTCTCTACCGGGATGCCTCTGTCGGGATTCCAACCTCCGGGCATGGGTCCTGCGGTAAATCATACCGATTCCCTGCTGAGTGACTACTGGGCAGCTCTAATACTACAAACTGTGAGTGGGCTGTTACATACTGTGTGTCCCTGCCCTTTGAAGTCACAAATTAAGTTTTTCTGCTCTGCCACAGTGAAGTGTGACAGAGAGACAGGTGAGTCACTTGAGTTTTGTACGAAGGGGAGGAGGGTTACTGTGCAAGCTATCAAGTGAGTTTGAAAGGCTCTGCTGAGTGTGTGATGTGCTAGTGATGCAGTGTGTGCTGGCAGTGTCAGGTCAGTGCTAGTGATGCAGTGTGTGCTGGCAGTGTCTGGTCAGTGCTAGTGATGCAGTGTGTGCTGGCAGTGTCAGGTCAGTGCTAGTGATGCAGTGTGTGCTGGCAGTGTCAGGTCAGTGCTAGTGATATAGTGTGCGCTGGCAGTGTCAGGTAAGTGCTAGTGATGCAGTGTGTGCTGGCAGTGTCTTGTCAGTGCTAGTGATGCAGTGTGTGCTGGCAGTGTCAGGTCAGTGCTAGTGATGCAGTGTGTGCTGGCAGTGTCAGGTCAGTGTTAGTGATGCAGTGTGCGCTGGCAGTGTCAGGTCAGGTGCTAGTGATGCAGAATGTGCTGGAAGTGTCATGTCAGTGCTAGTGATGCAGTGTGCACTGGCAGTGTCAGGTCAGTGCTAGTGATGCAGTGTGTGCTGGCCGTGTCAGGTCGGTGCTAGTGATGCAGTGTGTGCTGGAAGTGTCTGGTCAGTGCTAGTGATGCAGTGTGTGCTGAAAGTGTCAGGTCAGTGCTAGTGATGCAGTGTGTGCTGGAAGTGTCAGGTCAGTGCTAGTGATGCAGTGTGTGCTGGCAGTGTCAGGTCAGTGCTAGTGATGCAGTGTGTGCTGGCAGTGTCAGGTCAGGTGTTAGTGATGCAGTGTGCGCTGGCAGTGTCAGGTCAGTGCTAGTGATGCAGTGTGTGCTGGAAGTGTCAGGTCAGTGCTAGTGATGCAGTGTGTGCTGGCAGTGTCAGGTCAGTGCTAGTGATGCAGTGTGTGCTGGCAGTGTCAGGTCAGGTGCTAGTGATGCAGTGTGTGCTGGCAGTGTCAGGTCAGTGCTAGTGATGCAGTGTGTGCTGGCAGTGTCTGGTCAGTGCTAGTGATGCAGTGTGTGCTGGCAGTGTCAGGTCAGGTGTTAGTGATGCAGTGTGCGCTGGCAGTGTCAGGTCAGTGCTAGTGATGCAGTGTGTGCTGGAACTGTCAGGTCAGTGCTAGTGATGCAGTGTGTGCTGGCAGTGTCAGGTCAGTGCTAGTGATGCAGTGTGTGCTGGCAGTGTCAGGTCAGGTGCTAGTGATGCAGTGTGTGCTGGCAGTGTCAGGTCAGTGCTAGTGATGCAGTGTGTGCTGGCAGTGTCTGGTCAGTGCTAGTGATGCAGTGTGTGCTGAAATTGTCAGGTCAGTGCTAGTGATGCAGTGTGTGCTGGCAGTGTCAGGTCAGTGCTAGTGATGCAGTGTGCGCTGGCAGTGTCAGGTCAGTGCTAGTGATGCAGTGTGTGCTGGCAGTGTCAGGTCAGTGCTAGTGATGCAGTGTGCGCTGGCTGTGTCAAGTCAGTGTTAGCGATGCAGTTTGCTCTGGCAGTTTCAGGTCAGCGCTAGTGATGCAGTGTGCGCTGGCAGCAGGGCTGGCTCGAGGCACGTTCCACCTGAGTGGCCGCACAAGGGCACCACCCACAGTGGGTGCGACGATTTTCCACTACTATTTTCCTTCTCTGAGTGGCCCTTAACTAACTGTCACTGCCTGTCTCTGTGTAGAAAATATCCATGTTGCGCCTACCCCGCTGCCCGCCCTGCTTCCTTGAAGACACACCCTGCAAGCAAGGATTGGGCAGCACTGGGTGGGCTGGGTATGACATGACGTGCCCCCTGAGTTGGAGGGTGAATCCTGCCCGTGCAGTCTCTGATTCCAGCGGCTACGGTGGTGGCAGCAGCGAACGTAAGTGGCTGCCTGTGGTAGTCTGTTAGCAGCGGGTGCGGTCCGCAACTACGGGACCAGCGCAGTGGAGGGCTGTGGTGGTGGACCCCAGGGCCAAGGAAAAGTCAGACAGACCGGACGGATCGCCGGTGACTCTGAGTACTGCAGCTGACAGCCTGACATACTGGGCGCAGTGCATAATGCTAGTTAAAGAACATCCAGGAGCCGGATATTGGCCACGGTGAGAGCAGTGCACCCCAGGTGTGGAAGGATCAGGTGCACTGCGCGCTGCCAACTTACATCCAGGAGGTGGTACTTTTGGCCACAGCGATCGTGGGGAAGAGAGGCGCCGAGAACCCAGGCTGACCGCAAACAAGAGGTTCGTCAGTTGAGTAAGATAGGGAGAGATTCCCTTTACATTGTGCCTTATATACGGAAGGAAGAATTACCATAAATTTACATAAGAGGCTATAAACATCTTACATTGCATTTTATGTATGTAATTTTTTCTGAATATATCCCCGCAGATCCTTTATTATACTTTGTTTATATATTTTTTGTTTATTTTATTTCTTTATTATTATTTTTATTAATTAATTAATTTATTTATATCCTTATCTATCCATTTCATTTGTATCCCAATTTTTTTCTTTACAATTTTATCTCTTCATAGTGCTTTCTGATTTTTTAATATACCTCACTAGCGTCTAACAACTACTACTTAATTACTATTGTTTGTAACGGGCATGAATCAGGAACAAAAATTGTTTTGTTTGTTTGTGGGAAGGGGGCCCCAAACTGGTATATTGCCTAGGGCCCCATGAGGTCTAAATCCGGCTCTGGACCTTGCAGAATCTGACGATATCGTAAGATTGGCCTGCAAGTTCAGGCGATGGAAGATATCGTTAACGATCCGTGGGAGCGCGCATCGTTAACGATATCGTGCATACACAGTTACACACTGGACGTTCTTGAACAATATGAACTATATGATTATCGTCCATATCATTCACTTTATCGTCTAGTGTGTATGCCCCTTATGTATTGTCCACACTCACCAAAGTAGTGCAGAATACAGCTGTTTTCAATCTATGTGGCATGTGTGGTCTTTTAGAGCACAATAAGTTTCCTTATAAAATTATTAACTTTGGGTGAAAAACAGTGTAATTTATGCAGGTGTCATTATTTGAGAATATATGAAAGACTTAAAGATGTGCAAGTCAGATTGTATTCCTCCCCAACCATAATCATAAATTAGCTTATTTATAACACCCACCAGCTATTGTAAATATCTCCATTAAAGCGTACATCTGTGTGAGTTGAAATACAGTGAAACAGCTGTGCAGATATTTCCACATAAATCAAGACACATAATTCAGTTCTCAGGGAATGGCAACTTTCAGTGGAGACTGCACCAATGGAACCAGAATGCTGAAATTAAGCTTTGCTGTGTGCAAGACAGAAGCTCAAATTATTAACTAGAAGTTCTAATTTGCACCCAGGCATGAAGAATAATACTGTATATACAGTATCTACTGTTTGTTCAGTAAAATTGAAAGTAACAATCTTTCAAACTTTCTCTTTGTATGGTCAAAAAGCTCCTTTTTGGGATTATGAAAATTTACACTATGACGTAAATAATCTCGTAATTGTTTATTGGAATATAAAAATAACATGTTCATCAAACAATTCACAAGCATTAATCATGAAAGGCCAATGGGAATTATCCCACATGTACACAATCCAATACACATGACAAACCATATTTAAATTTCAATACTAACCTAAAATGTGGCGTATCTATAATGGATGCAGGGTGTATGGTGTATACGGGACCCTGAGTCAGGGGGGGCCTGTGCCGCACACTCTTCCCATCTACAATGTCTAACCTGGTGGCCGTCGGTGTCATGTTTCTGCCGATTTCACCAGCAACATATTTTAAGGAAATTGCTGCCATCACTGGAAACATGGTGCATGCACAGATTATAGATGAGTCTCTGGGTATCTTCCCCATGTGTGCTATACATATTTTACACATGCACTATATTTTCATAGGGGAGGGGGCTTGAAAATATGCACCTGGTTCCCCTCATGTATTAGAAAAAAGTTCTGGACCTCAGATACATTATGGTCAATTGGAATAATGGTAACACTCTACTTATGCTGCTATATTTGAGAATCTTATCCAATTTACATACATTAGAATAATGGGCTCTTAGTTTATAAACCACAATCAATACTGAGGTGGGAAATGAGGAAGGAAGTGAAAACGGGAAGGAGGGCAAACGGCAGAATAATAGTGTAACACAATACACTTCCCATGAGTAGACTGGATTGTGTTCACATATACGTTTTCTTGCCTCCTTCTCTAGGAATCTAGGGCCTGATTCAGACCCGGTCGCTCTGAATCAGGGCCGGGTTGTTTTTTTTTTAGAACGGACTCCTGGCCGCTCGCATAGCTGTGGATGACCACCCACAGCTACAGCGAGTGGCCATGATGATGGTCGCGATGGTCAAGACCATCGGGCTTGCGACGAGACCCTTGTGGTAGGGTCTCGTGGCCTCAAGCCCCACAGAGATTTCGGCTCTAACAGAGCCGGAATCTCTTCACTGACATCACTCGTGATGTCAGTGGAGCCGCCCCCAAACGACAGGGGAACGCCTCCGTTTGGGCAGCCACCCCCACATCGACAGCTCGCCCCCTTTGTTGAGAGACCCAGAGCGACGGAGTGCCCATCGCTATCCGGGTCTCGTGCATGCACACGACGGAGCCGGTTCCGTCATGCGCATGCGCTCTGGGCCACCATCGACCCGGTTGCGAGCGCTCAGTGCTTGCGACCAATCTGAATCAGGCCCATAGTGCACTAATTCGATATGCAGAAATCGTAGGCACAAAGGGGGAGATTTAATAAAGCTTGGAGAGATAGAAAATTGTGAGAGATAAAGCAACAGCCAATTCGCTCCTAACTGTCACTTTACAGGCTGTTTGAAAAATGACAGTTAGGAGCTGATTGGTTGGTAATTTATCCCTCACAATTTTATCTCTCTCCAAGTTTAGGCCCTCATTCAGACCTGCTCGCAAGCACTATGCGCTCGCAAGCGGGTCAATGGTGGGGCGCTGCGCGCGCGTGCGCAAGCCCCGGTGCGAGTGAGAATTTCACTCACTTCGCGGCTCACTACAAACGAGGTGGCTGTCGATGTTGATCGACAGCTCACCCCGGTTTGTAGGCGGGGAGGGGGGGTGGTTGGACAAACGGAGGTGTTCCTGAAGGAATGCCTGCCGTTTGTGTGCGGCCCTACTGACATCACTCGTGATGTCAGTAGTGAGCTTCCTGCTCTATTAGAGCAGGAAGCTCACTGGGGCTTGCGGCAGCGGATCCCCTACCACAAGGGTCTCGTCGCAAGCCCGATGGTCGCGACCATCACCTCGCCACTCGTAAAAGCTGTGGGTGGTCACAGGAGGCTGGCTAAAAAAAACAAAGCGGCCGCCCTCATTCAGAGCGAGCGGTCGCTTTTTGCGAGCGGCTCTAAATTAGGTCCTTAATTCAATTTCCCCCAGATAATGTACGGTTGATGTCCACGATGAGAAGTTTGGTCAGATCTAAGGGCTCGATTCAGACCCGTTCCCTAGGCTGCGTTCGCTCGCAGCTGGGCGATTGTTGCAAACTACACATGTGTATAAGCCGCAGTGTGCGAACCAGTCACTGCGATCGGGAGACGATCGCTCTCTGCATATTGCCAGAGCACTAGTTTGAGTGACAGATTGGGGCTTCTGTGGGTGGCGACTGGGGCAGGTCTGTGTAAACGGGGTGTGCTTGCACTAGCACAGACGTGGCTGGGTGTTTTACACCAAGTTAAGGGTGTGAATAATTAAGACGTAGCGTCAGCATACGCGTCATACGAGAGAAAATAAAGGCAGCGGTGATCGCAGTGCTCGCGGTAGCCTGGAGTCTACCTTAAGCACTGGATGGTGGTTTGATGTCGCCCAATGGTACCAATGTACCACTTCCTGGAGATGACTTCTGAAAGTGGGCGTCTTTACTCCAGGCTGCTGGGCGTCTAACTTCACCCGGCGATTTCACGTTCAGACATAGGAGGCGTCCTCATACCTTAGTGTGCGATCGCTTCATTTTGATATTTTCAATCCGTAAGGCAGCGAATGAGTGCAGCCTAGCGAACTGGTTTTAATTAATTTTTTTATGTATTTGTAACATCCTCACTTTCACTAAAGTTACGTTTTTGGGGCATATTATTCAGAATCTGCATTTTTAATGCGCATGTGATGTTTTTGCCCAAATTCGTAATGTGAAAATTTATATTTTCAGGTAAATTTACTAAAAACCTCTTGCCAGGAGACGTAGTCCTATATGTGGTGGCAATTTGTGTGGTCATGTCTATCTACTTTGTGCTTCCTTGGTTCTTTGACTTAAGTTGAAAGTCAGGAAAGCACAACAAAGAGTATGATCACTTATCTATAGATTCTAGCAGATAGGAAAGCACACAGCTGCTATTTGTTGGCATGTGTAATGTGCATATGTGTAATGTGCATATGTGTAATGTGCATTGTTTCATAGGCACAAATAATTCCATTACTGGGTAGCAAATAGTTATGCGCAGGTTTAAAAAATGAGGATTATGGTTATAGGCCTGACTCTGACTCGCACAAAATGCCGATATTAACGAAAATGGGTAATGTTTTTCATCTGTGCATGCGTCTAAAGGGTCTATGGACCTCATTCAGAGTCGGTCGTAAGCGGCCGCTCGGTCGTACGCATCCGATGTTTCCAAACGACGCATGCGTACAGTTAGTTGTGCGCATGTGCGTACGAGGCTTTGCGATCACAAATGCTGTCGATCGTACGGCTTACGAGCAGGAAGTGGCTCCCGGGAGTTGATTGACATGAAAGGCCGTTTGTGGGTGGTGACGGGGGTGGTGGTTTGAAAACGCAGGCGTTCCTCATCGTTTTCAGGGTGTTTTAGGGGCGTACATAAATTACTTGCTACGACCGACAGGCCGGAAGTAGTAAAACGTCACTCTGCGCGCAGATTCAAGGCCTGGCTGATCGTACAGATTAAGGTTGGGTACATGCTCTCTCAAGCCCCAGAGTACAATCGATACTATCAAATGTTACTGATGTTCGGAGTGATGCTTCTATTTTGAGCCACACAATGCAAGCAGCTAATAATCGTTTGTTGAAGCTAGGGGTGTGCACCGCCCACTTTTCGTGTTTTGTGTTTTGGTTTTGGATCTGGATCTTTCTTCGTGTTTTGGATCTGGATTGGTTTTGCCAAAACCACCCTTCCGTGTTTTGGGTTCTGGGTTTTGTGTTTTGGATCTGTATTTTTTTGAAAAAAAGCATAAAAACAGCTAAAATCACAGAATTTGTAGGTTTTTCTGCTCCTATGCTATTATTAACCTCAATAACCTTAATTTCCACTCATTTCCAGTCTATTCTGAACACCTCACACTAGTGTTTTTATGTCCAAAAGGTTGCACCGAGGTAGCTGGATGACTATGCTAAGCGACACGAGTGGGCGGCACAAACACGTGACCCATCTAGGCGTGAAACTGCAGTGGCAGACAGGATGGCAGTTTGAAAAACTAGACCCCAAACTGTACATAATGCAAAGAAAAAAAAGAGGTGCAAGATGGAATTGTCCTTGGGCCCTCCCACCCACCCTTATGTTGTATAAACAGGACATGCACACTTTAACAAACCAATCATTTCAGCGCCAGGGTCTGCCACACAACTGTGGCTGAAATGATTGGTTCGTTTGGGCCCCCACAAAACAAGCTGGCAATTAATCTGTCCCTGCACAAACTGGCTCTACGGAGGCAAGATGTCATCCTCATCCTCCTCATCCACCGATTCCTCACCCTCTTCAGTGTGTACATCCTCATCCTCACAGAGTATTAATTCGTCCCCGCTGGAACCACAGGTCCCTCTGTACGTTCTGGAGGCTGGTCTCCCTGGAAGAGTTGATAATTCATTTTATGAACATCATCTCCTCCACATTTTGTGGAAGCAACCTCCTACGCCTTTCGCTGACAAGGTTCCCGGCTGCACTAAACACTCTTTCGGAGTACACACTGGAGGGGGGGCAACTCAGGTAAAATAGAGCCAGTTTGTACAGGGACCTCCAAATTGCTTCTTTTTCCTGCCAGTACAGGTACGGACTGTCTGACATGCCTACTTGGATGCTGTCACCGATGTAATCCTTTAACAGACAGACGCACGCTTGTCGCTGCTGCTTTGAGGATGCAAGTGTGGCTACAGCCCACATAATTCACAAAGACAGAAAAAAAAAAAAGAATATTTTTATTGTTTGTGGAGCGCACTTTGAGGGTTACACCACCCTTTAACAGACAGATGCACGCTTGTCGCTGCTGCTTTGAGGATGCAAGTGCGGCTACAGCCCACACAATTCACAAAGACAGAAAAAAGAAGAAGAATATTTTTATTGTTTGTGTAGCACACTTTGAGGGTGTCACCACCCTTTAACAGACAGAGGCACGCTTGTCACTGCTGCTTTAAGGATGCAGGTGCGGCTACAGCCCACACATTTCACAAAGACCGAAAAAAAAGAACAATATTTTAATTGTTTGTGTAGCACACTTTGAGGGTGTCACCACCCTTTAACAGACAGACGCACGCTTGTCGCTGCTGCTTTGAGAATGGAAGTGCGGCTACAGCCCACACAATTCACAAAGACAGAAAAAAAAAGAACAATATTTTTATTGTTTGTGTAGCACACTTTGAGGGTGTCACCACCCTTTAACAGACAGACGCATACTTGTTGCTGCTGCTTTGAGGATGCAAGTGCGGCTACAGCCCACACAATTCACAAAGACAGAAAAAAAAAGAACAATATTTTTATTGTTTGTGTAGCACACTTTGAGGGTGTCACCACCCTTTAACAGACAGACGCACGTTTGTCGCTGCTGCTTTGAGGACAGTATCATATGCAGTGACAGTAGACTTGTCAGAAATTGTTGGCACGTCCTTCAGTCTGGACCAGATGTCCAAACCAGCCCTTGACTTATGACACTGGCGCACGCATGGCGCTGCTACTATGTTGATGCACGTGCGGCTACATCGCACACAAGTCACAAACACATTAAAAAAATAGTTTTTTATTTTTTGGAGCACTTTGAGGGTTACACCACCCTTTAACAGACAGACGCACGCTTGTCGCTGCTGCTTTGAGGATGCAAGTGCGGCTACAGCCCACACAATTCACAAAGACAGAAAAAAAAAGAACAATATTTTGATTGTTTGTGTAGCACACTTTGAGGGTGTCACCACCCTTTAACAGACAGACGCACGCTTGTCGCTGCTGCTTTGAGGATGCAGGTGGAATCTAGACGGGATTTGGAACCGGGGACCCACTACCTCCATCAATTGTCTAAATCCCACTGCACTAATGGCGGATACCGGACGCACGTCTAACACCAACATAGCAGTCAAGGCCTCAGTTATACGTTTTGCTTCAGGATGACTGCTGTCGTACTTCATCCTCATCGCTAGGGACTGTTGGAGGGTCAATTGTTTAGTAAAAGTAGTGATGTTCCTACTTCCTCTCTGGGATGATGAACAACTCCCAGCAGCAGCAATAGCACTAGGAGGAAGTGGTTCTTGATCTTTCCCTATTTTATTTTTATCGGAGAAAGTTTGGTCCTCCATTTATGTTATATTGATATATACGTTCGGCTAAAGCGCACACAAACACAGAAAATATTTTTTTATTTTTGCTGGAGAGTAGTGCACTTTGTGGGTTACACCACCCTTTAAGAAATGAGCCAGCCGGCTCTTTACTTATGGGACACAGGCGCACGCTTGGCGCTGCTCCTTTGTTGTTGCACGTGCAGCCACAGTGCACACAAGTCACAAACACAGAAAATATATATTTTTTTGGTTTGGAGTGTACTTTGGGGGTTACAGCACCCTTTAACGGTCAAGCCAGCCGGCCCTTTACTTATGACACAGGCGCACGCTTGGCACTACTTTGTTGATGCACGTGCGGCTACTGCGCACACAATTCACAAACACAGAAAATATTTTTTTTTTTGGTTTGGACTGGAGTGTACTTTGGGGGTTACAGCACCCTTTAACGGTCAAGCCAGCCGGCCCTTTACTTATGACACAGGCGCACGCCTGGCACTACTTTGTTGATGCACGTGCGGCTACTGCGCACACAATTCACAAACACAGAAAATATATATTTTTTTGGTTTGGACTGGAGTGTACTTTGGGGGTTACAGCACCCTTTAACGGTCAAGCCAGCCGGCCCTTTACTTATGACACAGGCGCACTCTTGGCACTACTTTGTTGATGCACGTGCGGCTACTGCGCACACAATTCACAAACACAGAAAATATTTTTTTTTTGGTTTGGACTGGAGTGTACTTTGGGGGTTACAGCACCCTTTAATGGTCAAGCCGGCCGGCCCTTTACTTATGACACAGGCGCACTCTTGGCACTACTTTGTTGATGCACGTGCGGCTACTGCGCACACAATTCACAAACACAGAAAATAATTTTTTTTTTGGTTTGGACTGGAGTGTACTTTGGGGGTTACAGCACCCTTTAACGGTCAAGCCAGCCGGCCCTTTACTTATGACACAGGCGCACGCTTGGCACTACTTTGTTGATGCACGTGCGGCTACTGCGCACACAATTCACAAACACAGAAAATATTTTTTTTTTTGGTTTGGACAGGAGTGTACTTTGGGGGTTACAGCACCCTTTAACGGTCAAGCCAGCCGGCCCTTTACTTATGACACAGGCGCATGCTTGGCACTACTTTGTTGATGCACGTGCGGCTACTGCGCACACAATTCACAAACACACAAAAAATATAATTTTTTTAGCACTTGGGGGGAGCACCCCTGATGGACAGAGCACCCCCTGGACAACGCTACAGCACCCCTTTAGGACTGGGACACTGCACAGGACTTTGGAGTGGACACAGCCCCTATGGAGAACTGACTGCACAACACAGTCCAGCCAGCCCCTATGGACTTTGAAGTAGTGGACACAGCCCCTATTAACAACAGCAGCACAGCACAACACAGCCAGCCGCTATGGACTTTGAAGTAGTGGACAACAGCAGCACAGCGCAGCACAGCACAGCACAACACTACTCTGCACTACACTACACTACACTACACAGCCCAGCCAGCCCTAACTCCCACCCTCCCTCTTCACTGACCACAGCCGAGTGAGAAAATGGCGCCGACGCGGGTACCTTATATAGGATCCAAAACCCGTGAGACCCGGAAGGCGGGATGATGACGTTTTGCCTCGATTTCAGATCCGAGTCAGGCGGGAAAAGTTGAGCCTGACTCGGATCGGCCTCGGATCGGGGGGGCTCGGGGGGGTTCGGATTTCAGAAATCCGAACCCGCTCACCCCTAGTTGAAGCTAATAACACTGCTAATTGGCTTGTAATTGATTCAGCTGCGTTTGCATTAGCGAATAATAAGAATAAATATATTTCTGGGGATGGCTTATTCTATGCGTTTTTTTGGTAATTTTTGGGAGTAATTTGCACACAACACAAGCAGCCGCAACCATCAGAAGAAAATTAACGATGGACTCGATCGCTAGCTGCTATCACTCGTTAGCTAGAAGAGGTGCATTGTTCACGTATGGGCGTCACTTTGGTTACGACCGACCGGCCGTGCGATCGCTTCCTTTTCAGTTTTGTGGTCGTTAGGCGTACGACCGAGCGGCCGCTTACGACCGACTCTGAATGAGGTCCAATGTACTAAGCCTTGGAGAGAGATAAAGTACCAATCAATCAGCTCCTGTCAATTCCACAGGAAATAAACGACTGAGGGCCTGATTCAGAGCCGTTCGCTCTCGCTGTGCATTGGCAAGCGGCCCGATGTTCTGCGTATGCGCACGCTTCGTTCTGCGCATGCGCGAACTACACATTGCGATCACAACCCTCTTGCTCGCCCAGCAAAGGCAGCCCAGGGTAATGAGTGACAGGAGAGGCCGTTTGTGGGTGGTAACAGGGGCAGGACACTAATAACGGGGGGTTGGAGATGCGAACACTGGCGTGCCAGAGTGTTTCAACGCCGTTTTAGAGGCGTGCATAATTAACAGGCAGCGTCATAGTACACGTCACTTGCCTTGTTTTTACACTGATTTCCTCGCAATGCTTGCGGTAGGGTAAAGCAACCGCAAGCACTGCGTTAGCATCCGATGGTGCTCGATGTACCAATGTTTTAATACACTTCCTGGAGATGACGTGTGCTGGTGGGCGGCTCTGCCTGTGAGATTGGGCGTACGCTCAGACAAAGTTGCCGTTTGCTAAGACATGGTGGGCGTGCTTATGCTTTGGCGAACGTTCGCTCCCCATGGCGTCACTTTGACAAATTTGCATACGCATCCAGCGAGCGTACGCAGATAGTGAGCGGGTCTGAATCAGACTCTGAATGTTAATTTAAACATACTACAGCTACAAATATGGATATGTGGATCTATAAATTTGCCACAATTCAATTTTTTTTCTTTACAAACTGACAATGTGATCCAATAAAAAGGTAACACTCATTAATAGGCTCACAAGCTGACCTCCCATCTCTTGTCTGACTATAATGTACTAAACATAATATTCAGAGAACCTCAGAGCATTTCCCCATTATGGCACTGCACATACGGACACAGAACTCTTCAGATTTATAATATCTCTCGCCACTGTTTAAACACTTCACATTTCCATATACTTTTCCACCAACCAGCAAGCTACTGTACCCTATTCTGCACAAGATAATTAAATTGCTTCTTTATTGTGCTAATTTATAACCCTGAAGTACAGAGCGTCTAAGGGCCCTTTACTCCACAGTTGTTGAAATTCTGGAGGAAGACGGGAAGAATTCCTCCTGCTCTTCTCTCTCTTATGAGAATAATCTTATTTCCCTTCTCTCGTATACACCACATAACAAATCCTAAGAAACATTTCTCTTTACCTCTTAGCACTTTCTACTGGTAGATTACTATCCTCATGTGGACTCAGGACCTGTTTCAGAGCCGGTCGCTCTGAATCAGGGCCGGTCTTTTTTTTTTTAAGAACTGCCTCCTGGCCGCTCGCATAGCTGTGGGTGACCACCCACAGCTATAGCGAGCGGCCATGATGATGGTTGCGATGGTCAATACCATAGCAACCATCGGGCTTGCGATGAGACCACTGTGGTAGGGTCTCGTGGCTGCAAGCCCCAGAGAGCTTTTGGCTCAAACAGAGCCTAAAGCTCTCCCACTGACATCACTTGTGATGTCAGTGGGGCCGCCCCCAGACGGTAGGCGTTCTCATGGGAACGCCTCCGTCTGGGCAGCCACCCCCCGGCCCGCGCACCAAAGGGGGCGTGCTGTCACTCAACATCGACAGCACGCCCCCTTTGGTACGAGACCCGGAGTGACGGATTGCCCGTCTCTATCCGGGTTTCGCGCATGCGCACTACAGAGCCGGCTCTGTCATGCGCATTGCGCTCTGGGCCACCATCGACCCGGTTGCGAGCACTCAGCGCTTGCGACCGGGTCTGAATCAGGCCCTCAGTCTTGATTCAGAGTTGGACGCTAATGGATGTGCGGCTGCAAATGTTTGTGGAGTTGCAGTGGGGGAATTATGCAAATAATTTTAGTTATCCTGCTTCGAGACGCCCACTTTCATTGCTCATGGACAGGGCCGTAACTAGGGGTGTGCCACCGGGGCAGCAGCAGGGAATACAAGGCTCTGTGGGCGTCACCAATGCCACCCCACAACCTCTGCTTCTGGCTGTAGGGTGCCATAATTACATTTGCCCAAAGCGTCCTCAAAGGAGAGCAATTCCATACACAACAGCAGTCTGCATACACTCAGAGGCAGTGGTACCCAGGTGCTTAGGAGCTTCTAGGCCTTTTTGCGCATGTTCAGTAGCAAATAATTGCTCGTCTGCACAAGCATCAATTCTGCACTCACCTCTGAATTACGCCCATATAACTCAGTGTTGCAAGTATGACCTTTGTTAAACATAGTGGGGTCTGTGTCGGACATACTTTACATCTGTTGTTTTTCCCTTTGTGTTTGGAAAATACATTCTTCTGCAAATTTGGCTGCATTTTACTGAATCCTTAATCTTGCAGAGCAGAGGGAACGTGGCTTGCACACATTGGATGAGTACAGAAAGGTTAAGTTCATGTAATACCACTTCTCCACCAAAATCCCAGGTCTGACCCGGGATTTGGAACACGGTTCCGAGCCGGGTCAGACTCGGGATTTACCCCATTCCCGGGTCGGCGACGTTCACACTGCACCTGGGTGCAGTGCCAGCGCTTGGAGATGATGTCATCATCAAGCGCCGGAAACTTCAGCTCTCTCCTGAATGCCAGACCGGAGTTGACCGGTGACCAGGGGAGGGGGTCCTTCCCGGGGAGGGGGTGTCCTTTCGGGAGGCTGTGATGTCAGAGCTGTCACCAGGGAGACAGGCAGGGAGAGATTACAGCCTCCTTGTATGTAGCCGTGATTGGTTAAAAACCGGAACGGTCCGGACCATATGGGGAGCCTGTAACCTCTCCCTCCCTGGTGACAGCTGTCAAAGACAGCATCCAAATAACAGCCAATCATCATGTGGTAAAGGGGTCCCAGGTCGGAAGTTTCCACTGAGCCTGAGCATGGTTTTACCTGCGTAAAACCCTGCTTGAGACCCGTGAAGAAATGCCAGGCTAATCCCGGGACTTTTTCTAGGAGCCTTTTCTACTGAACCGCTACCCGGTTGACACGGCAATAACTCAGGTATTTTGGCCAGTGGAAAAGGGGTATAAGTGAATGCATATGCAGAAGTACAGACAGCTCTTTTTAGCTGCTACTGATTGCAACTTGACCACTCCCAGTGTTATTGTAGTTCTTAGTTCATTTGTGTCGCTGCCTTATTGTATTTACTGTATTCACATGACATCATTGATATTTCCATTTGGACTGTGGCAAAACAGAAAATTTCCCTTTGATTTTTAAAAGGTAAAACAACAGATCTTTGCATCTCATTATACTTTGTTAAATTAAAATTCCATATTCATTATTAACACAGCATTTGTGGCACTTCATTACATACAACAGATATGTCCTCATACACTGTGGCTGCAGACGCGCCAAACAGCCCCTCTCTGTGCAGGGGCGGATCTAGACTGTTCTTTTAGGGGGGGGGAATTCATGACTAATTATGACTCCTCCTCTTCCTGTATTGGCACCTCCCCTTTCTGATCCCAATGCCTCCCCTTTACAGGTTTTTTTTGTGGCCACATTTATTATTACAATGTATATATTTATGTATTCACAATGTGTGAATACACAGTTTGAGCACCAGCAGCCATCTCTCTGCTCCCCCCTCCCCCAGCTCCCAACACCAATTCCCTGCTCCCCCCTTCCCCAGCCATCTCTCTGCGCCTCTCTTCCCCATGCCCCTGTAGTAGTGCCCATATAGTAATGTCCCCATAGTAATGCACCTGTGCCCATATGGTAACGCCCCCATAGTAAATGCCCCTGTAGTAGTCCCCATATGGAAATGACCCCATAGTAATGCCTCTGCAGCACCCATATGGTAATGCCCCATTAGTAATGCCCCTGTAGTGCCCATATGGTAATACCCTATTAATAATGGACCTGTAGTGCCCTTATAGTAATGCCCCCTGTAGTGCGCTTATAGTAATGCCCCTGTAGTGCCCTTATAGCAATGCCCCCTGTATTGTCTTATAGTAATGCCCCCTGTAGTGCCCTTATATATAGTAATGCCCCCCGTAGTGCCCTTATATATAGTAATACCCCCTGTAGTGCCCATATATATATATATATATATATATATAGTAATGCCCCCTGTAATGCCTTACAGTAATGCCCCCTGTAGTGCCCATATATATATATATATATATATATAGTAATGCCCCCTGTAGTGCCTATATATATATATATATATATATATATATATATAGGGGAGAACTCCAGCCTCCGGCTACCGCACAGTCAGCATCATGCACTGAGCTGAGCGTTCTGTGTTCACCCAGTGCTGTGATCGGAGCCTGTGTAATGTGCGGAGAGCGCATTACACAGGCTCCGATCACAGCACTGGCTGAACACAGACTGCTCAGCTCAGGGAATGATGCGGACTGTCTGTGCTAGGGGGGGGGCGATCACTCCAATCTGGATCCGCCGCTGTCTCTGTACGCCAGGTTCTGGGTGACGCGGCTGCGCCAATAGTCTGTATCGCTCAATGTGTGCGGTTTATTCACATAAATAAAACAACTTGAAATGACAAAACTACTTTGCTAGCTTGCACTGATCAATGTGACGTGCAACAATTTTGCATCTGTGTGAGAATGAGTGTAAGGGTGGGACGCATGACGCATCGTATTTGGGATGCGATGCATCCCGCCGCTGTTCACATGCATGCCGGAGTTCATGACGCCAGCATGCATGAAAGAATGCGCAAATGATCGCTTTCTCAGTAATAGCTGTCCTTTGCGAATGAGGGACTTCCGGGTCCATGACCAAGAAGTCTCTCTGGCGTCCTTCTGCGCTTGCACAGATGGATGCAAACGCCGCGGGGGGTGCTGGGAGGGATCGGATTGGATCCCTCTCACACCACTCTCCCATTAGAAGCCCATAGGCTCAGTCATGCCAGTTGTCTTGACACCGTATAGCGTATTGATGCTAGGTTTATGAGGTTTATGAGTATACATCTGTATGGGCCCTGTTTACAAGACTTTCCAAACCTTAAAAAAACGGCATTTTCTTAGGATTACAGAAATAATAATTGATAGATGTTAGAGAGAAGTGTGCGTCAGGGCCGTCTCCTGCTCTATATTGAAGCCGGCCAGCCACCTTTACTAAGATGGCCACGGGACCAGTTACTACACATGAATGACTCCGTGCCTCTGCACCATCTTGCAGCACATGTTCCTCCAGGGTGTGAGTGCATACCATATCACTGCTGTCACCACCGCTATCTTCTGTGACATAAACCGCTTACTCTGTATTACTGTGTGCTACCGCTGACAACCGATGTTATACCTGTTACCGCTATTATCCTTAATAAACCTGCAAGCCTGGTTAAGGACAGACTGTCTGGCCTGAACTCCATTTCATAATTCGCTGGTGCCTATTGTTCTACTCCAATAAGACATATCAAGAATTATTATTTATGAAGAATGTGCTGAGTATTAAATTGATTGACAGAGCTGTCCTCATAGCTCTCCATGGGGACAGTTGCAGACCTTCCAACATGACCCTCTCCAGGAGGGACACAATGCTTTGGTCCTGGACTTCCCTGGTAAGAGGCGGGGCTGCAGCGCAGTTCAAAATTCAAATAGGGGAACCACACCAACTGTCATTTCACACGCTGCCAAACATCACTGACTGGGACTCACTGGCAGTTGGTGTGACTCCCCTATTTGAATTTTGGACTGTACTGCAGCCCCACCTCTGAAGCCTCCACCAATCATTAATTACCAGGGAAGTCCAGGACCAGAGCATTGTGTCCCTCCTGGAGAGGGTCATGTTGGGAGGTATGCAGTTATATAAGGCACATAGCCAAACCAAACAAGTTTTGATGGCTGAACATGTTCTGTGAAATTCCCGGGTCAGAACCCATAGTAAAGTGATAGCGATATATAGCTAGTAATATGGTAGTTATCACTTTACTATAGACTCATTGCTGGGACAGCCTCTTATCATTGTCCTGGCAACAGTTGACTTCATAAATACATACCTCCCAACATGACCCTCTCCAGGAGGGACACAATGCTCTGGTCCTGGACTTCCCTGGTAATTTATGATTGGTGGAGGCTCCAGAGGTGGGGCTGCAGAACAGTCCAAAATTCAAATAGGGGAGTCACACCAACTGCCAGTGAGTCCCAGCCAGTGATGTTTGGCAGCGTGTGAAATGACAGTTGGTGTGTCTCCCCTATTTGAATTTTGAACTGTGCTGCAGCCACAACTCTTACCTGGGAAGTCCAGGACCAGAGCATTGTGTCCCTCCTGGAGAGGGTCATGTTGGGAGGTATGTAAATAGCCCTGATACCTCATCCATCATCAATGTGAATGGCTGCGATAACAGGTAAATGATAATAACGGCCATTTGCTGCAAATATCAATAAACGCCCTATCGGGAGATGTAAGATTGAAAACCCACATGCAGGTACTACAAATTAATACCAAACTTAAATACTCTAAACTTATCTAAAATAACAACACATACACTAATGCGGCATTACAAATTTGTCAGCCTTTTTGTTTTAAAACCATAAAAAATAAATAAAATAGGTATGGTTGCAGAAAGAAGGAACGACCAGTTGCTCAGTGACCACACATCTTATGCTGTCAGATTTCACAATAAACACGCAAGGCCAATTGCCCTTCTCCATGGCTCCAACTCTCTCACCAATACATGACAATAAGCCCGGCCCTCCAGCCACTGCTGCTTACCCCAATAGGGTAAAATCAGCCTAAACAGTGAGAGTGCACCATGCATATACAGGGCAGTGCAGTAACCACTGGTCTGCTGTTCTTTCCAACTGCAAAGAGATTTATGGACAACAATGGAAAATATTGGGGAAGAAGAAGAACACAAGAAAAAGAGGCAGGACTATGCCTAACAGATATCTCAAATGGCAAATTACCTACCCAAAATCACCCCCCCCCCCAAAAAAAAGAAAAAAAAATCGAATTGGCCAGATTACCAGGAAAATTTAACCCAGTAAATCCCTGCATAAGCTGTCCCCTATCTTCCGCTCCCTAGGGACGTGTTCCCTCTTGTTCATATGAACACTCGCTCATGATAAAAAAGGCCCCTAAATCTCTCTGCTCCTCTACATCATTCATAGCCCTTCTTTATGCCATCACTACACTATAATGCTGCGTAAGTATATATACTTGTTACTCCTGATGTAAAACTGGCACACATGCTACTTATGTATAGCCAGATACATCTTGACATCAGACATATGCAGGTACATGCCTTTTTATCTGTTTGTCTTTTCCTACTAACGTTCGGGGCTCATGGCCACCTTTCAGTAACATTTATAAATTGGGATTAACTGTTAATATCTTGAGATATTTATAGATTAATGAATCATAGTGCTCCATGTAGTGCACAATTCACAGCAATAATGTAAGTTACTGCTTTATTGTTCAGGTTTTACATTCAAATGCTCACAGACACCAGACTTCACTCAGAATGCAATCATATTCTCATTAAGACAACTGAAATTCTTGTTCAGGCTCCTATGATTTCATATGATCTCCTTACTACTGTAACAATCTTGTCTGTGGTCTACATGACTAAACTGGTCACATGGCTGAGGTGGCAAACAGGCAGGGTAGGGCAAGCTGTGTTATACCCCTTTCACACTAGCAGCTAAAACCTGGGTTGCTGCTCGGTGTGAAAGGAGCCAGGGTTGGATTCCCGGGTAGAGATACCCAGCAATTCAATCCGGGTGACTTGTAGGGTTTAACACGGGAACGACCTGTGTAACCCTACCCTGCAGTGTCCCGTTTACACTATGGGGACTACTCGGCACTTGGAGATGATGTCATCACCAAGTGCTGGCAGACCAGTTTCACCGTCTGAAGGGGGTATCTCCTGGGTCTGACCCGGTTTGGAACTTTGTTCCAAATA
Source organism: Taudactylus pleione (assembly GCA_031769625.1). Lineage (NCBI taxonomy): Eukaryota > Metazoa > Chordata > Amphibia > Anura > Myobatrachidae > Taudactylus > Taudactylus pleione. The sequence continues at coordinate 3,073,736 of JAUIMM010000113.1, forward strand.
ACGGGTCAGAGCCAGGATATTAGTGGAAAAGGGGTATAACCAATTCAAGAAAAATCTGGACATTCAATACTTAGTGAAAAGATCAGTCTCTATGATCAACTTTATCATGTACTCTCCTGAATCACGATTTTCTGTTCCTTATTATAGAAAGTGGACAGGTGATTTCTGACAGCTCCAGTATATATTTGTGCATAAAATTCAGCTGTCATATGCTGTCTGCTTTATAAATGACCATCATTATGTTCTTATTTGGCGTATCTGCATTTATTATGCTAATGAAACCCAAATGCCAATAAGATTATGTTTTTCTGATGGTAAATTTAATTTTTCTTTTTTTTTTTTTTTACAACCGAGAGATAGTAACTATATAAATGTGCTTAAAGCCTTTTTCGCTTTTATAACGTTACTGTTAAGTGTCGCAGGACTCAATAATGCACATTTCTGGAACATTAATTGACAAATTGGCAAAATGCTACACATGATTTCTTCTGTAACAATGAAGCCACGTCTTCAAATAATAGTGTACTTTTGCTTCCAGGTCCCCTGGAATGGCACTTCATTGATATAAGGCAGCTGTGTAAATCACTTGAATTGAAAAACGGCATTCTCTTTGGATGACTAGTCCTGAATTAAAAGCAGTTAAACAAAAATAAAGCTACAAGAGTCCTGCAAACCTAGTATTTCCTCTTTCTCTCTGTCCCTGTGGGTTAGAAAGGGGAGGTGATACGGCCTCTCTCTGCTTATGATAACCTATCTTTGATTTTGCCTTGCTTCTGTCTATTATCTCTTTGCTGCAGATTGCTATTGTCAACTGAAGACAGGCCATGTTTAATTGTGTGCAGGATAAATAGTTTTTTATCTGTATTGAACATGCCTGAGCACCGCAGACGAGGACCGGAATTCGGACTGCAAAAATGTTGTTCTGTGAAATCAAAATCATACCAAAGAAAATAATTATGAAAAGGAAAGAGGGAGTGGGGGATATGAGAGGCAGTAACGTGTGTAGATTTTTTTATCAGCAACGTACCAGAGTTGGAACTGAAGTTGATTACGGAGTTGTTTTTACTTCTTGCAATTATAATCATCCTGGACAATTTCTACAGTAAATATCATTAAATACTGTAAGTCAGTGGAGAGATGGGAAGGCCAGTGACCCCTGATAGTGTAATATTTGGTAAAAAATTGCGGAAAAGTTAAATTGTGTATAAAACATGCAGATCTTATTCAATACTTGTACATCAATTCACATATGAACTAATTTACTTATTTTATTTATTAACAGTTACTTATATAGCACACACATTTTCAGAGAATAGTTGGCCATTCTCATCAGTCCAGGCCCCAGTGAGCTCACAATCTATATTCCCTACCACATGCTCACACATATACACACTAGAGTTAATTTTAACCTACCAGTACTGTATATTTTTGGTACGTGGGAGAAAACCAATGTACCCGGAGGAAAACCATGCAAGCACGGGGAGAATATACAAACTACACACAGTTAGGGCCATGTTGGGAGTCGAACTCAAGACCTGAGTGCAGTGAGGCAGTAATGCTAACCATAATATCAACCATGCTTATTATTATTATTAGCTTTATTTTTTTTATTTTGAACAATTACTTATATAACACCAGCATATTCCGAAACGCTTTAGTATTGGGAACAAAATAGCTATAAAACAGAATACTGGGCAATAAAAGGCAGATAAAGGGTGGAGAGTACTAAAAGGAAAATGCGGGCAAAAATACAAAAACTGAAGTTTTTGGAATTTGGCTGCACTTTCCATATGTACCATTCGACCCAGTAGGCAATGACATCTTTAGATGGCATAGCCCAATAGAAGCCTATGGGCTTCTTTTCGTGTTCTGCATATGACACATGCTTAGAGTGACTCCTGGATCGTAAACCCTGAAGTCCCTCATTCGCAAAGGACAGCTCTTATTGGGAGAGCTGTCCTTTGCGCAATTCTACATATAGTATATACTGGCGTTGGTAATGCCGGTATGTACCTGATAATATTGTTCTATATCGGCAATGCTTTGTACATCCTGCCCAAAGAGGTAAGAGGGCCCTGCTCGTAAAGTTACAACCTCTAGGGAAACAGGAATTGATACAATAGGATAAGTGCTACATATTGCATATTGGTCCAACCAAAATCATTGGTATCAAACTTATCTCCAATGATATACAAAAAGCAAACTCGTCTTGAGAGGGATGTGATCACATTAATGCACAGAGAAAAAAAGGAAATAAGCAATCTATAGTAATGCATCCACTCCCTCACTGCTATAGTAAGAGATTACCCTCCCTCACCTGTGTACTAACACATTCCACTCCTTCACCTCTGTAGTAACACTGTATCCTCACTCACTTCTGTAGATGCAGCAACACATTACCTCCCTCGCCCGTGTTGTTACACTTTCGACATTCCCCTCCCTTACCTGTGCAGAAATACAATCCCTCCCTCACACCTGTAGTAACACATTACCCTCACTCACTCCTGTAATAACTTATTCCCCTCCCCACCTTTGTAGGAACACATACCCCTCCCTCACCTCTGTAGTAACACATTACCCCTGCTCGTCCCTGTAGTAACACACTCCCCTCCCTCACCTCTGTAGTAACACATTACACCCACTCACCCCTGTAGTAACACATTCCTTTCCCTCACCTGTATAGTAACACATTCCCCTCCCTCACCCCTATAGTAGCACATCCCCTCTAACTGTTGTTGTGACACATTTTCATCCCTCATCTATGTAGTAACACATTCCTTTCCTCACACATATTACTCTCCCTCATCCTGTGGCCTAAGAACTATTGAGGAATCTGTGAAAACACATTTTACCCCTTTGCAGTGCTGTCTGCCTCATAAGCCAAGTGGCAGCTTCAGAGGTGGAGTTGCAATGCAGTTCAATATTCAACTAGGGGAGCCACACCAACTGCCAGTGATGTTTGGCAGCAGTTGGGGTGACAGTTGGTATGGCTTCCCCATTTTAATATTGAACTGTGCTGCAGCCTCAATTAGAAAGTCAGGCAGGACATTGCACAGGGGTAGGAAAAGCCCTTTTCACACCCCTTAGCAGTCAAATTTCAAAAAATCTCTGCTTAGTGGGAAGGCATATACTTCCCGAATTGCATAATTCTAGGTCCAGGTGTTTGGGCTGGGCATTGATGAGTCAGTGAGACAGGCCATTTGTTTTTATATATAAAGATGGTGTCTTTTTAGACACCTAGATATTCTGCTAATACTGTGTTTATCCATTCCTTCATACTAATTTACTCTAGTCAAATCATATTGTTAGATAACTATTTGTTAACTGTCCATGTTTGCACCAATAACACTATTGTTGTTTTGTTTTTCGGGTGTTCGGTTTGTTTTTAGTAGTAATTAAATAATGCAGTGCTGACGTTTATCTGTTACTGGCGTTTCATGTCCATCTTCAACCAATCGCCAACACTATCACCTCTCATATCAATGCACTCACAGTTATGCCCATTCACCTCATGTCTATGACCTCCTAACTTCCCCACATATAAATAATCTATATATGAATATATATATATATATATATGTAGTAGAATATGCCCGGCACTCAGGACGATAAATGTGAAATGACGGGTGTCATCCTAGAGAAAATGTACAGAGAAAATGCTTCTGGCTTGGGTATGCACCCAACACAATATAAAGGAAGGCGGCACTCAAATGGGTGAATAAAGTCAATGTGTATTAACAATTCGACATCATCATAACAATATCCATGTGTCAACGTTTCAATGCATATAGCCTTTTCATCAGGAAATACATGTATTTATTCGTCACTATACGGGGCAATGTGCAAAACCTTAAAAGATTCCCCACTCGTTCTTCATAAAGGATATTATGCACATCTGTGCAACACCTGGGTACTAAACTCAACATGAACGCACCTAGCTAAGAGAAACTAGTGCCTTAATCACAAAAAACAGGTATAAGAGATACTTTCATTTAAGCCCCTTGGGTAAACTACATCTAAACGAGCAATCCAGCATGCTTCACACTGTAATAGTTTGGAGGCTCAGTCACCTCCCCGCAGAAGGGGGGGAATATGGTCTATCATACGGTAACGAATACTAGTTAGCGGATGCTTACATATAGCAGAGTGATGGGCCACCGGCTGTTCACTGGTTCCTACCATTAAGTGCTCTTGTACAACATGGCAATTTCTTATTGCAGGAGACTTTTGCGCATCCGCACAGTGGTAAAAATATCGCCATTAAATTTCTTTTGAGCTGCAACAAAGTTTTGTGGTATATCAAATTATCTGTCCGTGTATATAGGTAAGACCGAAAGGAAATTTAAGGAGCGCATGGCAGCGCATCGCTCTGCCTTACGCCAGGCACTTGAGGTAGGAACCAGTGAACAGCCGGTGGCCCGGCACTTTGCTATATGTAAGCATCCGCTAACTAGTATTCGTTACCGTATGATAGACCATATTCCCCCCCTTCTGCGGGGAGGTGACTGAGCCTCCAAACTATTACAGTGTGAAGCACGCTGGATTGCTCGTTTAGATGTAGTTTACCCGTATAGGAACAAATCAAGTCTATTTTGTTGTCTTAGGTAGTGCCTTTAGTGTTGGCTCATGGCACCTATAGTTCCCTATGGTGTCCATGTCACAGTACATAAATGAGAAATGTATTATCATAATGTGAGGCGGTGATTTTTGTGGTTGTTTGTCTGATGTATATGTATTTTTTTCTAGAGGTTACTCTGGTAACCATGGTGATGGTATCACAGACATGGACGTCGCTTACTCACCCTGATAGCGTGATGACGCCATCTATTGGTGCCGCCGGACGGGTGTGCAGTCCCAGTTCCGGGGGAACGGCTTCACATGACGTGCGGCTACCAGTATTTAAGGTATGTTTTCTCATTGTTCATGTTATCTTGAAAAAAGTTCTCGTTGAACTGAAACGTTGATTCTACTTACCGCCTCATTGTCTTCATTGCTATATGCCACGAGTGCCGCACTTTGTGTGTTCTACTATATATATATATATATATATATATATATACAGTCAGGTCCATAAATATTGGGACATTGACAGAATTTTCATATTTTGGCCACTATTCCACCACCACAATGGCTTTGAAATGAAACAAACAAGATGTGCTTTAACTGCAGGCTTTCAGATTTAATTTGAGGGTAATTACATCCAAATCAGGTGAACGGTGCAGGAATTGCAACGGTTTCTATATGTGCCTCCCACTTTTTAAGGGGCCAAAAGTAATGGGACAAACTAAACAATCCTAAATCTAACTTTCACTTTTTAATACTTTTTTGCAAATCCTTTGCAGGCAATTACAGCCTGAAGTCTGGAACGCATAGACATCACCAGACGCTAGGTTTCATCCCTGGTGATGCTCTGCCAGGCCTCTACTGCAAATGTCTTCAGTTCCTGCTTGTTCTTGGGGCATTTTCCCTTCAGTTTTGTCTTCATCAAGTGAAATGCATGGTCAATCGGATTCAGGTCAGGGGATTGACTTGGCCATTGCATAACATTCCACTTTTTAGAAAAAACTCTTTGGTTGCTTTTGCAGTATGCTTCGGGTCATTGTCCATCTGCACTGTGAAGCGCCGTCAAATGAGTTCTGAAGCATTTGACTGAATATGAGCATATAATATTGCCCGAAACACTTCAGAATTCATTCTGCTGCTTTTGTCAGCAGTCACATCATCAATAAATATAAGGGAACCAGTTCCATTGGCAGCCATAGATGCCCACGCCATGAAACTACCACCACCATGCTTCACTGATGAGGTGGTATGTTTTGGATCAGGAGCAGTTCCTTTCCTTCTCCATACTCTTCTCTTCCCATCACTCTGGTACAAGTTGATCTTTGTCTCCTTTGTCCATAGGATGTTGTTCCAGAACTGTAATGGCTTTTTTAGATGTTGTTTGGCAAACTCTAATCTGGTCTTCCTGTTTTTGTGGCTCACCAATGGTTTGCATCTTGTGGTGAACCCCCTATATTCACTCTTGTGAAGTCTTCTCTTGATTGTTGACTTTGACACAAAAACATCTACCTCCTGGAGAGTGTTCTTGATTTGGCCAACTGTGAAGGGGTTTTTCTTCACCAGGGAAATAATTATTTTGTCATCCACCACAGTTGTTTTCCGTGGTCTTCTGGGTCTTTTGGTGTTGCTGAGCTCTCCGGTGCGTTCTTTCTTTTTAAGAATGTTCCAAACAGTTGATTTGGCCACACCTAATGTTTTTGCTATCTGTCTGATGGGTTTGTTTTGATTTTTCAGCCTAATGATGGCTTGCTTCACTGATAGTGACAACTCTTTGGATCTCATATTGAGAGTCGACAGCAACTGATTCCAAATGCAAATGTCACACCTAGAATCAACTCCAGACCTTTTACCTGCTTAATTGATAATGAAATAATGAGGGAATAGCCCAAACTTGTCCATGAAATAGCTTTTGTGTTGATAGTCCCATTACTTTTGGCCCCTTAAAAAGTGGGAGGCACATATTGAAACTGTTGTAATTCCTACACCGTTCACCCGATTTGGATGTAATTACCCTCAAATTAAATCTGAAAGTCTGCAGTTAAAGCACATCTTGTTTGTTTCATTTCAAAACCATTGTAGTGGTGAATATAGGCCAAAAAATTCTGTCAATGTCCCAATATATATGGACCTGACTGTATATATATATATTTAAATATATATATATATATATATATATATATATATATATATTAGGGATGAGCGGATCCGAGTCAGGTTCGAGTTTTCCTGCCTGCCTTGGATCTGAAATCGAAGCAAAACTTCATCATCCCGCTGTCGGATTCTCGCGGGTTTTGGATTCAATAAAAGATCCTCCCATCTGCGCCATTTTTCACTCCGGCTGTGAACAGTGAAGAGGGAGGGTGGGAGTTGTGCTGCTGTTGTCGTCCATAGGGCTGCGTCCACTCCAAAGTCCATAGGGGTTGGCTGGGCTGTGTTGTGCAGTCTGTTGTCCATAGGGGCTGTGTTCACTCCAAAGTCTATAGGGGCTGGCTGGGCTGTGTTGTGCAGTGTCCCATAAAGGCTGTAGTCCTAAAGGGGTGCTGTAGTGTTGTCCAGGGGGTGCTCTGTCCATTAGGGGTGCTCCCTCAAATGCAAAAAATATATATTTTTCTGTTTGTGTGTGCTGTAGCCGCACGTGCATCAACAAAGTAGCGCCAAGCGTGTGCCTGTGTCATAAGTAAAGGGCCGTCTGGCTCGTCTGTTGAAGGGTGGTGTAACCCCCAAAGTGCGCTCCAAAAAAAAATAATTAATTTTTCTGTGTTTGTGACTTGTGTGCGCAGTAGCCGCACGTGCATCAACAAAGTAGCGCTAAGCGTGTGCCTGTGTCATAAGTAAAGGGCCGGCTGGCTCGTCTGTTGAAGGGTGGTGTAACCCCCAAAGTGCGCTCCAAAAAAAAATCTAAAAATCTTTATGTGTGTTTGTGTATGCTTTAGCCGCACGTGCATCAATATCACATAAATGGAGGACAAAAATTTGTCAGATAAAAATAAAATAGGGAAAGGTCAAGAACCACTTCCTCCTAGTGCTGAAGCTGCTGCCACTAGTCATGACATAGACGACGAAATGCCATCAATGTTGTCTGCCAAGGCCGATGCCCAATGTCATAGTAGAGGGCACATACAATCCCAAATGACAAAGTTCAGGAAAATGACCTTAAAAAATAAATTTAAATCGTCTGAGGAGATACGTAAACTTGCCAATATGCCATTTATGACACGGAGTGGCAAGGAACGGCTAAGGTCTTTCCCTATGTTCATGACTAGTGGTTTAGCTTCACATGACGACGGTAGCCCTCCTCCCGCTACAAAAATCAAACGAGTTAAGCTGGCAAAAGCACAGCAAAGAAATGTGCTTTCTAATTCTAAGAAGATATCACAAATCCCCATGGAAAGTCCAAGTGTGGCGACAGTTGCGATGTCTGACCTTCTCAACACTGGACGGGAAGAGGTGACTCCTTCCACCATTTGCACGCCCTCTGCAAGTGCTGGAAGGAGCACCCACAGTCCACTTGCTGATATTCAAATTGAAGATGTCACTGTTGAAGTTCAACAGGATGAGGATATTGGTGTAACTGGCACTGAGGAGGAAGTTGACAAGGAGGATTCTGATAGTGAGGTGGTTTGTTTAAATCAGGCACTGGGGGAGACAGTTGTTGTCAGTGGGATGAAAAAGCCCATCACGGTCATGCCTGGGCAGAAGACCAAACACAGGGCTGTCTTAACAGCAGTGTGGGCACTGGGCAAAGCAATGCACTGGGTCCCCTACCCACCCATTCACAGGAAAAAAATGTAAATGGTCAATAAAATTTAAACCCTCCTGCCAGCCCATCAGACCTCCCACACATGCAGACTCTGATTGTTCTGAAGCCGGCGGATGAAGTGAAAGTGGGACTGAGGTGGGTACTTGTCACTGGGGGAGGTGGGGGGGGGTTAGATCAGAATACAGTGCACCGTCGGCCGGCTTATAAAAATATCACAAATTTACCAACTGGCTGCAGCTGCAGGGGGGCACATTGGTGGGCCCCTACAAGCATCGGGCCCTTGGGCAACTGCCCAACATGCCCAATGGAAGAGATGACCCTGACCAAACATTCCACCTCTTTGGTCTGTAAATATTTCTATCCAAATCCAGACAACTGTCTTGCCATATGTACCATATGTAAAGGTGGAATAAGTAAGGGTAGGGACATTAACCACCTAGGAACATCCTCCCTTATATGTTACCTGCAGCGCGTTCATAAAAAGTTACTGTCAAGTTCAGAAACTGTGGCTAAGACCGTAAGCAGTCCAGGGTACACCTAAATCCCTTTGTCCTGTCGTATCCAAGCGCCTGCAAACCACACCGTCAACTCCCTCCTCGTCAATTTCCTCCTCAGTCAGGATTGGAAGTAGTTCTGCAGGCCATGTCACTGGCATGACTGACTCTCCTATCCGGGATTCCTCCGGAGGATCCTGCATTGCTACACCTACTGCTGCCACTGCGGCTGTTACTGTTAGGAGACCTTCATCATCCCAGAGAGGAAGTAGGAACACCACTACTTCTTTTACTAAGCAATTGACCCTCCAACAGTCCTTAGCGAGGAGGATGAAGTACGAAAGCAGTCATCCTGTTGCAAAGCGGATAACTGAGGCCTTGACAGCTATGTTGGTGTTAGACGTGCGTCCGGTATCCGCCATTAGTGCAGTGGGATTTAGACAACTGATGGAGGTAGTGTGACCCCGGTACCAAATCCCATCTAGATTCCACTTCACTAGGCAGGTGATACCGAGAATGTACAGAGACGTCAGAAAAAGTGTCCTCAGTGTCCTAAAAATGCGGTTGTACCCAATGTCCACTTAACCACGGACATGTGGACAAGTGGAACAGGGCAGACTAAGGACTATATGACTGTGACAGCCCACTGAGTAGATGTATCGCCTTATGCAGCAACAACAGCAACGTCACCAGTAGCAGCATCTCAGAAATGCCAGCTCATTCCAAAGCAGGCTACGCTGTGTATCACCGGGTTCAGTAAGAGGCACGCCACCGACAACCTCTTAGAGAAACTGAGGGAAATCATCGCCCAATGGCTTACTCCACTTAGACTCTCCTGGGGATTTGTGATATCTGACAATGCCACCAATATTGTGCGGGCATTACATCTGGGCAAATTCCAGCACATCCCATGTTTTGCTCACACAATAAATTTGGTGGTGCAGAATTTTCAGAAAAAAGACAGGGGCATGCAGGAGACGGTTTGGGTGGTCCGAAAAATTTCTGCCCACTTTCGCCTTTCTGCAACTGCTTGCCGAAGACTGGAGCACCAGCAAACACTCTTGAACCTGCCCTGCCATCACCTGAAGCAAGAGGTTGTGACACGGTGGAACTCAACCCTCTATATGCTTCAGCGGATGGTGGAGCAGCAAAAGGCCATCAAGCCTATACATCCACCTATGACATAAGCAAAGGAGGGGGTATGCACCTGACTCAAGCGCAGTGGACAATGATTTCCATGTTGTGCAAGGTTCTCCAGCCCTTCGAACTTGCCACACGTGAAGTCAATTCAGACACTGCCAGCTTGAGTCAGGTCATTCCCCTCATCAGACTTTTGCAGAAGCAGCTTGAGAAAGTGAAGGAGGAGCTAAGATGGAGAGATTCCGCTTGGTATGTGGGACTTGTGGATGAAGCCCTTCATTCACTTTGCCAGGATTCCAGGGTGGTCAATCTGTTGAAATCAGACCACTACATTTTGGCCACCGTGCTCGATCCTAGGTTTAAAGCCTATGTGGTGTCTTTCTTCCGGCCGACACAAGCCTGCAGAGGTGCAAAGACAATACGTCAGCTGAAGCGGAATGTGACATGTCAACAGCTCCTTCATTTTCACCCGCCACTGGGGCTGCCAGGAAACAACTTAGGTATCCTAAGCAACCCGCTGGCGGTGATGCAGGGCAGACAGAACCAAATTTGGACATCTGGCCCGGACTGAAGGACCTGGCAACAATTTCTGACATGTCTGCTGTTACTGCATATGATACTGTCACCATTGACAGAATGGTGTAGGATTACATCGGTGACAGCATCCAAGTAGGCATGTCAGACAGTCCATACCTGTACTGGCAGGAAAAAGAGGCAATTTGGAGGCCCCTGTACAAACTGGCTCTATTTTACCTGAGTTGCCCCCCTCCAGTGTGTACTCCGAAAGAGTGTTTAGTGCAGCCGAGAACCTTGTCAGCGAAAGGCGTAGGAGGTTGCTTCCACAAAATGTGGAGAGGATGATGTTTGTCGGAATGAATTATCAACTCTTCCAGGGAGACCAGCCTCCAGAAAGTACAGAGGGACCTGTGGTGGTGGATTCCTGCAGGGACGAATTAATACTCTGTGAGGATGAGGATGTACACAACACTGAAGAGGGTGAGGAATCGGTGAATGAGGAGGATGAGGACGACAACTTGCCTCCGTAGAGTCAGTTTGTGCATGGACAGATTAATATCCAGCTTGTTTTGTGGGTGCCCAAACAAACCAATAAATTCAGCCACAGTCGTGTTGCAGACCCTGGCACTGAAATTATTGGTTAGTTAAAGTGTGCATGTCCTGTTTATACAACATAAGGGTGGGTGGAAGGGCCCAAGGACAATTCCATCTTGCACCTCTTTTTTTTCTTTGCATTATGTACTGTTTGGGGCCTAGTTTTTCAAACTGCCATCCTGTCTGCCACTGCAGTGCCACTCCTAGATGGGCCACGTGTTTGTGCCGCCCACTTGTGTCGCTTAGCATAGTCATCCAGCTACCTCGGTGCAACCTTTTGGCCTAAAAACAATATTGTGAGGTGTGCGGTGTTCAGAATAAACTGGAAATGAGTGGAAATTAATGTTATTGAGGCTAGTAATAGCTTAGGAATAGAAAAACCCACAAATTCTGTGATTTTCGCTGTTTTTCTGCGTTTTTCCAAAAAAGTCCAGATCCAAAACCAAAACCCGGAAGCATGGTTTTGGCAAAACCAATCCAGATCCAAAACACGAACAATGATCCAGATCCAAAACCAAAACACAAAACACGAAAAGTGGCCGGTGCACACCCCTAATATAGATATGTACACACTCATTGAAATACAAAAGAATCTGTATTCAAGCAGTTAAATCCATGTGTATTAAGTCGACGTTTTGGTGCATACAAGCACCTTTGTCAAGACACCAATCTTAATGAAAAATCACACCTACAACACGCCATCCCCAAGTCTCACCCTCTATATAAGCGTCAGGTGCAGACAGTATCTATTAGTCTTTTTTACATGTAGGTCGAGCTTGTTTTTAACATGTTGTATCTGTGTTATGCAGCGCTGGTCCACAGGTTGCCTAGATCTCTGCAGCGCTGGGCTTTGCCTGGCAATGGCGCTCTCCACAGCGAGTGAGACTTGGGGACGGCGTGATGTCATCAATGCTGGGTGGATGCAGCGTTGGCACTGTGATTTGTTATGTATATTAGGAGGGGTAAGTATGTGTTTTTCTTTGTTGTAGGAGGTTTTAAGATTTGTGTCTTGACAATGGTGCACCAGAACGTCGACTTGATACACATGGATTTAACTGCTTGAATGCAGATTCTTTTGCTTTTCAAGACCCTGAGTGCCGTACCATTTTTCCGATAATATACAAGTGGAGTTATCAGTAACTCCTCCAGGACCTGGACACCGGGGCAATATTTCTTATGTGGTATGGTGAGTGTCGGACTGTGCCTGTTTATATATATATATATATATATAATTATATATATATATATATGTACAAAATGAACCCTTATATAGCGCATACACTGGTTCAGCTGCACCAATTAGGTGGACCTCTGCTAGTAGAGGACCTAAAAATAGAAATGGAAGAGAAGGGGTACCTTTGGTGCGCTACAACTTTGAGTATTAATTGAACAGAAGAAATTTCCACCACTTAGGGGGATTTATTGCAATATTAGCTGTTGGTCAAACACAACCCTCTAGTTAGTCTTCAAATCACCATAAGTTTATGTTTTGTATAACCTGAATATTTTATTCTTGGTATATCAACAGAGGTAGAAATATAAACAATTTTTTGTAATATTGTAAATTGTTTATATTTTTACCTCTGTTGATATACCAAGAATAAAATATTCAGGTTTAAGAATTATGGGCTACCATAGGGTTTTTATTTTATGAACAGTATCCAAAACATAAACTTATGGTGATTTGAAGACTAACTAGAGGGTTGTGTTTGACCAACAGCTAATATTGCAATAAATCCCCCTAAGTGGTGGAAATTTCTTCTGTTCAATTAATACTCAAAGTTGTAGCGCACCAAAGGTACCCCTTCTCTTCCATATATATATATATTTATATATATATATATATATATATATATATATATATTATATGCAGCAGAAACAGGAAGGAGGCGCTCAGAGACTTTTCAATGTGGTAAAACTAGTGCAGTGGTTTTTAATGCAGAATCATCATCATCGACGTTTCGGGGCAACACGCCCCTTCATCATGATGTCAATAAGAACATTTTGCATTGAAGGCAATCCAACATGTTATTTTGGATGTTAGAAAAGGAGATTTAGCAATGAAGCTGGCAAGACGAGAAACATATTGGATATACACACTGAATACTCTTAGTCCTTTTGAGCTTAATGAAGGATGTGATATTGTCCCATTTTTAAAACGCTAATATGGATTTTGATGTATTATACTTCTAATCTTGCTTCTTGTTTTCCCGTTCTTCTTTTTTCTTGTAGTGTCTGATTTGATGGATTGTGATAGTTTTCCTGCACGTTTCGTTGTGGAATGTTTGACATTCCGTTGTATGCATTAAGGTATCTATCCTCTTTATTATTGATATACTGTTGGGAGTAATTCTTATTAAACTTTATCTCTTTCGACATCTCATATTGAGAGCTGCCATATTATCAAAGTAATTTTTACCTCAGTAGTGTTAGAAGAGTTTTTCTATTGTAGGTGGCCTGAGCAAGAGTGAATTTAGGTCATATCCACCTCAGAATGTTTTTTATAGGCAGTATTAACTGCTTTCTTTTAGATATTGCAAGCTGCCATGGCATCTAAGTAGTAAGCTGAAGTATATGTTAATTGTAATATTTATTAGATATGATCAAAAATGAGATTTATGATGATGGCTCCCTTTATGTGTAGGGATTAATGATTGTTTTACATAATGATTTTTTATGCAATGATTCTCATATAATGAGTTTTTATCTCTGTTATCTGAGGTTATTCTGAATATAACCAAAAAAATGGCATCCTCCTTGAATGTGACAATCTCTGAGGAATAGGTGAAAGTATATGTCTAGTTTTTAATGATTAAAAATGTATATTTGGTTGTTAAAAAGATCTTAGGGTCAATTTTTTATGTATTTTTATGTATTTTGATGTATTCTTATGTAATTATGGGTTAAGTAACAATCAGTTAATCATGCTAGTTATGCTACAAGTGTCGGCTATTTAAACCTGCTGGCAAGTTTCCAAACCTCGCCCACTGACGAAATCTGAAGATGAAACGCGTTTGGGAGGTATCACAGAGACTGTGACGTGCTGACATAATTAATCTGAGACAAGAAAGGGACAAGCCTGCAAACAAGCCGGAACTGTACGGAGGTCAGTGTCGGAGATACGCTGTGCAGCGAGTGCTATCCGGAGTCAGGCTGCCAGAGATATTTGTATACTGCTGATAAGCTGATGTTATTTCTTATGATGTACGTGCAATGATATTAAGTAAATACTTTTTAAATTGACAATACTACACTTTCTGCGCCCCCTGTTTGTGTCTTTGCCTTGTAGATAGCTCCATATAAATTCACATATCTTATATATTTTATAGTCGTATTTATACCACTAGGTTTAGTATATATTTATTTTTCACTTGACACGATTGTAAAGTGATATCAAAACCTTTATTTCCCCTCTATTTACACATCTTATATTTCAATATATCACTATTTCAACACACCATCCACTCATATCTAGGACAGATATTAAAACTGTATATATTTATAGTACAGCCTTATGTTTATTAAGTGTACCAATTAATAACTTTGATATTAATTTCATGGTCTAGTGTGTCTCTCTCTTTTTTATTGCATCGAGTACCTGGTTTTTAACCCACACCCAGGGTTAATTGCAGACTGCACCTCCCCTGTGATCAGGCACAATTGCTGAAAAGCAGATTGATCTTTCAGTCACTCCACCTCTTCACCTATTGGCTAGATTACCTGCCAGTCATAGGAATGAGGTTCAGATTGGTTCACTGACCTTATTTATTTCCTGTCTTAATACTGAGCTGTCACGTGATTAAGCTATCGGCAAAACGGCCATCCAGTCCAAAATAATGTGTTGTGAACTAAATGCCATGCTCATACCTGGGATATACTGAATATATGCTTGTGATTTACCTGTGATTCACTATTGAAATATGGTATGCACAAACCTGGGATATACTGAATGCAGGCTTTATTTGCATAGATTTGGTCCTATGTGGTTTAGCAGTACCTAAGAAGCACTCTTTAGATATAGACCCTCATTACAATCTACGCTGAAACCTGGTATATACTGAATACATACTCTACCTGCAACATCTGGGTTCCTGTGATTCACATGATGTAATATTATTATCATTTATTTATACGCCGCCACAAGTGTTCCGCAGTGCCTTACAAAGTACATAAGCAAATAGGTGACCAGCGACTTACAGCACAATACAATACAATGCAGAACAAGGATATGGATAACATATATTGATACATTAGCGACCATAACACCCAACTAAGCAACAGAGCATAAGCAACTAAGTGTTAGGTGTCCTAGTGGGGAGTAAGAAGTAGATGAAAGTAAAGTAAGTAGAAGCACAAGAGGTTAGAGGGCCCTGTTCGTAAGAGCTTACATTCTGAAGGGGAGGTGCAGACAAACAGGGGTGGAAAGCTTTGATGAAGTAGTGGGTCTTGAGAGCATGTTTGAAGTATTGTAGAGAGGTGGAGAGTCTGATGGGGAGAGGGAGAGAATTCCAAAGGTGGGGAGCAGCACGGGTAAAATCTTGGAGGCGTGAGTGTGAGAAAGTAATCAGTTGGCAGGAGAAGCAGCGTGCATTTCTTGAGCGAATAGGGCGGACAGGAGAGTGTAGGGAGATGAGGTCAGAGATGTAGTATGGTATGTTTAGATCTGGGAAATCCTGAATACATGCTTTATGATTTTCAGAGAGAGAGAGGCGGGCAACTCGGGCGAGCATGCAGATTCAGAGTGTTGTCCCATTCATCCGCATATCAAAGCATGAGGATATTGTTATTCAACATAGATACATGTTGCTAAAGAGTGTTTGTAAGCAACACTAGTAGAAATGCACTGTAGTTTAGCTTGATAAGAGAACCTATGGGTCTTATACATTTAAATACAGTATGTTGAATTTGTTGAATTTTTTTACTTCAATTAAATCATATTATAGGGCAGTGGTAGCCAACCCTGGTCCTCAAGAGCTACCAACGGTGCATGTTTTGTAGGTCTCCTCACAGAATCACTAGTGATATAATTAGCTCCACCTGTGGATCTTTTCAAATGTGTTAGTTAGTAATGAATACACCTGTGCACCTGCTAGGTGGTCTGGAAAACGTGAACTGTCGGTAGCTCACGAGGACCGAGGTTGGCTACCCCTGTAACAGACTGTGGGTTCTGTGAAGCAGCACAATTTTAGCAATCTCTACTGGAGCATTAAAGAGCCAATAATTTAAAAGGCTACACCAAGTTGGTTTTGCCTTTTAAATTATTGCCGCTTGAAATCTAGAGCTGAGATTTGCAACCTTTTACTAATACTCCTATATGTGTCACTTTCAGAATAAGCTAAAACATTGCAATTTGCAATACTGAATGAGTAATTCTGGTGTCTGTAAACTAATTTGTAAATCATTTGTTACTGGTTCAAAAAGAAGTGGCTTAAAAAGACTTCTTGGGGGGTTATAAATAATCGTATACAATTTACAAAACTTGATATTTGATGTTTTTGTATAGGTAATTGGTTCTTGATTAACAACATTTTTAAAAAGTTGTTCCAAAATGACATTTTGATTTTATTATTTTCCCAAGTTTGAAATTCCAAAAACTCTTGCCAGATTTCAACTGAACATTCGCAAAGTGTTGGTGGACCTCAAACACTGAAATTTATACAGTTTTTATCTGTATTGAATATTTTTTTTTGCATATCTTAGGGGCAGATTCAATTAGTCACAGTGCGTACTGAGGGCTTGTAGCCGCGGGTATGCAATTGCAGTTCGCGGTAAACTCATAGGCTGCACGTACCGCAGATTTCTGTTCGCACCCTACTCAGGTGGGTCTGTGGTAAGTAGGGCTTTCTGCCCTTAACGCGATTGCCATGAGCACGTTAACCTATAGCTCCGGGCACTTAACCTGGAATCTATGGGTTAACGCTCATCAGAGTCGGTCTTACCGCACAAGGAAATTAGTCTATAATAAGCCTATATTTGAATAGCTCCAGGCGCTAAAGCACAAGGTAATAAGTCCACGGTAAGCACAAATGGCTTATTAAATCTGCCCCTACTGTATGTGGCCTTAGTAATAATACATTCATTAAAAAACACATCTTTGTTACATGCATTGTCCAGGGATATTTTACGGCTGTTCCTCTGTAAAGTTTACAAGATTACTGTTGCTGTGGTTTCCTTCCATTTGTACCGAGTAGTTGTATACATCCATAAAGGAAACATTTTGCCTTGATATATGTTTTCAGATAGGGTAATATTTTAAGAAAGGCCATGTTCTAGCAGACTGTTTGTCTCCACTGAAATGATTAATAAACATAACTGCACATAAATGCTCTTAGAACGAGCACAAAATAGCCCCGTGGCTTTGTGGTATGTATGGGCACATAAGACTGAAATTATGTTTAAGCGAAAACCATTTTGCTGTTGTAACTATTATACCTCAGCGAAGGAAGAATAAAAGTTGCAATAACATAAAAAAATATTCAAAATGTTTTTGTTATTTGTAATCATTTTATTTTTTGGAAAGATGATATACATCGCGTGTTTCTTTCTTTAGTACAATGTCCCATTTACTGGCAGAGATTTTTGATTCAATTGAAAATGAACTACTTTTAAAGAAATGTTGCCATTTAGCGCTTGTCACAGTGTGTGGTTATACTGCTCTCCTCTAAGTGCCTGGAGCTGCCATTGCAATCTAATGGAGTGGGCAGGATTTACTATGCGATGTTCAACACACCAATTTATGGGATAAATGTTACATACTGCGACTTGCAGGCATCGGTGAGATCCCGGGAAGTCTTCCCAATGTTTTAAAGTGGCAAGGGTTGGAGGATGAAAGGTCGATACCAGATGGTTGGCAGTCAATAGGTCGGCAGTGACACCAGGTCGACAGATGCAAAAGGTCGACACATAAGAGGTCGACATGGGTGTAGGTTGACATGTACAAAATGTTGACATGTACAAAAGGTCGGCATGGGAATGGTCGACATCAAAATGGTCAACACGTGTTTTTTTGTTTTGTTTTAGGCACTTACCGGAGAGTTAGAAAATAAAAATGTGTCGACCATTTTTATGTCGACCTTTTGACCCTGTCAACTTTTTGTACCTGTCGGCCTACACCCATGTCAACCTTTCGCCCATTTCGACCTATTGACTCTCAACCATCTGGTGTCAACCTATTGTTTGTCGACCTTTTTACTGTTGATCTATTAATCCACACCCAGTGGCAAGCTGGTTTAGCCATTTAAATGATTACCACTTTAAAACATCGGGCAGACTTGCCGCAATCTTGTCAATGTTTTCATGTCGCAGTCTACATTACATTTACCATTCATGTGACAACACATGTTGTGTCAACAGGAGAAGGAAATTTCCAAGGGAAGTGTTTGCCATTTATTTGCCTTTTGGCTTGGAATCAGTATGAATGACCTATGGCCGGCAATTCAAATCTCGACACCGGAAGACCGGAAGTAGTGAAGAATCCGACAATAGATTAAGGTAAGTAAAACTAACCCTACTCCCCCCTAACCCTCCCTTAGGGGTGCCTAACCCTAACCCCCCCAAGTGCCTAAACCTAACCCCCTCGTCCCCGCAGCCTAAACCTAAGTCTCCCGGGGGGGGGTGTCTGACCCTTACCTCACCCCGGGGGTGCCTAACCCTAACCCCAACCCCCACTTCCCTTAGCCTAACCCTCCTGGTGGGGTTGCCCTGGGAGCCCCTAACCTAACCCTCTCCCTCCCCCCCGCGGCTGTCTGCGCCCACCGCCCGGCTTACCTTCGGTCGGTATGCCGGACATCATGCTCCTGGTGTAGGGATAATGATAGGCGTCGGGATTTCCACACCTATCATTAGACCCCTGCCAGGATTTGACAGTCGGGAAGCGGGCGGTTGGCATTTCGACCATCGGCTTCCTGACTGCATCCCTTTGGGTTTGCCAGTATTGAATTATTGTGCATTATATGTATTGAAATTAGCGCCTTGTGTATGGTCATCTTTCTATATATGGGGCTGGTTAATGTTATGGCAGAGGGACTCCACGCTGTGTGTCCTACTGCTGAGGCATTAGCACGCAGCCTTGCGCTGGTTATTGGAAATTAGTTGGCACCCAATGTCATTTTTCCCCCGATTTTCCAATACCAGCCTAAGCTGAGAGACCCAGGACTGGTAATTGATTTAGTGAGAGGGGCGTGGGGGGCAAACATTTTTCTTACTTTTTTGTAACCCTTTTTTTACATTTTAACTTAATAAAGCCTGCACAGATCATAGCGAATTGTGCAGTGCTTCACCTCCGCAGTAATTTGACAGCAGGTTTGCCATAGGATCTGGAGCAGTATAGTTGTTTGAAAATTGACAGATAAGGACGTCGGATTTCAAATGGCAGTCAGAATCAATGAATAGTAAATGCTGTTTTGTAAACTGCAAATCTACGTTGATACTCATTGTTGACCATCGGTTTTGAAATAAACTCATAACCGACAGTTAGTAAATTTACCCCTAATACAGACTGACATGACTGAGAGACAGGCACATTGACATAAAAGACAGACTCACAGAAATGACTGGGAAACAGACTGACAGGACAGGCACATAGAACTTATAAACAGATTGATAGAACAGATGCTACTGGTAGACACACACACAGGATGGTCACTTTCAGACAGGACTAAAAAATAACTTGACAGTATTCTCCCCCCATTCCTCTGCAGTTCAGACAACTGTAATTACCCTCCTCCCTTAGATGTGTGCTATGCACTTACTGATGATGTAGAGGAGACACTCAGCACATTATATGTTCTGCTTCTGTGTGAACCTCCAGACACTTCACTTCTGTACACGGTACAGTGCCGTGTCCGGAGTGTCTAAGAAAAAATGAAGTTACTTTTTTCAGTAACCACTACGTGCAGAGGGGAGAGTGATCTGGGCAACAGGAGACATCCCCTTAGTGCGCAACTGGTCTGAAGCATATACAGTATATGACTGGAAGTTTTCATTAAAATATAAACCAACACCTCATATTTCTATTGTGTAAGCTATATTAAATATTGTGCTGGTAACGATAGACTATGCATTTATATTACCATGCAGCTGAGGCAGTGTGTGATCATATTACTTTTATATTGTGATTTCTAGTAATAATGCTTAATGTTTTCCTGTCCTTACGCTATGCTCTGGTGTGGTCAGGGGACAGGTGAATAATCTTTGCTTAGCCCCCTGGTTCTGTGGTAGACAGGGCTTCCGGAGACATCGCCCTGGAGCTAGAGAAGCCTAGCATGGAGGTGTGTGGCAACATCTGCTCTGAAAACAATTCCCTGCACCCCGTGAGATGTTGGCCTGCCTCTACGGCTGATTTAGGCCGCCTCCAATAACCAGTACGGCCTCTCTCTGTGTCCCTGGTGGTAAAATGTCCCAACCAGTGTACTGGAGAGGTGACATTTGATTGAAAAAAAACTTTATCCAATAATACATAATAACTGTCTTTCTATAAGAATTACATACGTTTATTACTTCCAAACTTATCAACCTTGATTAGCTTACTTAACCTTAACTACAAATAAAGACACAGACACCATAGCTTGGCTAAAAAAGGTCACAGCTTTTATTTATAATTGAATCAATTAACCTAAGCAGGGTGGCAAAGAGACGCTGCAGACTCAGTTCTAGCTTTTTAACTTACTCCAAAATACTCAGGGAACGACTAACCCGTCCCCCCTTTCAGACGCACTTAAACCGTGAGGGTCTCACTTCCCTCCTGGGCCAATCCGAGGCGCTTCGTGCAAAAACGCCCGGGTCCCCCCGTGCGGAGCAGGACAAATCCGCCTTGTACATCGAGAGCAAGTGCTCCCACAGTTATCTTGCATCCCATAAAGCCACTGAGCTGCAGCGTACTCTCGCCCTGCTGTGCCTCACCTGTAATGGGAAAAAGGTTAATACACAACCAAATATCAGGGAGGGATGGTGGGTTTCAAAAATTCCTGCAAAGAGGCTGATCCCAAGGACCACAGGCTCCTATATAGGCCACTATAACCACTCCCCCAAACTATATTACTGGCCCTTGGAAGCAGCTGATCACATCCAAACTAACATTAATTTACCCAGCAACAAGGCTGTCATTCAAACACACTGTCAGTAAAAAACTAGTAATCTTAACACTCCTCAATCCTATTCATATTTCGACATCCATTCTCATTACCAATCTTTGTAATTAACAAATCCATTTAGAGAAAAACTTTACCTACATATTCAAATCTTGAACCATTCTAATGGAAAAGCAAACAGCTGGGTGCATTGCCCAGTATTTGGAGCAAGGTTCCCTGCCAGAGATTAGGTCCCCTGACTTTGACAATGAATCAGATACAGTGAAGTTGTTTGAAAAGATCATAATAAAGAAAATAAACATAATTATGTTATTTTCTGGCGCTTGGGACTCTGACGCCGGCATGCCGACAGGGTTAGGATACCGACACATGTTGGTCAGTATCCTAACCCTCTCTCCCTGTGCCTAAACCTAAACTCCCCACTAGTGCCTAAACCTAAACTCCCCCTCCCCACACCCTAAATTTAACCCCCCCTCCCTGTGTTTTACTCTAACCCTCTCCCTAGTGCCTGGAATCGGTATGATTTACCACTGGACCCATGCCCGGCAGTAGGAATCCCGACAGCGGCATCCCGGCAGAGGAGGAAATCCCGATCGTCAAAGGTAAGTATATACTAACCTATTTCTACCCCGTAACCCTCCATTAGGGGTGCCTAACCCTAACCATCCCCCCCAGTGCCTAACCCTAATCCCCTCTCTAAGTGCCTAAACCTAACCCCCCCTTCCCCGCCACCTAAACCTAAGTCCCCCGGGGGGGTACCTAACCCTAAGTCCCCTCCGATGGTGCCTAACACTAACCCCCCCTTCCCCTAGCCTTAACCTCATTTCCCAGGGGGGTGCCTAACCCTAAGTCCCCCCCGGGAACCCTAAACCTAGCTCTCCTCCCCCCCGCGGCTATCCGGCGTCCTTTCGATTAGGATGTCGACGCCTGTCTTTAGACCCTTGCCGGGATATGACAATTGGGAAGCCAGCTGTCGGGATTAGGTCCGCTGGCTTCCCGACTGCATACCCTAGTGCCTAACCCCTAATCCTAACCTTCCCACTAACCCCAGTATTTACTGTTGGAGTGCCAGCAGTCAGGATTCTGTCAGGCATCGGGGATTCCCGACTGTTGGCATTTTGACCGGATCACGTTTCTTTTAGCACTGTTTGAAAGAACGCAGCTTAGAGAGAACAATACAGCGGCAAACGCAGGATTTTTAGGGAGGGGTTTCCACATACATATATATCAGCCCCAGCCCCAAACAACCAGTCCCAGCCAGCCCCTGCCAGCCAGCCCCTGCACCAGATAGTCACCCCAGCCCCACACTGCCAGCCTCTATCCAGACAGCCAGCCCCAACCCGATAGCCAGCCTGCCAGCCCCAGACAGCCAACCCCACACTTACCTGACGCTTGTGTAGCTCCTCAGTCAAAAGCCGCGGGTCTGAGTCCTCTGCTCTATGGCGAGTCCTCTGCTCTAAGGCTGTCTCTGTCTCTGAAAAAAAAAAAATTAGTTGGTCAGGGGGGGGGGGGTTTCTGGGTACCCAGAAACCCCCCCTGCGTGCGCTAGTGCAATAGGTGCAAGAATGATAGCGGAATAATATTATTCACCCAATGCTCAAGGGGTTAAAAATCTAGAATTGCAGAGGTGACCTAGTTACTGTACATGCAGCACAATTCCTTATGGGACTTTACACTTGCATGTATGAATGATTTCAAAGCGCATAGCTATTACATAAATGTTATCAACAAAGAACTTGGCCAAGGAGCACAAATCATATCTGAGAGATGATTACATAAGAAACATATGGTAAAATATCTCACTCAGTTCCTGCTTCTCTGTGAAGCGCATAGTGGTAAATTACAGTGACTGACAAAAGCAATGTGTCTCCGGAGAGTGGTCTTTAATAAAGTTTAGGGAACTTTCATATATATCTATGTATTTATTGAGTATAATTTTTGTGCATTTGCAACCTTCTCCTTTAAGCAGCACAAAGAGAGAGACCACGTGTAATTCCCGAGCTGCTGTGGAACTACAAGTCTCAGCATGCCATGTCAGTCTCTGGGCTCCCTCTCATGGCAGCATGTTAGAAAATATTGAGATGGCGTGTTATATAATATTTGTGTCTGTTGAGGTGTGAGGTGTGCACCGGCCACTTTTCGTGTTTTGTGTTTTGGTTTTGGATCTGGATCTTTCTTCGTGTTTTGGATCTGGATTGGTTTTGGCAAAACCACCCTTCCGTGTTTTGGGTTCTGGATTTTGTGTTTTGGATCTGTTTTTTTTTTTTTAAAA
The DNA here is from genome assembly GCA_031769625.1 of Taudactylus pleione. Lineage (NCBI taxonomy): Eukaryota > Metazoa > Chordata > Amphibia > Anura > Myobatrachidae > Taudactylus > Taudactylus pleione. The sequence continues at coordinate 3,097,163 of JAUIMM010000113.1, forward strand.
AGCATAAAAACAGCTAAAATCACAGAATTTGTGTTTTTTTTCTGCTCCTATACTATTATTAACCTCAATAACCTTAATTTCCACCAGGGGCTGACTGGCAACTTTTAGCCTGGGGGGCAGACACAAGTAAGTGGCCCGGTTTTTCTACCAGCACATTGCAATTGGGAAAGACTCATGATAAAAGCGGGTTGGGTATGGGGTCCCGGCTGTCAGAATCCCGATAAACCCTCCCACTCTCCCTACCCTAACCCTCCCTCCCCGGTGCTTAACTCTAACCTTCCCCCTTAGTGCCTAATCCTGACTGGGGGACACTCAGGCCCCAACTGATGGCTTCGCATGACTATCTCACAGGCCTTCCCGGTGCCTAACCTAACCCTCCCCCTAGTGCCTAACTCTAACCCTAAACCTAACATACTTACCTTCAGGACGCTGTCATCCGGTATTCTGAACCCGGGATCCCGACCGTCAGCATGCCGTGTGACAGGATGCTGACTACATCCCGATAATAGCCTCTGTAGGTGTGCTTTAACTACCCAATGAAATATATGAAAAATTGTTATGTCAAAGAGCTATAAACAAATACAAAGACCAGCCCCATCCCGAACCAGAAACCATTCTAGTGATGATTCCTACATAATGCAGGAACCATTCTACTCACCATTATACAATGCAGGAACCATTCTACTCACCATTATACAATGCAGGAACCATTCCTGTGACGATTATACAATACAGGGATTATTGACGTGACCAATATACAATACAGGGACAATTCTTGTGACAGATATATAATACAGGCACAATTTTAGTAACAGGTATACAATATAGGGACTATTGCAGTGACGGGTAATTATGATAATTTATATTAAAAAAAAGTATGGTTAATAAATTCCCATTCTATAAGTAAAAAATAAATAAAAACATTACAAATGTGGCATAATAATAATGTATTCTACTGCTTGTTAGTGAACAATAAGCATCCCAGGTAGAATATCTGCATTATGTTCACAGGCTATGGAGCTGCAGCACATGTACTGTTTTCATTAAGGCGATGGAACGGCAAATATCAATTAATTAAAAACCTCATATGGGAACTTATAGGCCACAGTCAAGCAAGAGTTCAGCGTATCTAACAATGGCAGCAGCAGTGAAAGTGTTAAATACATGTTTTTACTCATTCACTGACTTAAAATAGTTTAGCAAAACATTGTACAGTAAATATCAGCAGCCTACCCAAGATCCTGGAATTGTGTCTGGCTCTTTAACAGAGCTATGTCTTTTGTCAAGTCTCACTGTCACATGCATAGCTGCAACTAGACATTTTTGCACACTGGGCACCCTGTCCTGTCTTCTTTAATTTCACGTAACATTTGTTTTTCTAGTATAAAGTAGGGGTGAGCGGGTTCGGATTTCTGAAATCCGAACCCCCCCGAGCCCCCCCGATCCGAGTCCGATCCGAGTCAGGCTCGACTTTTCCCGCCTGACTCGGATCTGACATCGAGGCAAAACGTCATCATCCCGCCTTCCGAGTCTCGCGGGTTTTGGATCCTATATAAGGTACCCGCGTCGGCGCCATTTTCTCACTCGGCTGTGGACAGTGAAGAGGGAGGGTGGGAGTTAGTGCTGTGTAGTGTAGTGTAGTGTAGTGCTGCTGTTGTCCACTACTTCAAAGTCCATAGGGGCTGGCTGTGTTGTGCTGTGCTGCTGTTGTTAATAGGGGCTGTGTCCACTACTTCAAAGTCCATAGGGGCTGGCTGGACTGTGTTGTGCAGTCAGTTCCAAAGTCCTGTGCAGTGTCCCAGTCCTAAAGGGGTGCTGTAGTGTTGTCCAGGGGGTGCTCTGTCCATCAGGGGTGCTCCCCCCAAGTGCTAAAAAAATAATATATTTTCTGTGTTTGTGAATTGTGTGCGCAGTAGCCGCACGTGCATCAACAAAGTAGTGCCAAGCGTGCGCCTGTGTCATAAGTAAAGGGCCGGCTGGCTTGACCGTTAAGGGTGCTGTAACCCCCGAAAGTACACTCCAGTCCAAACCTAAAAAAAAATTATTTTCTGTGTTTGTGAATTGTGTGCGCAGTAGCCGCACGTGCATCAACAAAGTAGTGCCAAGAGTGCCCCTGTGTCATAAGTAAAGGGCCGGCTGGCTTGACCGTTAAAGGGTGCTGTAACCCCCGAAAGTACACTCCAGTCCAAACCAAAAAAAAATTATTTTCTGTGTTTGTGAATTGTGTGCGCAGTAGCCGCACGTGCATCAACAAAGTAGTGCCAAGCGTGCGCCTGTGTCATAAGTAAAGGGCCGGCTGGCTTGACCGTTAAAGGGTGCTGTAACCCCTGAAAGTACACTCCAGTCCAAACCAAAAAAAAATTATTTTCTGTGTTTGTGAATTGTGTGCGCAGTAGCCGCACGTGCATCAACAAAGTAGTGTCAAGCGTTCGCCTGTGTCATAAGTAAAGGGCCGGCTGGCTTGACCGTTAAGGGTGCTGTAACCCCCGAAAGTACACTCCAGTCCAAACCAAAAAAAAAATTATTTTCTGTGTTTGTGAATTGTGTGCGCAGTAGCCGCACGTGCATCAACAAAGTAGTGCCAAGCGTGCGCCTGTGTCATAAGTAAAGGGCCGGCTGGCTTGACCGTTAAGGGTGCTGTAACCCCCGAAAGTACACTCCAGTCCAAACCAAAAAAAAAATTATTTTCTGTGTTTGTGAATTGTGTGCGCAGTAGCCGCACGTGCATCAACAAAGTAGTGCCAAGCGTGCGCCTGTGTCATAAGTAAAGGGCCGGCTGGCTTGACCGTTAAGGGTGCTGTAACCCCCGAAAGTACACTCCAGTCCAAACCTAAAAAAAAATTATTTTCTGTGTTTGTGAATTGTGTGCGCAGTAGCCGCACGTGCATCAACAAAGTAGTGCCAAGCGTGCGCCTGTGTCATAAGTAAAGGGCCGGCTGGCTTGACCGTTAAAGGGTGCTGTAACCCCCGAAAGTACACTCCAGTCCAAACCAAAAAAAAATTATTTTCTGTGGTTGTGAATTGTGTGCGCAGTAGCCGCACGTGCATCAACAAAGTAGTGCCAAGCGTGCGCCTGTGTCATAAGTAAAGGGCCGGCTGGCTTGACCGTTAAGGGTGCTGTAACCCCCGAAAGTACACTCCAGTCCAAACCTAAAAAAAAATTATTTTCTGTGTTTGTGAATTGTGTGCGCAGTAGCCGCACGTGCATCAACAAAGTAGTGCCAAGAGTGCGCCTGTGTCATAAGTAAAGGGCCGGCTGGCTTGACCGTTAAAGGGTGCTGTAACCCCCGAAAGTACACTCCAGTCCAAACCAAAAAAAAATAATTTTCTGTGTTTGTGAATTGTGTGCGCAGTAGCCGCATGTGCATCAACAAAGTAGTGCCAAGCGTGCGCCTGTGTCATAAGTAAAGGGCCGGCTGGCTTGACCGTTAAAGGGTGCTGTAACCCCCAAAGTACACTCCAGTCCAAACCAAAAAAAAATTATTTTCTGTGTTTGTGAATTGTGTGCGCAGTAGCCGCACGTGCATCAACAAAGTAGTGCCAAGAGTGCGCCTGTGTCATAAGTAAAGGGCCGGCTGGCTTGACCGTTAAAGGGTGCTGTAACCCACAAAGTACACTCCAGTCCGAACCAAAAAAAAATTTATTTTCTGTGTTTAGCCGCACGTATATATCAAATCGATATAACATAAATGGAGGACCAAACTTTCTCCGATAAAAATAAAATAGAGAAAGATCAAGAACCACTTCCTCCTAGTGCTGAAGCTGCTGCCACTAGTCATGACATAGACGATAACATGCCATCAACGTCGTCTGCCAAGGCCGATGCCCAATGTCATAGTAGAGGGCACATACAATCCCAAATGGCAAAGTTCAGGAAAATGACCTTGAAAAAGACATTTAAATCAGCTGAAGAGAAACGTAAACTTGCCAATATGCCATTTACGACACGGAGTGGCAAGGAACGGCTAAGGTCGATCCCTAGTATGTTCATGACTAGTGGTTCAGCTTCACATGACGATGGAAGCACTCCTCCCACTAAAAAAATCAAAAGAGTTAAGCTGGCAAAAGCACAGCGAAGAACTGTGCTTTCTAAGAAGATATCACAAATCCCCAAAGAGAGTCCAAGTGTGGTGGTGGTTGCGATGCCTGACCTTCCCAGCACTGGACGGGAAGAGGTGGCTCTTTCCACCATTTGCACGCCCCCTGCAAGTGCTGAAAGGAGCACCCACAGTCCACTTGCTGATATGCAAATTGAAGATGTCACTGTTGAAGTACAACAGGATGAGGATACTGGTGTAGCTGGCGCTGAGGAGGAAGTTGGCGAGGAGGATTCTGATGGTGATGTGGTTTGTTTAAATCAGGCTCCGGGGGAGACAGTTGTTGTCCGTGGGATGAAAAAGCCCATCACGGTCATGCCTGGGCAGAAGACCAAACATTCCACCTCTTTGGTCTGGCAATATTTCTATCCAAATCCGGACAACAACTGTCTTGCCATATGTACCATATGTAAAGGTGAAATAAGTAGGGGTAGGGACGTCAACCACCTAGGAACATCCTCCCTTATACGGCACCTGCAGCGCGTTCATAAAAAGTTACTGTCAAGTTCAGAAACTTTGGCTCAGACCGTAAGCAGTCCAGGGACACCTAAATCCCGTTGTCCTGTTGTATCCAAGCGCCTGCAAACCACACCGTCAACTCCCTCCTCGTCAATTTCCTCCTTAGTCAGGATCGGAAGTAGTCCTGCAGGCCATATCACTGGCATGACTGACTCTCCTATCCGGGATTCCTCCGGAGGATCCTGCATTGCTACGCCTACTGCTGCCGCTGCTGCTGTTGCTGCTGCTGCTGGGAGTCGTTCATCATCCCAGAGAGGAAGTAGGAACACCACTACTTTTACTAAACAATTGACCCTCCAACAGTCCTTAGCGAGGAGGATGAAGTACGACAGCAGTCATCCTGAAGCAAAACGTATAACTGAGGCCTTGACTGCTATGTTGGTGTTAGACGTGCGTCCGGTATCCGCCATTAGTGCAGTGGGATTTAGACAATTGATGGAGGTAGTGTGTCCCCGGTTCCAAATCCCGTCTAGATTCCACTTCACTAGGCAGGCGATACCGAGACTGTACAGAAACGTCAGAAAAAGTGTCCTCAGTGTCCTGAAAAATGCCGTTGTACACAATGTCCACTTAACCACGGACATGTGGACAAGTGGAACAGGGCAGACTAAGGACTATATGACTGTGACAGCCCACTGGGTAGATGTATCACCTTACGCAGCAACAGCAGCAGCGTCACCAGTAGCAGCATCTCAGAAACGCCAGCTCGTTACAAGGCAGGCTACGCTGTGTATCACCGGTTTCAGTAAGAGGCACACCGCCGACAACCTCTTAGAGAAACTGAGGGAAATCATCGCCCAGTGGCTTACCCCACTTAGACTCTCCTGGGGATTTGTGATATCTGACAACGCCACCAATATTGTGCGGGCATTACATCTGGGCAAATTCCAGCACGTCCCATGTTTTGCTCACACAATAAACTTGGTGGTGCAGAATTTTCTGAAAAGCGACAGGGGCGTGCAGGAGACGCTTTGGGTGGCCCGAAAAATTTCTGGCCACTTTCGCCATTCAGCGACTGCGTGCCGAAGACTGGAGCGCCAGCAAACACTCTTGAACCTGCCCCGCCATCACCTGAAGCAAGAGGTTGTGACGCGGTGGAACTCAACCCTCTATATGCTTCAGAGGATGGAGGAGCAGCAAAAGGCCATACAAGCCTATACATCCACCTATGACATAGGCAAAGGAGGGGGTATGCACCTGACTCAAGCGCAGTGGAGAATGATTTCCGTGTTGTGCAAGGTTCTTCAGCCCTTCGAACTTGCCACACGTGAAGTGAGTTCAGACACTGCCAGCTTGAGTCAGGTCATTCCCCTCATCAGGCTTTTGCAGAAGCAGCTGGAGAAAGTGAAGGAGGAGCTAAGACGGAGCGATTCCGCTCGGCATGTGGGACTTGTGGATGAAGCCCTTCATTCGCTTTGCCAGGATTCCAGGGTGGTCAATCTGTTGAAATCAGACCACTACATTTTGGCCACCGTGCTCGATCCTAGGTTTAAAGCCTATGTGGTGTCTCTCTTTCCGGCCGACACAAGCCTGCAGAGGTGCAAAGACCTGCTGGTGAACACACTGTCAGCTGAAGCGGAACGTGACACGTCAACGGCTCCTTCTTCATTTTCTCCCGCAACTGGGGCTGCCAGGAAAAAACTTAGGTATCCTAAGCAACCCGCTGGCGGTGATGCAGGGCAGGCAGGACCAAGTTTGGACATCTGGTCCGGACTGAAGGACCTGGCAACAATTTCTGACATGTCTACTGTCACTGCATATGATACTGTCACCATTGACAGAATGGTGGAGGATTACATCGGTGACAGCATCCAAGTAGGCATGTCAGACAGTCCATACCTGTACTGGCAGGAAAAAGAGGCAATTTGGAGGCCCCTGTACAAACTGGCTCTATTTTACCTGAGTTGCCCCCCCTCCAGTGTGTACTCCGAAAGAGTGTTTAGTGCAGCCGGGAACCTTGTCAGCGAAAGGCGTAGGAGGTTGCTTCCACAGAATGTGGAGAAGATGATGTTCATCAAAATGAATTATCAGCTCTTCCAGGGAGACCAGCCTCCAGAAGGTACAGAGGGACCTGTGGTGGTGGATTCAAGTGGGGACGAGTTAATACTTTGTGAGGATGAGGATGTACACACTGAAGAGGGTGAGGAATCGGTGGATGAGGAGGATGAGGATGACATCTTGCCTCCGTAGAGCCAGTTTGTGCAGGGACACATTAATTGCCAGCTTGTTTTGTGGGGGCCCAAACGAACCAATCATTTCAGCCACAGTTGTGTGGCAGACCCTGGCGCTGAAATGATTGATTTGTTAAAGTGTGCATGTCCTGTTTATACAACATAAGGGTGGGTGGGAGGGCCCAAGGACAATTCCATCTTGCACCTCTTTTTTTCTTTGCATTATGTACAGTTTGGGGCCTAGTTTTTCTAACTGCCATCCTGCCTGCCACTGCAGTGTCACTCCTAGATGGGTCACGTGTTTGTGCCGCCCACTCGTGTCGCTTAGCATAGTCATCCAGCTACCTCGGTGCAACCTTTTGGACATAAAAACACTATTGTGAGGTGTGAGGTGTTCAGAATAGACTGGAAATGAGTGGAAATTAAGGTTATTGAGGTTAATAATAGCATAGGAGCAGAAAAACCTACAAATTCTGTGATTTTAGCTGTTTTTATGCTTTTTTTCAAAAAAATACAGATCCAAAACACAAAACCCAGAACCCAAAACACGGAAGGGTGGTTTTGGCAAAACCAATCCAGATCCAAAACACGAAGAAAGATCCAGATCCAAAACCAAAACACAAAACACGAAAAGTGGCCGGTGCACACCCCTAGTATAAAGCCGGAGAGACTTTAGATTATTCAAATAGTGGGCAGTAACCGGTATATAATATACAGAGAGTGTTGCAGTGTCCACTATTGTAATGCAGAGAATATTACGGTGACCACCATATAAAGCAAGGAACATCACCGTGACCGCCGGATCATGCAAAGAGGTTCTCAGTGACCACCAGATCAGGAAGCGTCGCAGTGATGTGCCATATAATGCAGAGATGTTCGCAGTGACCGCTAGATCAGGAAGCGTTGCAGTGATGTGCCATATAATGCAGAGATGTTCGCAGTGACCGCTAGATCAGGAAGCGTCGCAGTGATGTGCCATATAATGCAGAGAGGTTCTCAGTGACCGCTAGATCAGGAAGCGTTGCAGTGGCTGCCATATAATGCAGAGAGGTTCGCAGCGACTGTCAGATCAGGGAGCGTCGCAGTGACTGCCATATAATGCAGAGAGGTTCGCAGCGACTGTCAGATCAGGGAGCGTCGCAGTGACTGCCATATAATGCAGAGAAGTTCGCAGTGACCGCTAGATCATGGAGCATCACAGTGATGTGCCATATAATGCAGAGAGGTTCTCAGTGACCGCTAGATCAGGAAGCGTTGCAGTGGCTGCCATATAATGCAGAGAGGTTTGCAGCGACTGTCAGATCAGGGAGCGTCGCAGTGACTGCCATATAATGCAGAGAGGTTCACAGCGACTGTCAGATCAGGGAGCGTCGCAGTGACTGCCATATAATGCAGAGAAGTTCGCAGTGACCGCTAGATCATGGAGCGTCGCAGTGATGTGCCATATAATGCAGAGAGGTTCTCAGTGACCGCTAGATCAGGAAGCGTTGCAGTGATGTGTCTTATAGTGCAGAGAGGTTCGCAGCGACTGTCAGATCAGGGAGCGTCGCAGTGATGTGTCATATAATACAGAGAGGTCGCAGTGACTGCCAGATCAGGGAGCGTCGCAGTGGCTGCCATATAATGCAGGGAAGTTTTCAGTGACCGTCAGATCAGGGAGCGTCACAGTGGCTGTATATAATGCAGAGATGTTTGCAGTGACCGACAGATCAGGGAGCATCGCAATGGCATTAGAGATAATGCAGATCATAGCAGTAATCACCAGATAATGCAGAGACCCACATATAACACAGATATTATGAATATACCCCTCACACACAATAATAATACCCCCCCCACATACAAACACATTACACCATCCCCTGCACCGACAGTATTAAAACACCCCCTCCCCAAGATAAAAACTACACCCCTCCCCATTGCATAAGTATTCCATCCCCACCCCCCCTCAAATATAATTTTAAACATGTTCACACCTACACTGGCACTTACCAGGAGGAGGTAGAATAAAATAGGAAGGCAAGGTAAGAGAGGGGGCGGAGCCTCCTGGCGAGCGGGCGGGGCTTTAGCTGGAGACAGGAAGGAGTTTAAAACAGTCAGAGAGAGGAGAGGAGGGGGTGGGGTCCCGACCAGGGACAGGAGGGAGTACAGTAGATCCAGTAGTACAGTGAAGCGTCAGATCTAGAGTAGTGACAGACAGGGGATAGCAGGGGCGGAGACTCAAGGAGGGCCCGAGGGGAGGGACAGACTCAGACAGGATGCTACTTGTGCACACTGACTACACACACACAGCCCCTGCTGCGGAGCGGACTCGGAAGGAGTGCTCAGTGTGCAGTCACAAGCTGCATGAATGTGACAGACAGCCCGGTAACAGGCAGATAATGCTGCCCAGACGCTCTGATGGTTCTATTGTCGGAGCGACTTGCAGAGCACTTTCTGCCTGTTACCCGGCCGTCAGTCCAGCATGTGCAGTGTGTGACTGCGGCCCTCCCTGAAGGAAAAGTGCACCGGCCCGGGGGGCATATGGCACCCTGCCCCCCGGCCCAGCCCGCCTCTGATTTCCACTCATTTCCAGTCTATTCTGAACACCTCACACCTCACAATAGTGTTTTTATGTCCAAAAGGTTGCACCGGGGTAGCTGGATGACTATGCTAAGCGACACGAGTGGGCGGCACAAACACGTGGCCCATCTAGGAGTGACACTGCAGTGGCAGACAGGATGGCAGTTTGAAAAACTAGGCCCCAAACAGTACATAATGCAAAGAAAAAAAAGAGGCGCAAGATGGAATTGTCCTTGGGCCCACCCTTATGTTGTATAAACAGGACATGCACACTTTAACAAACCAATCATTTCAGCGCCAGGGTCTGCCACACGACTGTGGCTGAAATGATTGGTTCATTTGGGCCCCCACAAAACAAGCTGGCACTTAATCTGTCCCTGCACAAACTGGCTCTACGGAGGCAAGATGTCATCCTCATCCTCCTCATCGACCGATTCCTCACCCTCTTCAGTGTTGTGTACATCCTCATCCTCACCCTCACAGTGTATTAATTCGTCCCCGCTGGAATCCACAACCACAGGTCCCTCTGTACGTTCTGGAGGCTGGTCTCCCTGGAAGAGTTGATAATTCATTTTTATGAACATCATCTTCTCCACATTTTGTGGAAGCAACCTCCTACGCCTTTCGCTGACACTAAACACTCTTTCGGAGTACACACTGGAGGGGAGGCAACTCAGGTAAAATAGAGCCAGTTTGTACAGGGGCCTCCAAATTGCCTCTTTTTTTCCTGCCAGTACAGGTACGAACTGTCTGACATGCCTACTTGGATGCTGTCACCGATGTAATCCTTTAACAGACAGACGCATGCTTGTCGCTGCTGCTTTGAGGATGCAGGTGCGGCTACAGCACACACAATTCACAAAGACAGAAAATAATTTTTTATTTTGTTTGGAGTGCCCTTTGGGGGTTACAGCACCCTTTAATGGACAAGCCAGCTGGCCCTTTACTTATGGGACACAGGCGCACGCTTGGCACTGCTCCTTTGTTGATGCACGTGCAGCCACAGTGCACACAATTCACAAACACAGAAAATATTTTTTTATTTGGTTTGGAGTGCACTTTGGGGGTTACAGCACCCTTTAACGGTCAAGCCAGATGGCCCTTTACTTATGACACAGGCGCACGCTTGGCACTACTTTGTTGATGCACGTGCGGCTACTGCGCACACAATTCACAAACACAGAAAAAATATTTATTTTTTTTACACTTGGGGGGAGTACCCCTGATGGACAGAGCACCCCCTGGACAACACCCCTTTAGGACTGGGACACTGCACAGGACTTTGGAGCCCCTATGGACAACTGACTGCACAACACAGTCCAGCCAGCCCCTATGGACTTTGGAGGAGTGGACACAGCCCCTATGGACAACAGCAGCACAGCACAACACAGCCAGCCCCTATGGACTTTGGAGGAGTGGACACAGTCCCTATGGACAACAGCAGCACAGCACAACACAGCCATCCCCTATGGACTTTGGAGGAGTGGACACAGCCCCTATGGACAACAGCAGCACAGCACTACACTGCACTACACTACACTACACAGCCCAGCCAGCCCTAACTCCCACCCTCCCTCTTCACTGTCCACAGCCGAGTGAGAAAATGGCGCCGACGTGGGTACCTTATATAGAATCCAAAACCCGCGAGACGATGACGTTTTGCCTCGATTTCAGATCTGAGTCAGGCGGGAAAAGTCGAGCCTGACTCGGATCGGCCTCGGATCGGGGGGGCTCGGGGGGTTCGGATTTCAGAAATCCGAACCCGCTCACCCCTAGTGTCTGTATAAATGTCCCTGGGCACATTACACTATAGTTGTATAAGTGACACATGTGATCTTGATTCTCCTATCAGAGATGAAGTGTTGAAATACAGACACTGACTGTGTTTCATCAGCACATAGTCAGATAAATGAATGACTTGGATTCACATATCCTACATATGTTGCCAGACTGTATCTGGATATTTTTGTGCATGTTTGATTAATTGCAGATTCCTTGTGCATTATGCCACTAAACTAAACTTCCTGTATATGATTTTCTTTTGTTTTTCTATTTATAAATAGGAAATATATTTATTTTGCAGGTTTTTTCTATTTATGTAGTACAACTAAAACAGAACAGATGTTAGCGTTAACCTTCATTATCTATATATAGTTTCCATCGAAATAAAATGATATGTTTTTAAAAAAAATCAAGTGATTTTGGAGAGTTATGTCTCTATAAATTCAGAAATTTTGTGGTTGATTTAAAAAAAAAAAGTGCTAAATTGTCAGGTAGAAAATGTACAAGTGGGTACTCACAATTCCCACATTGTATTGCAGTCCATGCACTTCTGTCCACAGATTTATAGATGGGGCTAAGAAATTAAGGGGTCTTTTTACTAAGCAGTGTTATGAGACAGAGTGAAAAGTGATAAGAAAGTGATAAGTTGCCAGCCAATCAGCTCCCAACTGTCATTTTTCAAACACAACCTGTGAGATGACAGGTGGGAGCTGATTGGCTGGCACCTTATCACTTTCTTATCACTTTTCTCTCTGTCTCCTAACACTGCTTAGTAAATAGCCCCCTAGGTAATTTTGAAACTCGCCAAACATCGCCTAGTGTGTAACCCTTTCTAAACGCATAAGTCTGATCTAATTGGCTTTGTGGCAGCAAGAGGGAAATCCAGGTTAGACAGGGACCTACATTGGTGCAATGGTCCACCAATTTGGTCACAAATTACCAAATGGGCTCATGAAATGTAGCCAGCTTTAGACAAGGGCTTCATTAGCTGTTGTTAATCATGTGATTATGTATAAGTTACATTATCTATATCAATGAATCAATGAAGGTTTGACTATATGATATAAAGAACCATGCATAGCTCATCCAATAGGGATTCTGTCAGGATTAATATGTGTTTTTGGGATTCGGTGTCATTCAGCCAATAACACCCCAAAGGCGCAGAGTCCAACAGGGTACTGGTATTCACCAGGGATTCATGCAAGAGAATTTGAACTTCATTGCAGTTTCCCCACAGGTTGCGGCTCACTATGCGAAACCCAGGTGCAACTAGCAGATGGCAACTCAGAGGGGGTCACAAGCAAGTAGTAGTGTGCAGAGGAAGCAATGCTTTGTTAAGATATTGTAGTCTCTATGAAGACAACGTGAGGGAATTTACTGATGACTTCTCAAACCAGTGGTGTATGCATCGGAGACACTAGTTTGCAGGAAAATATCCAACAGAGCATCCACAGCAGACACTGGAGAGCAGGAGATTATCCAGCAGAGTGTCCACATCAAACACTGGAGAGCAGGAGAATATCCAGCAGAGCATCCACAGCAGACACTGGAGAGCAGAAGAATATCCAGCAGAGCAGCCACTGGGGAGCAGGAGAATATCCAGCAGAGTGTTCACAGCAGACACTGGAGAGCAGGAGAATATCCAGCAGAGTGTCCACATCAAACACTGGAGAGCAGGAGAATATCCAGCAGAGCATCCACAGCAGACACTGGAGAGCAGGAGAATATCCAGCAGAGTGTTCACAGCAGACACTGGAGAGCAGGAGAATATCCAGCAGAGCATCCACAGCAGACACTAGAGAGCAGGAGAATATCCAGCAGAGTGTTCACAGCAGACACTGGAGAGCAGGAGAATATCCTGCAGAGTATCCACAAGAGCACAGTAACAAACTGCAGCAGACAGGCTGTGAATCACACGTGCACACAAGGACCTGACACTGTGCTGCGGAAGAGAGGGTTTTTAAATAAGGTGCCCAATTAGGAAGGCGAATGTTCATTGGGGCTAGGTGACCCAGCAGTCATGAACCCTGGAGGTTACTTGTATGGGCCCTGGCAAGATGGCGGACTCTAGAGATCAACAGAAGGAGGAGGCGCCAGTAAGATGGTGGCACCCAGCGGTATGCCACAGGAAGAGAGACCCACCAAAGTCAGCGAGGTGGCCTCAATGGAGACGCCGGAGACCACCAGAGAGGTCACCTTCACTGTCGGTGAGTGACACCCCAGCAGTTAGTGACAGATCCATTTTTTACAGAAAAATGTAATTTGTATTTATTCACATTGTCGAGATTATAGGAATATCAGGGTCTATATTATATTGGGTTTCTGTTTTAATTCTATATAATACAGTAGTTTTAATCTCACTCAGTAAACCTGAGGGGGAGGTCTTGGGTAGTTTCAGTTGTCCAGTAGGTGCATCAATGAATGTATCCCGCGGACAGGAAGAGCAATTACAAGAACAAGAGAAGGATAAACAAAAGCCCTTTCATCCATGTCTGCATATTAAATAGATGACTTGGAACTGGTTAGATTGTACATCTTTGGATACCAAAAACTTCACAGTTATTCAAACAGCTGTTTGACCAACAGGTGTACTCAAACTTCAAGCAGGAACCAGAACCATATGCTATCTTTCTTGATGCAAAATTTAGATTTCTACAATAGCAGGGAGATTCAGAAATCATACGAAAATACCTGATGTTGTGTGCTGGTTAGATGCGATTTGGGGGCACCTAGTACATATGGTTTGGGAGAAATGAGGTACAGTATCTAACCAATCATACAACCCAGAGCAGTCTTGCTTACAGTCATTTCATAACTTAAATAATAGAGATTAATGTGAACATACCATATTTCATGTGTATATTTCATACAGGGCAAATTATGTACAGTCAATTGTACTTAGGTTAGAAGTTATGTGGGCAGTCCTGGCATGGACCATGGGTCATGATATCACTGTTGCTCTGTGTCACAGAGACTTTGCAATTGTGATAGTGTGTTTGGGGACCTGTAGCCCCTTTTATTTCCACATGTGGTGGCAAGCAAGAGAGGTATACGGTACAGTATAACGGACTGAGTGGTAGAATATTAATTGTGAGTATTATATTAGGCTTTGCCCACCCTACATCAGGGGAAATCTGCTCAATCACTTTCCTGCCGCTGGTGTAGTACCAGTCAGGGTAATATGGTCATTGGCTCTGACCTAGCCTGAGTGAAACAGGGATACCTAAAGGGGTCTCTCACACACACTCATTGATACCGACTATTGAAATATCCAGGAGTTGCAAAACCTCACCCTAGACTAAGGCAATAATATCTGTTATGCATGTCCTTGTCATCTCCCACCTAGACTACTGCAAACCTCTACTCTCTCTTTTTCATTTATCCAACTTCTCCTCTCTTAAATCAGCTCTTTTTCCTATCTCATCAATCTGATTCTACTTATCCTCCCCTTAAACTGCTGCCATGGTTCCCTTTCCCCTATAGCATCTAGATTAAGCTCCTCACATTCACTCTCAAAGCATTCCTCCTCCTGAAGGATAACTGATAGGTCTAGGGCTCAGGGCAATCGTAGTAATTTCATATATATATATATATATATATATCACAGTGCATTAGTACACTTACAAATAAATTAATATGTTGTGTCATTGAGTCAAACCAGCTGCAAAACTGCAAAACACACATACATATGTACACTGAATTACATTTTTAATAAAGATTTTTATCCTTAATAAACATGCAGTAAGTAGTGCATCACATAAAACATTCTACTTAACAGTAATAATAAACATAAACTTATTAGAATTGGATATAATATATAGCATAATATATAGTAGGCAGGTAGTATAATTATCTCTGCTTGCCTAATTTATATAAGCCAATAAACTCCCCAAATGATAGGTACTTTTGGGTAAGCATTCATGAACTTGAAATTTACTATGTCTACATTCATAATGTCTACACCAGAATTTCCAATGTTGTGATGTCGACACGGCTAAATGTCGACATCTAACTTATCGACATCTGGAAAATGTAGACACAGACAAAATGTTGACATATGTCAATGTAGTAAAAGTCCAACCAAGAAAAAAACATCCAGCGCTAATTGAACTAGACTTCTAAAAAATACTGTATTAGTATAAAATCTTGCAAGTAACAATGTAATGATTAAATAATCTTTAGCAGCAAAGAAAAAATGTGCTAGTGGTAACCAAATGTTCGCCTGAAAATCAGGTGTATCCAAAAATGAAAATGTGAAAGATCTCTGCGCTTAAATAAATTACAAGAGGATTGATATAAATGAACTGACAATCAGCACACCATTGTATTAAATGTATATCTTTACTAATAATAAAAGTTCAAATTGACCGGTCAAAATATAACACATTAAAAACATCAATATAAGAAAATATATGCAATAATATAATTATTAAATACAATATCACATAAATATCAGGTGTATGTTGCTGAGAGAGGTGAATCCAAAAAATGCAATGAAAAATATATAATTGTTGTCTATATATAAATATCTCTCAGATAATATCAATAGAATAAATGTAACATCCTGTTCACAGGGGTATTGATCTATAAGAATTCACACTGAACATAGATCAATACCCCTGTGAACTGGATGTTACATTTATTCTATTGATATTATCTGAGAGATATTTATATATAGACACCAATTATATATTTTTTCTTATATTGATGTTTTTAATGTGTTATTTTTTGACCGGTCAATTTGAACTTTTATTATTAGTAAAGATATACATTTAACACAATGGTGTGCTGATTGTCAGTTCATTTATATCAATCCTCTGGTAGTTTATTTAAGTGCAGAGATCTTTCACATTTTCAACGTAGTAAAAGTGTCAACATTAGCTTTGGGGTTAGGGTTAACGTTAGATGTCAACATTGTGAACATGTTGACATTATAGCAGTATCGACAAGTTAACATAAAAAAATGCTGACATGTATTCTGACAATATGTAGTTTACAGACCATATGGCAACATTAACTGCCAACATAACATAACACTATCACATGGCTGGATCAGTGGAGGTTATCAGGATCGCAGAGAGCGTTTCACAAGCTAGGGTACTATGGGGAGCGTGACCAAATCCAGGGAGGTGTGGGACAATTGGCTCCCTCAGTAGCACTGCAATGGGCACTGTAGTGTGACACAATATGAACTGAAGACACATTAATGTGGCATAACATGAACTGGGGGCACTATAATGCGTCAGAGGGGGAAATGTACAGTATCAAGCCTTCGAGAGTGATAAAGTGATGAAGTTGCCCAAAGCATCCAATCAGCTTCTGTCATTTATCTAGAAGAGTATTAGAAATGACAGAATCTGATCGGAATTAATCATCTCCCCCATAATATGAATTGGGGGAATTGTAATGTGGCATAATGTGAACCGGGGGCACTGTGTGGTATAATGTGTATTAGAGCACTAATATGGGGCATAAAATGAACTAGGGCACTACTATGGGATATGACATTAATTATGGTGCTACTATACAGCATAAAAAATAACAACCACTATGGAGAAAGGTGTCTCTAGAAGCATTGGCTTTGGGGTCCCTTCAAGATGTTACTATGAAGATCACAAAGTCCTGGTCATGCCACTGACTGGGCACGGCTAAATAATTGAGTAGGAAGAGTTAGGTGCAAATTTAGGAGTTAGGGGAACCTAGGCACAACAATAATAGCCAGCCCCCACTGACCAATTTTATTATGTGCATTGTTTGGTTAGAAGCCCTCTTTCGGCGATTGTCAGTTTAATATAATAATAATAATAATAATAATAATAATAATAATGAAACAAGCCATGAGCTAATACATTTTATTTCATTTTTAACTATGTATACATATTTACTAATGAGGACAGCTTACAGTGGCCGGCTGTGCATGTGCTAAGTGTCAACACTCCACTCAAGATGGTGTATGGTAGAGTGGAAATATTTTGTAGTTACAGGTAAACTTCATTGTAGGGTTGTGATCCAAATGGCAGAAAATGCTTTCATATGGTGCAAAGTTCCAAACATTCCCGCTATACTGATCCTACAGTATATCTATATTTAAATATATTTTATCAATCTCACAGGATACAATCTAATATCATTTCATTAAAAAATAATACTCAACCCAAGACATTTTCTCAAAATTGGCTGTAACATCTATGGTAAAATAGAAACTTTGTACAGCCACAATTATATGAAAGTAATTTGTACATACTGGCAATTTGTACATACTGGCAGGAGGCCAAGGTAGTCGGCCACCTTGCTTGACCTGTGACCTAAACCATATGATCTATTTCCATTTCAGAGTAAATTGTTGCAAAAGGAAGCAAATTAATCCCAAATAACAGGTTCTCTATCAGCTGTTTTTTTAGTGCAAAAGTAAAATGATTATACTCACAGCCAGTCAGGGGCGTAACAATAGCCCCCGCAGACCCTCCGGTGGCTTGGGGGGCGCGGTAGCTTGGGGGCAGTGTTTATGCCGATTCCATGCGGTCTAGTAGTCCACATGGAATCTGCTGAAAATGTCCCTCCAAAAATGACCGCCATCCTACTTGTCCTCTAGCGTCTGTCAGGGAAGCACAGCGCGCATAGCGTTACCCGGAAGTGCTGGGAGCGCTGGCGTCGCTGGGAGAAGATGAAGAAAGCTGCATTTTCTACTGTGAAACCCCTGACAATGAGCATGAGACCCCTGAAAACGAGCATGAGACCCCTGGCAACGAGTATGAAACCCCTGGCAACGAGCATGGAACCCCTGACAACGAGCATGAAAACCCATAGCATGAAGTCTCTGGCAATGAGCATGGAACCCAGAGTATAAAACCCCTCACAACAAGCATGAGACCCTTGATAACTAGCAGGTAATTTAAAAGTAATTAGAAGCCTTTCTGTGGGGCATAAAATGGTGTCAGGGGCATAACTGTATGTGGCATAATATGTAATGGGCATTATGGTTTGTGGCATAATGTGTAATGGACATTGCAGTGTGTGACATAATGTGTAAGGTGCATTACAGTGTGTGGCATAATGTGTAAGGGGCATTATGGTGTGTGGCATATTGTGTAATGGGCATTATGGTGTGTCGCATAATGTGTAATGGGCATTACAGTGTATGGCATAATGTATAAGAGGCATTACGGTGTGTGGCATAATGTGTAAGGGGAATTACTATAAGGAGGAAAAATGACAAACAATGTAAACTGTCTATGGGGTTGCATTTTTAACTGCTCGCACTGTCAGCCAAATTGCCCTGAATTAGTTTTACCAAAATTCCATGGGGGGCATGGGGGAGCAAAATTTATAGCTATGCCACTGCAGCCAGTGTCTTTACCAAAAAGAAGCAGAATATGGACACAGAATATGGAAACTTGTATTTGTTTTGTCATTTATTATTAATATAATTTTACTGACAAAAAATCCCAGCTGAAACTTTTGGAAACAAGTAAATGCATTACCTTAATATTTTGTCATTTTGGAGACTATCCCCAAGAGCAGCAGTTATCCTGTCCAGCCGTAGCGGAGGGCAACTGCACCAATGATGTAAATTCCGGTAGTGGTTTACAGTCTGTCAGGCCACACGGCTGGTTTTTATTGTGGAGCATTACTCAGCAGGAACAAAGCATGTTCTATTTTTTGACATTTGTGCAATGAGACCACTTGTACACTGTGACCTGGTTTGATTTACTGTACGAAAATAAGAGCGCTGCGATTTGTAAAATACATTTATTACGCAATTCAAAAAAATGCTTAGTGTCTCTGTCCGTCCTCATCTGGTTTTATTTTAATCTTACTCTGAGCCACATATGAAATGTTGCTTGGCTGTTTTCATTCTCAGTCGATCTTGATTAATGGCTTTGAAAGTAAAAATAATTGGCCTGCATCAGATTTCTTTTATAACTTGTTCGCAAAGAATGCAAGCATGGAAAGTGATCCTAAACAGAAGGAATGCATTACATTTGCTCTGAGAAAAAGCAGCCCACCGATTCCTTCTATGTATATTTTTATAACAGGCGCCTCCTTGACCGTCCATGTTATTACCGATACAAGGAGCCAAAACCTTATGTATACTCCATAACAGTGACCATTTAGCAATATAGGAATCTTAAATGCCACACATGCTCAAGTAATAAAATCTGGGCCGAACATTACAGCCTACAAAGCTTGAAAGGTAAATTATGATGGAAACTATGAGAAAGGAAAACTGGGGTGGAAATTAGGGATTTCTAATTGTTTCTGCGTTTTACATTATTGGTCTTAAAGGCACCCCTGAGATATTTTGTTATTAATTTTGTATTCATTTTACAATCTCCAATTTCGGTGTCAGTAGTAGGCAATTTGGAAAATAGATTTAGAACACGATGACACTAATAAGAATAACATTTAAAGGCACAATGTAACTTTATATTACTCTTTTTTTCTAAAAATGTTGAATTAAACAGGAAAATGTACACAGGATGGATAGTAGGACACATCGCATTATACTCCAGTAAATTCTAGTGTACTAACAGGCCTCATATATTCCTGGAGTTTTCTGGGAAATTAATATTAATTATTATTATTATTATTATTATTATTATTATTATTATTATTATTATTATTGTTATCCTTTATTTATATGGCACCACAAGGGTTCTCCAGAACCTCACAAAGTACATAAACAAATGAGCAAAAACAAAACAGCGACTTACAGTACAAAACAATGCAGGACAAGGATATAGTTTATATACATTGCTGCAATAGCAATCATAACACACAAAAAAGCAGCAGGTCGTCAGCTACCAAGTGTTAGGTGCCCTTGTGGGGAGTTTGGAGTAGATGATCGTATGAGTGAGGGAAGGAGTAGCGCATGATGGAAGAGGGCCCTGCTCGTGAGAGCTTACATTCTAAAGGGTAGTGGTAGACAGACAGTGGTGACACAGATGGGGTAGACATGAAGAAGCATGGAGCAGCAGGTTAGGATGAGAGCTGGAAGGCTTTGATGAAGTAGTGAGTTTTGAGAGCCCATTGGAAGATTTATAGAAAGGTGGAGAGTCTGAGAGGGAGAGAGTTCCAGAGGTAGAGAGCAGCACGGGCAAAATCTTGGATGCGGGAGTGGGAGGAAGTACTCAGGTGGCAAGAGAGATGGCATGCACTTGTTGAGTGAAGTGGGCAGGTAGGTGTGTGAAGTGAGATGAGATCAGAGATGTAAATGGGAGAGGATTGGGTGAGGACTTTGTAAGTTAGTGTGAGAACCTTGTACTGGGTTCTGTAGGGGTAGGGGAGTCAGTGTAGGGCTTGTAGGAGAGGAGAGGAGAGGCAGATGTAGAATGTTTGGAGAAGAAGATGAGTCGAGCAGCAGCATTGAGGATATATTGGAGTGGAGAGAGGTGGGAGTCAGGGAGGCCAGAGAAGAGCAGGTTACAATAGTCCAATCTGGAGATGACCAGTGAGTGTATGAGGGCCTTAGTTGCCTCCAGGGTGAGAAAGGGTCTGATCCTAGAAATATTTTTGAGATTGAAGCGGCAGGACTGTGAGAGGTATTGAATGTGTGGTTTGAAGGAGAGGGATGAGTCAAGGATTACTCCAAGACAGCGCACTTTTGGGGCTAGAGGAGATAGTTGTGCCATTAATAGATAATGACGTTGTGAAAAGTGAGGGTATGCAGTAGGTTGGAAAGATGATCAGCTCCGTCTTAGACATGTTAAGTTTAAGAAAGCGCTGGGACATCCAGGAAGAGATAGCAGAGAGGCAGTTGGAGATACGGGTGAGGACAGAGGGGGAGAGGTCAGGGGAGGAAAGGTAGATCTGAGTATCATCAGCATAGAGATGATATTGGAGGCCAAAAGAGCTGATGAGTTCACCTAAAGAAGATGCAGAGAGGGAAAATAGGAGAGATCCAAGAACAAAACCTCGGGGAACACCTACAGTTAGTGGAAATGGGTGGGATGAGGAAACATGAAAGGAGACAGAGAAGGAGCGGTCAGAGAGGTAGGAGGACAGCCAGGAGAGGGCAGTATCATGTAGACCAAGTGAGTGAAGGATCTGCATGAGGAGAGGGTGGTTCACAGTGTCGAAAGCAGAAGAGAGGTCAAGGAGAATGAGCAGAGTATTAAGGACAGTTTCAGTGGAGTGGAGAGAATGGAAGTCAGACTGAAGTGGGTCAAGCAGGGAGTGGGAGGAAAGAAACGTAGTAAGGCGGTTGTAGACAATACGCTCAAGGAGCATGGAGGCAAAAGGGAGGAGAGAGATGGGTCGGTAGTTAGAAAGAGTGTTAGGATCAAGGGTAGGTTTTTAAAGAATGGGGAGACAAGGGAATGCTTGAATGCAGAGGAAGAGATTAAGGAAGTGGGCAAGATGGGAGCAGGCAGAAGGAGAGAGGTAGAGGAGGAGGTGGGAGGGGATAGGGTCAAGGGAGGAGGAGGAAGGGGGATAGGACCAGATTATAGGATAGGGGATAGGACCAGATAGGCCATGACTTCCTTTCCTGAAACAGGGGAGAAAGATGTCAGAGTAGGTGAAATGGATGGGGAGAAGTGAACAGGGAAGGGAGGGGTGGAGGGGAGTTTAGTGGGACATGATATCCTGATGTATGGATTCAATTTTAGATGTAAAATAGGTGGCAAAGTCAAGGGCAGAGAGTGTTGAGGGGGGTGAGGAGGGGGTGGACAAAGGAGGGAGTTAGAAGTGGTGAAGAGATGCCGGGGGACTGGGAGGAGATGAGGTTCTTGAAATATGACTGTTTAGAGAGGGAAAGGGCAGCACTGTAGGATGAGAGCATAAATTTAAAATGGAGAAAGTCAGCCTTAGAGCACCATTTCCTCCATTGTTGCTCTGGGGTTTGTGAACACTTTTGTAGGTATCTGGTGCATTTGGAATGATAGGGTTGAGGTGTGGATCGGCAATGGTGAGTAGTGATCACAGGAGCAAGAGTCCAGTGCAGAAGTAAGGGAGGCAATGTATAAGGAAGCTGCTTGTTCAGGACAGGAGAGAGAGAGAATAGGGGAGAGAAGAGAGTTGAATAGGCAGGATAAGGAAAGTGTGTAAAAAAAGTCAATGTTGGCAGAGAAGCAGAGAGTGATAGGTTAAAAGAGAGAAGGTGATGGTCAGAGAGGTGTTATGCCGAGTTGGAGTAATCAGTAATATCACAACGGTGATTGAAAACGAGATCAAAAGAGTGGCCACTCGTATGGGAGGGTGAGGAGGTCCATTGGTAGAGACCAAATGAAAATGTAAGGTCAAGGAGTTTAGAGGCAGAGTATTCTATAGGGATATCGATTGGCATATTGAAGTCACCTAAGATAATAGAGGGAAGATCTGAGGATAGAAAGTAAGGGAGCCAGGAAGCAAAGTTGTCTAGGAATTTGGAAGGAGGGCCAGGAGGACGGTAAATGACAGCTGCTCGCAGGTGTACTGGTTGGAGGAGGCAGATAGCATGAACTTCAGATGTAGAGAATGTAAGGGATGGTTCTAAGGGTATGAGTTGGTAGGAGTAACTGGGGGAAAGAAGGACCCCAACACCACCATCATGGAGACCCCCAGGGTGGGGGTATGAGAAAATGTGAGGCCTCCAGAGGAAAGAGCAGCAGGATAAGTGGTGTCAGAGGGGGAAATCCAGGTTTCAGTACTGGCTAGGAGATTCAGGGAGTTGGAGATGGAAAGGTCATGGGTTTGGACCAGTTTATTATAGAGAGATCTGGCTTTCCAGAGGGCACTGGAGAGAGGGACCAAGGTAGTAGGAAAGATGTGAATGAGATAATTAGGGTTGCTGTAGCATTGAAGTGATACAAATTTGGACGGCAGGGTTGAAGAGAGTGTTTGGACAGTGCGAGCACCTGAACTAGGAAGAGAACCTGTAGAAGTAGGGAAGGGAGGGAGTTTAGTGTGATGCTGATGAAGGTGTGGTGAGGTGATAGGGAGAGGAGGGTGAGTGCAGAGCTTAGTGGTGGGGTAGTAGGTCCATTGTGGGGGAGAAAGTAATGAAAGTTGAGTAACAGGAGAGGATAGAGAGGGAAGCAGAGGAATACAGACAGAGGAGGGGAGAGAAGGGAAGGAAAAGATGAAGGAGACTATGGGGGCAGAATAAAGGTGGGAACATGGAGCAGAATAAAGGATTAGGTAGGCACTGAGTAAAGGGAGAATTTGACGAAAAGATGGTCATGATGTGGATGAGGTAAGAAGGGGGAGGAAAACTGGAAGTAGGAATAGTGTCTGTATGAGAATAACAGTGCTAAGGATTTGCAAAAATGCTGGTGAAAGAACACTGGTGGTAAATGTGTATGCCCAATGTTAATTTTCTTTTTATTATTGAGGGGAGTATGGACACACCACAAGAGAACATAGGTTGAGATGTATCAAATCTTCTAAAGAGGACTAAAGCTGGGTACACACTGGGACAGGACAGGGCCGGGCTGGGACTAACATCGTCCAGTGTGTACCGACCTTAGTAGAAGTTGCCTACAGCAACCAATCAGATTATATTTATCATTCTATTATTAAGTACATTCTATAAAATGACAGGTAGAAGCCAATTGTTTGATATGGGCAACTTCACCAGCTTTCTTCTTAAGAAAGTTTGATACATCTCCCCATAGAGAGAAATTTATTACAACACCTGCTCCACTAACCTAAATGCTAAGAATCAAATTTTAACCCAGGGGGTAAGTACACTCCACTGGCCCATGAGCTGCGGCCAATATTTTAAAGTTATAGGTGATTTTGTCTGCAAAAGGTCTTGCTGTCAATTTGACTTATATATAAATGGTTATATTCCTGGTGGGAACCCCCACAGGGTGAGCCTATTTATCATGCATCAAGGCACTATGCCCTGTCTGCTTGTTGGGAGAGAGCGACCTGCGCAGTCTCTGCCCAGCAGGGCTAGGACCCAGTAGCGCACGCAGGGGGGTTTCTGGGTACTCAGAAACCCCCCTGACAGACTGGAGTGCAGGCACCATGTTATTAAGCCCCACCTTCTCCCGGCAAATTGCCGCGATTTGCGGGTCAATATGAAGAAGGCGGAGCCAATATGACGCGATTTCATTAGAATCTAGTCATTTGGCCTAATTAAATGGTGCCAGCCTGCTCGTTCCTGTACCGATCTGATCTGCTGCAAGGCAAGTTTGTTTGTAATATATATGTGACATATGTGTGTGTGTCTAAGGTATGTGTGACATATGTTTGTGTGTGTATATATGTGTGTATGCATATATGAGTGTATAGCTATATGCATGTGTATGTACACACACATACATACTATATATATATATATATATGCACACAGTATGTATATATATATATATGTATATATATATATATATATAATGCCAAGGTGCAAAGCCACCAGCCGTGGCAGAACAGAACACAGAGCGTCTCTCCAGGATTTAGTATAAGGTTATTTATTGCAGCTTCAACGTTGAGGCTGAAATAAATAACCTTATACTAAATCTTGGAGTGATGCTCTGTATTCTGTCACGACTGGTGGCTTTGCACCTCGGCATTATATGTGATTGATTGTGTGAGCACCTGAGTGAATATCTTTAAGGAGGAGCTGTGAGTGCCGGACCATATGGACTCACTCACACTCTCTCTCTCTCCACAAAAATAGGTGGGTATGGTGCCAATACTTCTTAGTAGTGGAGTGAGAAACTTATATAGTGTATATAATGGGGTCTATTTACTAATCAGTATTAGGAGACAGAGTGAAAAGTGATAAGGTGCCAGCCAATCAGATCCCAACTGTCATTTTTCAAACACAGCCTGTGAGATGGCAGTTAGGAGCTGATTGGCTGACACCTTATCACTTTTCACTCTGTCTCCTAACACTGCTTAGTAAATAGACCCAATAGTGTTAGATTGCAGCAACTAAGCCTATAATGTTAAGGTGACAGCTGTAGGTCAATAGTATAATACTAGTAAAAGTATTAGAAGACAATGGGAAAAAATTAATTAACAAAAGAGCGACTAGTTTGCTACAATACAAAAGTGTAAACTTGATAAGTTTTTTAGTTCATCCTGAAATTATGACACTTGGAGATTTAGGTTACTCCCAAATCCTAATTTTTTTATGTTTATGCCCTGAAATTTAGTACGCAGCACCGAGCGACAGTTCTACCCGCCCGTGCCAAATTTCAGCTCAGTACCTCCAACAGCTTTTGAGATGTAGCCAGGGCCGATTCACCATACCACCCCTGCTCCCCCCAGCAATCTAGATAAAACCTCACTCACACGCTTTAAAACCAAACTTTGGGAACAATATTTGTGTGTACACTCTGGGTAGTAATATGTTATACATTAGTGCCCCCAAAACATAATAGGCTACATAGCTGTGCCCTTAATACCTGCTTATGTCAGATATCAGTGCCACATTCACAAAATGCCACACAAAAGTGCCTACTATGTAATTATGCCACACATACAGTAAACACCACAGTATATATATATATGCCACACATGAGTGCCGCAATACATAATTTTGCCACACATCAATGCCACAATGCAGATCAGTGTCTCCAATCCAATAATCATACCATGACACATGTAAATACATCTTTTTACCTCTGGCCAGGTTGACGCAGAGGCAGACAGAGGCTGTAAATTGGTGGAACATAGACTCCAAAAAAGCCTTGGAGGCAAAAAACAGAGATGTCTCAGTGTAGGAGGCAGCGTGGCACTACCTTCCTCGAATCCAAAGCACTCTGGTTTGGGGCTCAGCGTGGCATTCCATAAGGAGCCAGGGTGCATTTTTCCATCTGCAAGATGGGCAGTAAGCAACGCCCTGCTGAACCAACCTGGCATGAACCTACATATCCTGTCTGTCTATTAAACAGTGTTGTATACTCAGAGAACCTAATTGCCCATTCACATCCCCCATTTACCCCCAGCTACCAATTCACCCATCCTGTCAGCACCCATTAACTCTTTTATCAACCATTACATTCCCCCATCCATCACCCTTCCCCTCAAGAATCCATGACTATATTAACCCCCTATTAAGCCTTTCCATCATAAACCCACCAATCCCCATCCCCACTGAGAATCCATTAACCTATTCCTCGTCATTCCATCATCATTTCTCCCTTCCAGCATTCAGTAACACTTTCATCCCCTCTATCAGTGCATATAAAGATC
This sequence comes from Taudactylus pleione, assembly GCA_031769625.1. NCBI lineage: Eukaryota > Metazoa > Chordata > Amphibia > Anura > Myobatrachidae > Taudactylus > Taudactylus pleione. The sequence continues at coordinate 3,123,423 of JAUIMM010000113.1, forward strand.
TCCCCATACAGCACCCATCAACCTATTTACTCATATCCACCCCCACTGAGCACCCAATAACTTCACTCCATCCACCCATTATGCTATCATGTCACATACATCTCAGCATCCATTAAAGCATTCATTCACCCTGTCAGCACTCATTTCCCTCACACACACACACATACTCAGACACACACCTATATACACATACATACATACATACATACACACACATGCATACACACACATACATAGACACACATCTATATACACATACATACATACACACATGCATAAATACACACATCCATACACACAGCACACATACATAGATACACATAAATTCTCCTCACCAAGGGGTCTATTTACTAAGCAATGTTAGGAGACAGAGTGAGGTGGGGAGAGGTTTGGAGGGTCATATCAGAAGAACCTTCCAGCACCCAACTGTCATTTTTCAAACACAGCCTGTGAGATGACAGTTGGGAGCTGATTGGCTGGCACCTTATCACTTTCTTATCACTTTTCACTCTGTCTCCTAACACCGCTTAGTAAATAGACCCCCTAGTAATGTGACAGCAGCTCCTCATGTAGTCTGGAGGGGCGGAGCTCCATTCGTGATTGACATGGTTAGGAGAAGACCAGAGGAGAGGGAAGGGGTGGTCACCACACTGCCTGCATGTGCCATGTCACTGAATTCAGATACATGACAGGCAGGAAGGTGCTTCTGATATGACCCTCCAAACCTCTCCCCACCCCACCTTCCCCCACGAAAGGACCCTGCACTCCACTCTCTGCAGTCAGTGACAGGGAACATACAGGAAGTGCGGTGGCCACCCCTACCCTCTCCTCAGGTCTCCTCAGCACACAGTGACAGCGCATCAGCTCTGAGCCTCTGATGCCGACAGCCCGGGGGCCATAACAGAGAGGCAGTGCTGTCAGGACAGATATCGGCGGCTGCCGCTGATTAGACCAGCAGCCGCCACCAGTGCAATGTAAGAGAAGGATGTCTCTTTCAGAGACAGCCTTCTTTTTTGTTTGGTAGACTCACCAGCTCCCTCCAGGGACCGGCGCCCTTAGGCAGCTGCCTATAGTTGCCTAATGGTAGCGCCGGTCCTGGGTGTAGCCCCTTAAATAACCTGCCCCCCCTCCGGAATTCTCTATGGAGATTTCTGATTTTTTAAATGCAGCCTTAATACAAGGGCACGACTGTGCCCTTATAATATATATATATATATATATATATACACTGTATATACACGCATATATAAAAAACAAACAATAATAATAGTTACACCCCCCTTAGCTCAAAGATGTCTCTGGTCACATTAACAATACAAGACATACTACATTTTGTATGCTTCACCTGTAACCAAATACAGGCACCCTGGGGGTGCCTAACCCTAACCCTCCCCCCCTGTGCCTAACCCTAATCCCCGCTCTAGGTGCCTAAACCTAACCCCCCTTCCCCACTGCCTAAACCTAAGTCCCCTGGGGGTGCCTAACCCTAACTCCCCCCCGGGAGTGCCTAACCCTAACCCTCCTTTCCCCTAGCCTAACCCTAACCTCCCAGGGGGGGTGCCTAACCCTAAGTCCCTCCCGGGAGCCCTAAACCTAACCCTCCCCCCGCGCAGCTGTCCACAGCGAACCCGGAATCACTTCGATCGGGATGCCGGTCTCCCGATGTTGGTAAACTAACAGGTGTCTAGATTTAGACGCCTGTCATTTAACCCTCGCCGGGATTAAGCAGTCGGGAATCCGGCTGTCAGGATTAGGTCCGCCGGCTTCCTGACTGTTTACCAATTAGAAGACTCAGGACCTGATTCAGCAGTGACGCAAGTGCACAGCTGAATGCAGATTCCTGATGATCAGAAATCTGCATGTGCACAAGACCCATTCTGCGAGTGTGCGGAATGGGTCCTTCTAAGACGCATGCAAGCCCTTGAATGCCTCTGCCTGATTAACAGGCAGAGACATTTAAGCCTGCGAGGGCGAGGGCAGTATGTCCCGTTTTCCAGGAGTGGTCAGCCCAGGGACTGCGTGGACGTACGCAGTCTGCTGGACTCGCAAGTCGGCCAGCATGAGTAAGCTGAGGCTTACTTAACTGGCAAGCCTCTCGGCGCTGTCCATCATCACGACCATCGACCATCGATGGTTGCGATAGTGATCCAATTGCGATCCTTGCTGAATCAGGCCCTCAGTTCAAACTTTACACAATGGCTCTTTGGTTGATTCTGTGAGTGCTATATACCCAGCTTCGGTAGTGGACAAGGCAAGAGTAGGCTGTTTTCTGCTTATCCAGCTGACAGCTGTGCCCGCTAAGGTAAGTAGGTATCCAGTGTAGGAACGTTTCATCTCAACTAGATTTTTGGATCTACAAGCTTAGCATCATGCCGACTGGGGATCAGTGAAGTATGCACACACTGGCTCATATACAGCGGTATATAGGTGGTGATGCAGTGGAACTAGCAGGGTCATTGGCCTTTGTAATGCTGTCTCTCACACTCCACAATAGAGACTCTCAGGGGCACGTCCTTTCACTATGGAGGATAGAGTTGACCGTGCGTGCGCAGTAGTGCACAAGGCAGGAGGTCACGCCTCCGGCAGTCTGGGGTCCCAGGGGCAAACACAGAGTGAGATTGCTGTCACTCACAAAATGGTGGAGCTGCTAATTCACAGAATTGTGTGCTCATTGGAATACACACATGCAGTCTATGCAGCCGAGCTCTGAACAGAAGTAGGGCTGCACAGACGGGATAAGACTGGAGTGGATGGGGAAGAGACAGATCAGTCTGCATGGGGACATATAAGCGTGGAGAGGGGGGGAGTTTAAGCAGCACTAATGGGAAGGAGCCAAAGTGATGCAGATGGGTGGAAAACAGTGGTGCGGATGGGGGGGACAAAGTGATGCAGATGGGTGGAAAACAGTGGTGTGGATGCAGGGAGAGGCACAGTTTGGGAGAAGAGAGACGTGGATAGGGGTACACAGTGGCATGGATGGGGGAAGACAGAGCAGCGCATATCAGTAAAGACCGATTGGTACGGATGACAGAATATAGACTAGCACAATGGGAGAACACACATCAGTAGAGAAGGGGAAAGACAGATTGGTGTGGATAAGGGGGAAGACAGATTGCCACAGTTGGGGGGGAGCAGAGTGGTGCAGATGGAGGAAGAAAGAGTGGCAGAGATGAGGGGAAGACAAAGTGGTGTGACTAGGGGGAAGGTGGAGGTGCATATGGAAGGAAACAGAGTAGCATGGATGCAGGAAGACAGGGCGGCGCAGATGGGGAAAAACAGATTCTTGCGGATGAGATAATAAAGAACTAGCACAGTTAGGAGACCACACAGCTGTAGAGATTGGGGAAGTTATACCAGCATAGAGGCGAAGATACATGTGTACATGCATAGACAGAGTACGATAGTTTTAGAAATTAAGTAGCTAAATGTGTATTCTAAATGAGATGGATGTATGGAGTGACAAGGATGTTGGAACCCATTGGGATTGTTGTGGTAAACGAATGGGAAGATTGTGGGCACTGAGTGGGATTTGGGAGCCACATAACTGCTCAGACCTCAGTTGCATAGACTGCATGTGTATTCCAAAGAGCACACAATTCTGTGAATTAGCAGCTCCACCATTTTGTGAGTGACAGCAATCTCACTCTGTGACAGAGCTGAATCTGCAGTTAACTGCAGGGTGTGATGGCATACCATATCTGTATTGCGCAAGTTATACGTCCATTAAGGCAATTGTAATTTCATTGCTTTTTTGAGTGGCACAAATTCAGAACGTTTTGTGAAATTTCAGATCATGTCTAAGAAGCCTTCATGGGACATATGAAACGGTAAGGTTTTTTTATCTATGGAATACACACACACATATATATATATATATATATATATATATACACACATAAATAAGACTCTTGTTAATTATACGGGCACCATTGTATTTCCAATTCCCTTAACCATCAAGTCATCGAGTAAGTCATTACATCTGCCAGGCACTGGAATATTAATAAATAACAGTTCAAGCAGTGGCTCAGCGGTGGTGAGCTACAGTGTTGTCCATATAATTAACAAGTACAAAAGGAAAAAATTAAGTTTATTAATTTAAATATGTTTACTTTGAGTTAAAAATACGCAACATATTAATTCATTATATTAAGTTATATATTATCTAAATTTTAAATATTCAGCAACCTGAAAGTGCATTTTTGCCCATCTAAAACATACTATACATCCCAACATTTATCCAAACACAACATGTACCAAATAGCAAAAAACATACAGTAATAGCCTAATAATGTTTATTAAAGTCTCACTTGTTAATAGAGTATTCAATTAAACTCCTAGCACAATAACTCAAGTGACATACAGTAGGTGCCTTAGTTTCCCTTTTGTTTTGCGGTAGTAAATTATTCATAAGAATAAAAATAACAGCACATACTATACACTTTGTTTTGTTTTCTCAAAATGCGTTAAAATGCTAAATCCATTGCATGGGGACTGGGCTGATTGGCCTTTGGGCTTTGATCAAAAGCTGCAATTTTTCTCATCCAGATTTCATATTGTGTATCAGCGACATAACACAGTTATTAAATATTTGAATTTATATTGCTTTAACCTTCTACAGATCTTCTCCTCTCAGTCAAGTATTATTTTGTTATTTAAAGCAGCTATCATTTTTGCATCCTTCTGGGAACAAATGTTTAAGACCTTATATACGAATATCAAATGCTGCAAGAGTCTTGAAGTGTGCGGGAAGCATTGTTGATTCAATAAGGACTTGTATTGCTATTGTCATAAAAGGTTTAGCTCCCCTCCATCTGTAATATTTACAGCTTTCGCACTGTGGGCCTGATTCAGAGCCGGACGCTATTTCGGTCATTTGTTCAGAAAAAAGGGGTGGCTATTCAAATGAACCGTTCGCTCTTTGCGGTCTGTTGAGCGAACAAAACTTGCGGTCATAATTTTAAAATAAACGCCCCCTGGCCGCTCGCATCCTACGTAATCTCCGCTATTTATTAGATTAATCGAGTACATCGAACGGCGTATGAACTGCTCGCTATTCTTGTGGTTGGTTTTTCCTACCGCAATGTTGCGAGCAGTTCTGACTTAAAAAAAAACAAGTGACGTGGGCAATGACGCTGCTGTATTATGCACACCCATAAAACGCCCGTTTTGACCTTTAAGCACGCCTGCGTTCTGAATTCCACACCCCCGTTTTCAAGCACCTTCCCCTGTTACCACCCACATACGCCTCCTCCTGTCACTCAAATTAGCAGGCATTCGCTATTTAGCGAACAAACGATTTTCGGCCGCACTGACTGGTTCGCGCATGCGTATTACAAACCGTACGCATGCGCAGATGTGCGAACATCGCTCGGAACGAGCGAACGGCCGCTTACAAGCGGCTCTGAATCAGGCCCAGTGTTTTTTTTGTTTTTAGCAATATATTATCTCTGGTAAAAAATGCTCTGCAGTACTTTATATCTGTACTGCACATTACGTCCGTTTATTTATTTAAAAAACATTTTTGCTGTTACACATTAGTTCCATAAAGCCTTTGGTAGCTCATACTTTTTGTAACCTTGAAATGGGCCAAACAGAACGCGAAAGCAATTAAAAATTCCAAATGTGTTTATTAACAGTTGAGGAGTGACGTGGATAAACACACTTTATCAAGGTACAAGTAGGCATTTCAATGCACACGTTCTTAAATGCATGAATCAGTCCACCTACCACAGATGAAAATTTAAACCATTAAGCAAAGTAATGTATGTAATAATGATGCCATTTGCTGAAGTACTCATAACTTACTTATATATTGAGGTAAACAGTATTACAAAAAAAGAGTACATCTAGTTCAGTGTACAGTAGTGACAGCACCAAGTCAGTCCCTTTAGGACAGTTTGGGCAACAGGCTGTTAGAGAATGAAGATAGGTTGCTCTTCACCTTAGAATATACTGAAGTCAGTAATTGTACTGGGCTAAGACATTAAAGGTAATCAGCCTGATTAAGAGTCACACCATAACCAGCCCTAAGCAATTTGGTGCCCTGGGCAAGATATTTGGCTGGTGCCCCGTAGCAGATAATCCCACCATAAAGCTTAGTGTTTATACAGGGCCCCAAACATAACAAATCGGTTTATGACTTGTTAAAGAAACGTACAAAAACGTCAAGTAGTCAGGGAGATCACTCCTTTTTCAGGGAGTCTCCCTGACATTCAGGGAGAGTTGGCAAGTATGGTTATACCACACTTTGATGCCCCAGTTTCTAGCATGTACTGTTTATGCCCCACTGGAGTGCTACAAATTCCTTTCCTATAATGTTGTATAAGCCCACAGTAGTGTCCCTAAGCCTACAAAATGGTGCTTCATAAGTGTTTCTACAGACACAGGCCCACGGGTACAGCTGCTGCGGCCCTCCATGAACTTCCCACCGTCCCTGTGCCCCAATCCGCCACTGCCCCATGGCTTTTCGAGATGCCCCTAAGCATTTGCCTATACTGCATATGCCTAGGGCTGGCTCTGAGTCACACCTAAAGTGGTTGTAATTCCATTCAAAAGTCCTACACAAACATGTGCCTGTGTTCTGAGTTGGGCGCATCTATGAGACCACACCACCCGCATCCCTCCAGCCTCGAGAGCAACTGTCATCACTAATAACAGCACTTGCACCTTCCACGTGTTGGTGTCAAAAAATGCAATTCAAAATGGCTTGGACTATTTAAATGCTCAACTCAAAATAGGACACAACTCTGTTTATACACCCAGGAGACGCTTCTCCTACATGCCCCGTTGCTGCCTAACGCCCATTCAGCCATTAGTGAGAGTTTAAAAATCACAGTCGCTCATAGATATGTTCTTTAAATTGCATATGTACTGTAATCTGCGATGCGTGCGCAGTATGCAAAGAAATCGGGAGATGCAGCCGCAATCACAAAGAGCAGGTTAAAGATCTCTTTGTTTCTTTTAGTATATATGGTGATCAGGGTCGTAGCTAGGGTAGTGCGGCCGGTGCCATCGCACAGGGCACCACAGATCAGGGGGTGCTGTTTGGGCCTGTCAAATTTCTGTTTATTATCATTCTTGTTTGTAGCTTCCTATTATTTCATCCCCAGCATCTCCTGTCCTCCCCTATCTCTTCCCTAGCCCTTCCCCATGAGGCCATTCCCCTTTTTTGGGTGCATTATGTCCCTTTGAAAAATGAGGGGGGCGCCAATGCTCTTTCTGGCACAGGGCACCAAAAAGTCTAGTTACGGCTCTGATGGTGATTATCTGTTACGCTGTGATATTAAACCCCTATTGAAGGTTACATAGCTGTCACACAGTAATTTCCAAGGCAATTATAGATATGGAAGTGGCAGATTATGCTCTCATTAGAGATAAAAATAGAACTCTAAGGAGTAGGTCTCAATCACATAGTTTATGAATTGACAGACGATTTACATTGTGCATGCTGTATAAGGTCCCCGTGGCTTTTGTTTACATTACTAAGGGCATCTGAACAATGAGGAATAGAGTACAGGGGATCGATTATCATAGGTAGAGGGGTTAGCCAGATTAATCACACACTTCCACGGTTGCCATGACGGTAATCCATATTTGTTGTCTCTTTTGGGGATGGAGCATGTACAGACTCCTAGATGAGAAGACAATTCCAAAAACTGTACACAAACTAATCCACTGGACCCACTGGGCTGGGTCTTAATGAAAGACACTCGTTTTATTCTGTTTATATAAATTATGCTTACTTATAGTGAAATATATCTGGATATTATATGCTTTGCTTAATGGTTTTCATTTGTAGTGTACCTGAGGTGGGCGGAATGAATCTGACATGAGGCTCTGTCCCAAGATGGCTGCCATGGTCCCTACTGAGAATTTGAAGGGGCCATATTGTAACCTTCTCATTGGTTGCTAAAACCGTCAATCAATGTCTATATGACTTATCATTGGTTAAGCTCATACTGTCAGCTACTTACTCTGTGCAGCTGAGCATTGGCGGCTGATCCTGTCAATCGTGGTATGTAACCTATGAGCACATACAGTACTAGAATGTATAATTACTGAATCCATGCCTGTGTACATTGAGCTTCCTGGCAAAAGCCCCTGGTGAAATGCGTATTGGACGTTTCCCAGAAGCCTCTGGGCCTGATTCAGACCTGCTCACGAGCACACAATGCTCGCAAGTGGGTCGATGGTCCCTCACTGCGCATGCACGAGACCCGGCCAGCGACGGGCATCCGTCGCTATGGGTCTCGAACCAAAACGGGGCGGCGGTCGATTGTGATTGACAGGTCGCCCCATTTTGGAGGCGGGCAGGGGGGTGGCTGGCCAAACGAGGCGTTCCCGAAGGAACACCTGCCATTTGGGGGCGGCCTCAGTAGTGTGCGTTCAGCTCTATTAGAGCCGGAAGCTCACTGGGGCTTTAGATGGACGAGACCCTACTACAAGGGTCTCGTTGCAAGCCCGATGGTCGCGACCATCGCGACCATCACCTGGCTGCTCGCAAAAGCTGTTGGTGGTCACCCACAGCTCACAAAAAAAATGCTGCCCTGATTCAGAGCGTTCGGCTCTGAATCAGGTCCTCTGTGCGGACAAGGGTCCTCCACACCACGGTCCATAGTCCTGCTGGGTGACCTTCACAATCAGATACATTTACTTTCTTTGTCTCATTTTTAGTGCTTCTCTCATCAGCTGTGGCTTCAGACGACCACCTTGCGTTGCTTCTGCATCAGTTGATGACTTGGGTCCTCCCGCTGAAAGCAGAAACCACCCTCCTTCCTTCTTTGTGCCGCCCTCTCCGGATTCTCATCCCCTATCTGATACATTGTATAACAGGGGAAAGCAGATCCATAAGAGGAATAAGCACAGAGACACTGTCATTCTGCATTCATTTCTGTCTTTAGGAAGGTTATAAGTTATATATTATTTCATTCATTTTTTTTCTCTGTGATATTCCCAGCAAACTGACATTAATTTCAGGCAATTACCATTGCTGTTTGAGATTTTTTTTGGACTATTTGCAGGACCGTGTTGTACATTCATTTAACCTTTTCACTACCACACATATTTCACCTTATTACCTTATCAGGTACAGAAATGGCCAAAAGTTTTGAGTATGACACAAGTATTGGTTTTCGCAAAGTTTGCTGCTTCAGTGTTTTAAGACTTTTTTGTCAGATGTTACTATGGTATACTGACGTAAAATTACAAGCATTTCAAAAGTGTCAAAGGCTTTTATTGACAATTACATTAAGTTTATGTGAAGAATCAATATTTGCAGTGCTGACCCTTCTTTTTCAAGACCTCTGCAATTCGCCCTGGCATGCTGTCAACCAACTTTTGGGCCACATACTGACTGATGGCTCTTGCCTAATCAATGCTTGGAGTTTGTAAGAATTTGTGGGGTTTTGTTTGTCCACCCGCCTCTTGAGGATTGACCACAAGTTCTCAATGGGATTAAGGTCTGGGGAGTTTCCTGACCATGGACCCAAAATTTCGATGTTTTGTTCCCCGAGCCACTAAGTTATCACTTTTGCCTTATGGCAAGGTGCTCCATCATGCTGGAAAAGGCATTGTTCATCACCAAACTGTTCTTGGATGGTTGGGAGAAGTTGCTCTTTGAGGATGTTTCGGTACCATTCTTTATTCTTGGCTTTTTTCTTAGTCAAAATTGTCAGTGAGCCCACTCCCTTGGCTGAGAAGCAACCCCACACATGAATGGTCTCAAGATGCTTTACTGTTGGGATGACACAGGCCTGATGGTAACACTCACCTTTCCTTCTTTCCCACCAAGTGACGTGTACTATGATGCTGCCTTTTAATTATGCATGCCCATGAAACGGCGTTCAGACACTCAGGCATGCCTGCATTCGCACCTCCACTCCCCCGTTTAAAGTGGCCAGCCCCTGTCACCAGCCACAAACAGCTTCTGCTTTCACTCACTCTGCTGGGCAGTCTATGCGCAGCGAGCGAGCGCATCCCAATCTCTCACACCGGTTTGTGCACGCGCATTGCGATGCATACGCATACGCAGATTGCAAATATCGACCAGCTACGAGCATTCGCATCATAGCTCATTGTCATGGCATAGAGGGACTTTGCAATTAATTGCAATTCATCTGATCACTCTTCATGACATTCTGGAGAATATGCAAATTGCCATCGTGAAAAGTGAAGCAGCAGACTTTTGTTTATTTTTTCTTGCTTTCTTGTTCATGTACTACACATTTCTGAGTATGTGGTTCCTAGTCCCCCAACTTTAAATTGACCAATAAAGATTTGTGTTTCAGTGTTTAAATACTGTAGAGGTTTGCCTCTCCAATATGAGTACCTTTCTTTTCCCCATAATCTGTGACTCCAGGCAGCACCCTTTAAGGTTGTATTTACATTACATCATCATTCATTTTGGGGTTATGACCTACACCATGTCAAAACAGCCCCCTGCATCTCACCACAACCCCCTGCTTCTCACTCCTGCCCCCCTGCATCTCACCAGTGTCACCACAACCCAAACTGCTGCTGCCCTGCAGCTGACTAGAGCCCAGACACTGGGATGTGCTGGGAAGGGCCCCAGTCAGCAGCATCATGGATGAGAGATTTGTATTGCAGCTACTGTAAGCATTATCATCACCATGTCCCCAGGGCTGGGGCACCTGTTCATATTTCCACAGCCTTGTCGAAGTCAAATAATTGAGTATGATCGCTGTACAAATATTATCTGACAATTCAGTCGTCTATGGTCTGATGACGAATTGCTTGGACGCTACTCTGTGTCAGTGCAATTCCAATACGCACAAATATATATTTATATTACTACAAGGTTTCGTCAGAGTGTGGAAAACAGGTTTTAACGTGTATGTCTTTGGGTGTTTGTTTGCATATGTATTGTGAAACTCTGCATACTAATACAATATGTCTGTAACAAATAATTAAAATGTAACACAGATAGTGATATGATCAGAGAAGGGTTCTAAATGCAAAGTTAAAAATAATTGTCAGGAACCTGTTTATCGTTAACAATCGTATACCTTTTGTTCGATACTACTGCTGTTCAAAGGAACTGGCATTTAGACTTTGAATAGGCAGAGGAAAACCTTTGAATTAGCTACCAGACGATGTGACTTCAGCAAACAGCTGTTGGTCTTCCCTGATTAGAAATAAACTTTATTTACACCTTAGAATTTGGTTCAGGCAATGTCAAATATGAAAATATGCTAGAAATGGATAAAAGTTGGGTGTAAATATATATAAATAAATATATATATATATATATATATCCATTACACATACTCTGATGCACATAACACACACACATAAACATATATGCATACACATAGATGCTCAAATGCGTACTCACATACATACAAACATTACATGGACGCACATATATGAACGTATATGTATAAAAAGGTTCCTTCACATTAAACATAATATTAGAGGTTTTAGTAGCATATAATTATGTTGTGAAATGTATGTATATGATATTTAAGGTACAGAAGACATGTCATGTTTGGTACCATTCTTAATCCCAGTTTATTTTTAGATCTCTGGTTCTATCGGCAAGGAAATCGCAGCATGCGTTCGCAAGATATGAATTATAGGTTAGAATGTATCTCTGTATGTAGTGTCTTTTTTATTAGTTCTTCGGCAGGAAAACCATACAAAGCCACATCTGAAGATCTGGGACATACCCCCAGTGATACCATATGAACAAACCAATGAACGGAGTGACCTGAAGCAAGAACCAATGAGCATCTGTTATTCTGTGCCTTTGTTGTCTCTGAAACCTGTACCGAATATAGGCTTGTGAGCTGGGGCAGTAGTCAGTCATTTCTCTATATCCTTGGGTGACGGTAACTGCAGATTCAGGATTGAAATACTGCATACTGGACCAGTGCACACGCATATGTATTGGTTTGTACCTTTGTATTTTCTTGCTTTTTGGGCTAATTGTGTTAGATCAAAGCGTGTAACTTTCTTTTTATTGCAATAATATAACTTTTTGTGCTTTGGAACCACAATTGGATTGGAAAATCACTAAATAGTGACATTTTGGGTATATAGATTTAGAGGTATCAATAGCCTCCATGTGCACCCCTCCCCAGCTGCTGAACATGGCGATGAGCAATGTCCTCTTTGTACAATGTACCCTGTATTTCCTAGACTTCCTGTTGAGCTTCCTCGCAGTGGTGCCCCTGTCTGAAATCAGCGCTGACTTCCAAGGGAGGTGCCTCCTGTTCACCAAGGGAGTGTGGCTGAGTGGAAACATAATGCTAGAGAGGGAGCACTTCACGGTGGAAGAGTGGTGGCTGAGGGTCTGCAGGTTCAGTGTAGCAATGGACATCAGAATCCTATGGTTACTAACCATCAATGTTTTCGTTCTGTTGGTAGTGTTTTTACCATTTGATGGTGGCAGCCTGATGTTTGCCACCATCAAATGTAAATCAGTTGATGGTGTTCCAATGGCTGTTTTTTTTTTATTTCTGATAGCTATGCCTCCCCTGGCTCCTTCCGGGCTACTGTGTCTGCATCAGGGCATCTTCATGGGTTTGTTGAAAGTTGTCTCTCATTCTCTGTCTGCCTCAGACAGGACCCTGCTCAGTCTCTGACTCCCTTGACTCTCTAGGCCGCTGCTAAGCAACAGGGCACATCGCTATCTCTGATTGGCTCTTACTGTCCCAGAGAGCCAATCAGAATGCAGCCCTCAGCCCTGCAGTAGTCAGTCACTCACACAACACAACAGTTTTTTTCTGTGACTTGCTTCATTCCAAGCCTCGGTTTCAGATGCTATCTTGCTGTTTCAGCACCATGACCAGCTCCTATATAGCAGCTTGGTGCAAGATTTTTTTCTGTTACTTTACTAAAATTGTCACTGCTCGGCTCCCTTTTGTCACAGATGAATGGTTCATACACTTAAACCTTCCTTGACCAATGCTGTATATAATTGTGAATAACCCATCAAAATCCATCCAGTGGAAGAGATTATCCTGTGTGTCCTCCCTTCTTTTGTGACTCTAACATATGATGTGCTGGACCTAGGTCTTTCATTTTAAACTTCTGACCAAGTAACTCCTTTACTTCTCTGATGTCTTCTTTCTGGCCTGCCAATAGTAGGTTGTCAACATACAGTATACTGTGAAGTGTTTCTTCTGTATATATTTATAGTAGAGACAATGGTATGTTTTTAAATGGTCAAAACCCATTTATTGTAGTACAGCATCTAATTTTATGTACCAACATCGGCCACCCTGCTCCAGGCCATATACAGGTAGTGCCTTTTTTAGAAGACAAACTTCTCCATTCTTGAATATCTTCTCATTATAGTGTTCTAGTTGTTCCATGTAAATTCCTTCTGTCAGTTCATTGTTCAGGAATGCTGAATTGTGATCCAGTAGGTACAGTATCATATCATGCAATGCTGATAAAGCCATGACCAGTCGTATGGTATTGTATTTTACCATTGAAGAACAGGTCTCACTGTAACTGATTCCTGATTTTTGGGCTTAATTTTTTGCAACCAATAGGGGCCTTGTACTGTGCAGTGCTTCCATCTGCTTTCATTTTCTTGCAGAACATTTTACTTTTAACTGTCTTGCCATTACTTGGTCTTTGAACTATAGTCCATGTTTTAATCAGGCGATTTAATCTCTTTATCTATCAGTGACTTCCTTTCAGACCAGTTGGCACTTAACTGTTCTCTTGAATATCTAGAGACTCACTGACTTTAATGTTTGGAAATTCATCTTATCTCTTAGGTGGTTTTCCGCCTTTTCATCCTGCAGAAGACATTTTCTGTAGTCGAACTTCCACGTTGATAGTCTCTGACTCAGATACATCTTTAGTTGCTGGCATGGTCAGTGATGCATACTTGCTCTGCATATCAGCTTCCAACTTTTCTTCAATTTGCATTGTTTTTTCAAAGATAACATTTCATTACTTAACAAGCTGGTATTTGGATTCTACAATCTGTATGTAACCTTTGATCTTATGCCAATAGCCATGATGATGCACTTTACTGACTTTGAATCCAGCTTTCATCTTTTTTCCTTTGGTATAGACACATAGGCCATACATCCAAAGGTTCTGAAATGTTTTTCTTTTTGACCACACTTCAATAGGTGTTATGGCCTTCAGGGCAACTGTAGGAGAACGGTTATTGAAATAAACTGCTGTAGACATGGCTTCTCCCCAAAACTGCTTGTCTGGGTTTTCGTCTTTTAGACATGCATCTTGTAAACTGTACTACTGTACATTCACTGACACCCCTTTGCTCAAGAGTATAGGCAATGGGAAATTGATGCTCTATTCCATATTTTCTTACCAATTGATCCACCTGTTCTGTTGAGATATTATCTACCATTATTAGATCTCACAGACTTGAGTCTGTAACCTTATTGACTTTCTACAAGTCTCTTGTAATCTGTAATCTTTTTTCCACTTCAGATTTTCTTTGCTGAAGTACACGTATCATCCTTGGGAAGTAATCTATAAATGTCACAAAGTATTTGTATCCACTAACAGACTTCACTTCCATTGGACCACACACATCTGAATGTACTATTTCAAGTTGATTTGTAGCTCTGTTCATTGAATTTTGAAACGGCTGATGACTTCTCTACAATACAACTCTCACATATGAGTTTCTCTGTGTTAGTCACTAACTATCCTGTGACCACCTCGTTCTGTACAGTAGCTTCTGAACACTGTAATATCCAAGATGATCAAATCTTCTATTTTAGAGTTCCAGTAACTATGACTCAATTGTCGTCAATATGTAACAGTGCTGTGTGTCAAGGATGTCCAATTGCTGACATCTTGTGCCTGTAGTTCTGATGGTCCCTCTTCTGTTCTCACAATGCACTTTCCTTTAGTGAAGTGAACTCTGTGGTCTCTCTGTTCTAGAGCACTGATGGAAATAAGATTTATTCCCATTTCTGATACATAAAGCATGTCTTGGATTTCTGTGACTTTTGTTCTTGCTTCAATTTTTAAGCAAGCTTTAATTGTCTTGTCCCAACTTTAATTGCTATAAAGAATTGACTGGGATCACACAAGGATAGGATCACATTTGGATAATTTGGTAAACCATTCTTTATTGCAGCTTAGATGCCTTGTTGCGCCTAAATTGATATACCAGTAATCATTTTTGTGGCTATCTATAACACTGAGGGCTGACTCCTCTCTGCCATCACATTTCTTACTTTGTATAGGATTTACATTCTTTTGCTTACACTTAATTGCTTTGTGACCTATCTTGTGACAATTGTAACACTTGAATTTACATTTTTAGTATTACTTTTGTATGTAATGCAGTTTCAGCATTTAAATCACAGGACACACTGGGCCATATTCAATTTGAAGCCAAAAGGCCGTTATCGGCGATAATTTATCGCAGATGATGTAATTTTCACCTATTTTTATTATCCCTGTATTCAATTTCAAAGACTTTTCGTCAGTGCGAAAAGTCTTTGAAAAAAAAGGGGATAAGTTTTCACCATGTTTTACATGGCGAAAAAAAGTGCAGAATTGGGGTTTAGGGGTGCAGGCTTAAAAAAAAAAAAATAGCCTGCACCCCTGGGAATACCCTCTAAAAATTAACTGTATCAAAAAAAAAAATAGGGATACCCCAAAAAAATATATGTAATTTTGGGGTAAAAAAAAAAAATGGGGAACACATTTTTAAATAGCGAAATTAATTCAGGGGGGATTCCCAAGTATGTGGCAGGTGTTTAAAAGAATGCGGGTGGTAGCAGCAGGTGCATTTGTGAAGAATTTTTAAAATGCACTTTAGGGACTTAAAAATATACTTACCTCCATTTTCATGTACCCCAAATTTGATAGTTTAAAAAAAAAAACCTATTCCTATGTGCTATTCTTCACCACTTCTTCATAGCCGCAAATATGCACCTGCCGCGGCTATTACAAACCCCGACTTCCTTCAGCAGGTAAAAATGGGGGTACCCATAGTGATCCCCCATGTCTGGACATCTTTAGGGGGTCCCAGGCACATTTCCCAAAAATTCCCGTTTTTTTCGTAGATCCAATTTCGCCGGGTCCCGTTTTCGCTCCTTTTAAATTAAATATGGGGATAAGCGGGCACGCACCCCATACTTTATCCCCACTCTAACCTTCAATGTGGAGGGAAAAATCCAGCATAGACTTTTCGCTCCCATATTGAATATGGCCCATTGTCTTGAAACTTTGCTCTGACTGTGTTCATTGTTAACTTTTCTGTGTTTGTCTCCAATGCCACAAAAGGAAGTCAAACTCAGACATCAAGTTCTACAGCATTGCTGTAGCAATCTCTTCATCATCCACTTGCATTTCAATGGACATTAGTTGCTGAGGGACATACATCATTTTGTCTATGTAATCAATCATACTGCTGAAATCATTAAATTTAGTTTATACAATACGTCTTTAATTTATACCCCTTCATCTTGATATGCCACTTGCAGTGCTGTCCACGTCTTTTGCCGATTCTGTACCATGTATTTTAGAATACACGTATTACAATATGCTTAAGCCTTATAGTCCCCATGGCTCTCTATATATCATCTGGGCTTGAATCTGCATCTGGTTCTACAGTGACCTTCCACAACATTTCATGCTTTAATTTAATTTCCATAGCAAACTTCTAGGTTACGCAATGTTCTGCACTTTTTGGCTTGATAAACTCAATTGTGGGTGTAGCTCCTTTATTTATGTTTCTTGCGGACATAACTGGTCAACTTCTGTACTTTAGTCAGCTTCACTGCTGCTATACAGTGCTGGAAACACTCTGTGCTGTCTTTACTTTATGTTCTTATGCAGTCTGCACTACACATATGCCTAATATGATGTCTGTATGCTGCTCTGGGATTCTTACTATGTTTTTTTATCTGGGTCTGTGGGTGCCTGGGCCCATAACCTGAAATGATGTGTGTGCAGGTGTTGTTTTTGCAATATTATATAGGCACAAACCAGCAAATGCATCAAACTATGAACAGTCCAGTTACGTAACCAATGGTGTTGGTTTATTCAAATATATCAGGTACAGCTGACTCACTGTTACATGTACTCTGGTGGATGAAGCAGAACTTGAGCAGAGCAGGGTTCTATACAGCTTACACAGTACACAGTAAAGACAAGATGTTCTGATAAATCAAATATTAATGTTGATTTAAAAAAAAAAAAAAATCTTCCCAAAAAGGTTATCTATTTATTTGTACCTCAAGAAAGTGGTGTAATATTGCTAATTTATTGTTGCACATAAATTAACAATAAATATATGACAATACAATAAAACAGTAAAAATAAATTTATTTGCAAGTCAACAAGTACAGTAGATCCAGTCTCTGATGGCACAATCCATGGTTTAGCATAAGTTTCAACACGATTCCTAGGGAGATCAAACGCGTTTCGTCCATTTGAACTTCTTCAGCACTGATATGTTACATTGTTGATAGATGGAGGGATATTGAATTATTGACCCCACTTAATAATTTTACATAGCTCTGAGTATTTGGATGTGTGCAGCCTTCTCTCAATTTTCTTTTTGCATTATTATTTGGCAACACAAGGGCAATTTCTCCTTTTCCATGTATTAGATATATGTTGGCATGGATCTCTGCATATATAGGACACTAGTTTATCTCTTTAAAACATGTATATTTATTGACTGCATTTGTAATGGCGACGGTGGAATATTCTTTTATGCATCATTGCAAAGAATGATGCCCATATGTCCTTGTGCAGTAGTGTAGATGAAAACGTCTGCACGGAACGCTTTGTGTAAACTCTGAGCATATTTGTAAATGATCCTAATTCTTCCAGGCACTTCTTCTGCAGTGCAAATAAACACATCATGGAAACACTGTTCTCAAGGGTAAAATTTAGCATTTCCTTTATTCATTTTATTGATTACATGTGAACTTTCTTCCCCCAATTTCTCACACTGTAATCTTGTATCCTCTTTTGCACTATACAAATGCAAGAGGATAGCCAAATGAGCCTCAAACAGTGCTGCACTTTAACAAATGAGTCTTTAGAATGTAAGCTCTTGGGCAGAGCCCTCTTACCCCTTGTTCTACAGCTGCACTATCCTTATCACCAGTGGTCCTTGTCTTTTGTCTTCTTTTGGCCTTCAGTGACTCTGACACTACCTGCTTAGTCATATTATGGGTACAGGCCCACTGCTGACTCTAGCTACCAGGGGCGGATTGGACCGCCGGGACACCGGGCCGGTTCCCGTAGGCCGGTCCCTTTGGTGGACGGCATCTGCCCAGCCTGCCCTTCAATGGTTCACTCCTCTCTGGTCCTCCGCTCCCCCGTCCCGCTGCCGCGATCGGAGCTTAGCTCCGATCGGGCAGATGTAGAGCTTCTGCGTATGTGCAGAAACATAGTGAAAGTAAAAAAAATGCCTGCGGGGGAGCTGCTTCGCATGCCCAGCAGCAGCAGCTCCCCCCATAAGCCTTTTCAGAGCCCGGGGCCATAAGTCCCTCCGCGGCCCTCCTCCAGCTTGGCAATTGGGACCAGACAGTTACAGGCACCGACTGCAGCACAGTGCCTGCCAGCCAGCCTAGCAGTGAGCAGCCTGAACAGAGGAGGGAGGCGGCCTAAATAAAGGAAAAAATTGCTAATAAACTGTGCGCTGTAAAGAACAAGGTTATGCTGCTAAAGTTTACACAAAGGGATGTACATCCACACCCCAAACACTGTAATGGGTAATTGGTATATGTGCAAACAATATAGCGCTACCTGATTCCACATGTAACCATACAACACCTTAAATTGGAACAGGTGACAAAAACAAAACACATAGGATACTGTCCAATTATGGTTTTTCTTTATAGGATCAGTACACCTTGCGATGCAAATGTGTTGAAGCGGACACTTTGGAATGCAAACTGGCGGATCACGTAACTCGTGGCGCTTGGAGTGACGTCATTCCTACTGCGACGACAAAGGAATCGGGTGGTTCATTCAAGCCCCGGGTGAGTGTGATCTGCAATTAGTTTGAGGGGTATGTAAGGAGATTTAATATTACTGTTAGCCATGCTTCTGATGAAGGACCTATTAAGGTCGGAAACACGTTAAGCATTTGGCTATTTGCTGCTTTTGGAACGTGTGGACATCGCTCGTTGTCACCATTGGCTCTGGTATATTGGGCCTGATTCAGACCCGCTCGCGAGGCGGCTTTGTCGTGCGCATGCGCGAGACCCGAATAACGATGGCCAAGCCGTCGTTATGGACCTCGCACCAAATGGGGCGTGCTGTCGATGGTGATTGACAGCACGCCCCCTTTGGTGGGCGTGCCGGGGTCGTGGCTGCCCAGACGGAGGCGTTCCCGTCTGGGGCCGGCCCCACTAACATCACTAGTGATGTCAGTGGGAGTGCTTTTGGCTCTGATAGAGCCAAAAGCACTCCAGGGCTTGTGGCAGCGAGACCACAGGAGGCCGCTCCAAAAATAGGAGGGACGGCCCTGATTCAGTGCGAGCGCTCTGTCAGAGCGTCCGGCTCTGAATCAGGGCCATAGTCCAGACCTGTATCCAGTTTCCCTAGTTCCTGTTACATCTGAGGGATCCAAGGAGGACTCTGAGACGCTGCCACACCACTACCAAAGAATTTTTATTATATGCTGTTTATTCACCTACATCTTGTAAGTGCGTTTTATGTCATTAAATTATACCTTTTATCTTAAGGTGTTGCATTATTTTTCTTCTCTTTCTCTCCTGTGTCTACCCACCATTTTGCATAAACTGCATATGTGGGAGATATCATTTTAGGATAAGGGCATTCCTGTTTATGAAACATTTGCATCGCAAGGTGGACTGATCCTATAAAGAAGAACCATTATTGGACAGTATCCTATGTGTTTCGTTTTTGTCACCTGTTCCAATTTAAGGTGTTTTATGTGCACACGAGGGAGGCGGCCTGCCAGATATCTTCAAAATACTAAAGGTAATGATTAATATATATATGAGATATACTGTACATATGATCTATATATATATAAACTTTTCATATATACTTCTAGATGTATTGTGTATATATTATATGATCTTTATATATATATGTATATATATATATATATATATATATATCATATATATTATATATAATATACATATTAATATATACAGTACTGTATTGCAGTGTTTTATACACACACACGCAAATATATATATATCCTGCCCTTTTACTAGGACCCGCCCTCAACAGACTCCACCCCCATCAGGGCTGCTTCCTTTAATTTCCCGGGCTGGTTTTCAGACCCAATCCGCCCTTGCTAGCTACAGCGAGTTGCACTACCCTTTCCCTGTACTTGTCACTCCTTGCCTGTACTTTTATTGCAGCACCTGTATTTGGGCTTTGCACTATGCACGGTTTAGGTTTTTATGTTACCTCTTCTACGTTGCTGCATACACCTAGTGGCACCTAACAAATAAAAGATAACAATAATACACATTTGTCTGCATGACAACATCCTGATAGCTTTTGCGGTGGCTAACTGATGGTAGCTTTCAGTAGCTGCATTCTTGAGGTGTGGCTATTAGAGATGAGCAGGGTGGCAGCAAAATTGATCTAAAATCAAATTTCGTGGAACAGCCTATTTTAGAATATTTTTCTACACTTTTTGCCATAATGACTATTCTGCAGTAGGAGCATGTGAGTCGGGAAAAGGGGAGGGTGGGGGAGGGTTGGGTCAAGGGGGAAGTGACTACACGGAGACTGCATCGGGTCACCATCTCTCTTAAGGTGGGATGTATCAAGCCTTTGAGTGGGATAAATTGAAGAAGTTGCCCAAAGCAACCAATTAGCTCCTAACTGTCATTTCAAAGACTGTGGCCCTCATTCAGACCCGCTTGCAAGTGCCTATGCGCTCACAAGCGGGTCGATGGTGAGGGCCTGTGCACGCGCAGAAATTCACTCACTTCGGGGCTCACTACAAACGAGGCAGCTGTTGATGTTGATCGACAGCTCGCCCCGTTTTGTAGGCGGGGTGGGGGGGTGGCCGGACAAACGGAGGCATTCCTGAAGGAACGCCTGCCATTTGTAGGCGGCCCTACTGACATCACCAGTGATGTCAGTAGGGAGCATCCTGCTCTGTTAGAGCAGGAAGCTACCTGGGGCTTGCGGTAGATGAGACCCTACCATAAGGGTCTCTTCGTAAGCCCCGATGGTCGTGATGGCCTCGACCATCGCGACCATCACCTGGTCACTCGCTAAAGCTGTGGGTGGCCACCCACAGCTTAGCGAGCGGCCAGGAGGCCGGCTTTTAAAACAAAAGCGGCCGCCCTCATTCAAAGCGAGCGCTCGCTTTTTGCGAGCGGCTCTGAATGAGGGCATGTGTTTAAAAAAAAACACGTAGAAGCTGATTGGTTACTTTGGGCAGCTACTTCCTTTGGCTCCTCCCTGAATCTGCCCCTGGGCAAGTATGATTTTCTTTGTGCAGGACTAGAGCAACTTAATAGTCAAATTGCGTTGAGTCAACATGTAAAATTCATGGCCAAATAAACAAAATGGAGCAAATAGCTAAAGTATCAAGTTTAAAAATTCTATCAATAACTATCAAGTATATTTTAGTAGTAAAAACAACGTCAAAACATTTGTATTTATTAAGGATATTCTCATACAGTCTGTCTAAGAGAACAACAACATGTCTCAGTGATGTCCCTAGTTTATAGTTACTTGATGCACTAAATAATTTGCCAGCCTATAAAATGTTTGCCTTCACTGTAATTAGATGTCGGGTACACTTTAAGAAGGTTTTGGAAAAATACAGTAGTTATAAACATCACTGGTACAGATTGCTCCTTATAAATGTTGAGCTTGTAACTTGTAATCAGCGCTGTAGGTCCGAGGAATAATTTAGTTGCCATAAAACTTTTACATCATTACAAGCGGAGATCTTAATCCTATTGGTACCAAACCACACAACAGCTCATCGTTTACACCAGCGATTGTATGAATCTATTCAATTTCCACAACTTCAAACGTTTTTCCATGTAGCTTTCTCTCCCAGAATTAGCTTTACATAGTCTGGAGACCGTTGAGTGGGCTAAAGTACATCAACACTGCTGCTGCCTGGCTTGATTTATTGCTCATTCTTCTCACCAGTTACCAGCAGCCGTGTTCCAGAAATAATAATTATCTTGTTTCTTTCCAGATCCCATTCATGTTATTTATTTGACTTGTCCACTTATCCATCTCATGAATCTGTGAGTATAGTAGTGGAAATGTCTGTTCTTTAGAGAGTCAGTGTGCTACACATTTATATCAATTCTAAAAGCAAACGGGATGTAAAAAAAAAAAAAAAAAAAACTCCATATGTTTTTATGACAAACCTAGAAAACAGAGGGAGAGAGGTGGTAAGTCGTTTACAGTACAATTACATACAAGCTATACAAAAGCCAGAGACCGCGCCAGATAAGAGAACAGACAGAGCATATGTCAAAATATTATCTCAAATGAGAATTCAAAGCTTGTGCAGACGTTAACAGAGGCACATTTCTTGCCCCAACTCCCAGTTTTTGGTAGTCAGCCCTGGCTGGGGGATGTTCTCTCTAATATTACATCTTCTAATACCAGTTGAGTCATTACAAAGTAGTCATTTTACAGTTTACAGAAGAAAGATATTTTTTTTTCCTTTTAATTGTGTTTGATACATACATATACACATTGGGCCTGATTCAGACCCGGTCGCTAAGCTGCGCTCGCTAGGGGTGATTATTGCACATCTGCGCATGCTTCAAAGTACGCATGTGCGAACCCGTGAACCTCCGGCCGGGAATCGCGCGCAAATAATACACAGACTGGATGCTACTTTGAGTGAAAGATAGCGCCGTTTGTGGATGGTGACAGGGGAAGGTGCTTGTGAATGGGGGAATGGATGCGCGAACGCAGGCGTGTCTGAGCGTCAAAATGGAGTGTAACGGGTGTACATAATTAGCAAAGTAGCATCATTGAAAACGTCACTTGGTTGTATTTGATCCTGAACTGATCGCAGTGCTTGCGGTGGGGTAAGGTCTACCTCAAGGGCTGCAACCAGCTCCGATGGCTCTCGATGTTTACCGATTAATCAGACGCTTCCTGGAGATGACGTGTGCTAAAAGAGAAAGGTGGGCGGCTTTATACACCTGCGTACGCTCACTGCCGTCACTCTCTAAGACATACAGTGCGATTGCGGAATTTGCATAGCGGAATTTGCATACCCGGCCTCTTTTGGCAGCGAGCAATCGCGGCTTAGCGAGCAGGTCTGAATCAGGCCGACTGTTTTTATTACTTTTTTGTGCAGTGAATTCTATACACAGCCGCTTATATCATGTTAGCATTTACGCCCCTTTAGCGCATCTCAGTGGTTTCTGCAGTAACGTGTCATATTTGAATACAATCACGGATATATGGGGGGACCTATCAGTAGCATAGCTATAATGGGTGCCAGGTGTGCAAGCCCCTGAGTGAAGGGGTCCCCACTCAACACACCTTGTACATATTTAATACACACCCTGCACGGCAATTAGGAAGCTCCAGGAAAATGGCGCCGGTACCATTTCTCGGAGAGATCCACATGCACAACAGTGAAATCAGTGGGAAAATGGCGGTAGTGCATTATCCCAGAGGTATGCACATGCACAATAGACAGTGACCGAGTCTACCATGCACAGGTGTTGGCACATGGGGGCGAGTCTGCTCAGACTATGCTTATGGGCCCCCTTCTGTGGAGTATCGATAATGGGCATGTGGAGCACATGAGCCTCTGGGTCCAGGGGGACCAATACCGCACACCATGCTTCCATGTTCTTTAATATTTACCTCCCATAGCCCTGCAGCAATCTGCCCAGGGGGAATAAAGGTTAGATGGGAGGAGAGGGAGTGGAAAAAGTCCAAATTGCATACATACCCAGAATAACAGTATTGCCGGAGAAAACCATTTGTGGGTGTCAAAAAATAAATAAATATATATATATATATTAGGGATGTGCAGGCTCGGTTCTACTCGGTTCCGTTCGGTTCTTTTTACCGGATCTTATTGGGTTTCAGCTGTCACGAGTTTTGGATAGCCAATAAGATTCGGTAAAAAGAACCGAACGGAACCGAGTAGAACCGAGCCTGCACATCCATAATATATATATATATATACACACAAAATACATACATATACATATGTGCTGTACATGATATGGAGCTGTATTGTTAAACTTACATTTTGCACTTGATTTGAAAGGTCCTGGAGGGTGAATTGCTGAGGCTGGCTCATTTTATGGATCCTGAGTTGCACTTTCATATAAACAACTTGTATGTATTCTACTCTCTGATAGGGGCCCTTGGGGGTTTCTGTATTGGCTAGCCAGGTTTATTACAGTCTCATAGCTCTCTAACCCCGATGTCTGGCCCTCCCCCAGGACCAGCCACAAATGAGCTATGTTCCTTTGATAGTCCGACCCCTTCTGCCTCCTGTCCTCTTCTATCTCCACCCACCCCTCCCCTCATCTCTACATGGCGCTGGTGACACATGTAGAGTCACCTAGTTCATGATGTCGCTGCAGTGAAAACTACTAGTCTTCCAGTAGGTAACAGCCATATGCCGTCAATTTGCTCTTCACCCTGTAGGACACAGCACTCTACCTGTACAGGGCCTGTTCTGTGTCCTGTAGATATGGAGCTTTTGTATTATAAAATACGATGGGGCATCTCTGCTCTCAAAGATTTTATTATATGTAGTTCCCCTATCTCCATGGGCATCGGAACGGGGGGAGGCAAGGGGGTGGCTCTCCCCTCCCAAACATTTGAAAGGCACGGCGGCTGCAGATGGTCAGGGGCTATGCTTTATAGCAATGGGCTATATGGCCCCTGCATCGCACGAAGGAGGAGGTGTAATGTAAGTTACAACTAGGAATGTGCGCCGACCCCCATGTTTTGGATCTGTATCTCCTTGTGTTTTGGATCTGGATTTGGTTTTGACAAAACCACCTCATGCGTGTTTTGGTTTTGGATCTGTATTTGTTAAAAAAAATATTGATAACAACTGCTAAAATGACATAATTTTTTTTTTGTTCCTACAATATTATTAACCTCAATAACATTAATTTCCACTTGTTTCCAGTCAATTTTGACCACCTCACAGCTCACAATATTAAGCTAAGCGGCAGCAGTGGGTGGCACAAACAAGTGACAGTTCAACATGGCACATAAGGAAGCATATGTTTTCATTAATGAAGACGCCTGAGGGATTTGGAGTATGTATGTACAGTAGTTGAAGGCAAGGACAGGAAGGGTTGATTGGTAGTAAATTTAATTTAAATTTTTGATTCCGAAGCAAATTTATGAGGGAGGAGTGGAGAGCATGGGTGAACAATATGTCCCATGTTCTGCCCAGAAAATAAACTTAGTGGTTCAGAATATTTTTTTTAAATTAATGGGGCATGCAGGAGATGCTGTCTGTGGCCATAAACATTTCTGGACATTTTTTTATTCAGCAACCACATGTCAAAGATTGCAGCAGCAGTGGAAGTTCAACTTCCAACATGGCACATCAGGAAAGAAATGTTTTCATTATTCAAGAGGCCTGAGGGAGTTGGAGTATGTATGTAGTTGCAGGCAGGAAAAGGAAAATTTGATTAGTAATAAATTTAATTTAATTTTTTTACTCCGAAGCAAATTTATGAGGGAGGAGGGGAGGAAGGAAGGCATTTACAAAACATATTTAAATCATTCACATCAGTCCTTGCCCCAGAAGAATCCTTGCTGCTGGGAGTGAATTTTCATCCCAGAAGGGGGCCAGGAAGACTACTAGTAGTATGTTAAAAAACAATTGACTGTTAAACAATCATTTGCAAGGGAGAGCAAGTATGACAGCAGTCACCCAGTTGCATAGCGGATCACTGACGCCATAACATCTATGCTGGTACTAGATGTGCGTCCAATATCTGCCAATAATGCAGTGGGTTGTAGACAGTGAATTGAAGTCCTGTGTTCTCACTACCAAATCCCATCAAGATTCCACTTCACTAGAAAAGCAATTCCCAATATGTACAGGGACATTAAAAAAAACTTAATTATTGGCCTCCAAAATGCTGTTGTACCCACTGTCCACAGATATGTGTACAAGCTGAACAGAGCAAATGCAAGATTTAAGATATAAGGCTTCAGTCATATGTTGTGTCTTTCTTCCTAATGGACACAGATCTGAAGAGATGCAAAGAGCTGTTGGTAAGCAAACTGCCAGCTCAAGTGGCACGTGATGCAGCGATGGCTTCACCTTCAGTTTCTCCAGCAAGTGCATCTGCCAAGAAAAAACTAAGCTTTCCCAAAAGACTGGTGATGCAGATGAGTCAACACAAAACACAAAAACTTTTTGGATAGATGCACTGCAGATGACCTAACAGGGAGGAGATTCCCAGATGGTTAAGTTACTCTAAGTTAAGTTACCTCTACTTACTCTGGCATTACAAAGGGTACAGATGACTTGACAATTGTTGTCCAGATTTGGGTAGAAATAATTCCACACATAAGAAGTGGATTTTTTTGTTTTGTGCCCAGGCATGACAATTGGCTTTTCCTTATCATGGGCAATAGCTGTTTCTTCCACTGGTGCCTGATTTACACAAACAACATCCTCATCAACAGTATCTTTATTAGCGTCAGCTACCAAATATCCTGCTCATCCTAGTGCACTTCCACAGAAGCATCCTCGATTTCTATGTCAGCATGTTCACTTGTGCTTACACAATCATAAGAGGCAGAACCACCAGTCATAAATAAAGGCCAAGGCCTTAGCCTTTCCTTGCCACTTCATGTGGTGAAAGACATATTGCCAATTTTCTGTCTTTCTGCAGCTAACTTTCCCTTTTATGTTTTTTTCTTTACCACTGTAAAAGATTTGTTCTTGAGTTTAGATGCCCTGACTTAAGCCCATTATGTCCTTGGGCATCGGCTTTAGTAGATGATGTAGATGGACTAGTATCATCATGACTGGTGGCACTGGCAGCAGCTCCAACACTAGTATGTGGTTCCTGCTCTCCTCTCAACTGATAGTCTCAATATCAACAAACACAAATTAAGTGGAGTACAGCACACATGTCAATTTGTACCAGTTTAAAATATTACACTGTGGTATCAATGACCTACAGTGCCACAAGATTATTTATAAATAAGAATAAAACATTGCTATACCACTTACATTGTCACAAGATTTTTATGAATAAGAAAAGAATAACAAACTGCGATACCACTTACAGTGTCACCAGATTTTTTTATGTAGAAAAGAATAACACACTGCGCTACCATTTAGTGTCACAAGATTATTTTTTAATAAGAATAACACACTGCAATACCACTTAGTGTCACTAGATTATTTTTTAATAAGAATAACACACTTCAATACCACTTAGTGTGACAAGATTTTTTATGAATAAGAAAAGAATAACACACTGCGCTACCACTTACAGTGTCACAAGATTTTTTATGAATAAGAATAACACACTGCGACTTATAGTGTCACAATACATGGACAATAAACTGTGGTCTGGTTGGCAGTGTCACTGTACAATAATAGCGCAGCTAAGTTGCTAACGCACACACACAAATAAAGAGCACCCCTACTTGACATAGCAACCCCCCCTGGACAACAAAGCACCCCTTTATGGATTGCAGCCCTATCCTGATGGACAGGACAACAACACAGCTGCAGTCACAGTTAATTGACAGGACAAGTGACACAGCAGCTGCAGCACCCACTGAAGGAAGCCCCCCTTTATATACTGCAGCCTAAGCCCCTTTATTGACAACAGAGCAGCAGCCTTTAGCCCAAGACCTCGACCGGACACACACACTGAGTGACTGACTACACGTCTGCTTGCTTCTCTCTCCACAGCCAGAGTGAAAATTGCGCCAATCTTGTGGACCTTTATATAATCCAAAACCTGCGAGAACCCAACAGCGGAAAGATGACATTTTGCCTCGTTTTGAGTTCCGAGTCACGCGGGAAACCTCGAGCCGCTTTCAGATCTCAGTACAGATCTCAAAGTTCAGGTGGGTCCGGTTCTCCGAGAACTAGACCCGCTCATCTCTAGTTAAAATACAGCACATTACACCTTCTCCTATGTGCGGTGCAGAGGCTGTGCAGCCTATTGCTCTAAAGCACAATTTCTGACCATCCGTGGTCGCCGCTCAGATGAGGGAGGGAGGAGCAGTCGCCATAACGATTTTATGTTGCCCCCTCCAACATAAAATCGTTCCGACGCCCTTGCTTATCTCTGGCAGTTTTTTGGGAGTCAGGATACCATGCAGCATGGAGGATCCAGATCCAGACCACTAACGGTACATATCTATGGACAAATGCCATGTTTGATGGCAAAATCAAGGGTACACTCTGAAAATGACCACCAGCACTCTTTTTCGACTACTTTACTTTACTGTGCAATTAGTGGACTATTTAAACCTGGAAAAAGTATTACGAGCTAGTGTGCATTACTTTCCTACATCCTGCCCACTTTGGCACACAGGGGCAAATATATGAACCATTGCAAAGCTGCCGCATGATTTTAGTTGACGCACTTCGCTATCCTGCAATCGGGCAAAATATACTATAGCTTTACACCTAGGAAAAAATATTGACAGCTGTGGATATTAAAAATAGCTGAGGAATGTATTCATGTTGGAAGCTCCATTTGAAGGCTGGCAAGACATGCTGAAACTTGTAGTTCAATAACAGCTGGACATCCAGACTACATCCACCTCTGGTTTAGAGGAGTAGTGGGATGTATATTTGTATCAAATCTGCAAGTGTACAAATAGAATATTATGTAAAGCAGTTGCCTGGGAAAGACACAAGAGCTGCCATTTGAAAACAGTGAAAGAGAAAACGGCTTCCCATCAAACAATGCTCGGCAATGCTGTTGCATGAACTATCATATGCTCTTTATACCTTTTTAATAGAAAGTGTTCCCACGGGGGCTTTCTTCAACACTTCCCTAACAAAAGCCTATCCCAGTTTATTAAAAAATCATATACAACAATGCTGCTTGCCAGTTTTTATAGTACTAATGAAAATTTGGTCCAAAGCACTGAAACTATTTGGAAAACTGCCTAAAATTTCCCTGTCGCAGATGTTTAAACAGAAGGTTCTTGCATGCCATTCGTTAATACAGTGCCATACGGGACACAGTAAGACCACTGCAGTAACCAGTAAGTAACAGACTCAGTATGTGCATCACTGCGCCAAATATTCCGTATGCTGGATGTGAAGCGAATCCTGTGAATGGAGCCGTACCTTGAAAAAATTAGAGATAATATCTGTGTATTGGTGAATTAAAAAATGTCTCTAAATTGTCTAAATTCTACTATTCACTGTCTAAAAAATAAATAAATAAATAAATTGAGACAGGAGAATAAGTGATGCACAACGTACAGAGATGTGCGCTGACCCCCATGTTTTGGTTTTGAATCTGGATTTTTGCAAAATCACCCTCAAGTCTTTTGGTTTTGGATCTAGATTTAAAAAAACAATAACAAAAAATTATAAAAAGTTTTTTTAAAACAGCTAAAATCATGTAATGTTTGCAATCCAAAACCTAAAATTCGGAATTAAAATACGAATTCCGGACTGCTGGAAGATCAGAACCGCGACTCGGATTTATTCGGATTTCCTCTGAAGATTAGAACCGCAACTCACATCTGTTCGAAGGGGAGTATTGTTGACTATGTCAATCTCACCTTACAGTAGGTTCAAGTCTATATAGGTTTTACAAATATCCTGTTCAAATCCTCATTCAGAGGTGGATGCTAATGCTGGCGTAACTGCGACTTTTTACGCAGCGCAACTTTACCAGTGCTGCATGTTCTTCTCAGTATCACAAATGAAATAATTCTCACCACCTGTGGATCTTTTAACATGTGTCAGTCAGTATTAAATACACCTGTGCTCCAACTAGGTGATATGGAAAACATGCACTTTTAGGGGTGCATTGCTATAGATCATCAATACAGTTAATTATATTAATACTGTATAATAATACACTATACCAGTAGTTCTCAAACTCGGTCCTCAGGACCCCACACAGCTCACATTTTGCAGGTCACCAGGAGCACAGGTGTATTCATTACTCATGTACACATTTTAAAAGATCCACAGGTCGAGCTAATTATTTCACTTGCGATTCTGTGAGGAGGCCTAGAAAACATGCACTGTTTGGGGTCCTGAGGATCGAGTTTGAAAACCCATGCACTATACAGTGTATAAGGCAGAGGTTCCCAAATGCAGTCCTCAAGGCTCCCCAACAGTTCAGGTTTTAGAGATATCCATGGTTAAGCACAGGTGGTTATATCAAATTGACTTTGGTACTAATTAAATCTCCTGAGCTCAACCATGGATATCGCTAAAACCTGAACTGTTGGGGAGCCTTCAGGACCGTGATTGGGAACATCTGGTACAGGGGTTCCCAACCACGGTCCTCAAGGCACACTAACAGTCCAGGTTTTAGGGATAGCCATACTTGAGCACAAGTGACTTAATTAGTACCACAGTTATACTGATTTAACCATCTGTGCACAATCGTGGATATCACTAAAACCAGGACTGTTAGTGTGCCTTGAGGACCGAGGTTGGGAATCACTGCTCTGGTATAAGGAGACAATATATACACATATGTCCAGGGCATTGCTAGGTTCTTCTGCTGCTCCCCCAGACTCCAGGACTTGCTCCATGCTCCAATGCTCAGGAATAGTACCCACATCTGAAATAAAAACATTCAGCTCAGGTAGGACGGCCCTACTGCCTCATTTAATGGCTTAGGACCTGATTCAGACCCGATTGCTAGATGTGGCCGTTCGCTCCCTGCGTATGCAAATTTGGCTAAGTGATGGCATGGCAGGCGCTCAACTGCCAAGGCATAAGCATGCCCACTATGTTTTGGCGAGCGATCACTTTGTGTATGCAGACGCCCACTAGCGCACGTCATCTCCAGGAAGTGTATTAAAACATTGGTACATCGAGGACCATCAGAAGCGATCGTAGCGCTTGTGGTTGCCTATACCCTATCGCAAAAACTGCGAGGATTTCAGTGTAACAAAAGGCTGATGACATATACAATGATGCTGCCTGTTTATTATGCACGCCTCTGAAACGGCATTGAAACACTCAGGCACGCCTGCGTTCACACCTCCACTCCCCCGTTTTTACTGGACTGCCCCTGTTACCACACACAAACAACCTCTCCTGTCACTCATTACAACGGGCTGTCTTTGCAGGGCGAGCGAGCGGTTCCCGATCGCTATGAGTAGTTTGAGCATGTGCACTGCAATGCATACGCATGCACAGATTACCGAACATCGGCAGCAGCGAGCGGACGCTTGCTAGCGACCGTGTCTGAATCAGGCCCTTACTGTGATCGCTGGTCCTGTATATGCTGGGATTATGACGCACAATACACTTTGTATAATGCATTTTAAAGCTGGTTAAGTGCTAATTATACCCTCTTCATGGACTGGCCACACTCACTCTAAAATCAAGCATTTAGAAACCCTTCTCTAGAAATCCAGCATATGCCACTGGGATCTGCTGAGTTTTCAATTGCGTGTAAGTCCCTCCTTCGTGATTTCAGGTGCCATTTTACACAGGAGAGTGTATGGGGTGGGTGTGTCATGCTGCAATACTGCACACTAGTCGCCATTAGAGAGAGTCGTAGGTACTGTAGATGGAGAGGGTGGGTAGTGTGTAAAAGACTGCAGGCATCTTTGTCACTGTGTATGTTTGTTTGTCAGACACTAGCTAGCACCTGCAATCCAGGGCAAACAGGCTCTTGTGTCCTGTATGTGTCTTTGAACTACGAGTGAGCTACACTTACAATTGTTTTACAAAGATGTGCTATATTTATGTGAACTGCCATGTGTTTGTGCCACTGCTCAGTCACTTAGCTTAGCCAGCCAGCTCGCTGCAGCCTTTGGCCAATATTGGTGATGACAATATTGTGAGCTGCTGTGAGGTGGTCCAAATTGACTGGAAATGACGGGAAATTAATATTATTGATGTTAATAATATTGTTGAAACAGAAACATGTCCAAATTACATGACTTTAGTTTTTTTTTAACACTTTTAAAGAAATCGAAAAGGGAAACCGAAACCGAACCAAAACACTTTGATGGTTTTGCCAAAACAACAACACAACGATGATTTAGAACGGGATGTACTAAGCATCACATCCGTGATGCAGTAGATCCCACCTCTTATCGAGTACATACCACGGTT
Organism: Taudactylus pleione; assembly: GCA_031769625.1. Taxonomy (NCBI): domain Eukaryota; kingdom Metazoa; phylum Chordata; class Amphibia; order Anura; family Myobatrachidae; genus Taudactylus; species Taudactylus pleione. Next base: position 3,155,647 of record JAUIMM010000113.1, read on the forward strand.
GATTACCACGGTATGTACTCAGAGGGACTGTACTCAGTCCGTCTATCCGAAGATACCCTCAGATAGAGGGACTTCCAGGATTAACACCCAGAAGCTCCTCTGGCATCCTTCTGGGGGACGCCAGTGCCACAGAGGGAAATGGAGGGGATCCGATCGGATCCCTCTCAGGGGGTGTCCTGATAAGAAGCACATAGACTTCTATTGGGTAACGCCACCTGAAATGGTACATATGGGGAATACGGTAAAACCCCTGAAAACTGCATTTTTGGGGGTTTGCGCTACATAGCTAAGAGGATATAAAGGCCCAAACAATCTGGAAACCTTTATAAAAACAATGTCAGCCAAAGGCTGCCTCCTCGCCTCCTCCCTAATAGTAAAATAATAATAAAACGTCATGATACTGTAGCACAATCTTGTTCTAGCAAATCTCATTTTGCCCTTGCCTGCACCGTTGCCGTACGCCATGTTTACTGTGCTGGCCAGACACGTCTGAAGTCCAAATTTAAAGAGCTCAGGAATGTCCTGGCTCAGCTCAAACTTCACACCCAGCCCTTGTGAACAAGAGGAGAGCCGCATTCCCGCGGTGGCTTTTATTCACATTGATAAGCGTGTCTGGCAGCCATAGGTAAAGTGTCAGGCCCGGTATCTGTGTGTATATGTGAGCTGGGCTGGGTGGTCATGTGAATTTACTGGATACTCGTCTCATCTGTTTTGCCTCATTGTTTCTGTTGAAAGTGACATTGAGGAGAAGCAGGTATAGAATTAGAGGGTGCTCTGGGCTTTGTCTTGCTCATTCCTGATAGCAGCCTCCTTGTCTGCACAGCCATACTGCCTTCTACACAGACGCCTCTTGTTTTTTATTCTTCTCAGTTCTATTTTATTATTACAGTTCAACCACTTCACAATTTCTTTCTTCCTCTTTTGTCCCAAGAGCAGATTGTCCAAATTCCTGCGCCTTTGATGAATGAAAGGGATATCTGTTTCCAGCTCTGAGTACTAGTTAATGTACTTGTAAACAGTCTGCGCAGGTCAATGGATCAAGTAGGCATCTAGCATTCAACATACAAGCCTTTGCCACTGCTTCGTGCTATTTAATGGAAAGGTATCAAGCTGAAAATGCAAATGTATGTCTTGATAGTATACTGTAATATAATACTTCTTTTAATACAATACTTCCTTTAATGACAACGGTGATTGTTTTCATTTAGATAACGTAAATTCTGATCACGGTAAGCAGACTTTAAATGGTGTTTGAAAGGACATAAAGAAATAACATTACTTGTATGAGCATGTTTGGTTCCTATGCGGAGGGATATTTGTGCTTGCTGTCACAGGTCAGCCAGTTTCACCCCTCATGGAATAATATCCCCCATTCAGTGAGCATGACCTGGGATCGTGATCATTTTCATTTCCATCCCACAGTCATACTAGTGACTTAAGAACTGGGAGCCTTGAATCTTTGCTCTCACTTAATATTTCATGCGATATGTAAATTAGGAACGGCTGTTTGCCCTTTAGCAATGCAAGTAATGCCCTGAAAAGTGAACACTCTCATTTTACTGTCTTTATTCTGCAAAACGGAATGTCATTTTTACACAGGTCCACAAAACTAGACCGCAGTACTCACTGAAAGAGAATGACTTCAGTCCACACAAATCCTTGCATTGGGGTGAACGTAGCCATCTTACCCATCAGATCTGTGTACTGTGCAGGACAAGTAGGTACATCAACACAAATCGGATCACTACATTTTGTACAGTGAATTTTGAAAACCTTTCTTTTTTTTATAGAAACAAACTTTATTGGAAAGTGGAGAATGGGAGGGAAGAGCCTGGATAGTTAAGAGGAGGGGTGGTAATCCAGAATTAAAAAATAAGTATTAAGACCACGTTTGAAGGCTGGATGAAAGTCTGTGTGTGCAGGGGAGGGCATTGTAGGGGTTGGGTGCAGTCTGGGAGAAATCCTGAAAATTGAAAGTGATGATCAGGGAGGAGGCGAGGAGGTAGCCTTTGGCTGACATTGATTTTTATAAGGGTTTCCAGATTGTTTGTTAGCTACAGTATGTTGTGCAAATACAATATATCTAATTACGTGTATAGAATGACTACACTCTGGCATAACAGAAATTAGTTTGACAACGGAGAGCAAACAATAAATGATTTCACTAGTGATGAGCCCAGTCCCCTGTGTTTTGGTTATGGCAAAACCACCCTCAAATGTTATGGTTTTGGAAAGAGCACCCTAATATATACAGTATATATATATATATATATATATATATATATATATATAGCAGCATGTGGTAGGGCACTCCAGGAATAAATGTAGAACTGCCAGGGTGCATCCCTGAAAATCGACTTACACTTGTCCAGTTTCTCCCATAGGAAGCAGGCGGCACTTTTGTGAATTAATCATATATCATTTATTAGGCCAACGTTTCAAAGCCTGAATGGCTTTGTCATCAGGGTGTGAGGAACCCTGATGACAAAGCCGTTCAGGCTTTGAAACATTGCCCTAATAAATTATATATGATTGATTCACAAATAAGCCGAGTGAGTGCCACCTGCTTCCTATGGGAGAAACTGGACAAGTACAGTCAGGTCCATAAATATTGGAACATTGACAGAATTTTCATATTTTGGCCTCTATTCACCACCACAATGGTTTTGAAATGAAACAAACAAGATGTGGTTTAACTGCAGACTTTCAGATTTAATTTGAGGGTAATTACATCCAAATTGGGTGAACGGTGTAGGAATTACAACAGTTTCAATATGTGCCTCCCACTTTTTAAGGGGCCAAAAGTAATGGGACTATCAACTCAAAAGCTATTTCATGGACAGGTGTGGGCTATTCCCTCGTTATTTCATTATCAATTAAGCTGGTAAAAGGTCTGGAGTTGATTCTAGGTGTGACATTTGCATTTTGAATCAGTTGCTGTCAACTCTCAATATTAGATCCAAAGAGCTGTCACTATCAGTGAAGCAAGTCATCATTAGGCTGAAAAATCAAAACAAACCCATCAAAGAGATAGCAAAAACATTAGGTGTGGCCAAATCAACTGTTTGGAACATTCTAAAAAAGAAAGAACACACTGGAGAGCTCAGCAACACCAAAAGACCCGGAAGACCACGGAAAACAACTGTGGTGGATGACAGAATAATTATTTCCCTGGTGAAGAAAAACCCCTTCACAACAGTTGGCCAAATCAAGAACACTCTCCAGGAGGTAGGTGTATGTGTGTCAAAGTCAACAATCAAGAGAAGACTTCACAAGAGTGAATATAGAGGGTTCACCACAAGATGTAAACCATTGGTGAGCCACAAAAACAGGAAAACCAGATTAGAGTTTGCCAAACAACATCTAAAAAATCCATTACAATTCTGGAACAACATCCTATGGACAGATGAGACAAAGATCAACTTGTACTAGAGTGATGGGAAGAGAAGAGAAGGAAAGGAACTGCTCATGATCCAAAACATACCACCTCATCAGTGAAGCATGGTGGTGGTAGTGTCATGGCGTGGGCATGTATGGCTACCAATGGAACTGGTTCCCTTGTATTTATTGATGATGTGACTGCTGACAAAAGCAGCAGAATGAATTCTGAAGTGTTTCGGGCAATATTATATGCTCATATTAAGTCAAATGCTTCAGAACTCATTGGACGGCGCTTCACAGTGCAGATGGACAATGACCCGAAGCATACTGCAAAAGCAACCAAAGAGCTTTTAAGACTAAAAAGTGGAATGTTATGCAATGGCCTTGTCAATCTCCTAACCTGAATATGATTGAGCATGCATTTCACTTGATGAAGACAAAACTGAAGGGAAAATGCCCCCAAAATAAGCAGGAACTGAAGACATTTGCAGTAGAGGCCTGGCAGAGCATCACCAGGGATGAAACCCAGCGTCTGGTGATGTTTATGCGTTCCAGACTTCAGGCTGTAATTGCCTGCAAAGGATTTGCAACAAAGTATTAAAAAGTGAAAGTTAGATTTAGGATTGTTTAGTTTGTCCCATTACTTTTGGCCCCTTAAAAAGTGGGAGGCACGTATAGAAACCGTTGTAATTCCTACACCGTTCACCTGATTTGGATGTAATTACCCTCAAATTAAATCTCAAAGTCTGCAGTTAAAGCACATCTTGTTTGTTTCATTTAAAAGCCATTGTGGTGGTGAATAGAGGACAAAATATGAAAATTCTGTCAATGTCCCAATATTTATGCACCTGACTGTATTATATATATTTATATGAAAATTCACCCGAATGCAATCCTCGTACAATGTTATTTGTGTTTTCTGAAATGACAAATCCTGAGGAGAGCCTTAACGGGTTAGCGGGGACAGCCATTTTGCTGTCACATCCCTGAGTTTTCCCAACAGATTTGCACAATAATGAGTGAAGCCAGTGATACAGAGAATAGCCTGTATGTGGATGAGCTGGTGCTGTTAGACACTGCTGCTGAAGTGATACACATACCCAGCGAGCTGTCACAGGTATGCAATCTTTTGGCCAGTACAGCTTGTCTACATATCTGTATCTGTAGTTTAGTGGATAGTCAGTACAATGGCATTTTCTAGGCAAAGACTTACCTTTGTGTAACGTCCTAGTACAGGTGAGGTAGCGACGACACATGACCTCACCTAATGGGCTAAAACCAAATGCATTGATGGTAGGTATTAGATGCAAATAGACTTCATCATGACTTCATTGATCCACTTTGCAACAAGTGGTGGCTGTCATTGTTTCAAAGACAATTGCTGTGTGAAACTACTAGTTTTCTTGGTCCTCTTCTGTGATGAAGATGTACCTCCAGCAGCAGCAGCCCTAGCTCTCAGTGATTTTTCTTGGGAATCGTGGATTGCATTATAGGAGTCTGTTTGCCTTTGAAAATTGGATGCAGGAGGAAAACCTCCAATCACTAAGGAGGAGGTTGATGATTAGGATGTTGGTTATGGAGATTGCAGTGCTGGGATCTATCTATGCTGCTGGTAGCTGATCCTTGTTATATATGATTTTCCAGATTTTGATAAGCCACTTAACTCATTGCAAAGGACATACAGTAACAGGAAGGACTGTCTAGATGGTTAACATCTTTACTTCTACTTACTTTGACACTACAAATGGTGCAGAAGCATTGACAAATGTTATTAGGATTTGGGTAAAAATATTTCCACATGGAAGAGGTGGTTTTTTTTGGTATTTTGTTCAGGCATGACAAAGCCCTTCTTATCACTGGTATGAAATGCTGCCACAGGTGGCTGACTTACTTTGACACAAATAATACAATCCTCCTGAATTCCATCACCTTGTTCTTCTTGTCCAACAGATTAATCATCATCCTCATTAGTGTCAGATACGCAATGATTCCCCTTATTCTGTTGCACAGTTACAACTTCCAACGTAGTATCCTTAATTTCTATGTCTAAACCATCATCATCATTACTTTTACTACTACTCATCTTGGCATTTGCAGAGGGTTCTGAAAAGATGGAAGGAGGCTTCTCTAGGATTACAATGTCAGAATAAAAAATGTCAGACTTCCACATAGCATTCGTGGACACCCTTAGACTATCCTCAGGAATCTGTGAAGTTTGTGAAAACACAATTTGTTCTTCAGTCTTAGTGTTATCTTCAGTCTTAGTGTTCTTTTAGTGAACTGATATGCCTGTGTTATAAGTGACACATCTAGAGTCAGAGCCAGTAGATGGTGCATGCAAGGTTACAGAAGATGCCTGACTGTGTTTGGCCCTGGCTTTTTAAATAGGCATTCTAGTGAATGAAAGATGAGCAGCAGAACTATAAATCGCAAATAAAGGCTATGGTCTCTGCCTTTCCTTGCCACTGCGTGTGGTGTATGGAATGTTTACATTTTACACTTTTTATCAGTAACTTTTAATTTCATAGTTAGAGATTATGTTTGCTTAATGATTGTTAAATTTTGTTCAGATTTGTATTGCTCTTTCTTACACCTTCTTCTTATCCCTTGTTTTTTAAAAGTAGATTTTGAAGAAGTACTATGACTGCCAGCATTAGTACTGGGTTGCACTTGTTCTTCTTATGCACCAAGTGAACATACAATGAGATAGGGAAATGAGAGACTGTTATCTTTACCATGCAGTTTTATTAAAAGACTTGAGACTTTTTTTTAAAACCCAGAAAGGGTTTTATTATTTTGGGGTGCAGCTGACAGCGGCACAACACACAGCAAGTACAGTAATATATGCTGCCTCTCAAAAACACACAGCAAGTACAGTAATATATGCTGCCTCTCAAAAACACACAGCAAGTACAGTAATATATGCTGCCTCTCAAAAACACACAATCTTCCCTTGAAATATGTAAATTGAATTCTAAAAGATTTTTTAAAAAATGAGAAACAGATGTCTTCTTTGGAGTGCAGCTGACTCAGGGCCTGATTTCACAAGGAACGCAGTCGCTTATACGCACGCATTGTCGATTAATTCGCACAGCGCATGTGTATGTGTGAGCTAGGCGCTGCGTTAGGAACAGCGTGCACAGTGACTACGCAGACCCATGGCAAAGTGATTGACAGAAAGAGCCATTTGTGGGTGGAGACAGGGGGAGGGGGTCGGGCAAACGCAGGCGTGCCAGTGCGTTTCAATACCGTTGCAGGGGTGTGCATAAATTATACACTATGATACCAGATGCCTGAGGCGTCATAGCATGCGCATAAGTAAGCAATTCCTGAGTAAGGTCTGGGCTTCTCTAACTGTCCAATGTTACTCGATATTACCGATTGTTTCACTACTGTATGTTGGTCAAGTATACGGATGTGAGTAAGGGGAAGTGGGCATCCTTATGTCAGGCTGCGTTCGCAATGCAATGCAAACATTTAAATGTCACCCACCGATATTAGCAACGCAGTTGCGTGCATATAAGCAGAATAGTGATCTGTAGTGAATCAGACCCTCAGACACAGCACAGTATTTTTTGGTCAGCAAAGCTTCACAATCACAGTACTATCTGTGCCCCTAATGCACAAGATATATACAGTATATAGCCTTTAAATGTGTAGCTCAGACTCTCAAATACAAACAGGAGGAGCCTGTGCAGATTGCTAGCTATAATATCTGTCCTTATATCCCCCTTTGACTTATTCAGTTTAAAAGACTATGCGTTTCTATCCACCAAGACATAACACTCACTGAGAAAACCAGATATTTGGTCAGCTAGGCTTGAAACTAGAGACGTGCGCCGACCCTCGTGTTTTAGTTTTGGTTTTGGATCTGGATCTTCCCTGGTTTTGGATCTGAATTGGTTTTGCCAAAATCTCGTCTCCGTGTTTTGTTTTTCGGTTTTGGATCTGGATTTTTTCTTTAAAAAAATCATAAAAACAGCTAAAATCACATAAAATGGGCCTGTTTTTGTTCCTACAGCATTATTAACCTCAATAACATTTATTTCCAGTCATTTACAATCAATTTTGACCACCTCACAATATTATTTTTTTCATCTAGATAAGGCCAAAAGGTTGCATCCAGCTAGCTGGCTGACTAAGCTAAGCGACACAGTGGGCGGCACTAACATGTGACAGTTCAACTTCCAATTGCCAACACGGATACAGTGTGTTATACAGTGTGGGTTGGATACACCAATAGTGCACTTACTGTGACAGCAGTGTTGGCAGAGCGGGGTTGCTGACAGTGTACTCAGTACATGGGATGGCAGTGCTGTGGTGCTGGCAGTGTCCTCAGTGCAGGGTACCGGTGGTGTCAGTAGAGTGGGGGTGCCAGCGGTGTCTTCAGTGCAGGTTTGCTGGCTGTGTCAGCAGTGCAGGGGTTGCTGACAGTGTCCTCAGTACATGGAATGGAAGTGCTGCGGTGCTGGCAGTGTCTTCGATGAAGGGCACCAGCAGTGTCGGCAGTGCGGGGATGCCAGCAGTGTCTTTAGTGCAGGTTTGCTGGCTGTGTCAGCAGTGCAGGGGGTTGCGGATGGTGTCCTCAGTACATGGAATGGCAGTGTGGGAGTGCTGGCAGTGTCCTCAGTGCAGGGTACTGGCAGTGTCGGCAGTGCTGGGGGTGCCAGCAGTGTCTTTAGTGCTGTGTCGGTAGTGCAGAGGGTCGGCAGCAGGTGTGTCGGCAGCGGGGGGTTCCGGCCATGGGTGTACCGGCAACGGGAACCAGCATCATGTTCTTTTTTCCATGCATTCAATGGGCTTAATGCTGATTGGCTGAGAGCTGTGACAAATGGCTCTGTCAGCCAATCAGCGCTTTGCCCATTGAAGGCAAAGGGATTTTTAAAAATGGCCGCTCAAGGCAAAACCTCGATATCCGACAGAGGATCACGAGGTTTTGCCTCAATTAGAGATCCGGGGCAGGAGGAGAGATCCGAGGGGTGCCTCGGATTGCCCCGGATCCCTGAAGTTTCGGTGGGTCCGGTTCTCAGGGAACCGGACCCGCTCATCTCTACTTGAAACCTTATCACAGTAGTGTCTCTGCCCTCATACATAATATATACTGCAGTGTATACTCTTTATGCTAATGTGAATTTCTGTTTGACTACTGTGGGGGACTGTGTGTCGGCAAGCTGAAACTTGTGCCACCCATTGATTTTTCACAGCAGCCATGACAGTCATCATTAGTATCAGCAGCTTCACCCAGCCCAATGCTAAGCGCAGGAGATTCATTGGAAACAAGCTTCCCTTTCCCGTATGAATGACTCAGAATGACACAGAGCTTTTGATTCATGCCAACTACACTCCCACAAGTCAATGTGGTTCCATGCGATTACATTGCCACCTCCCTGAAACAACCTAATTCCATGAAAAGATAGATCAGGTCAAATTGTATTCAACTCGGAATAAGATGGGCATATGCAAAAATGCGTTGTATGCAAACACTCTCCATCTGCGTAAGTAGAGAGATCTGTGCGACTCAGAAACAGCCCCTTGAGCTTAAAAAGGATACATCTTTCAACCAGATGATGGTTATATTGTACATTATACAGGAAGAAAGTTCTCTTGTCTCTTCATCTTGTGGCAAGGTTTCTGAACATTGGGGGTATACATAATAGTCATTTAAAAGGCAAAACCAGGTTGATTTTGCCTTTCAAATGACTGCTACTTTAAAACATCGGGCAGTATCGCGCGGGACTCGCCGATGCCTGCAGTCCGTAGGCTATTACATATACCCCATGGCCTGATTCAGAGATGGATGCTAATGCAGTCACTGCAGCGTATTTGTATGCAGCTGCTGTGTGAGAATATGCACGTCGCAGCTGTGGGGTATATATTGAGACGCCCTCCTGCAGCTTTGCGTCTTAGCTTGGATTGCAGCCACGGTCGCAAATCCTTTGATAATCGGAGTAGTCCTCTGGTCTCACAGAATGGCCTCCTGCACTGAGACGATGGAGCCATGTTATCTGCATACTGGATCGTAGACGCAGGCTGCGACCCTCCTCGAAAACGATTACGACATGCCTGCATTTTTGCCACCCCTCCCCCGTTTCCTTCCCTAAACAGTGCCGAACTTTCAATCACCCTGCATGAAAATAATAGCTGCAAGCGCCTAAGGTAATGGTGTTTGACGCATTAGCAGCATGTCTCAGACGCATGTGTAGAACGCTGACTAACGCTCAGCTGTGTAAACATCGGAATAACAGACATATCTGAATCAGGCCCATTGTTTCTGCATCTTAAAACACAGAAAACAAAAATGAGATTTATACTGTACAATTGTAAAAGTGAAAGCCAAAAGAAGAAAAACAAGTGATGCAGAAGTCAAAAATCAATAATAATCAAACATTCTTTTTTTTTAATTAGAGGATAAAGTTTGCAAATAGGGGCCCATGTATAGTTTTTGTTTCAGGTACTGATGTATACATTTAAAGCCTCCAGGACCTCAAATGTAGTTTTGTTTTATAACTGGGACGCTCCAAGCAGTGCTCTACTTCCCAGAGCCGCCAGCCACGCCCCCTAGGTGTGACATCATGTTGTCACGGGTTTAGTGGGTGGGGCCAGCACAGGTTGCACTGCCGCCCTGTTGCAGCTCTGAGTATACCTTTCTAGGTTTCCCTGAGTGCACAAACTGATGAAATGTGCTGCACATGCCAATGGCCAAAGGTAGAGTGAGGAAAGCACCTGCCTGATAGGGTTTTTTTTTTTTTCAAAGTTACATTGGGGGCGATATACTAAGCTCTGGAAAGTGATACATTAGAGAGTGATAAACTACCAGCCACGCAGCTCCTAACTGTCATGTTACAGGCTGTGTTTGAAAAAATGACAGTTAGGAGCTGAGTGGCTGGTAATTTATCACTCTCCAGTTTATCACTTTCCAGAGCTTAGTACATCTGCCCCATTAACTCAAGTTTATATTATTTTTCTTTAATCAGCAGTATTTGATCTCTTCATTCAAAACTGTATCGTGAATGTAATTTTTGCCCTATTTAAAACAAAGTAGATAATCTGCAATATGAATACAACAACTAAAATCAAATGTCTGTGTTATTTCTGCCTAAAGAATTATAAAGCCAATAAACAAGGAAAAGAAAATCATTTCACATCAGCCAACTTTCTGTTCTGAAAATTCAGGTAATGTATTCCTGCTACTAAATTGTATTTGAGGAAGTGTTATTAATTTCATATATCAAGTTGGTAGTGGCCATCTGTTCTCTCCACACTCCTCCGTCTCTTTCCATCTGCCCTGTTTTATCTCTGCTAATCGGGTGGCAAGAGCTCAGATGATCAGGAAGTTTCTTCCCGACTTTTGGTTTGTCAGTCACGGAGGAGACAGCTGTGCGCTTTTCAGCAGAGTCACATGATAGTGAGAGTTGAATATATAAATCTTACCTTCTCCTGCATTTTATTGTCTTCCTTTTGTCACTTAAATAAATAAATAAAACACCCTTGCACGTTTCTTTAAGGCAGCTTACACTTTGTGTGCGCTAACGATCCACTCTCCGAGCGTACATTTGGCTGCTTGAATATAAATGGATCTGCAAGGCCTTATAATATTAAAGGAAACAGACAGCAGGGATGCATTTCAAGTGTGGAGAGAGACGTAGCGGTTTTACACTACAAAGAACATCAGAATAAATTGGTGTGAAGCTCTGTTTTGAGGAAATTACACCAAAGGGAGCGTTTGGAGGCAACTCATGTAAATACTTTTGAATTCAGTTACTTGCACTTAAATTTAAAAATCAGCAACCCTGACATATAGGTAAGTCTAACTAACGAGATTAATAATAACAAAAATAATTGTTCTAATAAAATACATATATTGCAATATTAGTGCCTAGCCTATCTCTCGTAATCAGGTTGAGTTAGGGATGGCCTGAGTCTGTGCAAGCGCACTGGAGCTCTGCATGCCTCAGGAGCCACGCCAGGAGCCACCTGAGCAACCATCGGAAAGAAGCATGAGGCGGTGGCAGCCATTGCAATCCCGACATCAGATGGAAAAAGCATCTCCAGAAACGTTGATGGTTGCCAGTCAATGGGTTCTAATGGCCATACCTAGATTGTATACTCCTGAGTGAGCTCAGACCAGTCCAGCAAGCACTATGTTTTAATTATAAAAATCTTCCTGGGTGTTGGTGATGAATTCTGAGCTTGAAAGGACGGAAAACGATTGGAGAGAATTAATTAGATGTATCTGCAGGGAGGGGGTCTCCACTCAGCTTCTATTCTTCTCGTCTCTGTTGTCTGTTGTCATGTGATGATGTCATGTCCAAGATGGAGTTGTCATGTGATGATGTCATGTCCAAGATGGAGTTGTCATGTGATGATGGGATGTCCATTACGGAGTTGCAAGGAGAAGGGAGTTGGGGTCAGGTGTGTAATGTGCACCCCCTCAACCTTGCTCCATGGCCAACACCACCACCAACGCCAGTCCTGGCCCTGATATCTGCGTCCAGTATGGTCAAAAACACTCTTCAATAAACCTTACTGAGCTGAGAGATTCGGGAGAGCATGGTAACACAGTGGTCAGCATTGCTGCATCAAAGCATTGGAGTTCTAAGTTCCATTCCAACCAGGGCGCTATCTGTGTGGAGTCTGCATAGTGCTCTACTCCCACAGCCCAAAACATACTGGTAAGTTAATGTTAGTGTTTTGTGTGGTTAAGAATTTAGGCCCTCATTCAGACCCGGACGCAAGTGGCCGTTCGTACGTTCGGCGTACGTAAAAAAATATGTAAATACAAGCACTCGCTCGTATTTTCGAACGCAGCCAAACATCCTCCCCAAACTCAAGCGACCCCTCCTCTAACTAACGAGCGTGCCAAATAGCGAGCGTACATCCCCGAAGTGGCTTGAAGGGAATGCACGCACTAGTACTACCCGGAAGTTGGACTGTCAGATTTCAATTAACTGCTCGTTTATTCTGCCTACCTCCCTCAATCGTATCATGCCAATCAATATATCAATTCTCTAAATTGTTCTTTTTTTTGTTTTTTTTAACACAATGCAATAAACTTTATTCATATCCGTGTTTGTGTTTTCCCGCAGAATACGTACGGCTTAAACATTCGCTTTTAATTGTCAAAATACATGTTAGCCCCAATTAAATAATTGTTCTATTTGTTTTTCTACCCGCATATTTCCCGGAGTTCATTTCTTTATTTAAATTTGCTTACGCGTGTCACTGCTTCAAGGCTATCATAAGTCTCAAGAGATTTCTGGCCCTGTCGAACACATGACTCATACACTAACCAATAGAATTGGTCCTGTTAATTACCCAAATACATTAGCCAATCAAAAAATTTTGGGGCACTTTATTAAAATTGATTTTTAGTAAAAACACCATTGCCATCATGAGAGCCTCCGCATTCACCAGGCGCGAGCTGCTGGTGCTAACGGAGGTCATGGATAGGCGGATCACCAGCCAGCCTCCACCCATCACCAACCGCGAAAAGCGTTCCGCATATGCGGAGGTACGGGCCCGCCTGCGCTCCTTCGGCTCACGCCGCCAGATCGGGCAGCTGGAGCGCAGGTGGTCGGACCTGCAACGGTGGACGCCCTGCTTGCTGCCATGCTTTCGCATGCAGATCGCCGAAAGTAAGTTTTATGGACTGTGGTTTTCATGTTTGTCTTTGTGGCCATAACTGCATGTGCATGTTTTCCCTGTATTTCATATTTATTCATTGTACTCATATCTGCATGTGCATGTTTTCCCTGTATTTCATATTTATTCATTGTACTCATATCTGCATGGCCATGTTTTCCCTGTATTTCATATTTATTCATTGTACTCATATCTGCATGGCCATGTTTTCCCTGTATTTCATATTTATTCATTGTACTCATATCTGCATGGCCATGTTTTCCCTGTATTTCATATTTATTCATTGTACTCATATCTGCATGGCCATGTTTTCCCTGTATTTCATATTTATTCATTGTACTCATATCTGCATGGCCATGTTTTCCTTGTATTTCATATTTATTCATTGTACTCATATCTGCATGGCCATGTTTTCCCTGTATTTCATATTTATTCATTGTACTCATATCTGCATGGCCATGTTTTCCCTGTATTTCATATTTATTCATTGTACTCATATCTGCATGGCCATGTTTTCCCTGTATTTCATATTTATTCATTGTACTCATATCTGCATGGCCATGTTCTCCCTGTATTTCATATTTATTCATTGTACTCATATCTGCATGGTCCTTTTTTGGGGGGGGGGATTCGAAAATGGTGTTTTTCGTGGATTTGTGTTGAAACTAACCACAATTTGTTTCACATCTTTTAGGGGCCCAGCGAAGACTACCCCGTCATCGTCCGGCCAGTCGGCGCTCACGGCCACTCTCCCCAACCCCCAGCCAACACTCCACTACCACTAATTCCCCTATTCCCCACTCTTCCCCAGCCTTCCTTGACCCTCTGGCAGAAATTTCGGGGCTCCTTCCCCTCCGTCCCCATTCCCCCTCTCCTCCAACCACCCCTCTTAGAATTACCCCCTCCCCGGAGTCGGTAATTACCCCGCCCCGATCTTTGGGGAATGGAGGCACCTCCGAGGAGGACGATGGAGGGCCTTCCGGAGCTGGCGTTGTATCTTCCGGTATGTTTTTCTTTGCGATTTTTTATCGACACAAACTGTTTGAATGTAATCATGTGTGGTTCCTTTTTTGGGGGTTTTTGCCTACACTTTTGGGGATTTTGACGATTGCCTTTACCTGTTACTGCTGATTTCAACATACACATATCACACCTGTCGGAATTTGTACATTGGCCTTGTATTTTTGGCCTACACCATTTTTGGTTGATGTGTTTTAATGGTGTAATTATGTTTTTTTTTAATTTTAAAATTTTTGGGGGGGTTTTGGTTTTGGCTTGTTTTTTAATGTGGTTTCAGTATTGTTTTATTAATCCCCACACTTTTCTCACCCACAGAGGAACAGAGGCGTCGGGCAGAATTATCCGCCTGTGTGGCCCAGATGCGCCACAATATAATCGGTGTGCTGGTGGTCCTTGACCATATGTCGGTCCTCCTTAGGGCTTAGTTTTTTGTTTTTTTGGCCAATTTTATAAATAAAGTGTTATTTTCTAAGTAACGTTCTGGCTCATTCGTTTTTTCTAAATCACAGATTGTTTACCCTGACATAAGTAGACTGTTCCTGCAAGGATTACCAATTTTTGACAATAAGATGGTGTGTTGTATTTTTATGGAAAACAGCCACAAGAAACACCTAACAGTAACAATCTCATTTCCCTTTTTTTGTGTAGTCACAATTAGATATTACTACATTTTACAGGTTCCTAGTTGGGGTGCAAGCTGCTTAGGCCAATCTTACGAAGCCAAATGATTGTACAGGCTTCCTTTGGGTGTTGGTTTGGACCCTGAAAACATATTACATTTTAGCTCAACTGGCGTCAGTACTGGATTACCCCTTAGTCAAATGTAACGTGTGTGAACCTGGTTACACTTGCTTGTAACGTTCCAAAAAAGGTACAAGATTTCACTCTCTAAACATTTATTCACAACATAACTGAAAAATCAAAGTGGTCACTCACAAACAAAACACACAGTGATAATCACAAATACAACACATACCAACAAAATAAAATAAAAAAATAACAAATCAAGAACTGGTTGACGAAGGACCATGCCAACATGATTCCACAAATATGGCGTTGCAATATGGGTTCCATAATATATCCCCAAAATGTCCACATACAGGTTTTGTAAGGGTAGCAGGAAGTAGTCATCGTTGGAGTGCAAACGATTATGTGAAAAAACAGAAGATGGAGAAAATACAAATAAATAATTAGATGTTCTCAAACAAACCCTACCACATTAGGTATAAACACTGTTGTTTTGTCAATAATTACCTAAAAAATCTGGCCACCACATCATCGCGTATGCCCCCCCACATACTGACCTCCGACCAACCTCGGGGGGGCCATCCTCAGGTAAGGCATCCTCTGGCTGCATTGGGACACCACTCCTTATGGCGATGTTGTGAAATATCCCACACAGGACCACAATTTTCGAAACCATATCCGGCAAATACATGAGCTCGCCACCAGAGCGGTGGAGGCATCTGAATCGGCCCTTTAAAAGGCCGATACAGCGCTCCACCACTTGCCTGGTGGCTGTAAGTGCGGAATTATACTCACTTTGTGGCCCTGGTGTGGGAGCCAAAAAAGGAGTGAGCAGCCAGGGCGTGCAAGGGTAGCCACTGTCTTCTGTGAAAAAGAATAGTCAACATCAGGATCACTCTGTATGAAGCTTAACATTGTTATGTACTAAAGGTCTCTACTTACCCAGAAGCCACGCATCACCAGCTTGTAGGTTGGTTAATTTGTGCCATATCCCTGATTGTCGGATGACGAAGGAGTCATGTGCACTTCCTGGTAATTTTGCATTCAGGGACAGGATCTGGAGGGAGGCATCACATACCACCATTACATTGAGGGAGTGATAGTGTTTCCGGTTTCTAAAGATTGCCTCCAGCCGTGCTGGAGGCTGAAGTGGTATGTGAGTACCATCCACAACCCCTATGATGTGTGGGAAGCCAGCTATTTGGTAAAAATTGGCCTTGGCCACACTAAGGGCACCCATATCCAAAGGCATTTGAATAAAATGATGGAGGTGCTTGAAAAGTGCCTCCATCACTGCCCTCAGGATCCGGGAAAAGGAGGATTGTGATATGCCCGCCACTATTCCCACCGTTGTTTGGAACGATCCTGAGGCACAGAAATGTAACACCGCCATAAATTGCGTAAGTGGTGGTATTGCTGTAGGACTGTCAATTTGCCGCTCAAGATCACTCTCTATTAATGAGAGCGTGTCTATGATGATTTTGGGAGGAAGATGGTAGCATCTTAAAACCTCATCATCGGGCATTCCAAAAAGGGTGACACGTGTTCGAAATATCTGGGGCCTTGCACACCTACGATGCCTACGCCTGGGACGAGTTTGAGGTTGGTCGGCTTCCGGGAGCAGGGCCAGAACAATCCGACCCATATCAACCTGAAATGGCAAGATTGGAATGTCAGGCTTTTTAACCCCCCCAAAAATAAAAATTTTGACTTAGCTTGAAGATACCATCCATTGGTGCTTACATGCCGGGGTATTGTCATGATGTGTGGAAACTGGAAATAATCACAACATAAATATACATCATTTTATGCTGGCCATTTCTGTTTCAAAAATTTAAGCAAGACAAAACATAAAAGGGGAGACACACACATTTGGGCAAAGAGCAAAACGACGTTGCGCACACTACGTCAAATTGAGGCCAAATGTAAGCAACAAATGCTACCGAGAAAACACACACAATTTTAAGGGATGAATAAGCATTTCACAAAGCGCTAATTAGTTCGCAAATACAAGTCACAATAGTAAGTAGTAAAAATGCGCTAATTAGTTCGCAAATACAAGTCACAATAGTAAGTAGTAAAAATGCACTAATTAGTTCGCAAATACAAGTCACAATAGTAAGTAGTAAAAATGCGCTAATTAGTTTGCAAATACAAGTCACAATAGTAAGTAGTAAAAATGCGCTAATTAGTTTGCAAATACAAGTCACAATATTAAGTAGTAAAAATGCGCTAATTAGTTCGCAAATACAAGTCACAATAGTAAGTAGTAAAAATGCGCTAATTAGTACGCAAATACAAGTCACAATAGTAAGTAGTAAAAATGCGCTAATTAGTTCGCAAATACAAGTCACAATAGTAAGTAGTAAAAATGCGCTAATTAGTTCGCAAATACAAGTCTCAATAGTAAGTAGTAAAAGTGCACTAATTAGTTCGCAAATACAAGTTAGAAAAACGCACATAACGAAAAAAAGCGAACGGAACTAAAAAAACGAAGATATCCAAAAAAAAAACTTCCAAACACGAAAACTCCTACACCAGCCAACAATCAACTCCAACCAACGTAACCTCCAACATTCAAAAAATGCCACCTCGACTCGAGACGCACCAAGCCATAAATAGTGTTTAGTTTCCCGCACAAATTAAGGAGGGATCATAGGAACGCACAATCAATGATGCGGCCTAAAAATAAGGTCGCATGTATAAATACGTCACGAGCCAAAACAAACATTCTGGTGTATTTCTTGTTTGGAGCTCAGACATGGCTACAGACCAGGGAAACAATGGACAACAGTCTGGCGGTATTTCAGGCATTTTGACTCAATGATTAATTAGAAACATAATATTGTGCAAGTTGTGAAGTTGACAATTCTCCAAAATTACACAAATAGGTGAGGAGGATGACATGGAAGAGGCTGCTGGGCCCAGTATTCCGGGCAAAGCTGCCAAAAAGAAAAGGCAGCCACAATTCACAAGAAAGGAGATGGAGGTTTTGATTCAGAAGTGTGTGGACATCCTGCCACAGGCAGACAGGAATATGAGTGCAAGCCAGAAGTGGAGAATGTGGGAAGAGGTAGCCGTGGATGTCAATAGGGTGGGTGATTATGCCCGTCTAGCCCGGGATGTCAAACGGCGGTAAGTAAACACTTGCCCCCCCTAAAACCAAAACCCATTTTAAACAAAAGGATAATGGTTCCAATTTCATCCCACAGATGGGCCGACTTCAAATATCGCCTGAAGCAAAAACTGGCGGACAGGGCTAGGCATGCAAGGGGGACAGGTGGGGGTCCCACCCCTGTGTCATTGGAGTTGACTGATTTAGAAGAGCTGGCACAGGGGTGTGTGCAGCCTGTGGAGGTGTTTGGCGTGTCCAACATGGATACGGACATGCCAGACTTTGCGGCTCCTCATGTTGTCCCAGGTAGATGTCACCAACTGTGAAATGTTATTGTGCCAATATGTAGATTCTAATGTGAGTCTTTTCTCATTTTTCCAACAGAGACACAGGCGGATGAGTCTGCTCCAGAGGGGAGCCTTGGCCGCAGAATTTCTGCT
This sequence comes from Taudactylus pleione, assembly GCA_031769625.1. Classification (NCBI taxonomy): domain Eukaryota; kingdom Metazoa; phylum Chordata; class Amphibia; order Anura; family Myobatrachidae; genus Taudactylus; species Taudactylus pleione. Next base: position 3,173,992 of record JAUIMM010000113.1, read on the forward strand.
GGCTCTGCAGGGGAGGAACCAGTACATCCGGCTGAGGACCCTGCAGAAGCCAGTCCAGGGCAATCCCCCTCGCAAGCAGTGTCCCTCCTCACAGAACTCAATTTTAAATCGGATTTCCATACGGAGATTCTGCAGAGGATGGACGCCAGTCTGGTACGGGTGGCTGAGGCCCTGGGGCAAAATGCTGCGGCCAACGGGACCATTGGTCAGGCCCTGGCGGAAAATACCAGGGCCAACATCCGCATCACCACTGCCCTGGAGCAGCTCGTTCGCCAGCACATGGTGGAGCCGACCTCCCTTCCTGCCGGAACATCAGGATCCTCCACCTCTGGCACAACATCAGCCAATCCTCCAAATGTGCCTAGCCCTGTGCCTAGTCCAGAGGCCACAACATCTGCCTCTGGACAGGCCAGCCCGATGACATCCCGGACCCGGTCTGGCGCCCTCCCTCCCCCAGCCAAACGGCCGAAAAAACGGTGACAGCATTGGCTACTTTTCCCACACTCCTTCTGTGCTTGCCTCATATTCCTTTCTGGCCAAAACTTCCCTCTCCTTTCTTGTGAATTGTTTTTAATTTTTGCATTTACGTTTACCAAAAAATTATTGTTTGCACAATTAATAAATATTGTGGAATGAACACTGCCAAAAATGTTTTAGTTAAATATGTGCATTTATTTTTTGTGGGATACCAATAAATTTACAACAAATGTACGACTTTGTATTCTGACATTATTGTAAAAATGGGTTACATTTAATCCGGGCCCACAAGCCAACAACGTTCAACCTAAAAAATTACACATTGGAAAAAAAGGGCTTGTTAAGGAATGTTGAAAACATTACCTAAGGAGGAAAAATCACCTTGCAAACACAAAATGAGGCACCAAACCTAAACATGATAACATTATTGTTACAATAGTCCAAAAACAACACATTGCGGCCAAAATACACCCCCACAAATGTACGCTAATTGATTGTGTAATCCAGACATTAGCAGCTATGATTTCCACCTGCGTTCGGTTTTGTGCTATCCAAAAAAACTGCTTTCCAAACACATACCAAGCCGTTTTTCAATCCAACACTAATTGAGTTTCTGGCAAGCCGTGATTAATCGATGCAACATCGTGGAGTGCCGGGACGGAGGAGAAGGCCATCGCCACTGTGGTCGAGTTATCCAGACCCTAAGCTGTGCGAGCATTTTGAAGGGAAAGAGGATCATCCAGTGACGTATGAGTTGGTACGAACACATTTGACGTTCGCATTTGTTAATGTATGTACGCCCAAAAAACGCCTCGCCACGCCTGCGTTTTTCCATCTCCTCCCCCGTCAACACCCAAAAACGGCCTGTTCTGTCAATCACATTTGACATGTCACTTCCTGTACGCTATTTGACGAACGAGACAAAAAAAGCTCGCAATCTGCCGTACGCACATGCGCAGTGTAACACAGACGCATGCGCGGTTAGGCAACATCGGAACGCAACAAGCGTACTGCTGTTAACGAGCAGCTCTGAATCAGGGCCTTAGACTGCTAGCTCCACAGGGGAGAGGGGGGGGGTTGGAGAGGGGGCTGTGAATGATGAAAAAACATCTGTAAAGCCCAGTGTAATATGTTAGCAGGTTAATACTAATAATGTACATGGAAATAATGAATTCTATGCATTACTTACATAGATTGATATGTCCGTTCTTTTAGTCTAGCAGCAATGGGGCCTGCAAGGGGAATCTGAAGGAGGAATCAGAAGGAAAAAGATGCTTCTTGCTGGCATTGCAGATCCGATGCCTACGTCATTGTCATCGCCCATCTGAGTAAGTCTAAGCTTACTCAGAATGGGCAACGGAAGTGCTCAGCCGGGGCCAGGAGATCTGCTTTGGAAGACACAGACCCTGGCCTGATCATTTTGTAGAATGGTCTTTGGCGCCGCTTCCCAAAAAAGGCGCAGCATGTCAATCAAGCGGCAGCTGTGGGGCACTGCGGACACGTTTTGTAAAAAGGCGCAGTATGTCCATCATGCGGCAGCTGTGGGGCACTGCGGACACGTTTTGTAAAAAGGCGCAGTATGTCCATCATGTGGCAGCTGTGGGGCACTGCGGATACTTTTTGTAAAAAGGCGCAGTATGTCCATCATGTGGCAGCTGTGGGGCACTGCGGACACGTTTTGTAGATCAGGATCTGCACATGGGCAGTCTGATCTATGCACATATAAAAAGAACATTGCAATACTGTGATACTCCATCAGGCCCATAATCTCTTACCCTAAAATAAAATAACCTAAATATAAATAGTAGCTTGTAACAGTTTGTTAATGAACAAACTCTAGAACAGTATTTAAGATTGTTGGTGTCACTGTGTAACCCACAGGTAACCATATTTAGGGCAGAGTGTGCGAGGTATAAAGGGCGGTGCTACAGTATTTGTGCTGTAACAGAGCCCTGAGACTCCGCTATATGGGGTGCAGTGTTTAAATCTAATTTATCATCTCTCCTACAACTTCAGAGAACCGTAACTCCTCGCTCTAGTAGGGAAATAATTTATGTGCTGTGCCACCCCCCACACCCCCAGCCAATCAGATTCTAAGATCATTTACCTAGTACATTCTATAAAAGATTGGTAGAATCTGATTGGTTGCTATGGGCAGCACCTCCTCTTGTCCTCCTTGGAACGTTAGATAAATATCCCCCAAATACTATAAATATTACTGTTTCTAATAATAATGAGTTTGATCATTTTCTTTTAATTAACAAGGCTGCACAGTCCAGAGTCCAGATACTGGTATTCAATCTAAAGCTATTGTTTAAACTTTAAACAATTGATTTGTTCATTCGCCAACAGTTCCATAGAATAAGTCTAACCGGTGTTTAAGTTCTGGTTATTGCTGATAAATTTATTTAGTACTAGCATTTGGATATTGGCAAAAGATTATTAGACGTTGTTAATTTACTGTCACATTTGAGTGTTGAGAGTAGGTATAGAAAATATAATTGTTACCTACATAGTGGATTGTTATATATTTTTGGCTGTGTCATTACTGCCAACTGTCCCTATTTTCAGAGATAGTCCCAGGTTGTAAAAGTTAGGCCCTAGAAAGGTTTGTTCTTAAGGCTTTCTGTTTATCTGTATATAAGATATGGTTATCACGGTTTATTCCCATCCTCTGCCTCAGAGCATACCTGTGAGTGTGAAAGCAGCACCTATGAGCGCTGTGGTAAAGTGGGCGTGTACTGCTACATCTGAGAGGTGTGTCATAAACCTGACTTACATCCAAATGTAAATGAGCCCCAAACAGTCAGTAAGATCTATGTTTTGATGAAAACACACTGATACTTTTCAGAAAATACATGTAGCCATAGGGATCATTGGCCCTCATTCAGAGCCGTTCGCTATTTGCGGTCGTTCGTTTAAAAACAAGGGGTGGCTATTCAAATGATCCGTACGCACATTGCAGTCTGTTCACACCTCTAAGTCTGAACGAACGAGCAAAACATACGCTCGTTTATTTGTTAAAAACGCCCCCTGGCCGCACGCATCCTACGTCATGTCCGCTATTTATTAGATTAATCGAGTACATCGACCAGCGTATGAACTGCTCGCTATTCTTGTGGTTGGTGTTTGCTACCACAAATTTGCGAGCAGTTCTGGCTATAAAATAACCCAGTGACGTGGTCAATGACGCTGCTGTTTTAAATATACACACCCATAAAACGCCCGTTTTGACCTTTAAGCACGCCTGCGTTCGGATCTCCACTCCCCATTTTCAGGCACCTTCCCCTGTTACCACCCACATACGCCTCATTCTGTCACTCAAAATAGCAGGCACTCGCTATATAGCGTACAAAGGATTTTCGGCCGCACTGACTGGTTCGCGCATGCGTACTAAAAAGCGTACGCATGCGCAGATGTGCAAACATCGCTCGGAACGAGCGTACTGCCGCTAACGAGCGGCTCTGAATGAGGGCCATTGTACCTTATACCCAATGCAGGGAAATTATACTGATAATCCCATTTGTATGTATATATCTATCTATGTTTTTTTTTTATATAACAGAGCATAATGGACAGGGCTGGATTAAGGCTTGTGGGGGCCCCAGGGCAACAAAATTGTGGGGCCCCCTCAAAGCCACACGGCACCTGTGCCTACCCTATCCCCCCCCCGCGGCCACAAGGCGCCTGTGACTGGACGGTCCCGCCCCCCTCCAGCGCCCTACGGAACCTCTCTTACCTTGTGTACTGGTCGGCAGAGCTGCTCCTGGGTTTCCTCCTCAGCGTCACGGACATGTGTCACATGATGCTGACAAGGGGACTCAGGAGCCGCTCTGAGTCTGTGCTGCATGCAATAGAACAGCCGCGGCTTCTGAGCCCGGCCACCACCCGGGAACAGGTGCCACTGGACACCTGTTCTCGGCAGGGTCACATCGACCCTGTGTGGGGGCCCTCTATGTGTGGGGGCCCAGGGACGACCGCCCCCGTCGCCCCCCCTTAATCTGGCCCTGATAGTGGGGGTAAGGTGCAATCAGGGAGATCGCTACTATTTCAGGGAGTCTCCCTGACAATGAGGGAGAGTTGGTAAGTATGCCTCAGAGCCTGATTCAGAGATAGGACGCTAATGCCACCGCTGTTGCGCATTTGTACGCAGCGGTTGTGAGAAAATATGCAACTGCCGCAGCCACAGGGATTTGTATTGAGAGGCCCATGTGCAGCTTTGCAAATCCAAGTAGCTGTGTACAAAAGTCGCAGCACCGTTCACAGATCAGTCGATTATTGGACTTCTGAGTAATCCTATGGTCGCCCAGAAAGGCAGAGGGAACTGAGACGGGATCGCAGTCACAGGCTAAGACAGGCCCTAAAAACGGGTGCCACTTACCTGTGTTTGAGTCACCACCCCTCATTGCCACCCACAAACGGTCCCTGCCTGACAATCACTTTACAAATAAGAGATTAAACTTGACGCATGCGCAGAACACCGATAATGGCTCAACTGCGTAAACATTGGAATTAAATACATCTCTTAAAAAGGCCCTTTGCAGTTGACACAACTGAAGGAGGAATATTTCCATATAAAACGAGACATTTTAGCCACATCATGAGAACATGAGATGGTTTATAATTCACTAACAAGGTGTGACCGGACTGCACACACGTGGTGAATATGCACCTGCCTTGCTCCTGGAAGTTATCCTTATATATGTTGGCAGCTATGCTGGTGCATTTATAGGCACAGAAATGGGATTGAAATACCGGCGGCTCAAGACAGTGATAGACCGACAGGTGTAGATCCCGTGGTAAGTATGCTAACCCTCTCCTCTCCCCTCCCTAATGCAGCCTCCCCCCCTAGTGCCTAACCCTAACCTCCCCCCCATGGGTGCCTAAACCTAACGCCCCCTCCCTGCACCCTAAACCTAACCCTAACAGGGAGGTGTCTAACCCTAACCTCCCCCCTAGTGCCTAGCCCTAAACCCCCTTCCCCTTGCCTAACCCTAACCTTCCCAGGGGGGATGGGGTGCCTAACCCTAAGTCCCCCTGGGGGTCCCTAAACCGAACCCCCCCATCCCCGGGCTAAGTGTATACTTACCGGCAGAGAGGACGATCGGTCCGGCGTCCTCAGTGTTCCGACATTGGGATTAACATAGGTATCGGTATTTCGACGCCTATGTTAAATCCCTTGCTGGGATTACGCTGTCGGGATTGAGTCTCATAACTACATCCCATAGGCACACTATAGGGAATGTAGGGTATATGATGAATGCAAATATAATAGTGCAAACAGCATTCTGCCTGGATCTCCATAAAGTATATGTTTATATACGCTGCTTTCTATATATGAATGAAGTCGAGCAGCTGAATTTATGTGATTCTCCTCCTTGAGCTAATAATAGGAAACAATGGAGTACAGTAGCTTCTGATTGGTTTATTGTACTATTGTTGTGAATGTGACTGTCTTTCCAGCACTTGGAGGGTATTTTATCACACATGAAAGGGATCTCTAAGGTCAGGACCCAGGGCTGGACTGGGACTAAAAATAGGCCCTGGCATTTAAAGAACGCAGAGGCCCACACTGGCGTCAGCATCTGGCCCCAGGTGTAGACTCCTCCCCTTACTATTTCTGGCTCCTCCTACTTCTTATTCTATGCTATTATAAATAAATATAATTAATAACATAATTAATTAACAACATACAAGTACAGTATATATCATTCTCTGTATTAAAATACATACAACAGAGCTCATCCTGCAAGGGATTCATACATGTGCCATAGTCAGACATTTGGTATTTGGTTGGTTCGGTTAGGTAAAGCTGGCACGTCATTGGTGTAGATCACACACAAGGATAAGGAAAGGCATTTTCCCAATTGACCAGGCCCTAGTTTAGCAGTTGTAGAGGATTAGATAGTGATCACTATAGGAATTTTTTAGGGCAAGGGAGCTAAACACGGAGGAGGACACATCTGTACAACCAAAGCAGAGCTGAAAGTACATATTTTGGTGCTCTGCGTTCCACCTCCACACCTCAAGGAGGGAAAAGCGTGCCGTAGGCGCGCTTTGAAAAACAAAACAAAACAGGGTGTAGTCTCGCTGGGAAAAACAAAACAAAACAGGGTGGGCGCGCTTTGAAAAACAAAACAAAACAGGGTGTAGTCTCGCTGGGAAAGGGCTTGACCACACGATAGTACCCTCAATTCAAATTATGCCACACAGTAATGCCTCTCAGTCACATTACACCGCACAGTAATGTCCCATACACATTATTATGCCACACACCGTAATGGCCCTTACACATTATGCCATACACCATAATGGTCATTACATACATAGGGTGGTCCCAGCAGGGCTGCCAAGACACTCAGCAGGCCCAGGTATGGTGGGAGTGCATGACTACATGGGAGGGCATGGCAACTCCCTCTTATATACAGCATGATTATAGTGTGAGCTGTGGTGAAGGTGTGAGTTTTGTTATGTGTAGTTGCTGCATATTGGAGACATTGGTTACACTTCTCCTGTACTCCCATGCCCCTAAAGAGACTTGGGTACTTAGGGCCTGATTCAGAGCCGGACGCTATTTGCGGTCGTTCGTTCTAAAACAAGGGGTGGCTATTCAAATGAACCGTTCGCTCTTTGCGGTCTGTTCACGCCTCTAGGTCTGAACGAGCTAACAAAACTTGCGGTCGTTTTTTTGGAAACTACGCCCCCTGGCCGCTCGCATCCTACGTCATGTCCGCTATTTATTAGATTAATCGAGTACATCGACCAGCGTATGAACTTAACGCTATTCTTGTGGTTGGTTTTTCCTACCGCAATCATGCGAGCAGTTCTGACTATAAAATAACCCAGTGACGTGGTCAATGACGCTGCTGTATTAATTATGCACACCCATAAAACGCCCGTTTTGACCTTTAAGCACGCCTGCGTTCTGATCTCCACTCCCCGTTTTCAAGCACCTTCCCCTGTTACCACCCACATACGCCTCCTCCTGTCACTGAAAATAGCAGGCATTCGCTATATAGCGAACAAACGATTTTCGGCCGCACTGACTGGTTCGCGCATGCGTATTACGATCCGTACGCATGCGCAGTTGGGCAAACATCGCTCGGAACAAACGAGCGGCCGCTTACGAGCGGCTCTGAATCAGGCTCTTTGTACCCATCCTCCTGGGTCCCGATTCCAACCCATCACCAGAACTTTTATTACCTTGACAGTTTGCCACCTTGTGTCATGACCATTATGTAGGTAGGGTGAACGAGGGTAAAATATCGACTGATCGGACATGCCGGATCGTCCAGCCTGCCCGTCTGATGCGACATACGTGGACCAAGCAAACTATACACCCCCATATCTTGACAAAGGTCCATGTACCAGACCGAAACGTTGATGTGAAGTCTCTGATTATTATCTATGTGATATAATACAATATATAAATATCAAATCGGACGACAGGCTGGACGATCCGGCATGCCCATCCAGTCGATATTTTACCCTCGGTCGCCCTACCTACATAATGGTCATGAGACAGGGTGGCAAACTGTCAAGGTAATAAAAGTTCTGGTGATTGGTTGGAACCGTGACCCAGGTGGATGGGTACATACCTTATATGCCACAGTTCAGCTCATGCATCCCCGTGTCCATCCCGGCGCCGGATGATGACGTCACTCTCGTGCAACGCGGGGTAGAGATGCGATCATGGCAACCAATACACAGTCACTCATCCGGGTCCAGCGTCTAGCGTAGCTCCACCCATCCCCGCCTGGAGGGACAGCATACGATACCATGGAAAGTAACATCAATATCAATTACACCATAATATTAAGCTAAAAACAATCAAACTGACATAACCCCCCGGAATCCTCTAGCATAGAAAAACAATTATAAATAGCACATGAATAATGGAACAACCGATGGCTCCAGACACAAAATAAGAATCCATCTAAATGGCCAACGACCAATCCAGAGCATGGCGCACAATATAACAATAAGAATAATGTAAAGGTGCATACACACGGTCAGACACAGCGACGATCAGATAACGATAACGATCATTATCTGATTGTCCTGCATGTGTTGGATGATCGTTATCGAGCATCCAACACATGCATTAACCCCCTAACGACTATAACGACCCGCGATGAACGATCGCAGGTCCCTATAGTAAACAGGCTAACCTGGTCGATAGCGACCAGGTTGGCCTGCATGCACGGACTACGGACTATGGTCGATAACGACCATTTGTGCCCGCGTGTCGACCATCATTTGTAGGGGGCAGAAACTGTCAGATTTTAACGATAACGATAGGATCATTATTGTTAAAATCTGACAGGTTATCTGACCACGTGTGCATTAGAATACTACTCTAAGGTTCAAACTCCAATAGACAATCAGCTCTCTAATGCTGGTTCTGTACACTAAGCGCAAAGTGTAAGTATGTGTATGTGTATATGTATATATATATATATATATATATATATACACACACACACATATATATATACACATATACATATATACACACACACACATGTATATACATATACACACACACATATATATATACTGTATATACACATATACAATATATATACACATATATATATATATACACACCTAAATGCATGTATATATATACACACACAGCACTGCAAGGGGGTTTCAGTATCAGCACCTACCTGATGATTGGTGCCGCTGTTATCATCGACGGGGTCAGTGATGTTCCTGTGATCTCGTGGGGCGGGGCGCTATTATGATCGCGGGGGGAGGATGGGCGGCCGTACCCACGCAGGGGGGGCAGTTTTGATCACGGGGGGCACCCGCGGTGGGGGGTACCCATGGTGGGAGGGCGCTGTTGTGATCGCGGGGGGGATATCTGCGGTGATGGGCACTGTTGTTATCGCGGGGGGGTACACCTATGATGTGCAACACCCAAGGAAGCAATAGCTCCGCCTCCAGCCGAGCATGTGCTGCCATACAAACACTAGAGCCCAGTTCTCCCTCGGGGCTTCGGCTATTACAGGGAGGCCATTTTGGGAGGGATTTTTCTTATATTATTTTTTTTCACAAGTGGTGCGCATCGGGCATCTCAGGAACCAGACCGGCCCATCTTTGCATCTGCCAGAATTGCCAGATGGCCAGTCCGGCCCTGTCAGGACCTCAATAGATTTCTATGGTAGTGAATGTCCCCTTGTCACCAGCAGTCGTGGGTGTGACATTTCATTAGATAACACTTTATATAAATCTTTAGTATATTTGATTATACTTATCTGTTACTTTCAGTTCATTATGCAGATCTTGTCTGTATTCCATGAGATTTAGGGGTCTATTCATTATCACTTAATTTCTACAAAAGCATGAGAAAATGCCCATTTTCACCTGCTTTTGTAGAAATTAGTGTCCGGACCATTCATCATAATGGTGAAACAGGCGATATCACAGATATCTCCTGCTTTCCTTTCTCTCCTGATGTGGCCCGCTGTCCCCATGCACTAATATGGGGACAGAAATTCATCAAGCTCTGATGAGCTTGATGAACTTGCTCCCGCACTCACCCAGCTCCTTCCCTATGGAAAGGAGTCCCGGGTTGCGAAGAGGGATCCTTTCGGATCCATCCGCCCCTGTCCGGCTCCTTTGGTACACGCACTGTCAAGTCGACTCTGCGGTGCTACGTTTCACTGATCCGAGAGGAGCAGTGAAGCCACTTCGGGAAGACGGCTGATTTTTAGATCAGCTGTCTCTGCACTGGGGCAATGATGATTATCGGGATCCGATAATTATCATAGACCCCATGGTCATTAATTGTATCCATACACTCTTTATTCTTCTGTAAATGTTTTCCTATATTTCTTTATTACTTCGGACAGCGCTGCATAATATGTGTAAGTAAACTTTGATGACAAGGATGATTTGTAAACATTAATAAAGTCACCTCCAAGATGTACCTAATTAAGCGAACCCCTATTAGAATAATTGGATTTTTTTTTTAAAATCTTGTTTAATTTAATATCAGATTTTTAAAAATATATGTATTTGTATAATTTTAAGGTTATCAGATTAGCAAAGATATGAATGGGTCTATTTATCTAAGGGAGATTCAGCCTATTTTTTCGAGACCTGCAGGATGAGATGACCATCACCAGGTGTTGCCAGTGGTTACCATGGCAATGATTAACAATAAATTCAGCCTGCAAAGCATGGGGAAGCTATTTAGCACGTATTCAAGAAAAACATCATAATCTCAGGATGAGGGTAGTAGATTCAATAAAGAATAAAAAATGGTTTATTATTCAAATTTTGAGTTTTTTTCTTGTTTAATGTATATTAAAATAATAAATTTTTGTTCTATCTTTAAACTTTTTTTTTCATTTATATTTTGTATTGAATATCCACTTCAAAGCCTGAGCAACACTCAGCTGCTCCAACTACTTTTGGGGTTAAATAGACCTGAAAAATATTTTCTATTGACACCAGTAGCGTGCAGTCAGGTGAGAGAGGTGAGGCAGAGCCTTTCCTGTCATAATTATGTTTACTCCAGAGTTTTGACTATCAAGATTATAAATCTGTAAAAAAAATACTATAAATATCTTCTTTGTATTATTCTAATCATTATTATAGTCAATACTCTGGAGTAAAGAGTGTATGGCAGGTGAGGCACTGCCTCCCCTGTCTACCTTTTCCGCACATCCCTGATCAAAACTCACCAAATTTCCAGCACTATATACTGCTGCACCTTTGTATAATGCCTACATGAACCCTGGGGTTCATATACAGTGTGTGTGTTTAAATCTGGCTCTGACACTAGCCAGTTCCTGCCCAGCCATTTACCTCACCGCACATCACTGATCAACACAATGAGCGGCCTTAGAAAATAGGACATTCTGGTCTACTTGATAATTTACCCAGAATATCCGTACAAAGGGAATAAAGGCTAACATCATGTAATTCGGGTTCAGGATACTTTGTCGACATACACCATGTTGACATTCATAATGTCGACATGAGAAGTCGACATGTTCATCATGTCATTACTGACGTTGATAATGTTGACAAGCAGTTTTTAGCCTAATGATAACCCTAAACCTAATGCTAATGGTGACCCTAACACTAATGTAAACATTTTCACTGTGTCGACCTATCATATGTTGACGTTTTAATCATGTAGAAATTTTAACCTTATTGGCATCATCACATTCAACATTGTGGTGTTGACATTAAGATTGTCAACATAGAGAACGTGGACAATCTGGCTGCACGCCTGTAGTTCAGCACCCAATTTTTTTTAATGTATGTACTATAGGTATAAATAATATAGGAACTGTATCACCAGGAGGCTCTCCTGTGGTCATCCGCGGCAATGATGCTTCTAATCCAAACACAGAGTACTTTCAATTTATTTTTTACTTGGCAGTTCCTTATTTTACTCATAGACCATCTGATGTCATGTTTAATTTAAAAATACCATGTCTCATTAGGGTTGGGAACCTGATTGACTAGAACATGGTGACTTTGTAGGATGGAACCATATGCCACCTACTTTAATATTTTGAAGATTGCTGCTGCCTAAAGGTAGCATGTCCCAAGTTTTATAAAACACATATTGCTGTAGGGAACAAGTGAATCTATCTATATTTAAACAGCCCGCATAACATCTTTCAGAATAAGTGGAGCACAGTTTGAGACCAGATTTATGGAAAATCTATCTATCTATCTATCTATCTATCTATCTATCTATCTATCTATCTATCTATCTATCTATCTATCTATCTAACTATCATATATCTATCTATATATATACTAGCACCGCAGCTTTGCACGGGAGTAATTTCATCTCGTTACAGCCACCTGTGTCTCATAACAACCTACCCCATTTCACCACAGCCCCCTGCATTTCACCACAGCCCCCCTGCATCTCATAACAGCCTCCTGCTTCCCACTACTGCCCCCTGCATCTCATAACAGCCTCCTGCTTCCCACTACTGCCCCCTGCATCTCACAACAGCCTCCTGCTTCCCACTACTGCCCCCTGCATCTCATAACAGCCTCCTGCTTCCCACTACTGCCCCCTGCATCTCACAACAGCCTCCTGCTTCTCACTACTGCTACCCTACTCTAGGCTGCTGCTAAGCAACAGGGCACATTGCTAGCTCTGATTGGCTCTCATTTTGCTGTTTCAGCCCTATGGGCAGCTACTGTACTTCAACTTGGTGTAAGATTAGATATTTTTCTGTTACTACTCAAGTAAAATTGTCACTGCTCATCTCCCTAAGCGGGATCCAATCTGATCCCTCCCATCTCTCCCCGCAGCACGTATCCTTCTGCGCATACGCACAAGGATGGCTAGAGGGACTTTTTGGTGCTAAACTCGGAAGTCCCTCTAGCCAGGGGCACAGGGCTGGTTCTCCCGCTACGCATGGTACACAGCTGCGTAAGGCGCCACATAGTGAAGGGCGCCTCAGCTGCGTACCTTGCGGGCCGCGGGCAGACTGTGTCTCTGTGACACAGCTGCACCGCGTGTGTAGCGCTGCCCGGACGGAGTTCGGTTTGCGCTACACAGCACAAACACACAGCCGCCGGCGCCAGCAGCTGTGTGTTTGCTTTAGCAGCTGATAAGAGTCAGACAGACTCTCATCGGCTGCTGCTCCCACTGCCAGAGCCGGAACATCTTCTGGCTCCCGCAGTGGGTAATGGGAGTGACGTCATGATGTGACGTCACTCCCATAATACAAAGCGGCGGACGGAGGAGCTGATATCAGCGGCGGGACCAGGACCGGGTTTCAGGCAAGTGTTTTATTTATTTTTATTACGTCTCTACTGCGGGGGGCGGGGGGAAGGTGGAATACTACTGGGGGCACTACAAGGGGGGATTACTAGGGGGGAATACTACTGGGGACACTACAGGGGGTAATACTACTGGGGACACTACAAGGGGTAATACTACTGGGGGCACTACAGGGGGGAATACTACTGGGGGCACTACAGGGGGTAATACTACTGGGGACACTACAGGGGGGAAATACTACTGGGGAAACTACAGGGGGTAATACTACTGGGGGCACTACAGGGGGTTATACTACTGGGAACACTACAGGGGGTAATACTACTGGGGGCACTACAAGGGGGGGATTACTACTGGGGGCACTACAAGGAGAGATTACTACTGGGGGCACTACAGGGGGGAATACTACTGGGGGCACTACAAGGGGGGGATTACTACCGGGGGCACTACAAGGGGGGGATTACTACTGGGGGCACTACAAGAGGGGGAACTACTACTAGGGGCACTACAAGGGGGGGGACCACTACTGGGGGCACTATGTAAAGGGCACTGCATAGGGGGTACCACTACTGGGGGCACTGTATAGAGGGGGAGTACTACTGGGGCACTATATAAGGGGAATACTACTGGGGGCACAAGGGGCACTGCACAGGGGGGACCACTACCAGGAGCACTGTAAAAGGGGCACTGCATAGGGGTACCACTACTGGGGGCACTGCATAGCGGGACTACTACTGGGGGCACTATATAAGGGGAATACTACTGGGGGCACAAGGGGCACTGCACAGGGGGGACCACTACCTGTGGCACTGTAAAAGGGGCACTGCATAGGGGGGCGCCAAAAATATACTTGCTTCCCAAAAAATTTGGGCTAGGGCCGGCCCTGCAGGGGCATCACAAAGGACAGCTCTTATCGGGAGAGCTGTCCTTTGCGATATTCTAGGTACATACATCGGTAATCAACCCAAAGAGAGGCAGGATGTACCTCATCGCTTATGCGATGCTTAATACATCCTGCCCTATATATCAAACAGTGATAAACCATTTTGTTCTACATCTTCACTGGAAGAAAGGAGTTATTATTGCTTCCATGTGTATAAGGGGCAGTATGTCAAGGAATTTCGCTAGTGCGTTTTTTCCAGCTTAATAACACCACAGCCATAATCAGCTGCGACGGTAAAGTGCACTGACAATTTATCAAGCAGGAAAAGCGATCATTTTACTTCGGTGATTGGACTCAACTCAGCTATTGTGTTGCGATGCAAAGATTTAGCTTGTTAGTTAATGAAGCCAAGCCCCGAAAAGTTTGCTACAGTAAATGGGGCTTTTTTGCTGTCCCTATAGACAACTATATATGAGGATTGTTTTTGCAATTATAAATTGGTGGATAGCAGAAGAGATCTCCGATATCTGCTGTGGTATCCCCATATTAAATAGCCTTAATACAAAAAATGCAGCAATCCATTGAAAACAACTATTTTTGGATAACTAGGACCCCTATGGCTTTTAAAACAATTATTTGACGTGTATACTGTACTTAATATTCCCTTGAAGAGAAATTTCTATTAAGTTAAAAACACCTTCTGGAGGTATATATGGGGGTCAGTAGCTGGTAGTGCTTTTTCAAGGTTTTTGAAATACCTTCTGGTAATTGATCGCTTTAAAAAAACATTAATATGTGACTCAATATGGGTTCTCTCACTGTTTACAGTTAGGACATACAGTCAGGTGCATAAATATTGGGACATTGACAGAATTTTCATATTTTGGCCTCTATTCACCACCACAATGGTTTTGAAATGAAACAAACAAGATGTGCTTTAACTGCAGACTTTCAGATTTAATTTGAGTGTAATTACATCCAAATCAGGTGAACAATGTAGGAATTACAACAGTTTCTATATGTGCCTCCCACTTTTTAAGGGGCCAAAAGTAATGGGACTATCAACTCAAAAGCTATTTCATGGACAGGTGTGGGCTATTCCCTCATTATTTCATTAACAATTAAGCTGGTAAAAGGTCTGGAGTTGATTCTAGGTGTGACATTTGCATTTGGAATCAGTTGCTGTCGACTCTCAATATGAGATCCAAAGAGCTGTCACTATCAGTGAAGCAAGTCATCATTAGGCTGAAAAATCAAAACAAACCCATCAGAGAGAGAGCAAAAACATTAGGTGTGGCCAAATCAACTGTTTGGAACATTCTTAAAAAGAAAGAATGCATCGCAGAGATCAGCAACACCAAAAGACCTGGGAGACCACGGAAAATAACTGTGGTGGATGACAGAAGAATTATTTCCCTGGTGAAGAAAAACCCCTTCACAACAGTTGACCTAATCAAGTACACTCTCCAGGAGGTAGGTGTATATGTGTCAAAGTCAACAATCAAGAGAAGACTTCACAAGAGTGAATATAGAGGGTTCACCACAAGATGTAAACCATTGGTGAGCCACAAAACAGGAAAACCAGATTAGAGTTTGTCAAACAACATCTAAAAAAGCCATTACAGTTCTGGAACAACATCCTATGGACAGATGAGACAAAGATCAACTTGTACCAGAGTGATGAGAAGAGTATGGAGAAGGAAAGGAACTGCTCATGATCCAAAACATACCACCTCATCAGTGAAGCATGGTGGTGGTAGTCACATGGTGTGGGCATGTATGGCTGCCAATGGAACTGGTTCCCTTGTATTTATTGATGATGTGACTGCTGACAAAAGCAGCAGAATGAATTCTGAAGTGTTTCGGGCAATATTATATGCTCATATTCAGTCAAATGCTTCAGAACTCATTGGACGGCGCTTCACAGTGCAGATGGACAATGACCCGAAGCATACTGCAAAAGCAACCAAAGAGCTTTTAAGACTAAAAAGTGGAATGTTATGCAATGGCCTTGTCAATCTCCTAACCTGAATATGATTGAGCATGCATTTCACTTGATGAAGACAAAACTGAAGGGAAAATGCCCCCAAAATAAGCAGGAACTGAAGACATTTGCAGTAGAGGCCTGGCAGAGCATCACCAGGGATGAAACCCAGCGTCTGTTGATGTCTATGCATTTCAGACTACAGGCTGTAATTGCCTGCAAAGTATTTGCAACAAAGTGTTAAAAAGTAAAAGTTAGATTTTGGATTGTTTAGTTTGTCCCATTACTTTTGGCCCCTTAAAAAGTGGGAGGCACATATAGAAACTGTTGTAATTCCTACACCGTTCACCTGATTTGGATGTAATTACCCTCAAATTAAATCTGAAAGTCTGCAGTTAAAGCACATCTTATTTGTTTCTTTTCAAAGCCATTGTGGTGGTGAATAGAGGCCAAAATATGAAAATTCTGTCAATGTCCCAATATTTATGCACCTGACTGTAGTTGCCGACTTTCTGGCTGCTCCGTCCGGGAGGGAGCAGCCAAATCGGCAGGGAAGTGGGGGCATGGCCGACAACAGGGGGAGTGGCCGGGCGGATGACTGCCATTTGTGGGCGCGACAGGGGTGGGGTAACGCGATAGCGTCATTTTGGCCCCCGCCGCTATTACACAATGCCGATAATACAGGGGGCGGGGCCAAAATGATGCAATTCAGCATGAATCGTATCCCCCCAGCCTTTGACCGGTGGCCAGGTAGGGGAGGAGGGGGGGGCTCGGATGGACACAGAATTACCGCAGCTGTAATCAGTGCTGCATATACGCCGCTTTTGTGAACGTAACGGCACATGCACAGCACTGATTACAGCTGTGGTTAGGTAGAGCAGAGGGAAAACTATCTATTTTCTGAAAAGCTGTCATCGCAAAAATGACAGCTTTTCGGAACAGATACTGATGGAGAGGAGGAATGATGAATTCCTCCGGTAATTAGGTAGAACTCCATGCAAGATCTAAACCTAATTACCTCCATCGATTTTTTAGTAATGATGAATAGGCCCCTATGTGTATACCATACTTGCCAACTCTCCCTGATTGTCAGGGACAATCCATGAAATAGTAACAATCTCCCTGACTCCCTGATTGCATCTTACCCCCATTATAAAGCTGTTATATATATATAAAAAATACAGAGACATATACATTCAAATGGGATTACTAGTATAATTTCCCTGCATTGGATAAAATGCACAATGATCCCTATGCCTACATGTAGTTTCTGAAAAGTATCAGTGTGTTTACATTTGGATTTAAATAAATGTTATAGCACACCTCTCAGATGTAACCATACATGGCCACTTTAACGCCGCCCTCATAGGTGTTGCTTCCGCAATCTCCCTGAAAAACTTTTTCAAAAGTAGGCAAGTATGGTGTAGCAAACTTATGTATGTTTTTGGAAGAGAGACATTTCACGGCTCTCTGCCATTCCGATCTCCATTAACTGATTTAATCACCGCTCCCCGGGTTTCAAACCCCTCCCATTCAGGTACACACACTTTGGCACTATTTCAATTTATATGTTTCTGTAAAGAAAACTCTTTTTGATAATCTTAAGCAACAGCTAGTACTTTTTTATGTATAAAATGTAGTCTTTTTTTAATCATTTACAGTTTTCACACTGACAATTAAGGATTCTGTCAATCATCATTATCACATCCACAGTTCCCTATTTAAGGGCCAGATTGATCATTCCTTAGCCATCAGGCTGAGGAAGCAGACGTTGGTTCTGTGAAACGCGTTGCTAGGAAAACTATCTTTTGGTACTCTCCATTCATTCATTGGTATTATTTGATTTGATATTTTACCTATTTTGTTACTTTTTTAAATAATTTTTTGTATTTTATTTTAGGCATTATACCCTTTTACCTTTGTGATTTTTATATTGGTACTATTGAACCACACCATAATAAAATAATATTTTTTTGGGTAACTGGATTTTGCAATAGTCTCTTTAAATCTTTTTTGGATCCAAGGAATATTATCAAGTTTCAGGAACTCGTCATCTATAAATTTAACACCAACGTACATCGGGATTTGAAAAATTGATGCCCAAGGCTCATTCTACTTTCCATTCAAGGTGAGTTTATTATATAACTTTGCAAAACCTTGTTTTGGATATACTGATTTGCACTATGGAGGCATGTCATATGTGTTCCCCCAATAACATACATTAATCCGGAGTGATTCAGCGACAACATTGACCGGTTATACGTTGCATTCTGCATCCACTGCATAACCACGGTGTAATTTGAGTCCAGCGTCTACCTATCACCGAAAAAGGGTGAGTGTACACTTGTATCCTATGAGAACTCCACCCCTGTACGTTATCACACGATATTGTTGTTTCTTCAACTTTTTCATATATCTCCAATTAAAAATGAGAACACTATCAAGAGGCTCTGAAATTTTAAAAATATCAAAGAAAGTGTCTGAAACAATCCCCCATTTCTGAGTATGGTTTAGCACCTGTTAGCAGGACACATCTATCACCTGTCCTGGAAATGGGACAACACAGTCCTGATCAGTGAGGCTGACATGGTGGGACAGTCCCTTTAAACCTGTAAACCAAGATAGATGGAGGTATGATAAATGACAAAGTTGGACGTAATCAGATCGTATAGAATAATGGAACAGTTTGTATGGTCTTGGTGCTTAATTTTGATTGTCTGATGTAGGAGTCGCTGTCACTCTCTATAGTTGGTCAACTCCGATATTTCTCCATAAGCAGCAATGAAAACAGTGACACCTATAGATTATCTCAGTTTAGAAAAATATGTTTGCAATATTTGAATCGTTCATTTTACAGTAGGAATAGTAACTGGGACAGACCATTTAAGATGGATAACAATGAGACATAGGTGTATCTATAATGAGTGCAGGGAGTGCAGTGCACACAGGCCCCTTTGTCCAGGGGAACCCGACAGTGCCCACCCTGCAGAGCATATGTAACTGGTTCGGCAAGTGTGTATCCCCTCCAACCAGTGATATCTTTAGGATATCAATGGTGCCACGCGCTGCTGCAGAGCCTTTGTTATCTAGTGCTGACCCATTTGCCATAAACACTAGGGTGTTTAGGGTGGGGTACTCGCTGCTCTGAGGAAGGGACCTGCTGCCCTCGGGTGGTACAAAATATACTGTATATTGTTGTTAGAGAACTTAGTAGACAAAAAGTGTAGAAATGTAATTGCCTGATTGTTATCCTCTATAGAAGGGTTTTCATTATGAAAAAAAACCTTCTAATCTGTAAGGGGGAGGTGTACTAAGCTATAGAAAGTGATCAATTTGAGAGTGATAAACTACCAGCCACTCAGCTCCTAAATGTCATGTTACAGGCAGTGTTTGAAAAATGAAAGTTAGGAGCTGAGTGGTTCATAGTATATCACTCTCCAAGTTATCACTTTCCAGGACTTAGTACATCTGCCCCTATAACTGTTAATGAAAATATTTATTGATTAACAGTTTTTTTTATTTACTGTATAGCCCTAATAGACTGTACAGTGCCTTAGAATATTTAGGTAATAGCAATATCATCTATTGTTATATTACCTATTGTCACAACGCTTTGACCCCACTAAATTTTAAGGTCTACTTTTTAATAAAAATAAAGTTTAAAAAAGAGAACTGGGGCCAGCACACATGCTACAGCTCTGGGTTTTCCCCAGCACTGAAGATGTTAACAGTCATTTGACACCGAAAAGTCAAAATGCTAATTTATTCTGATCAGATGACAATTTGCCATTGTTTACCGCTGTGTGTACATGCGTGATTACTTTAAATCAAAATGTAACACTAAGATATGAAAACCCTTTCATCGCCCGCTGTGCATTTTTGTCTTTGATTTTCTAGACCATGAACTGTTATTTCTGGTACGTGTGTTCATGTTAATGACAGACAGCACAAAGGCGCACGGAAAGTCCTCTTAGCAACGGAAGACAGGAAAACGGTACATGTGACTCCAGCATGTTGGACATGTTTGGGACATATGGTGCACACAGTTTTTTTGGGGATCATTCTGACCCTGATAAAATCTCAGATGACAGGTGGCTGTAATTACTATGAGGCTAGAAAACAAGAAGTAGCAAGAAGTAGCAAAAGTGTACATGACATGACTTAAGTGACAAACTGATTAATGTATTTATTTGCAGTTAATTGCAGTTAAATGCAGTTAAAAGAAAAGACCCAGCATTGCTTGTTTTATAGGTCTTTTCTCAGTGGGCCTGATAGTAAGTTGAACTTATGTCATTTGGCAAAGCACATGCTCTCAAAGAGAATACATGAATATGCGGGAGTGCGATGGTGTGCCCCTTATTTGTTATATGTTGCGAGCACCAGCACTCACAGCCTAGGCTGGTAGTGGCAAAATACATGGGAACAAACAGCATGGGGTCTCACAGTAAAAGGCACCACCGGCACTAGCCTATGCTAGGTTGGATGACAATATAACGGAATGGGTATGATTCCTGTCAGCGGCAGGCCGACATCAGCAGAGTTCCGAGCAGCGGAAGCCCGACAGCGCTGGAAATCCCGATCGTGGATAGGTGAGTATCTACTAACCTAACCTAACCCCCCTAACCCTAACCCTCCTTAGAGGTGCCTAACCCTAACTTCCCCCCCAAGTGCCTAACCCTAATCCCCCCTCTAAGTGCCTAACCCTAACCACCCCCTTCCCCGCTGCCTAAACCTAAGTCCCCCGGGGGGGTGCCTAACCCTAAGTCCCCCCCGGGGGTGCCTAACCATAACCCTCCCTCCCCCTAGCCTAACCCTGGGAGCCCTAAACCTAACCCCCCCCCCGTGGCTGTCCGCTCGCGGCGCCCAGCATCACTACGATCGGGATCCCGGGCGCCGGTCTCCCGGCGTCGGGGAAATGCAGGTGTCTACATCTAGACGCCCGGCATTTCACCCTTGCCAGGATTTGACAGTCGGGAAGCCGGCTGCCGGTATTTAGGCAGTCGGCTTCCCGATTGCTTCCCCAATATAACAATTAATCATCATACATTTGCTCATATACACACATTTACGCATATATAAACTTCTTATTTGTAGTATGTTGCTCCTGAACCAACATCTGTGGTGACAGATGCATTTGGAAAGTTAATAGTGAGTGGGAGAGATTCTGGGGAGGGTAATCATTTCTGTAAACAGACCAGGTGGTTAACTCTGTCAGACCCATGTCATGCAGGCTCAAGTTGAAAGGTGCATAAATAGGTTGGAATAATTAAAGCCTGTCTAAACGTTGGGACAAGAATTAAAGTTGCAGAAATCCGAGACGTGCTTTATGTACCAGAAATGGGAACAAATCTTATAGCTATCAGTGTCCTAGAATAGATAGATCACAGAGTTCACTTTGCTAAAGAAAAGTACATTGTGCGCAAGAGAAAAGGGACAGTGATAGGTATAGGTACAAGGTGTCAGTAATTGTAAATTCTTCACACACAGCACTGTTATGCAATGTTGACAAATGAGTCACAGTCATTGGAACTCTGGCATAGAAGATTTGGTCACCTTGAATATGACAGTGTTTAAAAGCTACAGAACAGGATGGTCACAGGAATGTCAGTGACTATTACAGAGAAACAGAGAAACCCATATGTAAGAGCTGCATAGCAGGAAAACAAAGTCGTCAGCCATTTCCCAAGTTAACAAACAGAGCTACTGTACAGCACCACTTGAGATACATTCAGATGTATGTTGTCCAATGGGAGTAAAGCCAGTAAGTGGAAACAGACATGTATACTTCATCAAAGAGAAATCTGAAGTAGTAAAACAAATTGCAGACTAAAAAAGACTTGTAGAGGATCAAACCGGTTACAGACGCAAAACACTGAGATCTGATTACGGTAGATAATGTCTAAATATAGAGGTGGAATCTTTTTTGAGAAAATATGGAATAGAGCATCAGTTGACCATTGCCTATACTCCCAAGCAAAATGGTGTTAATGAAAGAGCAAACAGTACACTAGTGGAGAAAGCAAGATATATGCTAAAGGATGCAGGCCTAGGCAAACAGTTTTGGGTGGAAACGTGTCCACAGAGTTTATCTCTAAAATCGTTCTCCTCCAGTAGCCCTAAAGTACAAAATACCTATTGAAGCCTGGTCAAAGTGAGAGTCAAGTGTAAAGCATCTCAGAACTTTTGGAAGTACAGCCTACCTACATGTAATGAAAGAAAGAAGATGCTAGCTTGATTCAAAATCAGTACAGTGCATCATACTTGGCTATTGCCATGAAAGTAAAGGTTACAGATTATGGAATCCAAGTGTCAAAAAGCTTGTCCTCTCCAGATGGGTTGTATTCAAAGTATCAGCTCAAGTTACAGAAAAGCTGGAATTTGATATGCAGAACAAATATGTGTTGCTGGACATGCCAGTAGTTGGACCAGAAACTACCAGCGTGGAAGTTAAATCATGATCAAACATTGGCAAACCACCTAGAAGGTATGATGAGGAAGTTTCAAATATTGCATTCAGTAAGCCTCTAGATATCCAGAAGACAAAGCGAAGATCCTATTGGTGTGAATGAAAATCCAAGCAAAGAGACTTTGCAAGATCAAGTAGTCACAAGTCTGAAAGACATCAAGAATCATGACAGTGACAGCAGTTCTGAGTTGAGAGATTGTTGTTGTGGCCCATGCTGTCATTGAGAGGACCCTTGCTGATGGATCTATCAAGAAGGCTAAACTAAAGTCATGTGATATGTTGATGCCTTTTTGCATGTTTAACCCTGTTTCCCTTTCAGGTTGCTACAGGGAAGCCACTATTAAATGTTTGTGTAACATGGAGAAGTTTATAGCAAGGGGGAATATGTTTATAGTGGAGTGAGCTACTGCGCAAACTCCATGCATAAAGTACCTCCATGGAGGCTTAATTCCCTGATCCAAGATGGCCAGAGAGGGCTATTCTGTGCATTCACAGCTTCATCTTGTTACTGTGTAAGAGTGACACAGTGGGAGATGGACGTCTTCCACTTAGCTCCATCAGAGATCTGAAATGCTACCAATATTACCACTTTTCCAGCACCCAGGGCGGGCGCCACAATCAGGCAGCTTTAAGCAGCTGCCTAGGTGTGCCAGCCACTAGAGGGCGCCGCTCGCTGCTCATGACAGGCAGACCGTGTGTAAAGTCCGTGCGGTGGCCGCAACACTTGTAAAGATAGCCACGGCCACCGCTCTGTCGGTAATTGAGACACTGTGCAGTGGCAGTGCTGCACACGGTCTCCTCACTCCCCGGCCCCCCATAGCCACAGCATCCGCCCTGTGGTCAGCCAGGTTTTACTGTGGACCGTGAGTGCTTACGCCACATGCCAGTGAATTAATCGGTGGCCCCCTAGGCTGCCACAGTACTTCCTCCTTTGCTTGAGGAGAAGGGAATGGATGCACCCCAGGCTTAAAACCTGGGTAGGAACAACAGCTGCCTGCAGTGGAATATAATAAGTATGTAATATTATATATATATATATATTATATATATATATTAATTAACAAGCAATGTACTGTATGCTGTGTGTATGTGTGTCACTAAGTGTAATGGTGCTGTAGACAGTATATATAATATTATACTGTCTACAGTGCTATTACACTTACTGACACACATCACACATTTGTGGGGGAGGGCAATAGGCTGAAGTTCTGCCTAGGGCGCCCTGTACCGCCACTTGATTGCAGTGTACACTCACCGGCTTTGAGGTGTATCAAACCCAGGGGTCTATTCATATAGAACATGAAGTGGCTGCTAAAAGATACTGCTATATATTGCATCACATCGATGTGATATATAGTGAAGTTTAGTAGCCATTCATGTAGACTCACCTGTCCGGCGTCTTCGGGTGGTTTACAGTCCCTCCGCGATCGCTGTAGCGCAGTGAGAAGACAGACCTTCTCCTCACTGCAAAAACAAATTAGGGAACACTGACGATAATGAAAAATTTAATTTGTCCTCATACAGAGTCAGAACCTATTCACTCTGGTGCCGGAGAGGTCTGACATCCTTTCGAAAACTCCACTCGGTACTCTCTGGATATATAGCAGCAGCCCAAAATTCACAGTGCACTGTGCCATGAGGCAATGGAAGTCCCGGCAATAATGGGAGATGTCGGCTTAGTCCTGGAGGCTGCTCAATATGAGCGGTAGCAGCCACCTCTATGCAAGAAGATAAAGCTGTACATCCATAAGGTAATATCAGACAGCAAAATGTATGTTACCAGTGTTCTGCTCAAAGGCATGCCCCGACGTCTGAGAGCAGCAGGTCACATCAGACCTTTTGCTATGGACACTGGGAAAAAGGGCGGAGCCAGCGCCAAGAAGACAGCAAGAAAGTATGCTACTTCCCTGCTCTGTCCTCAGATGGCCGCAGGAGGAGACGGAATGCTAAGCTTTTCGTTCCTTCATGAATCGCACTGACCGTACAATAGTGTGGTGATGCGATACAGGCATGGACCAGAGGTAATACACTTCTCCATGGTAAACTAGCTCCATGAATAGCACGAAGCAGAGAGGAGCCCTGATTTCAGCTAAACAGGGCTCTTCTCTACTTCATGAATAGACCCCACAGTAAGTACGGCTGCATAACACTTAACACCAAATAAACCACCCAACTGGTTAAGTAACTGGGCTGTCTGTAATGTTAAGGCATTCCACTGCTGGTGTGTACATGGGCATGATACAGTGTTGCAATCACAGCTGTGGGGCATATTCAATTAAACGCGAAAAGTCAGAAAGTTTCCACCTGCCGTACTTTTCACGACTTCGCGTGTTTTGGAGGCGATCATTGTAGATACCCCCAAATAGCCCTACTGAAGCTATTTTGGTTACTTTAATGCTCTCATTAGCTGCTAATTAGCGTCTTTGCACAAGTGGTGAAGAAAAGCATTTAGCAGTTTTTTTTTGAGAAAATAACTAGTCCCAGCAAATTTAGGGTACATGAAAATGGGTGCAAGCATGGTTAAAAATCGCAAAAGTGAAGTTTTAAAAAACTTTAAAAACGCACCTTCAGCAAGCACCTGCAATCAAAAAAAACACCTCCCCCATTTTGGGGTGTTCTTCAATTTTATTTAGGATTTTTTTGACACAGTTAACCTTTGGGGGCCTGTCCCAAGAGTGCAGGGTGGTTTCCCCAACTTTGCACCCCAAAACCGCAATTCTGCACTTTTTTCTGCCTGCTTTCATAGGCGAATCTTTTTCGCCTATTCCAATGCATTGACTTTCCGCATAGGCGAATTAAATACAGGGGTAAGTTTTCGCCTGGCGAAATGACATCATCAGCTAAAGTTTTCCACCGAAAATGGCTTTTCGTGGCTAATTGAATATGCCCCTATGATTTCGTTTGCTGTGTTGCACTGATTGTTTGTAAAATAGCACCCTCCCTGAACAGTACTAAGACTAAGACACCCACTGGAGCCATCGCAAACAGCACCACAACTGTGTACACATTCACAGCCTATACGCAGGATCTCCGATAATCGACCATGTGAGTAAACCTATGGCTACGCAACATGGGCACCTATACTGAGATGCTGGAGCCATCTTATGTAGGGGATTGCAGATGACTGCTGCAACTCGCCTCCAAAACGGCACCAACCCATCTGCAATTTGCCGACCCCTCCCTTGTTTCCTGCCCAAACGGTGCCTTCCTGTCAATCACAAGGCGATCCTTAAAGGTATGCGTGTGGGACCACAGAAGAGGATTGGCACATGCACATTGCGCAGTTCACCGATGCTCAACTGCGTATAAATCGGACATCATATATCTTTGAATGAGGCCCATATTTCTTCCATACCACAGCACCCATACACACATATTTCAAACAATTACATCTCCCCTATTCTATTTGTTCTATTTCAGTTCTGATTTCCTTCTCTATACGTTTGCCAGCCTCCCAAAATTCCCATATGAAAAACTGAACCAATGCTTCCAGACAAAGGGCCTGATTCATTACGGATCAACTGCAACATCGTACGCAGATCAGCCTATGGTGCGTACTGCGCATGTGTATGCATCGCAGTGCGTGAGTTGGAATTGCGATCGCACTGAGATCACAGATGCAGATACAAAGCGATCGCAGATCAAGGGACGGGACGTCAGCATTTGGGGGTGGGGAGGGGGGAGTGGTCGGAGAAAGTCAGGCGTGCCTGTCCGTTTGAACGTCGTTGCGTGGGCGTGCATAAATTAGCACATACGCACCATGAGGACTCACTGCGTGCAACGAGGTTAGCAATTTCTGAGCAAGGTCAGAGCTGCTGTAATTGTGCGTGAGGAGCTGATGTTACCGATGTATATGCAGGAATGCAAGGTATTACAAATGTGAGATAGTAATAGTGGAAGTCTCTATGCTGGCTGTTCGACGGCTTTGCGATTGCAGTCATTAGCATATTATCGCAGTAAACCTGCATGCGCAATCGCAGCTGCGATCGCAATAGCGATCCGTAGTGAATCAGGCCCAAAATCCCTTTCCCCCCAAAACCTGGAAATCTGGACTATGCCACGAAATTGCTAAATAAACTAATTTATTTAATTTTACAAACCATGAACAAAGATTACATCTCCCTCATCTATCCCTGCTATTACTGTGCACACTACTTGGTTGGTTGTCAGTACTGTTTCTATTATTTATGGTGTGAGATTTTAGCCTCATCTTAGTCTACGCACAAATACAATGAGGATTGTATATACAGTTTTGGAGTTCAGCAGAGATGGAGCCAATAAAAACACAGCTGTAGCCTTGTGCACTCGGCTCTACACAGCTGTATAGGGTTTGTGTCATTATACCTGGGAGAGATACTTATATTATTCATCTGTTAATATATCTAGCATGCTAAATTTCCAATATATTGAATGCTGTGGGATTTACACCATCTGATTCTGAAGTATATAAATTAGCAAAACTGATGATGTGACACAGAAATTCCTGTATCCAAAACCTGAGCAATAGCAGTGACTGTCATGTGATACTGATTTATAGCACACAAATATTACCCAGCCCTTTACAGAGAATATTTCAGTCATTCACGACAGTCCTTGCCCCATTGGAATTGACAGTCTATCACATGGACACACATACTGTACACAGTTTATGTTAGTGACAGCAGATAGTAGTAGCAGAGTAGCATGGCGACAGCATGTAGTAGTAGCAGAGTAGTAGGGTGACAGCAGATAGTAGTAGCAGAGTAGCATGGTGACAGCATATAGTAGTAGCAGAGTAGCAAGGTGACAGCATGTAGTAGTAGCAGAGTAGTATGGTGACAGCGTGTAGTAGTAGCAGAGTAGTATGGTGACAGCATGTAGTAGTAGTAGGAAGACAGCAGACAGTAGTAGCAAAGCAGTATGGTGATAACAGATAGTAGTAGAAGAGTAGTACAATGACAGCATATACTAGTAGCAGAGTAGTTGTGTGACAGCAGATAGTAGTAGCAGAGTAGTATGGTGACAGCAGATAGTAGCCACAGAGTAGTAGGGTAACAGCATATAGTAGTAGCAGAGTAGTAGGGTGACAGCAGATAGTAGTAGCAGCAGAGTAGTAGACTGACAGCAGATAGTAGTAGCAGAGTAGTATTGTGATAGCAGATAGTAGTAGCAGAGTAGTATGGTGACAGCAGATAGTAGTAGCAGAGTAGTATGGTGACAGCAGATAGTAGTAGCAGAGTAGTAGGCTGACAGCAGATAGTAGTAGCAGAGTAGTAGGGTGACAGCAGATAGTAGTAGCAGAGTAGTAGGGTGACAGCAGATAGTAGTAGCAGAGTAGTATTGTGATAGCAAATAGTAGTAGCAGAGTAGTATGGTAACAGCATGTAGTAGTAGCAGAGTAGCATGGTGACAGCATGTAGTAGTAGCAGAGTAGTATTGTGATAGCAGATAGTAGTAGCAGAGTAGTATGGTGACAGCAGATAGTAGTAGCAGAGTAGTAGGGTGACAGCATATAGTAGTAGCAAAATAGTATGGTGACAGTAGATAGTAGTAACAGAGTAGTATTGGGATAGCAGATAATAGTAGCAGAGTAGTAGGGTGACAACAGATGCTAGTAGCAAAGTATTAGGGTGACAGCAGATAGTAGTAGCAGAGTAGTATGGTGATAGCAGATACTAGTAGCAGAGTAGTAGATACTGCAGTAGTAGCAAAGTAGAATGGTGACAGTAGATAGTAGTAGCAGAGTAAAGCTGTCACAGATATGCATAGCAGAATGTGCTTAGTGCAGTAGTCCTCCAGATAAGAAGTTATACTCAGGTACACATGTATTGGCCAAGGTACTGATGGTACTGTATGTGTAACGCAGGTGTTGGTGATGGTGGCGCTAAGTCCACAATTTTCATTACTAACCAGTTCTTACATTTATTGTAATCTGGTAGAACAGTAAGTAACAAATAATACAGGGATATCACAGGTATAACAGCGGTAGGCAATCTCTGTCTAATATAGCAGCCTGTAGCTTAGGGTTAGGTAAGTCTGGCCTTGTAGTGCAATTGGCGATAGCTGGGCAAATGTACTAGGTGATGGAAGCTCTGGTATCCTACTATATATTGGTGGTGATATAGGATACTTGTGGCTATGTTTGGGCATTGATATGGCTCTGTTTGTGGTGAGAGTCTCTGGGGTAAATTTAATAAGATTCGAGTTTGGTCGAGTTTTGTTTTTTTTAATCTCGATTTGCATTGTGGGTCCCAGCCAATTAGCGGCCACTACATGTAAAGCGGCGGCTGATTGGCTAGCGGCCCATGAGAAATAACAGATGATTTCGGTCATCTGTCATTTCGCTAGGTGTAAGTATATATTACAACATATACTTACACATGTCCGGTATGGTTCGCGTAAGATCGTGGATGGTACGGAGAGCGGCACCAGTATGGAGGTGTGTATGGGATCTTTTTTCCAGGTACATCCATGGAATCTACTTTGGAGAAGAGGACAGACCGGCTGGTACAGGTAAGTATGTGTGAGTGGGTTAGGTGTATGGAATAAAGTTTTACTAGATACGATGTGTGTGTGCTGCGTTTTTTTAACTATTTATTTTACATTGCGGTTACGGGTGATGGGTACCTGTAGTTCCACTGTAAAATACAATAGTTTTCTTCTATTTACACTTTATTACCGCCGTACCCACTGCTCCAGAGGTGCGGGGAAGAGCCCAGGGCTTCAGACCGAGCCTGGGGTTTCGGGAGAGCCCCCTTTTATGGGGGGTCCCCACCTCCCCTGAGATCCCCGGCTTGGCCTGACCTCTTGGGGTGAGAATGCTTTGGCCATGGAAACCCAATAATAGGGTCTCCTGGCTGTGGCATTACACCCTGGTCATTTTGGGTCCGGTGCTGGTTTTAAATATAGGGGGACCCCTATGCAATTTTTCCTCCCCTATATTTAAAACCAGCACTGGCCCTGCAGCCAGGTGCTGGTTCTTAAATTACAGTGCAACCCTACTTGTTTTGTTCCCCATCATTTTTGGTACCAGGACTGGCTGACCAGTGGCTGGTTATGGCTTTTGAGAGGGGACCCTACATAATTTGTTTTTTAAATAGAAACAATTTACATTAAGTACACATCCAGAAACATACCCAAATCACAATGATCTGTGTAT
This sequence comes from Taudactylus pleione, assembly GCA_031769625.1. Taxonomy (NCBI): domain Eukaryota; kingdom Metazoa; phylum Chordata; class Amphibia; order Anura; family Myobatrachidae; genus Taudactylus; species Taudactylus pleione. Next base: position 3,203,712 of record JAUIMM010000113.1, read on the forward strand.
GTTTCTGGCAAACTCGCAGCTCCAGAGGTGAGTGTTTAAAACTTCAATTTCTAAGCGAGTTTGCTGTCGTCTCACCCGACATTTAAAACTCGATTCTTAGTAAATTTGCAAACTGCATCTTTTTCATGAAAAGTAATTCCGAGTTTGCCCAATGGTGAGATAATTCAAGTTTGCAATCTCACTCGAGTTTTACGAGTGAGATTAAAGAACTCTCTCCCAAACTCACCAGAGTTTGCATTTAGTAAATTTGCGAGAAGAAAAACATGCCTAAACTCACCCGAGATTGCAATCTCGACCAAACTCGAATCTTAGTAAATTTACCCCTCAGAGTCTGTCTGAATGAAGCCTCCATGGAGGTACTTTATGCATGGAGTCTGCACAGTAGCGCACTCCACAATAAACACATTCCCCCTCGCTACAAGCTTCTCCATGAGTACAATGGAGCAAAGATGAGCAGAAACGCATGTCAGAAGTCGGACCCCTTCTGACTGAGCTCCGGTGGGTCCTAGTGACAGCCTGCTCATTGTAACTAACAGGATGCTGGAGGGAGGCAGCACAGGAGCACTCTTTTTAACAACCAGCATCCCCCAACTGACCAGGGCTTCCTCCTCTCACCACCACCCCACTCCTGCCTCTCACCAGTGCTTCCATCCTCTCACTAGCATCCCTCCTCTCAACAGTGCCCTCATCCTCTCAACAGTGCCACCTTCTCTCACCTAAGTCCCCACTCCTCTCACCAGCATCCGTCATGGGGACCTGAGGGGTCTACTTTTCACTTAAATAGGACCCATGACTCCTTCAATCAGGCTGCAAGGAATCTCCACTGTCATCCAGAAGGGAGAGAGAGGCAGTGTGGGCAATGTTTACACTTTTGGGATTTTTTTTCCTGGTTTGCAGCAATGTTTACACTTTTGGGATTATTTTCTTGTGTTTCTTGTTTTTTTGTAGTTAGCTCTCCTTATCTGTACTTACCACACCATTTACAAAATTTGACAAGGAATTTATATAAGGAACTTGACCAGGGAAACTAGAAAAAAAAAATCACTCGGTGCCAGGTCAGGGCTGTAGGGAGGATGGTCCAGTACCGTAACAACTTCCGCGTGCAGTTGACTGAGTGTGGCCTGATATTATCGTTCAACAATACAACGCTTTTCACAACAACTAAGGTCAGTTTTGACTAATTGCTCTACGCAACTGGCTCAATTTGTCACAATACTGGTCAGCATTCACAGAATCTCCCTTGGTGAGGAAATCAACAAGAAGCACACCCTTGTGGTCCAAAACACGGTTGGCATGATCTTCTTTGCTGATGGAGTTGTTTTGAATTTCTTTGAAGGTGAGGACAGTGCGTGTTTCCATGTCATGGATGCTTGCTTCATCTCCGGTGTCACATGATACACCCACATTTCATCGCCTGTACCAATATACTGCAGGAACTGCACTCCCTCCTCATGGTACCACGTCAATCCCATCCTATTGATTTTGTGAATTTCTTTGAGTTGCTTCAGTACCCAGCATAAACACTTTTTCCTGTACCCCAATTGCTCATGAACAACATGTAACACTAGTGTGTGCTGTCTTGGACGTACCTGTTGTCTTCTTGACTTTCTACACCCAAAACAGAGAGATAGGTGGTTCCCAATCCCAAAACAGTAAAGTGACACAATAAGTAAAATAATGTTCTCTTTATTAAATGGGAACTCTTCGAGAACCAGGAACCTTCAGTATATAGTCAGTATATAGTCAATGACATATATCATATAATTATGCAACAATTACAAATATCAGTTTTATATACAGTCTGAAACTAATCCTCAGAAATTATCTATAGTTGAGCAAACTAGTTATCTATTATAAGTTATGCAGTTATACTATAAGTAACTGTATAGATTCAATAATTTCACAATATGTCTCACCTTATCCCTTAGCCTAAACCATTAGGTTAGCAATGAGTCATATCTGTAGAGATGGTGCACTTTCTGTTGCCCGGGTTAGTTCAATCAAAAGAGACTGTCTATTTTGCTGTATCTATTGTAATAACTGCACCCTAGCACTGATGTTAAGCCTTCCTGATGCAGTTTTTATATCCTTTATGGCCTGTCAGCTGAAGTGTATGAGGAGAGTGTGGAACTGTGCTTCAGATATATGGTATATAATAGACCTCCTGTTTCCTCCACAGGACTTCCAGAAGGGGCTGGTTATGTCACTGATGTCTTGTAGTAGCTCCCCTGGGACAAGCCTGCCTCTACAGATGCCTCCCTCTGCCTGTCTGAGGTGAAGCTCCTCCCTACTGCCGACCTCCTGAGGTAGGAGGTCCACCTTGAACCAGCCAGCTACTAACTCTGGATCTGCCTTCTTTAGCTGCTGTCAGTCATATGCAGCTCTCCTTACACAGCTGCTACCAGTCCTGAGTCACCGCTCTGCTGTCTTCTTCACTGACAGCTGGAGGGACACACCCCAAGGTAACCTGTTCACAAGTGCAGGCCCACTCCCTGGCTGTTACCTCATACTTGCAGACCAACTGCTGCTTGCTACCAACTATCACTTTCCTGACACAGGTCATGTGAGCAGTTGCAGAAACTGATGGGAATTGTCTTCCTGTGTCATGACAGACATGCGCTGTAGCGCAATGCACAGTGTCAGGTGTAATACCTTGCATAGCACGGTATTACATGTTGTGCACAGTACCCACTGAGATGTTCAGTTCATCAGAAATATCACTAATACGAATGCGTCTGTGCTCCTGAATCAGACCTTCAATGCGAAGCAAAATGTCACCTGTGGTAGACGTGTTAGGCGCTGCTCATCTTGATAGTTTTTCCTGCCATTATCAAAAGCAGTGCACCGAACCCAAACCTATTTCCATGACATGACATTATCACCATACTCCTAGTCAAGTTGGCAATGAATTTCAGCTGCTGATGTGCCATTTAGACGCGGAAATCTGATCACACTACACACCTCAATGTTTGACCATGCCAGCCCCGCCCATGTTACACCTGATGTTGGGACAGTATGATTGATATGAGGTGCAGTCTAATGGCCGTGAGGGAAGCAGTGGTCTACCTGCTCTGGTCTGGCAGGAAATTAGAATGAAATGGAGAACATAACACACGGGAAAGGTCTTGTTACCTTATATATTGAACCACCCTTGTATAACATAGTTAAAAATTGGAATCAGTATGAATGACCACTGGACATCAGCCCTTGGTTCAAATGGGCAGCTCGATGGGTGAAAATCCCGACAGTGCAGGCAAGTATATTATCCCTACCCCTCTCCCCCCCTAACCCTCCCTTAGGGGTGCCTAACCATAACCTCTCCACCTAGTGCCTAACCTTAACCTCCCCCGTTAGTGTCTAAACCTAACCCCCCCGAGAAGGTGCCTAGCCCTAACCTCCCCCCAGTGCCTAAACCTAACCCCCCCTTCCCCTAGCCTAACCCTAATGATCCCCGAGGGGGGGTGCCTAACCCAAAGTCCCCCCCAGGGGTCCCCAAACCTAACCCCCCATCCCAGGACAAGTATATACTCACCCCCGGCAGAAGACGATCGGTTGGTGTCCTCTCGCCGTTCCGACGTTGGGATTAACACAGGTGTCAGTATTTCGAAGCCTATGTTAAATCCCTTGCCGGGATTACACTGTCAGGATTGAGACCGGTGGCCATGCGGCCGCTGGTTTCATAGCTACATCCCTTAAAAACTGACACATTGCAAAAGAGAAAAATATTGTCCAAGTATTAAAATGAAAAACACTTGACCATAATTGCAGATTCATTTGAACCCTGCAAACAGGGAATATTTGAAAGTCGAACCCGTGGGAGCAGATCTGGCGCACTGATCTGTATTTTTCATGGCATTATAAGCATGTAATAAACTGTTGTATAATGCTAAAGCTACATGCAATATTGACCAGATGCACAGAACTATTCAGCTGTATAGGTAAAGCCATAAATAATTACAGTATGAATATTAAGCTGCATTTCAGAAGTCTACAGCTGTCTTAGCCCATGGAAGCCTACTGATCAGGGCTGCCATCAGAAATTGTGGGGCCCGGGACTGACAAAATAGGCAGGGCCTCTCTACGCCCCCCCCCTTCCCACGTTAACTTATTCATAAGAAAAAAACATAGTGTATAAGAATATAAAGGCTGCGCTAATTTGTGAAGGATCACAAATTTAAGTGAGTTGATGGTAGTACTTTGGCTGGGTTGAACTACAAAACCTGTATAGGAATGTTACCAGCGCATGCCCCTGTGTGTAAAATAATCCATAACATAATTTGACTTTGTTCATTAAAAATGTATCAATAAGCAATGTAATTATTCTATAAATTGAGGTCTATTAATGGTATACAAGACAAACAACATTTAAAAAATATATAATTAGTCGAAAATAAAAAAAATTCTCTTTTCAAAGCATATATCACTTTTGTATGCAAGTTCCAATTTCTGTATTCCTTTTAAAAATCTCCCAGTCTAGCTAGCCATAGTTCCTAGTCCAAAGTATATGTGTCCAATTCAGGTATATACCTGCCACAGGTCCTCCTTGGCAGCTCTCCAAAATGCGGGATATAAACAAATGACACCATTGCCTTGCTCATGCCCTCCTTCTGCTTCCCGTCCGTGCACCCTATCGCAAAAGGGTCGGATTGGTTTATGGTACCTGCGGTCTGGGCGTTCCTTCTGCAGTCCCGGATTGGTCGTATAGTATCAGCGGTGAGCAGCTGCGTCTACGGCGTAGGTAGGAAGCAGAGCTGGAGGCAGACCCTGGGCCAGTCACTCTTGTGCAGGGACAGGGGCGGGGATGCCGGCAGGGGAATTAGTAGCGGGTAGCGCGCTGGAGCGGGAACCTGAGCCTGTCACTTTTAACTCAAGGGCCTTGTAGTATCGGGCGCCGGGCGGTAGGAGCGGGCGGGCCCCCGAGTGTCCGGGCCCGGGACTCCAGTCCCGACAGTCCCCCCCTGATGGCGGGCCTGCTGCTGATAGCAGGTGCTACTGGGAAGAATGTTGCACATGCAAAATTAAGATACCGTTTTTGAAAACTAGATTATTATTGAGATTCAGGGGGTGTACCTATTTAGCGGGGTACCATAAATCATTTGCATTCCATGTAATAGTATTTGCTTTTTACATATCCTTGAATGTGTTGGAGACCAGGCTTCATCCCCATTAACTGGGCAGTTATCAGGTGATAACTACCAGTTAACGCACTAGTCCATGAACTTATCACAGATGTGTTAATGCCCGATAATCCATGTTAATGCACGTGTGTAGTGTACGGTAACAAGGCTATCAGGCGAATGCGGGAGGCTAATTGAATAGCCCTGGGTTTTAAAGCCTAAGACTACCTCCCATTACTGAATCCCCCCTTCATAGTATCAAGAGTTATATTCAATATAGCTACAGTGTATCTGATACATAGATTGTAAGCTCCACTAGGGCAGGGACTGATGTGAATGGTAAGATATTCTCTGCAAAGCACTGCGGAATAAGTGTGCGCTATATAAATAACTGGTAACAAATAAATAAAATAAATACACAGAAGTAACAGGAAACCATTAATTTGCTTCTGTTAGATAACAGTTATATAGAAACGATCACACTATTCAGTTTAAACTATCTGTCTATTACACTTTTTGAGGACAAGGATCATTATATTAATACACATATATTTTTCTTTTCACTTTCTAGTATTTATATTTTACATTTAGCTTTTGTTTGTATAGTTAAGCAATACTTATCTTGTACAATACCAATACTGTTTTTAAATTTATGGTTATGTGTATTTTATAGACATTAGAGGTGACATATGTCTACCTATCCTCTTTAATGTATAGCTAATAAACGGTACGTTTTAACAATTTAGGACATTAGTATGTGTACCGTTGCATAGCCTTCTTTTCTTTCTCTTTTTGGTGTGGCATATTGTTTATGAGCTATTGTGTAGCACCACTGTGTAGATATATACATTGGTGCTATTTTTGAATGTGATATTTCCAGATTTTTGTATGGGATTTTTATTATCTTTTCCCTGAATGTATTCCGCCTATATCAGCCTGCCCCTTCCTTCCCTTGTTTTGCATCTCCATCCGCAAGGAGGTGCAAGTTTCAGATGAGTGCAAGCCTGGAGTAGAGGTTTCATTTAGATAAGAGTGGTCTATGGCTGGAGAGGTTTAAGGGTCCAGACAGGACAATGTTTATATTTTGGTTTTGAGTATGAAAAAGTGCCAGTGAGAAAATATGTTAAAGAGAGCTTTGACATTCGAATAAATATCGATGACAGAGAACGATGAATAAGATGAGAAGGAGCATGTAATAAGCTAAGAGTTAAGGAGATGTATTAAGCCTTCCAAAAAGTGGAGAAGTTGACAAGTGGAGAAGTTTGCCCGATAGAAATCAATCCACTTCTCGCTTTCATTTTATAGAATGTACTTGATAAATGCTAGCTAGAAAATGATTGGTTGATATGGATAACTTTTCCACTCTTTAGAAGGATTGATACATCTTCCATTAGAGAGGAGAGATGAGATAGTGTGTCCTGTTAAAGGAATGAAAGGAGCAAAGAACAAATTGGAAGTATGGATAAGAGGAGACTAAGCAGTCATAACAGAACACATTCATTTTCCATATTGGGCCAGGTAGCTCTGTGACCATAAGGATAACGGACTGCAACAAATATTAATTTAGACAAATTATTTAAAATGAGTATTCCCCAGGCCTCTCCTACACCTGTTACCAAATGACTTTCCTAAACATGACAGAAATATTAAAACCAAAGTCAACTATTGCCCAATAGGGGAGAAACTCCCCCCACCCCTCCTCCTGTTCACAAATTTATAGCAAAAAATCTGTTCTACCTCTATCTCCTGCCCCATTAAAAAGTGGTTTAGGTGGCATGAGCACGTGACTGAGTGTAGGATCCTATCATGCTCAACCTTTGAGACCACATGGACTCCACCTCCCTATTTGGTCTTAAAGAATCGACAATGCAAATCTATGCATAGTTACTATGCATTATTACTTTATAATCCTGTTATCGTTGAGTGTTTATTATTGGCTGTCGTGTATATGCCTTGATGCTTATCTCTATTATTCCTTTATATCCCTTCTCTTTTATTTTCTGTAAACACTCCCTGAAAATATTTATTTTTATTTCTTGGAAAAATTTTAGTAGACTATTGAAAATAATAATAATAATAATAATAATAATAATAATAATAATAATAATATCCACCTATGTTATATTTTTTTCTTTGCAGAAATAAATGCTGTAACTGTCTATAGTGGGTAAAATTTTTCACAAACTGGGACTGCAAGTGATACCCTACCATCTGTACTTTTTTATGCACACAATGATTACTTTTATGAGATTATCCCTCTGTGTATCATTTATTAAACATTCTCTGAAAGCAAAACATTGTCCTTGCCTTATTAATTCATTACACTTCTTCCCCAACTGAACTGTCAGTCTGCTCACATTCCTCTTCCTGCTTCTTACGCCAACATCTGTGCTAAAGGGTCCTGAAGTTACCACCAGCTGGTTTGTTGGCCTGTACAGCAGCCCTGTGCACCTGCTACTTTCCATTCCCCGCTAGTGTCTGTGTGACTTTAGCTGCAAGCTGGACCTTCCCGTCTTAAAATAGCCTTGCATCTAATTTTATATCCTTCCTTTAGAAAGTAAAGTGTCCTAAGCATGGAAACTTGCAACATCCACATTATGTCTTAATATACTGCATAACAATTACACTACACTACAATTATACTACAATTTTACAATTTAATAATCTTAAATTTTAAACGGGTTCTTTACCTTTTTGTAGGTGTGTACTTTATTCTTCTGTGAATTATATTTTCCATATCTTTGTATATGGCATCACACATCTTTGAATTAGTATGCTTTTACAATAAAAGTCCCTGTCATTTTAATTTAATATAATATTTTATGTATATGCAGTGTGCGGTAACAAGTTACCTTGCTCCTAACGAGGATATGACTTATTGTTTCAGCTTTCAGTAAGGAAGGATTATTGCTGACTGCAGTATGTTTATTGTCTTACACTATTTGTGGCAGTTCTGGTCCTTCCAGCTAATAAATAGGAGGACTCCACTTTAGCTGCCCATAAATGCAGTGACTCCAGTCGACCAGTGATCCAAATCAACATATGATCAAGATTGATCGACTGTCAATCAGGACTGGTGAAAAATGTCTCGCTAGGATGACCTTGTCTTCTGACCACAGGGCTTTAATTGGACACATGACGTCTGTATGGCCACCTTAAGAATTGGGCGTGACAATTCAATTACCTCTATCAGGTGGAGATTTATCAAACCTTCTAAAGCGGACAAGTGGAGGTCTTGCCCTTAACAATCAATCAGTTTGAAGCTATCATTTTATAGAATGTACTTAATATATGATAGCTACAATCTGATTGGTTACTAAGGGCAACACCTCATCTGTCCTTTTTAGAATTTTCTCAGGTGCGTTAGGAAAAAGGACAGGTGGCTCAATCAACACATCAAATGTTTGGGTACTCAGTAAGAGCTACAGTATCCCTGAAAGCAAGAGTCAGCAGCTTTAATGTTACATTCAATCGCATTCATAGAATAAAGTATTGCATTTAGAATTAAACATCTCAAGTTACTTACTGGATACAGAAACATGTTTAATTTTGAGACATAATTAACATAGGAACAGATGCAGGGCCATCTATTCCATTTTGCTTGTTGGGCAGTTGCCCAAGGACCCAAAGCTTGTAGGGGCCCACCAATCCGCCTCCCTGCAGCCGCGGACAGTTGGTAAATTTGTGATATTTTTAAAAGCTGGCCGCAGGTGCACTGTATTCCGATCTTTCCTCCCCCATCCCATTCCCCCCCTGGTGACGAGTACTCACCTCAGTCCCAGTTTCACTTCATCCGCCGGCTTCAGTCTCTCTGTGTGGGAGGTCTGATAGGCATGCAGGAGGGTTTCTTTTTATTGACCATTTAAATTTTTTTCCCGTGAATGGGTGGGTAAGGGCCCAGTGCATTGCTTTGCCAGGGCCCACACTGCTGTTAAGTCAACCCTGAACAGGTGTACATATACATTATTTGGTAACTTTTCGTCATTGCTCAATGAAGTCACTATTTTCACGTACTAGTTATATTCTCAAAAAAATGACATCTACTTACATGATTTAGCAGTAGCAAATACAATGTATGGCTAAATTAGCAGATACCCATTCTCCATGTGACCACACCTCTTATTTCCTTTCAAAGTGAAAATAACTACAAATGGAAGCAATGTAGGTTTCAACATGAAATGTTACATTTTCTGAAAATATTCAACTTTTATCATACAACTGTCACTCCACTTATCAATTTTCAATTAAAATTGTTTTATATATATATATATACATATATATATATATATATATATATATATAATCAAATGCCCTTGTTTTGCACTATTCCTTTAAAAATGACAATGGGAATCTAAAATATTACAGAACATACAATGGACGGCTGCACCTTTCTTTTTATATCTCTGTTAGACAGATACACAGTAGATAGTAACAAAACAACAAGAAGAGAAGGGGCGCTCATATAAACAAATGAAATATGAATATACTGTAGAACCAAAATGTGATACAGTCAGTGTTAGCAGCAATCTAGGTAATCCAATAATCAGTCCCAGATGGAGAGGTAGATAGTGGATTTTCTTTCCTTCTCAGGGATATAATGATACTGAGTTCTTGTTGATCTTTGAATTCTAATGGGTAGTGAAAGCACCGTTTTCAGGATGTGCAATAGTTCTTTGTGGTTTTGCTGAAAGATACCCTAACACCAAAAATACACCCAAACAAAGAGGGCCAATAGGCCACTATCAGTAATAATAAAAACACTTCCTCAAGAATATAAAAATGAAGTAATATTTATTCCATAAAAACAGTAAATTCCATATGGAGTAGCTTACATCAAATGTAAAATCACAGATATAGATGGAAACCCAACGCGTTTCATCCCTAAAAGGGACTTCATCAGGGATACATCATAATGTGACTGAATCAACAGTCCTATTGTTAACCAGAAAAATTGCTGCACAATAATCAGATGATCCTAAGTCAGCTTATAGGGGACGAGGTGAATGAGCACACTTAGCTCAATAGATGGATTTTATATCTGTAGATAGAGTGTACTTAAACACAGTATTGCATCTCACTCCTTCAGGAAGCTGCTAGTGTTGGCTCAGCGTACGGCATATCGAACAAGCCTAGCGGCGAAACGTGCGTCAACCACTTTACTGTCAGCCCGGTCAGCTGACCAGGAGACACGCTGACAGACTCCAAGTTACACGCTGACTCCAAGCCCCATGCTGATTCCCAGCCGCATGCTGATTTTCAGCTACACACGGACCTGGCAGATAGGAGCAGCGCAGTCTCTCTTACTGCACTTTGGGACATGACCATTCTGCACAGCTGACGTGGAAACTCATTATACGACACAGTCTGGACACTCTGGCAGGATCCAATACAGGTTACAATACTTGCTGTTACTTTATTCCGGTAGTGGTATTGATTGGTCTGAGTGAATTGAACCCCTGTAATACCATTTGTGGCATCAGGGTTTACCTAACTCCCACTACTAAAAGACCTTTAACGAACCACTACTGTACTATACTTTCTATAGACATAAGCTTCTCCACTCTCTCATCACCTGTTCAATATGTAGGAATCGGATAACAGGTGAAAGTAGAAGTGGGGATCACTCCAGGTGTCTTACTTTCACTTATTCCAATTAAAAACCTGCAATTCATTGTAACCCACCTGCTAGCATTTTTATATATGCAGATAATTATAAGTTCATTTATATGTCACTGATGGTATGATGAGATGTCTCTGCAGACCTTTCTTTATTCAAATCAATACAATATGAATTTCTTTATCTCTTAATTTTTTTGAACAATAGATAGTATTTGGATACTGAGTTTTTGAGAACTATATAGTGATATTTTCTAACAATCTAATTTTACTGAGTTAATAAGAGCAATAAATATTGCAAAATAATAATTATTGATATTATTCTGATTTACATTACTGCCGTTGTTAATAGGAACAAGTGCAATATTGAAAATATACGCTCTATGTAATCTATTTGCCCTTCACTACTGTCATATGGGATATGTGCAATATAAATGAATGCAACAATATTTTCTAACAGGGACTGCAATATTAAGGATATCAATTACTGATAACAAGGATTTCTGCATCTTTTTTGATCAATGTCACTTTAACAGACTCTATAACACTGCCTTAAGGACCATGTGTAATATAATGATATTTCTGACATGTGATTGAAGATAGAGATATGTATATATTGAGCATTAACTTCCTATACTATTCATTGATTACACAGTGCTACCATATGGGATATGTGCAATATTAAATAGGTAAATAGGACTGTATTGTTGGAACAACGAAACAGTTATCACGTGGAAGTTGAATAATTGATTTCACTATACTCTGTTATGAATACTACATACCTTTATATGAGAAATGTGCAATTATTTGACATTTTGATGTGGCAGTGATTATTTGAATGTATGAATTTTGTACAACACTACTACCTCTTGGGAAATGTGCAAATATTTTTTTCCGTGTCCTATTGATGTAGACATATCATGATGTTGGTCCTAGATATATAATATAGGACCAATTGTACAAGCCAATATTAACATTCTTTATCCCTATTTCGGCAATATTAGAAATCATACGATATCTCAGTATAGCCATTTATTTGAATGTGGCCGGTAGATAACTTGTCAGATAATATCTGAGATTACCAATCTTTTTATATTTTCACCTTTATTATTATTTTCTACATTTTTTATTTAAGTAGGTATAAATAAAAGTTAAGTTTTAATTATTTCTATCTTTACAATTTTCATACTTTAAGAGGGCCCCAAAAAAGGAATTTTTCTTTCCTTTTTGCCTTTGCAAAATATAATTTGGATACTTCATATAACTGAAGGAAGGGTGAATGGAAAAATTAATTTTTGATAAAATCTGCTGCCACCTACCAGGATGCTGAAGATGAAACAAGGGTAGACATTTCAGCAAGACAATGATCCCAAACACATAGCCAAGGACACTCTCAATTGGTTTCCGAGAAAGAAAATAAAGCTGCTAGAATGGCCCAGCCAATCACCTGACTTGAATCCAATTGAACATCTATGGAAAGAACTAAAGATCAGAGTTCATAGAAGAGAAACCTACAAGATTTGAAGACTGTGTGGAAGAATGGGCCAAAATCACACCTGAGCAATGCATGAGACTAGTTTCTCCATACAGGAGGCGTCTTGAAGCTGTCATTACCAACAAAGGCTTTTGTACGAAGTATTAAATACATTTCAGTAATTGTGTTCAATACTTTTTCCCTGTGTCATTTCACATTATTACACATAACTTAATATATGGACATCTATGGTTTGATTTCTTTGCATTTGTGGATTACATGGGTTGTTGACATTTGTTGAAAATTTCATTACAATAGCCCCATTACAAATATATTTACTGAGAAAAATGTTGATGTGTGCAACACTTATTTTACCCGCAATATATATATATATATATATATATATATATATATATATATGTGTGTGTGAAAAAAAGTGAATACTAGTGCACAAATTTTGAATTCCTTGTGTAAATATAGTCATAAAAAGTAATAATGATATGTCGTGAAGAACACTTCCTGGAAATAACAGGTGGCTGCAGTTTTTCAATATTCCGTGTGGCAATCGGAGGACAAAGTGCTGAAAAATAATAATTTTATGTGCATCTAATAGTGTAGTATTTTAAGATAAAATGAACTTGTGCTCAAAATAAGTAATGTGCGTACCAAAAATTAAACAATTAAAGGCTTATCTGATGTCCAAGTAGTACTCCAATGATCAGATTATCACGAAACGACAACACTATCAAGGTTTTCCAAGGGGTACTCTTTCTGTAGAAACCTTAAAATTGGGGCTTAGAATTTTTTGCCCATCGAAAAATAATATGGTGTAGTAATTTTTTATGCACAGTAGTAGCAATAGTGGACATACATATATCTGCGTTCCAGATAATGCATAAATAAATGCATGTAGAGGTGTCACTCCTCTGTGTTCCAGGTCATAAACAATCCGGCTTCATACACCAACAAGTGGTAGACCTCAGACCAGAAATGGAGAAAGTCTCCGTAAATAATTGCTTTATTTAGACCAAACACGAAACACAAATACACAGAGTAAAATCAAAACTTATTAAGAAATAAATATGGTAAACGCTTATCTTAAGTATAGCAGAAAAAAGTCCACTTTAGGGGATTAAGGAGAACCAGTCCCAATGCGTTTCGTCCCTCTGGAATTCCTTAGGGGTAATACCAAGGTCCTGGAGTGCCTCTCTTTATACCCTCTACTAGGGGTATGCTTAAAATTAGGTTGCTTGACAATCTGGCCTAATTTTAGACACACCCCTAGTAGAGGATATATATATATATATATATATTATTGTTTTTAGAGGCATGTGTGCTAGTCTTGTATTACACTTGTATTATTATTCTTTTTCTTCTTTTGTGTTGCCATTAGTGCAATTTTCCTTCACAACACAAGACCATGATCAGCTTAATAACAAAGAATGGCAAGCTGCAGTCCGTGTAAAACAAAGCTAGCATTAGACACACTTTGCTGATTTTTGAAAAGTGTATTACTTTCCTAAGTTAAAAAGAAATCTACTGTAATATATTCAAACTTTTTCAAAGTTAAAAAAAAAAATAGCACCTAAAAAATTAAAATTTACATTCCTGATGCACACCATTGGTCTCCAAATAGAAATCAATTATTTGATGGAATGTAAGATAGTAAATAACCATGGTCTTTATAAAAAAAATCTAGAAAAATTGGCAACCATGGAAAAACAAACACTTTAGATCACAGACAGCAACCTCCTATATATATATACATATATCTTTATTTTCTACACATACAATTTTCCTTCTTTTGCTTTAAAGCTTGAAATTCAAGTTTATTTTAAGTAAATTATTATATCTGTTCATATAGAAAAAAATTGAGAGCTATTTATCAGAACTTCTGTGTTAATTTTTAAAATGAGAAAACTAATGTTATGTGTTATTATTCAAATGATGATACACATAACAATATATATTATTTTAAAAGTAACATAGATATTTCTTACATGCATAATGTAGTTGTATTATTGATATTATCCAGTATTAATAAACTGGCAACAATTTATGTAGTGCTGTACAATTTGTTAGCAATATGCAGACACTACAAATAAAAAAAAACATAACTGAATAAGTAAAATATACATAGGTAAGAATAAGAATAGCTATGATTTTTCTTTTGTCCTTGTAGTTTAATACGTTAATTTCGAAGTATGTTTTTTTTTTAAATATGTGTATATAATAAACAATTATGGTTTAATTTGTGGATTAAAATCATCCCCAAGAAAATGTTTTTTTTTAGAAGCCAATAGCTTGTTCTTTATTAGTTTATATATCAGATAGTAGCTATCTAGATATATTTAATAATCTCATTTTAAAAGACGAAACAAATGTGGAATGCAAAGAGATTAGCTCCCCCCTAGGGCCTAGTTTGATTTTCTATGCTGCCCTTTCCATTTTTGTAAAATGTGATCAGTTGCTTTTGTTGTGATGTCTGCAGGGAACAGATTAAACTCTCTTCAGCTGGTTGTCATAGGGTGTGGCTTTTTTTTAAAACATTTTGGCTAGCAGATGGTGGCAAGCCAACAGGTGCATGAGAAGCTGTGGACCACAGCTTTATACATCTAGCTGACACACAAATAGTGCACCATGCAACCTCCCCCCACACCAGCTGGAACATTTACAATCTCAGACTCTGGAAGTGGACAAGGTGGTGAAGGATGCGAGGCTGGTGACCTTCAAGTATTAGCTGTCTTGTGGTCTATTCAGGGGTATATGGTATGAGCAAAATGCTTTGATCTGCAGTCTGCATGCTAGAAAACTGAAAGACTATAAGGTAATTCGTTACACTAGGAAGTGTGTGGTCTTGTAATGCAGAATAAACGGCTGGTGCAATGACAGCTTTGGCCAACAGTTAAAAGACTCAGATAGTTGTACTTGACTGTTTTACTCCCCACAATTCTCATTTAACTGACAGATGGAACCAATTCTAAAGTGTTATTTGTGATCGCATATTAAGTTATGTTTGATAAATATATAAACAGGACAGATCAAGCTACGGCACTTAGACCTCCCAAAGCACACTTGTATTTTCTAAATGTTAGTTTACTTTATTAATAATAATAATAATAATAATAATAATAGCTATGTTAATAAATAATATTATTAGTTTACTTTACTTGAACTTATATATTCAGCGATAATGTAAAAAAAATACAATTTATTTATGTTTTAAGCAAAGAAAAAAATTAAGTCGATATTATGGATTTTTTACTATAAATGTATCATTATTTATTTCCTTTCCTCGTACCTTATTTAGGGCATGATATGTAGATTAGTATTAAATTAATACATTAGTGAAATTAGCCAAGAAAGTATTTATTTTGATTTTCAAAATTAAGACAGAATCCACCCTGTAAATAATTGCTCATTGCTTTATGGCTGTATCTAATCACCTATCTTTTATGATTTCTTAACTTCTAAACACTACAGTACAATTATACGTGGGTGTGTTTATGTATATGACTGAGCACACAAATAAGTGTCTCTCTATATAACCCCTCATTTCTGTCCTTGTTTGGCCCTTTACAATGTTGCAGCCCCACAGTTATGTATAGAGCATTTGCCTGGAGAGAATAATACCCCTTTTACACCGACCAATGCGTATCAACCTGGGATTTTTGTCGGTGTCCGCCCGGGTCCAGCTCGGGTATTTTGCAGAGTCGGCCACGGGTCGTTCCTTGCCACAATGTAGTGTAAATGGTGCGACTCGGGTCATGATGACCCGGATCACGCAACATGCTGGCTGACTGTCCAGCTTCAGTGGCGCTTGGAGATGACGTCATCTCCAAGAGTCCACTTAAACGCCGAAACTGACGGGGAAGTTTCGGGTCTGATCCGGATTGGAACCCTGCTCCAACCTCCAAGTCAGACCCGGAACTTTGGTATAAAAGGCGGTATTACTGACTTAAGGCCCCCATACATCAGCAATTGATTGCAGCAATTGTGCAATTTGCAATCGATTGTGTATAAAAATCTTTCCCTTTTTCAACCAATTGCAGAATTGCCACAATCGATTGAAAAGGGGAAAGATTTTTAGACACAATCGATTGCAGCAATTCTGCAATGTGCAATCAATTGCTGATGTATGGGGGCCTTTAGTTAATAATATTGTTTTATAACTGCACGATTAATAAGATGCTCAATTGATTCATTATTTGAATGATACCTCAGCCACAGTGAAAACTGACTGGATATATGAACTCAATTTCAAATAAAAGCAGGTGCATTTTATCAGAGGCGGCAGTCCCTGTACAATCTTTGTGTGGGCCCCTGCTCACGCCACTGCATTGACTGTGAAGACTCTGGCACTGTGCGCATATCTCTGGCCCTTATCTTTCCAAGGCACATATCTCGGAGAAATGACGCTGGCACCATTTTACTGGTGATTTCTTCAATGGTGGATGCAAGATAAGTATATTCTGCATCCATTATAGATTTGCCAGTGTATATACGTTCTCCGACACCACAATCTTCCAGCATCACTTTGAAAGCAGTCTCACATCACTACAAAGTACTTTTTAGGGACCCTGCTCCTTCTACTATGTATATAAGTGTCAATCTTTCAATGTTTGGCTTTTAGCTTCACTACATGCCCCTGTTCATGGCATCAGTGGGCATGTCACTGCCTCCCAAGAAGGGAGCACATCTCTCCTGAAATCAAATGGGCTGCAGACAGTTGTGTACACAGAACATTCTGGTCAGTTGATCTGATGATAGTGTTGAGTGGTAGCTTATGTATTAAGAAAACCGTACCGTAGCCTTAATTCGTAGGTGGTTATTATTATTTTTTATTATTATTTACATATGATGCAGTGCAAAGGGATTAACATAGGTGTGCATCAAATGCCCTTACACTCCCCAATGTTGCATGTGACCTGGGATTTAGGGGCACCTCTCAGCTGCCCCTTGATGTGTAGTTTGCACTAAGTGACTGGATTTACACTCACTCATTCTCCCCCTCTTATCACCATTGTTAGGCAAGACAGGCTCCGGCCTAAAGCACGCCCCGCTAAGCACATATGGTTTAACAATTTATGGATCCGTGTCCAATTGTTTTGCAGCCCCCCTTCCCAGAATATGTTGCTGCTATATAATATATATATAAAATCTCTATCTATATCTATTTATTTTCCAGGGTGCACACCTATGGGTGTTCAAAGATGGCAGCTATTTTGACAACAGAAATAAGTGAATATATTGTCTACAGTATAAGGGGTATATTTACTAAAGTGCACGTTTTCAGAATTGGAGATGTTGCCCACAGCAACCAATCAGATTCTATAGAACATTTATTTAGCACCTTCTAGAAGATTATAGCTAGAATCTGATTGGTTGCTATGGGCAACATTTCCAATTCTAAAACTCGCACTTTTGTAAATATACCCCTAAGTGTGTATTTTACACTCTGCTTCTGGATCACTGCTCTTATAATACTATTGTACATTAGAAACGTATTATGAACACCACTCATTCAGTGCTGACGTCACTTCTATTTTTCAGTCTTGGATACTCTACACAGTTTTCCTAGACTCACAAATTAAAAGAAGAAATTTAAAATGCAGTAGTAAATTAAATTTATTAGCAACATCCCAAATACAATACACATGTAGAATGTTCTGTAATGTGTTTATTAAAATTAAAACCTATTAGTAATATGATATAAAAATAAAATGTGTGTATATGTGTGTGTGTGGATATATGTATATGTGTGTATATATGTATGTGTGTGTGTATATATGCATACATGTGTGTGTGTGTATATATATATATATATATATATATATATATATATATTATTGCATATGTATATATTTGTAGAATGTTGTGTAATATTGGATTGTGGAAGAAAGATGATTTGCGCTGATCAGATGTCCTGTCTTTCATAGTACTGAAGTAATCAGAGAATCGAGGTCTCTGAATGATAACAGGGAGCTATATTGTAACTGTGCATGCAAGTCTTGTACAGCGCATCCGTGACAGAGTGTTGCGATTGAGATTGACTGACTGTATTGGAAATGTTGCGGAAAAGCGATGGGCGTTCCCAGGTGGTAACTGGGAGGCGGCTAGGAATGCATGCAAAAATGGTCCATTTGGCGTGTTATGGGTGTGTCACATGAGTGCGAGCGCACAGCCGCAGGTGTAATAGCCAAAGTCAGGCTGAGAAACTGCATCTTTCACAGGGCTGGTGCAAGTTTCAATGGTGCGACCAACAGTGACTTACAAGGATGCACCAATCGGCATTACATCACGTACGGATATAAAAAGCGAGTGTCTCGGTCCTTTGCACATTCTGCCACAAGGATGTACACGAGGGAAGGGGTTTGTATCGGCAATTTGCTGACAGGTGGCCCCCAATAAGCGCTGCTGTGTGCACTCAGAATCAGGGGTGTATCCTGCTCTCCTCTTCATTGCAAATATAAAAACAAAAAAACAATGCGAATATCAGTAAACCACGCACAGCTCATGCATCAGAGACCATTACTATAGACACTTTCAGCAACTATTTACTCACCATGTAATTGACAGGAAGGGAGAATTTGGGGGAGGTAATGGGGTGTGGTGGCAAAGATTGCAGGCGTGTTGCGAAAGTTTCAGATGTGTTTCACACCCTGCGACTGCATTTCTGTGCACAAGGAATATGGCTTCGGTGTCTTAATTCCCACGCCCATTCTTTCAGACCATAGACTCACTCAGGACTGCAACAATCGATTTGATCTGCGATCGATGCTACGTCTTTGCACGCTGATGATGCGACATTCTAATTTTTACAGATGCTTGGATTTGCAAAGCCGTAGAGGGGGGGGGGGGGTGTTTCACTACATCTCCTGGGACCTGCGACATTTGCATATTTCGCAAAGCAGCCGCGTACTGATTTGCAGCTGCGACAGCATTAGCATACATGTCTCAATCAGGCCCATAGTGAAACCAACAGAGGTTCCATAGATTGTGGGTTAAATCCAGAACATGCACTGCTGCTGTACGCTTCAATATGGTTTCTCTTCAACAGCCAATGAATGGATAAGAAAAGGAAAGATTAGCATAGTCAGGGAAAGGCTAGCAGCAGCAAGAAAGGATAAACAGGGGATGTGGTCACAATCCCGACCGCTGGGATTCCGGCAGTCAGAATCCCGACACTTATCAGAATACCGGCATCGGCATTCCAACTGCTGGAATCTCGTAGGTAAGTATTCGGGTTAGGGTATAAGCACTAGCTGGAAGGGGAGGGTAAAGCTGCTGGGGGAAGGATAGGTTTAGGATGCGGTGAGGGAGGGTTGGGTTTATGCAATAGGGGAGGGTTAGGGGTTAGGTTGGGAGTACTTGCCTTTTAAGCGACGGCATTGCCATCTGGTCGGCATCCCAAGCGCCGGCATCCGGTACCCAACCCGATAAGCAGATGTCACGATCTATGGCGTTGGTTAGGTCACTGTCTTTTTTCCCCCATCTGATAGGTATTCTAGATATAGCACATTCATTGGTGGCTGAAAGCAATATCTTTCCTGGTAACCTGTTATTTTTACAGATTTATTTATTGATGCATAATGACACATGGATGGAGCACAATTTCTGCTAAAACTTCTAGTACTACCATGAGAAATGTCAAATTATCATAAAATAAATGTTAATTTTGGTGTTTAAGAATTTTATTGCCGCCAGTGTTGTAAGACGTGTGTCATTGCCAACGATAGAGTATTAGCGCTATTATGTATTAATGCACTGATCAGTTTAGCAGTAATTGGCTTTAGATACTCAACGTCATTATACATTTTCTTTCTCAGCCACATTGCACTGTTAGCTGCAATGAAGTCTACTCTATCTGCATCATATTGCCCCTGCTCTATGTTCTGCCGCTCTCAATTGCTTTAAATATATTGATTTGTGTTTTCCATGTTTGTCTTATGTATACTGTATCTTCTTCCTGTTTACAATTTAATGTATTTAGATAGTTTATTACAATATAAAGTGTGTATTGTTAACAAAACAGCAATTACTTTGACGAAGTAGCATCAATGTACATAAATTAGGGGGGAAACGGTGTCAATTACTTATTGTTTATTTTGATTAAATTAAAATGCAACAAATATTCACAAATGTCTGTAAACAACATAAAATGTAATAAAGCAAAAAAAATAAAAATGCTACAAATTTGGATGGATTTTAGCATGCGGTTGGGTTGATAATATTCTGTGTATTGCTTTCTGTACTGGATAAGCAATTGTAAAAGGATATTTTTTCAGCTTTTTAACATATGGCATCTGCAGACTGTGGACATATGGGAAGCAGACAATACTCTGTGACCAGGGGAAAAAGCTGAACAGGGACAATGAATTCATGCATGCTGTTTCATAAAGGGGACTGGAGCTTTTTTTTTTTTCCCTCTGTTTTATGCAATGATGTCTAAAATGTGACTTGAACCTATACCGCAAATACAGTAAAGCAGTTTAATTCTTCTCAGCTGGCTAAAATATTCCATATGATCCAGGAATAGCTGCAAAGGCTGCGGGAAAACGCGCTGAGAATATTATTGCTGTACGTATGTCATGTACAGTGGGAGTGCTCTGTAAGAAAGAGCTTTCTGGCTTAGCTGCCATGTTAAGATGAATACACACAAGATGATGATTATAGATGTATGTCTCAGTTACATATAGAAACTGAAACCACATTAGAACAATTAGGAATATATAACATAAAATTCACCATGTACTTGTTTGTGAGTAATGTTTCTAAGTTTAAAATGTCATTAATAGTGGCAATATTTAATGTCTAATGTTAGTGACTATCCAACATTCATTAATTCAGACATACAAAAATATGAATGGTATTTAAGTAAAAACTATTTATATTTCAAGTTATACCTCCATTTGTGTTATAGTGTGAAAGTAAAATTCCTGTTTTATATTATTGACAGTGGGTCTGATTCAGCGTTGTACACAATTGCCACCGCAGCTGCGATCCCGTACCCAGCTGCTGTGCGACAATATGCAAATGTTGCAGCCGCTGGATATGTATTGGGACACCCCCCGGTGTCTTTGTTAATCAAATCATCGGTCGTAGATCAGTTGATGTTAGCAGTCCTGAGCAACTCTATGGTTGTGCAGAATGGCCGCAGGAAGTGCCGGAGCCATGTTTACTGCATACGGGATTGCAGACGCAGGATGCGACATGCCCCTTAAATGGTCGCTACATGCAGGGGTTCCAAGAGGGGGGTGGGAGTGGGTACAATTGGCACGGGCTTACAGAGGACCCCAGCGGAGGCCCGGGTCTGGCGCTGTCCCTCTTTCCCTTGCCGCAGCCCAGCACGTGGGAGATTGCTGTGGCTGCTGCTTAGCAGCCGTGCGCAATCTCCTATGTCTGAGGGGGGGGAGCGATCACACTGATCGCGCCACCCCCATGGCTTTGCACTGGGCTGAGGGGCTCACAGCACCTCCTTAGCTCTGCAAAAGTGTTTTTTTTCTCAAGGAGGCGTGGCCACGCCTCCCATGATTAGGCCATGCCCCCTCTTTACCTGGGCCCGACGGCGCTCTCTACGGCCCTGGCTACATACCTGCATTTCTAGCCGACACTGTTACCACCCCCAAACACACCCTGACTGTCAATCACACTGCAAATAAATACTCACTGTGAGCGACTACGGTAATGTGCCTTGATGCATACGCAGTGCGACTCAAATGCATGCACATACCTGGGCCGGCTCTAGTAGGTGCTGCGCCCTGTGCTGAACGAGATGGAGGCGCCCGTTATCCCTGCACATAACATAGGCCACACCCCATAAATGATTTTATTTGGGGGTGTGCCCGCATGGCACGCCTCCCGTGTATCGTCAAGCTGGGGGCGAGCACAGCACTCCGTCACTAGCTGGTCTTCTCCCAGACCTCTCCCTGCAGTGAATGGATGCCGCACGCATGCGCGCAGCATCCATTCAGCTTCTCCAGGGTCTAGCACCGCTGCACAGCTGTGGCGGTGGGGGTGCCCAACCCTCCGACCACCCGCAGGACACTTCGGCCTACGGTTGGAAAGAGGGACAGTGTCCGAAAAGTGGGACTGTCCCGCTGAAATCGGGATGGTTGGGAGGGGTGTGCCCTCTATGGGGTGGCGCCCTTGTTCAACCACACTGGTCGAACATGCCTCGAGCCGGCCCTGGCACATACAATCAGTAATCGTTCAACTGCGAAAACATCGGCATAGAGTACAACTCTGAACCAGGCCAATGTGCTTTCATGTATATCAGAATGACACTGATGAACATTTATTGGGGATAAAGTTTAATGCCAATGGTTTTTAGTTCACAATAACTACCATACTGACATGAGGCTTAAGGGGCTATTTCTCAATGGTGGTAAATCAGTTGCCTTCTGTATCGCTGCAAATTGTAATGAAACTGAGGGCCTGATTTAGACCCACTCGCGAGCGCTCCCAAGCTGGTCGATTTTGGCCCAGTGCGCATGCGCACGACGGACCCGGCTCCGTCGTGCGCATGTGCGAGACCCGGATAGCGACGGGCAAACAGTCGCTATGGGTCTCGTACCAAAGGGGGCGTGCTGTCGATGGTGAGTGACAGCTCGCCCCCTTTGGTGGGCGTGCCAGGGGTTGTGGCTGCCCAGACAGAGGTGTTCCCATGGGAATGCCTACCATCTGGGGCCGGCCCCACTGACATCACAAGTGATGTCAGTGGGAGTGCCCTAGGCTCTGATAGAGCCGAAAGCACTCCAGGGCTTGCGGCAACGAGACCCTACCACAAGGGTCTCGTTGCAAGCCCGATTGTCGCAATGGTCTTGACCATTGCGACCATCTCTGGCCGCTCGCTATAGCTGTGGGTGGTTACCCACAGCTATACGAGCGGCCAGGAGGCCGCTCTAAAAATTAAGAAGGCCGGCCCTGATTCACAGAGAGCGCTCTGTCAGAGCATCCGGCTCTGAATCAGGGCCTGAGTGCAGTTTGCTCCTGATTTATCTATCTAGGGCTTCTCTTGGAGTCCTGACTTCTAAGCGGTAGTTTTATCTCTCTCTTACCGGCAGCCTAACGGTGCCAGCGAATAGTTCAACCAATATGCGGAACCCTGAAGGCAGGGACCACAGAAAAAAAAAGGAAGAAGCGGTGATAATCTTATGCTCTGGAACTAAAGCTTCATAAATAGATTTCCTAGAGGTATGTGTACTAAGCCTTGGAGAAATATAAAGTACCAACCTATAAGCTTCTGACTGTAATTTTTCAAACACAGCCTGTCAAGTGACAGTTAGGAGCTGATTGTTTGGTACTTTATCTCCATCCACTTTATCTCTCTCCAAGGCATAGTACATAAGCCCCTTTATAACCAAAAAGTGCAAATCTACACTAACGCCATAGCAACCAATCAAAAATTTGCTTGAAAATAAAAGCAGACGTGATTGGTTGCTACTGGTAATTTGCAGAATTGCTTTAAACAATATTAGTATGCAACTAACATTCAGTGAATGTTTAGACTAGGACAGGTGTAGAATAATAACACATATAAAGTATGTGTCCCATATACTTTATATATATCTCTAATGCAAAGTGTCCTGACTATAATGTAGTAATAAACATAATCAATCATCTAATTCCTGTTGAACACCCAGGACCACACCTATAATTTAATACTTCAGTATGCAGTAGGGGTGTGCACCGGCCACTTTTCGTGTTTTGTGTTTTGGTTTTGGATCTGGATCTTTCTTCGTGTTTTGGATCTGGATTGGTTTTGCCAAAACCACCCTTCCGTGTTTTGGGTTCTGGGTTTTGTGTTTTGGATCTGTATTTTTTTTTTAAAAAGCATAAAAACAGCTAAAATCACAGAATTTGTTGGTTTCTCTGCTCCTATGCTATTATTAACCTCAATAACCTTAATTTCCACTCATTTCCAGTCTATTCTGAACACCTCACACCTCACAATAGTGTTTTCATGTCCAAAAGGTTGCACCGAGGTAGCTGGATGACTATGCTAAGCGACACGAGTGGGCGGCACAAACACGTGACCCATCTAGGAGTGACACTGCAGTGGCAGACAGGATGGCAGTTAGAAAAACTAGGCCCCAAACTGTACATAATGCAAAGAAAAAAAAGAAGTGCAAGATGGAATTGTCCTTGGGCCCTCCCACCCACCCTTATGTTGTATAAACAGGACATGCACACTTTAACAAATCAATCATTTCAGCGCCAGGGTCTGCCACACAACTGTGGCTGAAATGATTGGTTCGTTTGGGCCCCCACAAAACAAGCTGGAAATTAATGTGTCCCTGCACAAACTGGCTCTACGGAGGCAAGATGTCATCCTCATCCTCCTCATCCACCGATTCCTCACCCTCTTCAGTGTGTACATCCTCATCCTCACAAAGTATTAACTCGTCCCCACTTGAATCCACCACCACAGGTCCCTCTGTACCTTCTGGAGGCTGGTCTCCCTGGAAGAGCTGATAATTCATTTTGATGAACATCATCTTCTCCACATTCTGTGGAAGCAACCTCCTACGCCTTTCGCTGACAAGGTTCCCGGCTGCACTAAACACTCTTTCGGAGTACACACTGGAGGGGGGGCAACTCAGGTAAAATAGAGCCAGTTTGTACAGGGGCCTCCAAATTGCCTCTTTTTCCTGCCAGTACAGGTATGGACTGTCTGACATGCCTACTTGGATGCTGTCACCGATGTAATCCTCCACCATTCTGTCAATGGTGACAGTATCATATGCAGTGACAGTAGACATGTCAGAAATTGTTGCCAGGTCCTTCAGTCCGGACCAGATGTCCAAACTTGGTCCTGCCTGCCCTGCATCACCGCCAGCGGGTTGCTTAGGATACCTAAGTTTTTTCCTGGCAGCCCCAGTTGCGGGAGAAAATGAAGAAGGAGCCGTTGACGTGTCACGTTCCGCTTCAGCTGACAGTGTGTTCACCAGCAGGTCTTTGCACCTCTGCAGGCTTGTGTCGGCCGGAAAGAGAGACACCACATAGGCTTTAAACCTAGGATCGAGCACGGTGGCCAAAATGTAGTGGTCTGATTTCAACAGATTGACCACCCTGGAATCCTGGCAAAGCGAATGAAGGGCTTCATCCACAAGTCCCACATGCCGAGCGGAATCGCTCCGTCTTAGCTCCTCCTTCACTTTCTCCAGCTGCTTCTGCAAAAGCCTGATGAGGGGAATGACCTGACTCAAGCTGGCAGTGTCTGAACTGACTTCACGTGTGGCAAGTTCGAAGGGCTGAAGAACCTTGCACAACACGGAAATCATTCTCCACTGCGCTTGAGTCAGGTGCATACCCCCTCCTTTGCCTATGTCATAGGTGGATGTATAGGCTTGTATGGCCTTTTGCTGCTCCTCCATCCTCTGAAGCATATAGAGGGTTGAGTTCCACCGCGTCACAACCTCTTGCTTCAGGTGATGGCGGGGCAGGTTCAAGAGTGTTTGCTGGCGCTCCAGTCTTCGGCACGCAGTCGCTGAATGGCGAAAGTGGCCAGAAATTTTTTGGGCCACCCAAAGCGTCTCCTGCACGCCCCTGTCGCTTTTCAGAAAATTTTGCACCACCAAGTTTATTGTGTGAGCAAAACATGGGACGTGCTGGAATTTGCCCAGATGTAATGCCCGCACAATATTGGTGGCGTTGTCAGATATCACAAATCCCCAGGAGAGTCTAAGTGGGGTAAGCCACTGGGCGATGATTTCCCTCAGTTTCTCTAAGAGGTTGTCGGCGGTGTGCCTCTTACTGAAACCGGTGATACACAGCGTAGCCTGCCTTGTAACGAGCTGGCGTTTCTGAGATGCTGCTACTGGTGACGCTGCTGCTGTTGCTGCGTAAGGTGATACATCTACCCAGTGGGCTGTCACAGTCATATAGTCCTTAGTCTGCCCTGTTCCACTTGTCCACATGTCCGTGGTTAAGTGGACATTGTGTACAACGGCATTTTTCAGGACACTGAGGACACTTTTTCTGACGTTTCTGTACAGTCTCGGTATCGCCTGCCTAGTGAAGTGGAATCTAGACGGGATTTGGAACCGGGGACACACTACCTCCATCAATTGTCTAAATCCCACTGCACTAATGGCGGATACCGGACGCACGTCTAACACCAACATAGCAGTCAAGGCCTCAGTTATACGTTTTGCTTCAGGATGACTGCTGTCGTACTTCATCCTCCTCGCTAAGGACTGTTGGAGGGTCAATTGTTTAGTAAAAGTAGTGGTGTTCCTACTTCCTCTCTGGGATGATGAACGACTCCCAGCAGCAGCAGCAACAGCAGCAGCGGCAGCAGTAGGCGTAGCAATGCAGGATCCTCCGGAGGAATCCCGGATAGGAGAGTCAGTCATGCCAGTGATATGGCCTGCAGGACTACTTCCGATCCTGACTAAGGAGGAAATTGACGAGGAGGGAGTTGACGGTGTGGTTTGCAGGCGCTTGGATACAACAGGACAACGGGATTTAGGTGTCCCTGGACTGCTTACGGTCTGAGCCAAAGTTTCTGAACTTGACAGTAACTTTTTATGAACGCGCTGCAGGTGCCGTATAAGGGAGGATGTTCCTAGGTGGTTGACGTCCCTACCCCTACTTATTTCACCTTTACATATGGTACATATGGCAAGACAGTTGTTGTCCGGATTTGGATAGAAATATTGCCAGACCAAAGAGGTGGAATGTTTGGTCTTCTGCCCAGGCATGACCGTGATGGGCTTTTTCATCCCACGGACAACAACTGTCTCCCCCGGAGCCTGATTTAAACAAACCACATCACCATCAGAATCCTCCTCGCCAACTTCCTCCTCAGCGCCAGCTACACCAGTATCCTCATCCTGTTGTACTTCAACAGTGACATCTTCAATTTGCATATCAGCAAGTGGACTGTGGGTGCTCCTTTCAGCACTTGCAGGGGGCGTGCAAATGGTGGAAAGAGCCACCTCTTCCCGTCCAGTGCTGGGAAGGTCAGGCATCGCAACCACCACCACACTTGGACTCTCTTTGGGGATTTGTGATATCTTCTTAGAAAGCACAGTTCTTCGCTGTGCTTTTGCCAGCTTAACTCTTTTGATTTTTTTAGTGGGAGGAGGGCTTCCATCGTCATGTGAAGCTGAACCACTAGTCATGAACATACTAGGGATCGACCTTAGCCGTTCCTTGCCACTCCGTGTCGTAAATGGCATATTGGCAAGTTTACGTTTCTCTTCAGCTGATTTAAATGTCTTTTTCAAGGTCATTTTCCTGAACTTTGCCATTTGGGATTGTATGTGCCCTCTACTATGACATTGGGCATCGGCCTTGGCAGACGACGTTGATGGCATGTTATCGTCTATGTCATGACTAGTGGCAGCAGCTTCAGCACTAGGAGGAAGTGGTTCTTGATCTTTCTCTATTTTATTTTTATCGGAGAAAGTTTGGTCCTCCATTTATGTTATATCGATTTGATATATACGTGCGGCTAAACACAGAAAATAAATTTTTTTTTGGTTCGGACTGGAGTGTACTTTGTGGGTTACAGCACCCTTTAACGGTCAAGCCAGCCGGCCCTTTACTTATGACACAGGCGCACTCTTGGCACTACTTTGTTGATGCACGTGCGGCTACTGCGCACACAATTCACAAACACAGAAAATAATTTTTTTTTGGTTTGGCTTTGGACTGGAGTGTACTTTCGGGGGTTACAGCACCCTTTAACGGTCAAGCCAGCCGGCCCTTTACTTATGACACAGGCGCACTCTTGGCACTACTTTGTTGATGCACGTGCGGCTACTGCGCACACAATTCACAAACACAGAAAATAATTTTTTTTTAGGTTTGGACTGGAGTGTACTTTCGGGGGTTACAGCACCCTTAACGGTCAAGCCAGCCGGCCCTTTACTTATGACACAGGCGCACGCTTGGCACTACTTTGTTGATGCACGTGCGGCTACTGCGCACACAATTCACAAACACAGAAAATAATTTTTTTTTGGTTTGGACTGGAGTGTACTTTTGGGGGTTACAGCACCCTTTAACGGTCAAGCCAGCCGGCCCTTTACTTATGACACAGGCGCACGCTTGGCACTACTTTGTTGATGCACGTGCGGCTACTGCGCACACAATTCACAAACACAGAAAATAATTTTTTTTTTGGTTTGGACTGGAGTGTACTTTCGGGGGTTACAGCACCCTTAACGGTCAAGCCAGCCGGCCCTTTACTTATGACACAGGCGCACGCTTGGCACTACTTTGTTGATGCACGTGCGGCTACTGCGCACACAATTCACAAACACAGAAAATAATTTTTTTTTTGGTTTGGACTGGAGTGTACTTTGGGGGTTACAGCACCCTTGAACGGTCAAGCCAGCCGGCCCTTTACTTATGACACAGGCGCACGCTTGGCACTACTTTGTTGATGCACGTGCGGCTACTGCGCACACAATTCACAAACACAGAAAATAATTTTTTTTTTGGTTTGGACTGGAGTGTACTTTCGGGGGTTACAGCACCCTTAACGGTCAAGCCAGCCGGCCCTTTACTTATGACACAGGCGCACGCTTGGCACTACTTTGTTGATGCACGTGCGGCTACTGCGCACACAATTCACAAACACAGAAAATAATTTTTTTTTTGGTTTGGACTGGAGTGTACTTTCGGGGGTTACAGCACCCTTAACGGTCAAGCCAGCCGGCCCTTTACTTATGACACAGGCGCACGCTTGGCACTACTTTGTTGATGCACGTGCGGCTACTGCGCACACAATTCACAAACACAGAAAATAATTTTTTTTTTGGTTTGGACTGGAGTGTACTTTGGGGGTTACAGCACCCTTTAACGGTCAAGCCAGCCGGCCCTTTACTTATGACACAGGCGCACGCTTGGCACTACTTTGTTGATGCACGTGCGACTACTGCGCACACAATTCACAAACACAGAAAATAATATTTTTTTTGGTTTGGACTGGAGTGTACTTTCGGGGGTTACAGCACCCTTAACGGTCAAGCCAGCCGGCCCTTTACTTATGACACAGGCGCACGCTTGGCACTACTTTGTTGATGCACGTGCGGCTACTGCGCACACAATTCACAAACACAGAAAATAATTTTTTTTTTGGTTTGGACTGGAGTGTACTTTCGGGGGTTACAGCACCCTTAACGGTCAAGCCAGCCGGCCCTTTACTTATGACACAGGCGCACGCTTGGCACTACTTTGTTGATGCACGTGCGGCTACTGCGCACACAATTCACAAACACAGAAAATAATTTTTTTTTGGTTTGGACTGGAGTGTACTTTCGGGGGTTACAGCACCCTTAACGGTCAAGCCAGCCGGCCCTTTACTTATGACACAGGCGCACGCTTGGCACTACTTTGTTGATGCACGTGCGGCTACTGCGCACACAATTCACAAACACAGAAAATATATTATTTTTTTAGCACTTGGGGGGAGCACCCCTGATGGACAGAGCACCCCCTGGACAACACTACAGCACTCCTTTAGGACTGGGACACTGCACAGGACTTTGGAGTGGACACAGCCCCTATGGAGAACTGACTGCACAACACAGTCCAGCCAGCCCCTATGGACTTTGAAGTAGTGGACACAGCCCCTATTAACAACAGCAGCACAGCACAACACAGCCAGCCCCTATGGACTTTGAAGTAGTGGACAACAGCAGCACTACACTACACTACACTACACAGCCCTAACTCCCACCCTCCCTCTTCACTGTCCACAGCCGAGTGAGAAAATGGCGCCGACGTGTGTACCTTATATAGGATCCAAAACCCGCGAGACTCGGAAGGCGGGAAGATGACGTTTTGCCTCGATTTCAGATCCGAGTCAGGCGGGAAAAGTCGAGCCTGACTCGGATCGGACTCGGATCGGGGGGGCTCGGGGGGGTTCGGATTTCAGAAATCCGAACCCGCTCACCCCTAGTATGCAGTAATATAATATTCTCTCTAATAGAAGTTTTTTGCCTATCTCATATCAAGTACAAAATTTGGAGACTGAAGATGTCTTCAAATATAATAGAAATAAACAATTAGCTATCAAGACATATTAAAAAAAGCCTTGATATTTTCTAAACTTAGTAATACATCTGAAGTAATTCAAATGGGGTTTATGTATCGAGCATTAAAAAGAGTGGAGAAGTGGACCAGTGAGTAAGTTGCCCAAAACAACCAATCAGATTTGAGGTAGCATTATCAAGTACATTCTATAATACTGACAGGTAGAAGCCTATTGGATGCTTTGGGCAACTTTTCCATTGGTCCACATCTCCATTCTTTTCATTGTTTGATACATCAACTCCCGTATTTATACAGCAAACTTTTTTCCTTTTATGGCACATATAGAAGATAGAGCTTCTCTAACTTGCATCACTATGTAACAGGGCAATGCATACATACATACATACATACATACATACATGGGCTGATTGAAAAGTAATGAGACTGCCTCTGTTTTTCTGTCCATTAGGTAGACGCGGCAACGTTATGCTGGTTATTGTGAAGCTCATACATCGATGTATCTGAACCTGCGGTTGGACTGCCACAGTCGTCTTTGTTTGGTCACAGCGAGTGGAAGATCTTTGTATGTTTTGTTATGGTGGATGAGGAAGATGTGTCTGAGATTATGTCAGAAATGTGTGTATACGTTTTGTGTTAAACTTGGAAATAGCGGAATTGAAACTCATTAAAGATTATGGCAAGCATACGGTGGAGAAACAATTAGCCATACTGCAGTATTTCGGTGGTGGAAGCACTTCAGAGAGGGTAATACGCGAGTGACTGATGAAGCACGTTCTGGGAGACCATCCACCGTGGTTGCAGATGTCAAAGAAATTGCGAACTTTCGGCTTCACATGGCATCTCATTCGAACAGGTTCAGCATATTGTGACAAATTAACTGAAAATGCATCGCGTGTGTGCCAGGTAGGTACCCAGAAATCTCACAGAAGAGCAGATATGACAAAGAGTTGAATCGTGCAAGAACACCGTTTGAATGTTGGAGAGGATACCCGATATCCTGACATCGATTGTGACGAATTGTGGATTCGTCATTATGATCCAGGAATCCAAACAACAATCCATTGTATGGAAACACACATAACATCTGTTATTCCTTCGGCATGTCAAGCTTCTGCTGTTCATTGATACACATGGTATGATCCTACAGCACTGGGTTCCCCGTGGGCAGACAATTAAGAGTGACTAATATGCAAACGTCCTGAAAACCCATTTGCATAGAGCCATGAGGAAGAAAAGACTACATTTGCTGAAAAAACAGTGGTTTTTGTTCAAAGACAATGCCTGACCACATGTTGATGATGTTGCATTTGCAGCACTGATTTAAATAAATGGGACAGCAATGGAACACCCTCCCTATAGCCTGGACTTAGCGCCTTGTGATTTCTGGGCATTCCCAACCCTGAAAAAACAACTGTGCGGAAAGAAATTCTCAACAGTTGAAGTAAAAAATGGAGATGTGCGCCGACCCTCGTGTTTTGGTTTTGGATCTGGATCTCCCCTGATTTTGGATTTCCCAAAACCTCACCTCCATGTTTTGTTTTTCAGTTTTGGTTTTGGATCTGGATTTTTTCTTAAATCATAAAAACAGCTAAAATCACATAAAATGGGCCTACAGTATTTATTAACCTCTAACATTTATTTACACTAGTTTCCAGTCAATTTAGACCAGCTCACAATATATATTTTTTTCATCTCGTTAAGAGCCAAAAGGTTGCATCCAGCTAGGTGGTTCAAAACTAAGTGATAAATCGAGTTGAGGACTGTGCAAAGATGATGGTTGGGGGTACCCCTTGAGGATTGAAGAATTGATAGTTTGTGCAGCCACTGGCTGAAGTAAGAAGAGTTGATACTTGATAATTGGTGCAGCCACTGGCTGAAGAATTGATAGTTGAATTGTTGATGCAGCATCCGGGTTCAGTAGTAGTAGTGGAATACAGAGCTATGATTAGGAAGGAACCACTCCTGCAACAGCCTTGAGGGCTTGAACTCTTGACAAGTTGCGGCCCGTTACAGCCTTGAGGGCTGGTGAGGAGTGACGACAGGTGGCCTTTGGGCCGTGAAGCAGGATCCGGCATTTGGGCTGCCAAGCAAGATGTGGCCTTTGGCCCATGTAGCAGCCTTGAGGGCTAAGAACCTTGGCTGAATGTCACTGTTGTGCGACTTGTGCCGCCAGGTTGACACAACAAGTTGGTTCAGACTTTTCTTTAAAAAAAAGGAAAGGGGCATGTAGGAGATGCTGTCTGTGGCCATTACAATTTCTGGACATTCATAAACCATAACTATAAAAATGTCAGACAGCAATGCCCCAAACAGCACATAAGGAAAAAGGTGCAGAATGGAATTGTACTTGGGCCCTCTAACCCACCCTTATGTTGTATATATGAAACAGGACATTCACTGTTTAACAAACCAATCACTTCAGCGACAGGGACTGCGACTTGTGGCTGAAATGATTGGTTTATTTGGACCCCCCACAAAACAAGCTGCCAATGTAACCAATACACAAACTGGCTTTATAATACATTAGATTAGATGTCGTCATCGTCATCATCGACCTTGTCATATCCATCAGTGTGTGCATCCTCCTCTTCTTCACACAATATGAATTCTTCCCTGCTGGAATCCACCATTACAGACGCTTCTGTATTTTTTGGACTTAATTGATGGTAAAGGCCTTCCTTGTGGAATTTGTAATTCATTTTGATGAACATAATCTTTTCCACATTTTGGGGAAGTAACCTCCTATGGTGATCACTGACAAGGTTCCCTACTGCGGTGAAAACTCTTTCAGAGTACACACTGGAGGGAGGGCAACTTAAGTACAGCAAAGTCAGTTTGTGTAATGGACTCCAAATTGCCTCTTTTTCCTACCAGTAGTGAAAGGGACTGAGTGACATGCTTATTTGGATGCTATCCCTAAAATTATCCAGCATTCTCTGAATGGTGACCGTATGAGACAAAGTCACGGTAGACATGTCACTCATTGTAGCCAGTTCTTTCAGATCCAACCAGATATCATGAGGTTTTGCTGACTGATCTGCATCACCACCAGCAGTGGGTTTCTTAGGAAAATTTAGTTTTTTTCCTGGCAGCTGTAGAAGGAGGAGATGCTGCCGTGTCACGTTCCGCTTGAGTTGACAATTTTTTCACCACCAGCTCTTTGCATCTTTTCAGATTTATGTCCGTCAGAAAGAAAGACACAAGGTATGACTTAAACCTAGGATAATGTATGGTCGACAAAATATATAGTGATCTGATTTCAAGAGACTGATGACCCTTGGATCCTGTCGATGCGAATGAAGGGCTTGATCTACAAGTCCGACATACTTAGTGGAATTACTCAGTTTCAGCTCCTCCTTCACTTTCTCCAGCTGCTTTTTGCAAAAGTCTGATTAGGGGAATGATCTGACTTAAGCTGGCAGTGTCTGAACTATCTTCACATATGGCAAGTTCAAAGGGTTTGAGAACCTTACACAACACGGAAAATATTCTCCACTGCGCTTAACTAAGGTGCGTTCTCGCTCCTCTCCCTATGTTATAGGCCGCAGTGTAGCCTCGGATGTCCTTTTTCTGCTCCTCCATCCGCTGAAGCATATAAAGGGTAGAATTCCACCTAGTTACTACCTCTTGCTTCAGCTGATGGCAGGGAAAATTCAACAGTTCTTGCCAGTGCTGCAATCTTTAACACGCAGTTGCTGAAAGTCGAAAATGTCCTGAAATCTTTCGGGCCACTGAGAGCATCTCCTGCACACCCCTGTCATTTTTAAAAAAATGTTGCACCACCAAATTAATTATGTGAGCAAAACATGGGATGTGTTTGAATTCGCCCACATGTAATGCTCGCACAATATTGCTGGCATTGTCCGAAATCACAAATCCCGAGGAGAGTCCAAGTGGGGTAAGCCATTTGGCAATGATTTCCCTGAGTTTTTCTAAGAGGTTCTATGTGGTATTCCTCTTAGTGAAACCGGTGATACACAGAGTAGCCTGCCTGAATGAGCTGGCATTTGTTAGATGCTGTTGCTGCTGTTTGCACTGATGGAGGCAATACACCTACCCAGTGGGCTGTCAGTCTTTTAATCTTACTTTGCTCTGTCCCACTTGTCCACATATCAGTGGGCAGTGGGCACAACGGCATTTCGGAGGACACTAATGAGATTTTTTTTTAATGTCCTTGTACAGATTGAGATTTGCTACTCTAGAGTCTAGAGCAGTAGAATCTAGAAGGGACACGGTAGTTGGGACACAGGACCTCCATTAGCTGTCTAAAACCCACTGCATTAATGGCGAATATGGGGTGCACATCTAATACCAGCATAGCTGTTGTGGCATCAGTAATCCGCTGTGCAACTGGGTGTTTGCTGTCAAACTTGTTCGCCAATGCAAAGGATTGTGTGACAGTCAATTGTTTGGTTGAATTTGAACTACTAAAAGTAGTCGTCTTCCTGGTCCCCTACTGGGATGAAGATCCACTCATAGCACCAGCAGCAGACATAACACTTAAGGATGCTTCTGAGGAACAACGGACAGGAGAGGAGTCAGTCTTTATGATATCAGATGCATGACTACTTCCAATCATGAATGAGGATGTTGATGATGATGATGCAGGTGTTGGTGGTGGAAATTGCAGGCTCTTGGATCCAGATAGAAGGGAGCAGCTAGGTGACACTAGACTGATTGTTGTTTGTTTTTTTGTCCACAAAGTTCCTATACCTTTTCCAATTTGATGAATGTGCTGCAAGTGACGCAACAGGGAGAAGGTTCCAAGATGGTTAAGGTCCTTACCTCTACTCACTGTTACATGGCTATTGTTACAAATGGCTTGGAAAAGGTTGTCCGGATTTGGGTGGAAATTATTTCACACATGAGATGTGGATTTTTTGGTCCTTTGCCAAGCATGGCAGCAATGGGATTTTTCCCACCATGGGCAACAACTGTTGCCTCATTTACAGTTTTTACACAAACATCCTCGCCATCAAAATCCTCATCATCAACATCATCCTTGTTGTTATCGCCAACTACATAAATATACTCCTCATCCTCCTCGGGCAATTCCACAGAAGCACCCTCGATTTTTACATCAGCATGTTGACTTGTGCTGCTCATCCCCACATTTGTAGAGGGCACACAAATGGTGGAAGTTGGATCCTCTTCAAGTACAGTATTAGAAAGGTCAGGCTCACACATGGCAACCGCGGATACACTTGGACTCTCCGTGGGGATTTGTGATTTTTTGTAGCACAGTTAGTTCCGGTGTCTTACTCGTCTTAACAATTTTATTTTTTATTGTACCTCTCCTACAAGCAGAGGGGCTTAAATCATCACTAGAACCACCAGTCATAAATAATAAAGGCCAAGGCCTTATCCTTTCCTTGCCACTTCGTGGCATATTGTCAATTTTTTGTTTCTCTAAAGCTGACTTGGCTTTAGATTTTTTTTTTTTCTTTAGCAGGGTAAAAGTTGAATTTTTTAGCCTGACTTTTTGGCCTGAATTAAGCCCTGGTACATCAGCCTTCATAGATGACGTTGACGGCCTTATATCGTCATCATGACTGCTGCCGGCAGCTACAAGACTGGTATGTGGATCCTGCTCTCCTGTCATGTGACTGTCCTCCATACTCACTGCAGTATTACAGCAGTGTCACCAAGCAATTATAGCGCAGCTACATTTGCTGCTAACGCACACAACCAACAACACACACAAAAAATTGTTTTTATTTTTTCACTGGTGGTGAAGAAGAGCACCCCTGATGGACAGAGCACCCCTTGGACAACACAGCAGAACAGCCAGCCAGCCCCTATGGACAGGACAACCTCAAAACAGCCAGCCAGCCCTATGGACAGGACAACTCAAAACAGCCAGCCAGCCCCTGTGAACTACAGCCGGCCAGACCCTATGGACAGGACAACCTCACAATTATGCACAGCTCCCAGCACAATTATGCAACAGCAGCGCAGCACAGCTCCCAGCTCCCTCTCTCTTCACTCTCCACAGCCGGAATGAAAAATGGAGGCGATCGCGAGACCTTTATACAATCTAAAACCAGCAAGAATCCAACAGTAGGATGATGACGTTTTGCCTCGTTTATAGATCCGAGTCAGGTGGGAAAACCCGAGCCGACTCGGAACTGACTTGGATCCTGTAAGTTCGGGTGGTCTTGGATCCCTGAGATCCGAACCCGCTCATCTCTAGTAAAAAATGCCACAGTTGCAACACTAAAAGTGATGTCACAATACAGTCTACTGCACATCTTTGAATCATTATTGAAATGCTGCAAAAAAT
Source organism: Taudactylus pleione (assembly GCA_031769625.1). Classification (NCBI taxonomy): domain Eukaryota; kingdom Metazoa; phylum Chordata; class Amphibia; order Anura; family Myobatrachidae; genus Taudactylus; species Taudactylus pleione. The sequence goes on from JAUIMM010000113.1 coordinate 3,240,217, forward strand.
GTACTGATTGTGAAGGACACTGCTTTGAAAAAGAAAAATGTTCAGATCCTGTGGAGTCAATTGATTCTGAATGAAAAATAATGAGTCATTATTTTTCAATCAGCCATCGTAGGTATACATAGATGATAGATATATATATATATATATATATATATATATATATATATGGTCTGTCCTGTCTCCTACATGCATGTGCAGAGGGAGCCGTGGCGCATGAAACCCTTCCATCAGCTTCCACTGCTAGACCCATGGGACAAACCATAACAGTAGAGGAGGAGGACCCTCACATATTTTTCATATATTTAATTTGCTACAGTATATAAACCACATGCACATTACACTAATCGCACCTCCATGGTTTTTATAACAGACATTTTCCTGTTCTGGACAACTTGCTTGTGTTTGCTCCCCCTGGAATGAAACAACCCATGATATACACAGTCACACTGACAGAAATACTCATATTTTTTATAACAGTTTGTTGTATTTTTTATGTGAAATTATTATTTTATTTTACATACCTTATTACCTTCTTCTTACTATATACAGTAGTGTAGCTCATTCTACTGTTGATCATCATTATCAGAGATAGCATTGAGTGACAACCACTTTTTATTTATGTCTTATGGTCATACAGTAGGCATAGGCTGAGTCTTGTTAAGGGATGTGCATAAACCTCCCTCCCCCACCCTCTACCCTACAAAACAGATTGCTCACCTCAAATTCCCTCTGCCTTCCTTGGACATGGAATGCTCACCTCAAATTCACCCTGACATGCAGCTCACCTCCGCCCACTACACTGGCCGTTCATCTCTACCCACCCAAAACCCTAGACATAGGCTTCTCTACTTCAAAAACCCTACACACACACACACACACACACACACACACACACACACACACACACCACCTATTCTGGGATTGCTGCTCCTACGGGTCTTTCTGCAGTGCTGCTCTGCTCCTAGCAGCTGTTCTTTCTGAGAGTTGGCACTTAATTTGAGCACCCACGATGTCCTGCTGCGCAAACCGGCCCACATACGGTATACACTGCAGAGATCTGTGGAGGAGCAGGATGTCAGTCTGAACATGGCCTTAGAAATCAGTGCAAGCCGCAGTTACTGACCATGACATGCCCGTATCTGGCTAGCTACCCCCTGTTACCAACCAGGAATTCCCACTGAAATTGTCTCTCTCTGCGTCCAGCTTTGGGTGGTAATCATTCAGATGCATGCGCAGTGCGACTTGGGCACATGCGCTAACTGCAGAAATCGCCTGCTTGCATCGGACATTGACACTTCATCCACCTCTGAATTCGGCCCTATAAGTATATTATAATAGAGCAGGGTAATGATAGTAGGCGTGGCTAAACTGATTTTATTATTTTAATAATCTCCATACTCTTCATTGTTTTTTAATACAAACAAATAAAATAACAGTAACAGGAATGGCACCAGAAATTGCGTCATCCTGGGCAGCAGTGGATGGGCAGTGATGACATCATTCGCTAGAAATTGCATCATCAAGCTCCTAGATGACCCAGTCCACTGGGGAACTCTGTTAGGGTTGTCAATACAGACACACACCATCAATGGTTTATAAGCCTTGACTGCGAGCCATCAATGTATGAACCATTGATGACACACCTCTGCCATAGGACATCATGTGCAGCATCTTACCTCCCCATCTGTCACAGTGCACTGGACTCCGGCACCCACTTACCGGGTCCGATGGCGCTAGTCTGCAGAGGGGCAGCGGGGGGTGCGTCACCAGCATCCTCCGCTAGTATCTGTCTCTGGATCCTCAGTTTGAAGTAGGCGGCTGTGGCTCCCTACGGGCGCACGCGCCGACCTGTGTTTAAATTTAAATGGCCATACTCACACCCTCAGTGATGTCACAGGAAGTGATGGGGTAGCCCTGCCTATCTAAGGAAGTCTGAGGGAACGCTCCAGTGCCAGAGTATAGGCTCATTTACCATACTCCAATGTTCCTGTGTTATTCCATTACCTGTTTCTGACCTTGGCTTCGTTTGTGACCCTGAATTCGCCTGACTCTTGGTACTGCATCTGATATCTGGTTTTGACTTCGGCTAATCCCTGTGACCTGTTTTCACCTGCTCCCTGGTACCATCTAGTCCATTTTGGTTCTGACCCGGCCTGTCGACTAAGCAATATGTCTTCTATGCTCCATCCAGAGTTTGCCAGCACCTGTATAAGGGAACCTATCCTGAGGGACCGCGATCTGTGTGTCGGACGCAGCTAAGTCCCTGGTGAATACCGCCGGCACATTAGACTCCGCACCTCAGGCATAGGTCTAGCCAACTCCATAAATACGGGCAGCATCCATAATCCGTCTGAGACTTGTGACAGAATACTCTGGCCAAAAAAGACATGGATGCTGCTGGGAACCCATCTCCACGAGACCTGCTCAAACACTCTTGCTAGGGTCGAGAAGCAAGAACAAGACCAGACCTTAATGCAGCAAGCTGGTGCTAATCAGACGTTTCCGGTGCAGTTATCCACTCCTCCTACGGTGACTGTACAAGCTGCAGAGGCTACCGCTCCATTACGCATTCCGAATCCCACAAAGTATTATGGGGATCCCAAAGGCTGTAGAGGATTCCTAAACCAGTGCTCAATTAAATTTAAGGTCCAAGCGGCAAACTTTCCTTCAGAGAGGATGAAGGTGGTTTACTGTACATCATATCGCTGCTGTCCGGTCAGGTGTTGGCCTGGGTTTCACCATTGTGGGAAAGGAATGATCCCTTGGTCAATAACAGCGCTGAATTGGACGAGTATCCTCTGCGGGGCCAGCTATCTTGCGGCTGAAACAAGGCAATCAATTGGTAGGACAGTATGCTGTGCAGTTTCGAACCCTTGCTTCAGAATTAGGGTGGACTAATGAAGCCCTGATGGCCACGTTTATGCAGGGGTTGTCAGATCCGATCAAAGATGCACTCGCATCCAGAGAATTGACAACCACTTTAGATGCTTTAATCTCTTTGTGTATCCAGGTAGATCCGCACAGGGAGTGGGCAAGAGAGATGGATCAGTCCCGTCGCTTCACCTTCAAGCTCGCTCCACAGTTCACAGCATCGGTGGAATCTCCTTAAGAGCCTATGCAGGTTTGGTAGTCTCACCTTCCTGCCTCAGAGAGGGAGAGGAGGTTCAAAAACAAGCTGTCTGTACTGTGGCGAACCGGGTCATCTTCTTTCTGGCTACCCAAAGCCACCGGGAAACGAGAACGCCTAACTGATCAAGGGGTGACCAGATTAGGAAAGTTTCAACACACCCCAAAAGACTGTACTATTCCTCAGTTTCCCATCGATGTAACTCTGGTACATGGGAATTCCTCCGAGATCTCTAAGGCTTTCTTAGATTCAGGTGCCGATGGTAACTTAATTTCCGCTAAGAAGGCGCAAGAATTGGAAATTCCACGTGTACCTCTACAAACACCCTTATGTATCTTTGGAGTGGATGGGAATAAACTTCCCACAGCTACCATCCACTCTGGAATGACAGAAATCTCCATGCAGGTGGGCGCGCTCCATCGAGAGCAGATGGCATTCTACTTACTTCCGTCAGCCGAGTATCCAGTCATTTTGGGTCTACCTTTGCTCTGCAAGCATACTTCCAATTTAGACTGGAAAGGGCCTCAAATCCTGTCATGGGGACCTCAATGCCATGGGTTATGTTTGTCGTCGGTCAAACCCCCACATCGTGTTATCCTGAATTTTAACTTCTTCTGGAGATCCTCTTCCCATTCCATACAGGTCCTTCAGGGATGTATTCTGTAAGAAGGCTGCTGAAACACTTCCTGCAAACAGGGAATGGGATTGTGCTATATACTTGTTACCCGGAAAGATGCCTCCTCGTGGAAGGGTCTTTCCTCTTTCTCTTCCTGAGTCCCAAGCAGTATCAAAATATGTCAAAGAGAATTTGGAATGAGGTTTTATGGGAGTCCAAATCACCTGCTGGAGCCGGTCTGTTCTTTGTCAAAAAGAAGGACGGGGGTTGAGACCATGCATTGACTACCGGGGCTTGAACGCCAATACCATTAAAGACCGGTATCCTCTGCCCTTGATTTCTGAGCTCTTCGACCAAATCAAAGGAGTGAGGATTTTCACTAAACTAGATCTTTGTGGGGCCTACAATCTGATCAGAATCAGACCCAGGGATGAGTGGAAGGGAATCAGTATGATTTACCGCCGGCCGCAAATCCTGACAGCGGCTGCCCGACACAGGAGGAAATCCCGATCATCCTAAGATAAGTACTAACTAACCTAACTCTACCCCCTAACCCTAACCCTCCCTTAGGGGTTCCTAACCCTAACCTTCCCCCCAAGTGCCTAACCCTAAACCCCCTCTAAGTGCATAAACCTAACCCCCTCTTCCCCACAGCCTAAATCTAAGTCCCCCAGGGGGTGCTAACAATAACCTCCCCCGGGGGGTGCCTAACCCCCCCCGTGGATGTCCACGCCCGGCGCCTGGCTTACCTTCGATCGGTAAGCCAAATGTCAGGCTCCCGGCGTAGGTCTAATGACAGGCATCAGGATTTCAATGCCTGTCATTAGTGCCTTGCCCGGATTAAGCAGTCGGGAAGCCGGCTGTCGGGATTAGGTCCGCCGGCTTCCCAACTGCATACCGAGTGGAAGTCTGCCTTTAACACTCGTCATGGCCTCTACGAATATTTAGTCATGCCTTTTGGATTAAGTAATGCCCCAGCTGTCTTTTCAGAAATATATGAATCATATATTCCGGGACTTACTATACAAATATGTTGTGGTATACTTGGATGACATCCTGATATTCTCTGAAGACGAAAAGAGTCATCACCAACATGTATGTGAGGTACTGTCCCGACTTCAGGCCAACCAGCTTTTTTGTAAGCTTGAGAAATGCTCCTTCGAACAAAAGGAGCTAACGTTCCTAGGATATATCATCTCTGGCTCCTGCCTTCAGATGGACCCAGAAAAGCTTACCGCAATTAACAACTGGCCCCGTCCAGTCGGATTGAAAGCAATTCAATGCTTTTTGGGTTTTTGCAATTTTTACCGCCAATTCATCAGGAACTACTCGTCCATCGCAGCTCCCATCAATGCTCTTACCAGAAAGGGTCAAGACACTCGTGTGTGGCCTCCTGAGGCAGAAGACGCTTTCCTCAGTTTAAAGCAGTGTTTCCTTTCAGCACCCATTCTTAGGCAGCCAAATTGTGAACAAGCCTTTTTCCTGGAGGTGGATGCCTCCACGGTTGGTGTTGGAGCAGTACTGTCACAGAAGGATGATGTGGGTAAGTGGTATTCCTGTGGGTTCTTCTCCAGAAAGTTCTCTGCACAAGAAAGGAATTACGCTGTCAGGGATAAAGAACTATTAGCTTTTAAGTTGGCCCTTCAAGAGTGGCGTTACTTGTTAGAAGGAGCGAAGTATCCGGTAACAGTCTATACCGACCATAAAAATTTGACTTAACTTAAAACCGCTCACTGCCTAAATTACCATCAATCCAGATGGTCATTGTTTTTTTTTTTTGATCGGTTTAATTTAGTGATTACTTACCGGCTGGGTAATAAGAATGTCAAGGCTGATGTACTATCCCGAGCATTCAACACTGCTGAGGTAGAGGAGGTGAAAGAAGACAAGCCAATTCTGAACCCTGCATGTTTTGTGGCGGTTACCAACCTGGTCAAAATCCCAATGGGAAAGACATTTATATCTTCTGAGTTCTGGTCTAGGTTACTTCAGTGGGCGCATTCATCGCGCTTCACAGGCCATGCAGGCGTAAGGAAAACTTTGGAGCTAGTTCTCAGGAATTATTGGTGGCCGACTGTCCGGCAGGATGTGAAGGACTTTGTGGCAGCTTGTCACATTTGTGCTCAGCATAAACTTCCGCCGCACGCACCATCAGGACCCCTGCTTCCACTACCAGTGCCTGATTGTCTTTGGACCCACATTTCAATGGACTTTGTGACAGATTTGCCTTCTTGTCAAGGATTTACTACCATCTGGGTAGCTGTGGACAGGTTTTCCAAAGCTGCACATTTTGTTTCATTAAAAGGACTACCTTCGGCTCTAAAGTTAGCAGAGACCTTTTATAAGGGAGATTTTTCGGTTCCATGGACTTCCAAAGGACATTGTGTCAGATCGTGGGGTGCAATTTACTTCCAAATTTTGGAAAGCGTTATGTAAAAGTTTTGGGGTCAAACTAAGCTTTTCATCGGCCTATCATCTTCAGAGTAACCATAAGACGGAACGAGTAAATCAAGATTTGGAAAAATTAATTTGCATGTATGTGTCGGCTAATCAGGATGATTGGGTTTCTTTACTTCCTTGGGCTGAATTTGCTCATAACTTGTTTCATGAGTCAGAGGGTCATTCTTCATTCTTCATACCGTATGGGTTACACCCTGCATTACCGGAATTACCAGTCTTTGGTTCGATAGCTCTTCTAGTAGTCCGTGATACAGTTAAACGATTCCTCGATATCTGGAGAGACGTTAAGAAGAACTTGTGCAGAGCATCTTCACTATACAAGATGGTGGCGGACAGAAGGAGGAGGAAGGTTCCTTTACTGTGTGCTGGTGAAAGAGTTTGGCTGTCAACCAAAAATTTACGTTTGAGGGTGCCTACAATGAAGTTTGCTCCCAGGTTTATTGGGTCGTTTCAGATTCTCCAAGCAATAAATCCTGTGGCTTATCGTTTAAAACTTCCTGGCACGCTTAAGGTTCCGAATGTTTTTCACGTTTCCCTTTTAAAACCACTGGTTCTGGATAGATTTTCGAAATCCTGTGATCCTCCATCAGCTATTCCAGTAGATCATCAGGAGGAGTACGAGGTGAAGCAGATTTTAGACTCCAGGATGTCCCGAGGCAGTCCAATTCTTGGTAGACTGGAAAGGATATGGTCTGGAAGAGGGCTGTTGGATTAAGGCCTCAGAAATTCATGCACACCGACTTCTTCAGAAATTCCATCAGAAGTTCCCTGGCAAGCCATTTAAGGGGTGTTCGGTGCCCACCCCTAGAAGAGGGGGTAATGTCACAGTGCGCCGGACACCGTCACCTGCTTGCTGGGTCCGATGGCGCTGGTCTGCGGAGGGGCAGCAGGGGGTGTGTCACCAGCATCCCCAGCTAGTCTTTGTCTCTCCCTCCTCAGTCTGATGTAGGCAGCTGCGGCTCCCTATGGGCGCACGCGCCGACCTGTTTTAAATTTAAAGGGCCATACACATGCCCTTAGTGATGTCACAGGAAGTGATGGGGTAGCCCTGCCTATATAAGGAAGTCTGTGGGAATGCTCCAGTACCAGAGTATAGGCTCATTTACCATACTCCAGCGTTCCTGTGTTCCATTACCTGTTTCTGACCTTGGCTTCGTTTGTGACCCTGAATTCGCCTGACCCTTGGTACTGCATCTGATATCTGGTTTTGACTTTGGCTAATCCCTGTTACCTGTCTTCGCCTGCTCCCTGGTACCGTCTAGTCCATTTGGTTCTGACCCGGCCTGTCGACTAAGCAATACGTCTTCTCCGCTCCATCCAGAGTTTGCCAGCACCTGTATAAGGGAACCTATCCTGAGGGCCGCGACCTGTGTGTCGGACGCAGCCAAGTCCATACCTTCTTGCGAGGGTCCCTGGTGAATACCGCCGGCACATTAGACTCTGCGCCTCAGGCATAAGTCTAGCCAACTCCCTAAATACGGGCCGCATCCATAATCCGTCCAGGAGGCTGATCCAATGCGCAGGAGAACTCTCAGAAATTTGGGAGCATCTGGGATGTTCAGTGTTCTCGTTAAAGTGCTAGGTAGTACCCCTTTTTAAAGAGAAGAAATTAAATGAGAAAAAGCCACAAATCAAATGTGGAAAGATTGTGATGGATGTTTCATCAGTTACCCAAGACGACGTAAACCAGGCTCCATTTTGCAGGATTGCAGGTGAAAAGTCGCCAGTAGGATGTACTGTCAGGAGACATTTTTACATTTAAGAATACCCATATATCTTGCAAAGTCCACAAGCCTACAAAATGCCATTTGCATAGATGAACACCAGAAAGATCAGCAAAATATAAAGCGTAATTTATATAGAGAGATTTTAACCAAGGTCATCTTAAATGCTAAAGTAACGTTATGTTTCAAAACGAATGGTATCCTGAGATTATTCATAATAGAAAATGTAAGATTCACTGCTGCTCATATATGCATAGCAACCTACACCCTCAGGAGAGAACCAGATGTCTCCTCCAAAGAGATTAATCTCCTCACAGATAAGCCTCTCAAGCATGAAGAAATATACTTTGGACACAATTGTCTGTCGGGAAGCTGGCAGATCAGGCAACCATAGAATGCCGTACCGGACCCTGCTCAGCGTTGGCCGTGCCAGATGCAGTGCGACTGTTTAAGGTAGGAAAAATCACATCAGATGTGACCTTATTAAATGGAATACAGTCCACATTTACAGTGTCACATTTTTGGAAGATGCAACTAAATCATAGCACATACATTTACTAAGTCTTGTTTGGCGTTTGTGCTTTTTTCTGAAAAACAACCATCAATAAGGAAAAGTAGAAACATTTACACCTGTAGTAGAGATGAGTGACACAATTCAGTTTATTTCATAGGATGTTGGATGTGCTGTGGAAACCCTGAATCAACACAATCAAGAAAGAAAGTGAAATTGCTAAAAAATATATAATTTTATTTTTTCTAAATTATATAATCACTGCTTTTTTTTTTTTTTTTTGGTAAGACCCAGAAATAAAAGTGTTGTGAATTAAATTCAAGTAAACTAGAATACCGGCCAATGTAATGCTTAGTCTTGTAATGTAAACCATAAGATTCTTCCAACTCTAGTCAATGGACACACTCATACTAGAGCTCACTTAAAGAGGACATGAAATACAAGCAGTATAGACATTCTCTTTTCAAACACAATGGGAGGAATTAATAAAGTCCACAAAAGAAAATGAATATAGAGGGGTCAATCCAATTAGGTGTGACCCGATCTCACCCCGGACTGGCACGTTTGCCCACAGCCCTATGGGGATGCAAACAGAAACGTGCGAGTCTGGAGGTACCGCAAGTGTGGCGTATAGCCGCACTTACTCGCTGATGTGAGGATCCCGGACCTATTTGGATTGACCCCTAAGACTACTGGACAGTTAAGGTGGTTTGTTGGTTTTGATTGTTTTTGCAATTTTTAGCATTTGAAGAATATATCAATATCTGACTGTAGCGCTGTAATCCTTTACCCCTTCACTGCCAGGGATTAGTGCCGAAATTGCACCTTCCTGGAAAGGTCACTGCTTTCATCTGGGAAATAAGTTCTCTCTCTTCAATGGTGTTTCTTCCCTGAAGCCATGGACCTATTGTGTACAGTGGTCTCCAGGGCCACCATCAGAGAGGGACCACCGGGCCTCGAGTCCCGGAGGGAGCAGAGAGAGAGAGGGGCCCGGGTGGCAGTGGTACTCCACCAGTAGCCAGGGAGAATAGATAGAATGCCATATTTATAATTCTTTCGGCACTGGTTTGATGCTGGATAGAAGTGACTGGGAAGGCAGGAGGAGGGAAGGCCAGTGAGTGAGCCATCTGCACTGTTTTCACCTGGCTGGCTGCACCAGCTGAAGAAGGTAAAAAGACTAAACCAGGTACTACAAAGTCCCTGAATTTGCCCTGTGCCCCCCCAGTCAGTCAGTCTTCACGGTTTCCAACCAAGTCCAGCCAGACTTGCCTGCCTTGCCCCCCTAGTCCAGCCAGCCTGCCCTGTCCTCCCTAGTCTAGTCAGCCTTACCTGCTCTGTGCCTCCACCCCTAGTCCAGCTTTCCCTGCCATGTCTCCCCTCAAAGTCCAGCCAGCCTGTCCTGTCCCCCCCCCAGCCTGGACAGCCTTCTCTGCCCTGTGCCTCCCCCCCCTAATCCAGCCAGCTTTCCCTGCCCCCCCCCTAGTCCAGACAGCCTTACAAGCTCTTTGTACCCTAGTCCAGACAGCCTTTCTTGTCCTGTGTGCCACCCCCCCCCCAACCATGTCTAGCCATCCCTGTGCCCCCAATAGGTGCAGCTCTCTCTCTGTCCTGCACTTCCTTTTCCTTCTGGCTTTTTATGTTGGGTCAAGTAGATTTACTAAGGAAGTAGATGGAATGTTATCTGGTTATTAGGACTGCATCCCCACTGCCACTTATTATTAGAGATAAGCGGATCAGTTTTGGCTATGCCAAAGATGTCAGTGAAACATTACATTTTGCCTCATAAATATAATATAATATGCTTTATATCTCAGTGATTAAAATATGTTGGTATGCAATGGGCCACCCACTATGGGACCTGGATCTCCCTCCCCTTCTGATGCCAATGCACCCACTCTGTTTTTATAAGGACTCTTCCAAGTATGATTTGTGCATTGGATTGTGCTTTCTAAGAGGCTGGATTCCCTACCCAAATCTTGCTATCGTCCCTGCCCCTCTGATGCACATTCTGCCCCTGAATTTTATGAATATTGATTAACATAGAATAGGCAAAATTGTCCTATTTGTCTTACCATCCAAAATGCAGTTAAGAAAAGGGGGAAAATGGAGCTGTAAAATAAACCAATAAGGCCTTTAAATTCTGTCGGTATACATGGGAAACGTTTGGTAAAGCAAACACTGTTTAAATCTGGTTCAGAAAGTTAGAAAAGAAAATGAAAGCTAGCTTTCCTTCAACTATCCATAAGTGAAAAATTAATTAGCTAACTAGCTCTTTTTTAAAAATATATATCTTATAATTATGTTGTCGCACAATAGAAAAGTACTTCTAGAGTAAATGCTAGACAACATTTAGCAAGCTAATGATGACTCCACCCTGATAGCAGTGACATCTAGAGGATACAAGACATTACTACACCAATATAAATAAAATGTTTTATAGATCTGTTCATAATTTTTAAAATCATCCATTAACCCCTGAAAAATTATTACTTAATGTTCTTGACCTTAAACATTTTTATATTTTGTTTTCACTTATTACACGTCTCTTAGTAAAACTACATACAGTATAAGAGGTTCTTAACCTTTCCAGAGTCATTCAGGTGCATTGAATCTATGTAGTCCTTAGTGTATTACACATATAGATAAAGAGTTTTATACTCTGAGAATATAACTTTTTACTTTTTTTCAGTGCACAATCTGGATGTAATTATAAGTGGAAAACCTTGTATAATAATCCCCTTGTACCCTGGATCCTCAGGGGATGTGGTTCATCTGAGGGCATGTCGATTCATTATACTGGTGGTCCAACGCGAGAAAGGCATCTTTCATGCACCATTCATTTCTGTAGTATAATGATCTTAATGGGGCTCATATTGACATTTTATTCTAGTTGCTACAAGGCAGCAAACAATTGCAGTCTGTCAGGTTCCTGAGTAAAGACTTCAGGGACCAGCAGTTGGAGTAGCAAGAAGTTAATGATTAGTGAACTTCTGAAATAGGGTGTTATGTTACCAATTCCTAAATGCTGCTAATACTACCCGGTGACTGTTCCCACAGTGCAGCCGACTGAATACATCTCTTCTGTTGTTAATATCTACTGAATTATATTGGGAACATAGAAAACTTGTGTTCAATCAAACGTCAGACATTTCCTTCAGAAATCTTAAGGGAGTTTTTTTTTTTTTTTAATTAATTAATGAACCACCTTGACTATTGCATGTTCCAGATTCTGTACATTTTGGTGGAAGAAAATATATGTATCATTTAGACATGTATATTTTTATACTTATACCTGAAGAGGAAAGGAATCAACTTAACTGTGAGTGCACTCAAAACTCATATAATAAAAATTTTTCATTTTTATTAAGTATATTAAAAACTACACGGGCTACTCTATTATGTTGATGCTGTTTATTGCACCAGTGTTCTTATGTTTTATTTACACATGATTACTTGTATGCCCTTCAAATAGGGCTTCAAGAAGCGAAATATTTAAAATAAATTTTATGAAACAAAATAATAACGTGATAGAAAAAGAAATGTATTACGTGAAAAAGTAAATAGATTTAAAAAACAGGTTGTGTGCTATCTTTATTTGTCAGTATATTGTATTACATGATGTGTGTTCCTCTTCATGTATTTATAAGTTTAACTATTTTGAATCAATGGGTGGCACCTATCTATATCTATTATGTATGGTCTAATAAAGTAGTAGGACCACATATATAGATATAGAAACACTCTTTATCTATATATCATATGTAACCTGGTGTGGGTTTCCTTTTACAATCTGCAATAATGTATATTTTTATGCTTACTTATAATTAATTTATTTAGAAGCAAAATAAATAATTATGTAAACAATTTAATCAATCGATTAGAAATTTCCACAATTACTTACAGTTATACTGTGACCGGATACAGTATGTTCTAATGTTTACTGACACTATATTGTATTGTATATTGTACAATATTTTGTATATTGTGTTTACTAGCTAATTTTTTTACAACAAAACGCTCAAATTCTTTTTTTTTTTTTTCTTTTTCTTTTATGATTGAAATAGGTCAAGAACATCTATTTAAAACCCTCAAACAACACAATTTTAGTAAACATAAAATAAATATTTTTTTTTGGAAACACACAACATTAATCTTTTTTTTATTTTAATACTGGTCAACGATATATCAAACCATCGATGATCAGACCATCACAATTTAGCATTTCCCTGTTGGCTGCTCCTCTCTGGGGCTGCTGGGTGGGGGGTGCTGCCGGGCTGCCTGATTAGCAGTGATTGGTTGCACGCAGACACTGGGGGAGGTGCAAAGATGCAGATGTGCTTGGATGTCCCTCGGTCATTGGTGACTGCTGAAAGATTATTTTCCGGCAGCCGCCCAGTGTGTGCTTCTGACTGGTCGAATTGTTTGCGACATTGTCAGGTAATGCACAGCCAGGTATAATTATTCATATTTATAATTAACAGCATTTTTTACATTTTGGTTAGAGCTAGTGATTGCTGTCATTTGCAATAGGAGTACAAGACACAGCTAGCCCAGGAGAAGGCAAAATGAAATTTATGTGAAATAGAATGGTTGGTTTATTGTGATAAAGAGGATGTGGAAAATGTTGCCTCTATGATAATTGGCAGGCACACACCCTGGGCAGCATTTGGCATGCCCACTCCGATGGAGAGCTGCAGAGAAAGTCTGGTTCTCTAGCAGCATTGGGTCAACTTTAATATGTTGTTTGGGGCCCATAAACTTTAAGTTACAGATATGTCCTTATCTTTGCTGCAGTCATGTCAAACAGCCCCTCATGGCGTGACTGATCACGTGAGCCTCTGCTAGCGCCGGACTTCTTATTTTCATCTTTTGTGTCCCAAAAATTAATCTAAGTCACAATGCGATGCAACCAGAGAGCACCAGGAGACTGTGCTGATGAATTTGATATGTGACACTTGTATATCTGTGTGCGACTAAGTCTCTCAATCAGTTTGTGAAGTGCTACGATGCAGCGGCCACAGCTTTTTTCCATGCCAAGTGCCATTTACTTTCCCAGTTGCACACAGATCTACAAGTGTCACACATCAAATTAATAAGCACAATCTCATGGTGCTTACTAGTCGCATTGCATGGGACCTGACAGCTCATTCACGCCAGGCATATCGCGCTTCATGGCATATTGAGGATAGATGTGCAAGGACATATCTGTATGCTCCCAGTATATCGTTTTCACCAGTAAAACCACAGATCATGGTCTCCTGGTTTGCTCCAACTAATGATAACATGTAGACTGATGACAAGGTGCATTTGAGGTCAAAGAAACACCAAACAAGGGTCATAGGCTTGCAGTGATGGTCATAGTCAGACAAGAGTGGTGATGAAAAAATCAAAAACCAACCATTATGGACAGTCAGGGAAAAAACACAAGTCAGAGGAGGGGAGTGACTAGTGTGGCCTTGAGCTGTGGTTTCTTCTTAGTTGCACTTGTAAGAGCATTTCTCTGCAGAGAGGTAACACTTTTTCATCTTTGTTGGCTCCTCTGGGGCAGTGACCAAGGGGAACTGCTGTTTTTGAATATAGTTCCTGTCTTCCCTAAGTTTATTACCAAGGTTGTGTGTGAGGATATAAAGTGATGCTGGAATATCTAACTGTTAACTCGTCCTTCATTTTGCCTTATAGAAGGTGGCTACTGATACTTCATTATCTCCATCAAACTACAAAATGGATCGGCATACTGGCCTACAGTTAGAAAGCCCTGTTGTAAGTGTTATAGGCTTGTGAATGGATAACCAACAAGGATTGACAAAGACATTCCAAAAGGCTGCAACTAAAGCAGAAACATAATTTATTTCCCATGGAGGTGAAGTCCAAACAAGAGCTTCACTAAAGAGAAGACTTATGACAAATTACACCTTAACCTCCTCTAAAAAGTTTCCAAAATGATGCGCAAAAATGACACTGTTAGGAATCTACCTACAGGTGTGAGTATTCCCATTGTAACAAGAGGTTAGAGACTACCTGAATATGTTTTGGTAAGGCAAGGGCAGGAACAAAATTGATCAGAACCATTGGTGTTTGAAACTGTGTTACTGTACCTGTGTCAAGTGAAGTCTGCAATGTGTCCTTCAACTTGCCAATCCTTGCAGACATTGAATGGTGCCGTCTTGGGTTTTTTTTTCTACTGCTTCACTCCTTTGAAGACTGTAACATAAGAGAGGTTGATGGCCTGAGCAAATAGACTGTGGAAGTGGTCCAATTGTGCTGTTAGCAGTCCTATACGAGTTCATCTGGGTCATGCTGTCTCATGAGTAACTGGTCTTCAACAGGAGGGGATATGGTTTGCAGTACCCAGGACTAGATTAAGGGGCACATGCACCTGGGGCTGAAAATATTCAAGGGTCTATGCTGTGTACATCCACAGAGCCACATGACTGTGTACAACGCCCTACTCTATCAGCTCCACTGTCTCTGTAAATACATAAAAATAGCAAAATTGCATTATTTTGTGAGAAGACTAGAAATTAAATTTTAATGCTTATGATTTATGGCTGACTGTGTGGCCAGCCAAGCAGCTGGTTATCAGTATGCTGCCATGATGGTGGGTCTATTTTTATGTGCAGGCCCATTGTTAATCTGGTCCTGGAAGAACCCACAGATTACTACAAGCATATTCATATTATTCATATTACCAGCCATATACGTATATGTTCAATTGACATTTTATGCATTTCACATACATCAAAGTTGTTTTTAGGTATGTGCTCCTCCTATATCTATAGAGATTGAATGTATGAGGTGTGCACTAAGTTTCTAGATGTGCGTTAGGTAGAGTAGACACAATCTGACGTCAGTGGCTTCCTCACATCTTTTGAGGAAGCCGGCGACTGGCCCAAGAGGCGGAGAAATGCGTAGAACAAGTGCCCATCTATGGAGAGATTTTAAAGAATAAGGGTTGGCACTTGATCATGTGGTCCCCTGGTTTTAAGTGAACATTACCTCCAGCAACGTCACTGTAAAGGTGCCTCACCGTTTGCTGGTTAATTACCACCGAAAAACCTCAGCCTGGTACAGTATGTTATCTTGGAATCAGTACAATCTGGGCTTAAAAAGCTCATAAGGGATTCCACTAGAGATTGAGTTTGGGACAGACATTATTGTGCATGCATAGTGCTTGCTTTTAACTCTCCTTGCCATTCATATCCAATATTCCACAGCTTCGCTATTATAAGCTTGACAACTAACCAACTAATATTGGACTCTTTCTGCTTGAGCTATTGATTTACTGCCAATTAATCCAAGCCTGATCTTACTTGAGCCATTATAAGCATAAGGACACTTTGTTATAACAGTGAAATTGACTTATTGAAACTGTATCTATCCTTTTACTAAAGACACAATATTTATTTAAAACCTTATATAAACCCTGTTACTATGAACATTTAAAAGTATCATTCTGCAGTTGCTAATGTCTCTATGGGCTGCTGAGTAATTATATAGGACCCAGTTCTGCAACAGAAATTGCAGACGGAACAAGATTCTATACAGTGGTTGGATACCTACCAATACGAGTACAGTATGCAAATGATTGCCCGATTATCTCCTACACTATGTTAATATCTGCTGCCTGGGAGTCATCCTTGACCCTCCCTCTCCTTTTCTCTTGATATTCATAATATATCTCATTCCTGCTGTTCTACATCTGTAGCATCTCAAGGATCAGTACCTTACTGTTTGCTGATGCCACTAAGACTCTCATCCATGCACTCATCATTTCCTGCCTTGCTACAGTAACAGTTGGCTCTCTGGCCTTCCCTGTCCTTGCTGTTCCCCTCTGCAATCCAGAGAGAATTTTGCTGCTCATCTTTTCTAATTCGTCAATCAGCGTTGTCTACCTACCATCTACAGCCTTCTTCACTAGCTCCCTACCCCCTTTAGAGTCGACTTCAAATTCCTTACCCTTGCATATAAACCCTTAATCAATCCTCCCCCCTCCTGCATCTCCAACCTGATTTCTGCCTACCCCCTCCCGCCCTTTTCATGTTTTCTCTGATCACCACCTCACCTCCACCCTGATTTCCTTTTTCTGATGCCCCACAAATTTTGTCAGCTTCAAAAGTGCGCTCAAAACACAACTTTTCATTAAAGCCTATCATCTCTTCTCCTAAATCTCCTTCCAAGTATCCACTTACCTCTCTTCCCCTGACCTGACCTTCATTCCAGTTTACCGTTCAACTGTTCACCCCTCTTCTTAGTATGTAAACTCTCACTGGCAGGGCCCTCTTTCCTTTTGTTCCACCCTTAGCACTAACCCTGCCACCTGTGTGCCATGTCTTTGGTTTCCAAGGCCATTCAGTGACACTGATACTGTATGCTCACGCTTCTCTTGTGTACAGTGACTGTACTACAGTCCCATCGAGTGCCAAACTGCCTCCCCTCCCTGTGACTTACCACTGCTTGCCCTACAAGTGGGTGTGTTACCCTACCTTCACCCTGTGCCCTCGTTCTACCCTGTTCCGAGATATGTCAGTTTATACTGTATTGTACCTATAATCTATCAAGTTATACTGTTATGGTATATTATCCTTGTACAGCACTGCAAAAACTTTGTGATGCCTTAAACATAAAAAACAATAATTTCTACTTATGCTGCACCAAATAATATTGTTATCTATATTTTCCCTTTTGTTCAAGATGTCCAAGCTCAGTGTGAAAAGCTTGGTTCATGTGCCAAATAGCCCTATTGCACAAAAACAATGTGCTACATTTTAAAAGTAACTTGTGAATTGTGTTTACACAAATGTCTTTGTTCAACTGGCAATGTAATTTACGAGGATAAAACATTGTTTTGTAACTGCAACATGAACATCACTAGTATTCTAATGTTTTATAATCATACTTTTGTGTTTAGAGTGTTTAAACCTTTTTGCTTTGCTCCCAACTTGCATTTTGCCTTTATCTGCAGGTTTTGGCTGAGGTCTGCTGACTAATTGGAAGGCACCAATGTGTATCTGATCTTATTGCATTGGTTAATAGCGCAATTTACGTTCAATAGTTCATTACTACATAGTGATGATACTTTGATGATAAACAGTTAATTGCATATATCCAGCATTGGTGTTTGCAGTATAGTATTGTCCTCACAGGGGAAAGCCTGTGGATATACAAATGCACTTTACTGAGCGATGGCAATTCCATCCATGAATTCCTAACCCCACCCTCTCAGTGAATGCTTGGTGGCCATTTTTGTTTCATAAATCGTAATAAAGATTAAGGCAGGATCAATAGTATTTAACATTGGGTATCATCATTACACTGGACTCAGCTGTTAGTATTATTATTATTATTATTATTATCCTTTATTTATATGGTGCCTCAAGTGTTCCGCAGCACCTTACAAAGTACATAAATAAGTGAACAAGAAACCAGTGACTTACAGTATAATAAAATGCAGGACAAGGACAAAGTTTATACACATTGCTGCATTAGCGATCATGACACTCAAATAAGCAACAGGGCGTAAGCAACCAAGTGATATTTGCCCTAGTAGGGAGTGAGGAGCAGATGAAAGTAGAAGAAAGGAGAAGTCCAAGAGGGTAGAGGGCCCTGCTTGTGAGAGCTTACATTCTAATGGGGAGGGGCAGACAAACAGGCATGACACAGATGGGGTAGATGGGGACAATGGCATCCTTCCCTGAGGTGAAACCCGTAGCGGGTAAGGGCTGGGAGAGTTGTTGTGCAAGCCAGCTAAAAAAAGGGGCATGGCCTTGCTGGACATCATGGGGTGTGGCTTTGTGGGTAGGGGGTGTGGACTCGCAGCCTGAACCACATTTGAATAATTCCGGGGGTCCAGGAGATGCGGGCTACCCCCGGGGACAAGTCTGTTTCAAAGTGCCGGCTCCCTCACTGTATCAGGAACCTAGTGCTGCACGTAATGCTACAGTGCAGCACCCAGCTCCTGTCACTGAGGAGGAGTCGGCACTTTGGTGTCACCCCTCGGCAAGTGACTCCCGGGTGCAGCCCGCACCCCTCCTTGTGATGCCACTGGACAAGGAGGAAAGAGCATGTAGCAGCGGGTTAGGATGAGAGCTGGAAGGCTTTGATGAAGTAGTGTGTCTTGAGAGCCCATTTGAAGATTTGTATAGAGGTAGAGAGTCTGATTAGGAGAGTCTTTGTAAGTGACTGTATGAACCTTGAATTGGGTTCTGAAGGGGAGCCAGTGGAGGGCTTGTAGTAGGGGGTAGGCAGATGTAGAATGTTTGAAGGGGAAGATGAGCTGAACAGCAGCATAGAGGACAGTTTGGAGTGGAGAGAGGTGGGAGTAAAGGAGGCCAGATTGGTGGTTACAGTAGTCTAATCAGGAGATGATTAGTGAGTGGATGAGGATTTTAGTAGCATCCTAGGTGAGAGGTTCTGATCTTCGAAATCTTTTTGAGAGGAAAATGGCAGGACTGAGACCAGCTGAATGTGTTTTTTTTTTATAAGAAGAGGGAGGAGTCCAGGAGCACTTTGGGGCTAGAGGAGATAGAACACTTGTGGCGCCATATAAATAAACGATAATAATAATAGTTGTGCCATCAATTGATAAAGAAATTGTCGAAATTGAGGTTGGGTGGGAAAATGATCAGCTCAGTCTTAGAGCTATTAAATTTAAAAAAGCGCTGGGACATCCAGGAAGAGATAGCAGAGAGACAGTTGGAGATATGAGTTAGGAGAGAGGGGGAAAGGTCAGGGGAGGAAAGTTAGATCTGAGTATTATCAGCATAGAGATGATATTGGAGGTCAACAGAACTGATGAGTTCACATAGAGAGGACATAAAGAGGGAGAATAGGAGAGGTCCCAGAGCACCTGGGAACACCTACTTTAAGTATAAGTGGGGGAGAGGAGTCATGAAAAGAGACAGAGAAGGAATGTCCAGAGAGGTAGGAGGACAGCCAGGAAAGAGCAGTGTCACGTAGACCAAGGGAGTGAAGGATTTGCAGGAGAAGAGGGTTGTCCGCAGTGTCAAAAGCAGCAGAGAGGTCAAGGAGAATGAGCAAGAGTAATGGCCCTTGGATTTGGCAGCAAGGAGGTCATTGCTTATTTTCATGAGGGCATTTTTAATGGAGTGGAGAGAATGGATGCCAGACTGAAATGGGTCAAGGAAGAGTGGGAGAAAAGAGTGGCTGTAAGGTGGTTGTAAACAATGTGCTCAAGGAGTTTGGAGAGAAATGGGAGGAGAGATATGGGTCGTTAGTTGGAGAGAGTGAGGCTCAAGGGTAAGTTTTTTTTTAAGAATGGAGAGACAAGGGCATGTTTGAATGCAGAAGGGACAGTGACAGATGAGAGGGAGAGATTGTGGAGGTGGGCAAGATGGGAACAGGCAGGAGGAGAGAGGTTGCAGAGGAGACGGGTAAGCCAAGAGTCAAGGGGGGATGAGGAAGGGGGAAGAGAGACTAGATGAGGGCCATGACTTCCTCTTTAGATGCAGAGGAGAAGAATGTCAGAGTTGATAAGATGGAGGGGGAGGGGTGGTCCGGGAAAGGATGGGGTGGAGTGCTGAGGGTCTGGTGGGATATGATGTCCAGGTGTATGGAGTCAATTTTAGATGTAAAGTAGGTGACAAAATCAAGGGCAGAGAGTGAGGAGGGGTTGGGCAGAGGAGGTAGTTGAATGTGGTGAAGAGTCGCAGGGAGTTTGAGGACTGGGAGTAGACTAGGTTCTTGAATATGACTGTTTAAAGAGGAAAAGGGCAGCACAGTAGGATGAGAGCATAAATTTGAAATGGAGAAAATCTGTCTTAGAGCGTGACCTTCTCCACTGTCGCTCGGTGGTTCATGAACACTTTTGCAGATATTTAGTGCATTTGGAATGCCAGGGTTGAGGTGTGGATCTGCGAGGGTGAGTAGTGATTGCCAGAGCAACAGAGTCAAGAGCAGAAGTAAGGGAGGCATTATACAGGGAGGTGGTCTGTTCAGGGCAGGAGAGAGAGAAGATAGGGGAGGGAAGCATGGAAAAAAAAGAAACTGTGTTGATAGCATCAATGTTACGCTTAGTGATGATGGCCTTAGAAAGTAGAGTAGAAGAAGGAGAGAGGGATACGTTAAAAGAGAGAAGGTGATAGTCAGAGAGGGGGAATGGGGAATTGGAGTAATTAGAAATATAACAATGGTAGGTGAAGACCAGATCAAGCGAGTGCCCATTCATATGGGAGGGTGAGGAGGCGCTTTGGGAGAGACCAAATGAAGATGTGAGGGTAAGGAGTTTAGAGGCAAAGGGTTCTGTGGGGACATCAATTGTATATTGAAGTCACCTAGGATAATGGAGCGAAGGTCTGAGGGGAGAAAGTGAGGGAGCCAGAAAGCAAAGTTGTCAAGGAATTTGGATGGAGAGCCGGGGGGATGATAAATGACAGCTACTCACTCAACTGATTGGAAGAGGTGTATAGCATGAACCTCAAATGTAGAGAATGTAGGGGATGGTTCTGAGGGTATGAGTTAGTTGGAGTTCTAGGGGATAGAAGGACCCCAACACTCCCACCATAATGACCCCGGGTCTGTGGGAGAGGGTGAGGCCCCCAGAGGAGAGAGCTACAGGAAAAGTGGTGTCAGAGGGTGAAATCCAGGTTTCAGTAATGACTAGGAGATGCAGGGATTTGCATATGAAGAGGTCATGGGTGGGGACCAGTTTATTATAGACCGATCTGGCATTCCAGAGGGCACAGGATAGAGGGACAGTGTTTGTGGGAGAGATGTGAATGAGATTATTAGGGTTGCTGTAATGAAAGGTGAGATTAATTTGGGGGACCAAGATGACTAGAGTGTAGCAATAGTGCAGGATCAGTGCTAGGTAGGGAACTTGTAGGAGGTGGGAAGGGAGGGAGTTTGATGAGATTTGGATGGAGGTGGGGTGAAGTGAAAGAAAGAAGAGGGTGGAAGGAATAGCAGTGAAGTAGTAGGAACATGATGGGGTAGAAGAGAATGAGAGTCGAGTAATGGGTGAGTAAGGCAGACAGAGGAGAGGAGATGAGGGGAGCCGGAGGAGGGAAGGATAAAGGTGAAGCAGGGGGCACAACAGAGGATTAGATAGAGAATGAGTGAAGGGGGATTTGAAAGGGATACAGTCAATATCCTGGTGGCCGCGATGCCGGCGCTGATATTACAGGAGCCGGAATTCCGACGCCTCTCACAATACAGATGCCGGCATCCTGACTGCCGGTATAATGAAGGTAAGTAGCGGGGTGAGGGTAGGGTTAGGTTTAGCAGTTAGGGTTAGGCAGTAGGGGGAGGGTTAGGGTTAGGCACTAAGGGGGGAGGGTTAGGTTTAGGGTATGGAGAGGCGGAGGTTAGGTTCAGGCACTAAGGGAGGAGGTTAAGGTTAGGCTCCAAACAGAGGGCTAGGGTTAGGCACTAAGGGGGGAGGGTTAGGTTTAGGGTATGGAAAGGCGGAGGTTAGGTTCAGGCACTAAGGGAGGAGGTTAAGGTTAGGCTCCAAACAGATAGTGTTAGGGTAGGGAGAGTGGGAGGGTTAGCATACTGAACAACAAGTGTCGGTATGCTAGCCTTGTCGTGATGCCGATGTCGGGATTCTGACAGCCAGGATCCCAACTACCAGCATCCCATACCCAACCCATTTGAAGAAAACATGGTCATGGTGTGGATGAGGTAAATAGGGGGAGAAAAACTGGAAGTATCAATGAAGTATGAATATGAGAGAAAGTGCAGGAGAGTTGCAAGTTAAAATACAGTGTTAAAAATTGTGTATGCAAAATAACAAATTTTATTATCCTACAGTGTGTGTGCGTGTATATATATATATATGTATATATATATATGCATATTTATGTTTGTAGTTACACTTTATTCTTTCGTGTAAACTGATTCTGCCCTAGCTTATTGGTTCGGGTCTCACAGTCTCCCATACTTAACAATCTTGTTATCATTATATATTTATCATCCCTATAGCCCTTGTCTGTCCTATCCAGCCTATCTCCTGGTTACATAGCTCGGCTTGCGTGTCAAGCAGACACGCGGAAGTATATGACTTCCGGTCACGCGGCAACCAGCCTGGCGGTCACGTGGCACGGAAGTATACCACTTCCAGTCACGCGGCCTGCTGCTCGGCGGCTTTTTAAGCCGAGCTTGAACTGGTGAATCCTCAGAGCAGTGGCTGACGTTGACCAGCGGCTGCACTTAGCGCCGCTATTCACCTTCTTCCTTGCGAGTGGCTCCACCATCTATCCTCCATCCTTGTCTGGCACCTGTTGGTAAGCATTTTGATATTGAGTATGGAGAGCAGTATCTATCAATTGAAATATACAATGCGTGTTTATTGTCATTTGTATCTCCAGGTGGCTGTGGGCTGGTGTGTTTTTTTCTCTAGCTTTTCAGCTAGACCTATAGTATTCAAGCTATATTTGGTTATTATCTCTTTCTATGTATATTAACCAGGGTTTCTTCTCTGATTTCTATATTTACACCTTGCCTTTATATGTCTTATATAGTTGACTGTGTCTCTGATTGATTTGTTTGCCCCAGCCCCTTTTGGATTGACACTGGGTTCTCCCTGCTCAGGTGATTCTATGATAGTAATTTTCTTGGCTTACCACGTGATGCTTGTCATGTCCTATTGGGTTTGGAATTCAGTTTGAAGGGTGATGGTGGTGGCTTTTACAGAATAAGTCTATATTCTATGATAATCTATGGGAGCCTGTTAGACAGGTCATAATGTTTTTCTTATCTTTTACAGATGGTATAATCATATTTAGCAATTGCTGTTGGTTTTCAAATATTATTATGAATGGTCTTGAGAAAGGTTCAGATTGGGACCGAAACGTCGACCGACCACGAATTGGTTTTTCCTGAAATAAATCAATTTGACTGATGAATAAATTCTACTGATGATTTTAAATGGAGAGTGCATCCTTCCTACAGTGGATATAACGAACTATATATATATATATATATATATATATATATATAGACACACACACACACACATATACAGTCAGGTGTATAGATATTGGGACATTGACAGAATTTTCATATTTTGGCCTCTATTCACCACCACAATGGCTTCGAAATGAAACAAACAAGATGTGCTTTAACTGCAGACTTTAAGTTTTAATTTGTGGGTAATTACATCCAAATCAGGTGAACGGTGTAGGAATTACAATGGTTTCTATATGTGCCTCCCACTTTTTAAGGGGTCAAAAGTAAAGATCCCACCTGCTCAGGTAGTAGGCCTGCCAGTTGTCTACTCCGGATATGAAGACTGCCATGATGGCAACAGCACTTTATACAGTCCGGTGCATAAATATTGGGACATTGACAGAATTTTCATATTTTGGCCTCTATTCACCACCACAATGGCTTTGAAATGAAACAAACAAGATGTGCTTTAACTGCAGACTTCCAGATTTAATTTGAGGGTAATTACATCCAAATGAGGTGAACGTAGGAATTACAACGGTTTCTATATGTGTCTCCCACTTTTAAGGGGCCAAAAGTAATGGAACAAACTAAACAATCCTAAATCTAACTTTCACTTTTTAATACTTTGTTGCAAATCCTTTGCAGGCAATTACAGCCTGAAATCTGGAACGCATAGACATCACCAGACGCTGGGTTTCATCCCTGGTGATGCTCTGCCAGGCGTCTACTGCAAATGTCTCCAGTTCCTGCTTGTTCTTGGGGCATTTTCCCTTCAGTTTTGTCTTCATCAAATGAAATGCATGCTCAATCGGATTCAGGTCAGGGGATTGACTTGGCCATTGCATAACATTCCACTTTTTAACCTTAAAACTCTTTGGTTGCTTTTGCAGTATGCTTCGGGTCATTGTCCATCTGCACTGTGAAGCGCTGTCCAATGAGTTCTGAAGCATTTGACTGAATATGAGCATATAATATTGCCCGAAACACTTCAGAATTCATTCTGCTGCTTTTGTCAGCAGTCACATCATCAATAAATACAAGGGAACCAGTTCCATTGGCAGCCATACATGCCCACACCATGACACTACCACCACCATGCTTCACTGATGAGGTGGTATGTTTTGGATCATGAGCAGTTCCTTTCCTTCTCCATACTCTTCTCTTCCCATCACTCTGGTACAAGTTGATCTTTGTCTCATCTGTCCATAGGATGTTGTTCCAGAAGTGTAATGACTTTTTTAGATGTTGTTTGGCAAACACTAATCTGGTCTTCATGTTTTTGAGGCTCACCAATGGTTTATGTCTTAGTGAACCCTCTATATTCACTCTTTTGAAGTCTTCTCTTGATTGTTGACTGTGACACATATACACCTACCTCCTGGAGAGTGTTCTTGATTTGGCCAACTGTTGTGAAGGTGTTTTTCTTCACCAGGGAAATAATTCTTCTGTCATCCACAACAGTTGTTTTCTGTGGTCTTCCGGGTCTTTTGGTGTTGCTGAGCTCTCCAGTGCGTTCTTTCTTTTTAAGAATGTTCCAAACAGTTGATTTGGCCACACCTAAAGTTTTTGATATCTCTCTGATGGGTTTGTTTTTGATTTTTCAGCCTAATGATGGCTTGCTTCACTGATAGTGACATCTCTTTGGATCTCATATTGAGAGTCGACAGCAACTGATTCCAAATGCAAATGTCACACCTAGAATCAACTCCAGACCTTTTACCTGCTCAATTAATAATGAAATAACGAGGGAATAGCCCATCTGTCCATGAAATAACTTTTGAGCTGATAGTCCCATTACTTTTGGCCCCTTAAAATGTGGGAGGCACATATAGAAACCATTGTAATTCCTACACCATTCACCTGATTTCAATGTAATTACCCTCAAATTAAATCTGAAAGTCTGCAGTTAAAGCATATCTTGTCTGTTTAATTTCAAAGCCATTGTGGTGGCGAATAGAGGCCAAAATATGAAAATTCTGTCAATGTCCCAATATCTATGCACCTGGCTGTAATATGTGTATATATATATATATATATATATATATATATTGAAAATATATATATTAGGGATGTGCAGGCTCGGTTCTACTCGGTTCCGTTCGGTTCTTTTTACCGAATCTTATTGGCTATCCAAAACTCGTGACAGCTGAAACCCAATAAGATCCGGTAAAAAGAACCGAACGGAACCGAGTAGAACCGAGCCTGCACATCCCTAATATATATATATATATATTGTGTATATATATATATTCCCACAGCAGCGCTGGTCGGCACTCTGAGTCCATGTATGAAAAAATAAATCTCCAGGACACTGAGATGAGATCTCATCTCAGTGTCCTGGAGATTTATTTTTTCATACATGGACTCAGGGCCTAATTCAGACCCACTCGCGAGCGTAGGACGCTCGCAAGCGGGTCGATGGTGCCCTAATGCGCACGACGGAGGGAGCTCCGTCGTGCGCATGCGCGAGACCCGCAAAGCGACAGCCAAGCTGTCGCTCCGGGTCTCGCACCAAAGGGGGCGTGCTGTCGATGGTGACTGACAGGATCAGGATCTGTTATTTTACCTACGCCGGGAGACCAATGCCCGGCTTCCGGATCGAAGCGGACGGCTGCACGGGGGGGGTTGAGTGTTAGGTTAGGGGCTCCCGGAGGGGACTTAGGGTTAGGCATCCCCCGGGAGGGTTAGCTTTAGGCTAGGGGAAGGGAGGGGTTAGGATTAGGCACCCCCTCGGGAGACTTAGGTTTAGGCTATGGGTGGGGGGCTTAGGGTTAGGCACTTAGGGGGGGAGGTTAGGGTTAGGCATCCCTAAGGGGGGGTTAGGTTAGTTTACACTTGCCTGTAGCGCAGTCGGGATCTTCACCTCTGCCGGCCTTCCGCTGTCCAGATTTGCGGCCGGTGGTAAATCATACCAATCCCCCGCACATGGCTAGGGCACTGGGTCCATGTGAGAGCACAACAACCAGTAGTGCGTGAGAACAGAAGCTGGTGACGGTCACCCCTATCCCGGTTCCCCTGGGTCACTGTGTCGGCTCTGTGTTCTGGTAGTTTTCTTGACATTTTTAGGTTAGCTATACCAAAGCATTTATAATGGTTTTTGTCAATTCTTTTTTTTTCATCAAATTTTATACAGTTATATTCCAAATTTTGTACTTTATTGCTGAATGAAATTGCAAAAGAATATTTCCTTTATCTAGATCTTAATTAGTGTTTGAGATATTCAAATTCAAAGAGCGCGCGCTCCGGACAAAGGGACTAAGTATATATATATATATATATATATATATATATATAGTGTAACGCCGGCACTCCACAATATAGGCTGTACTTGCCTGGGAGCCCTTAAATGGTTAATGAACCAAGAATATGCAGAGAAAAACAGCGGCACTCACAGGACTTGAAATAATTAAGACTCACGACTCCAAAGGATCAGCGTTCAACGTTTCAGTCGGTGTGACTTTTATCAAGAACAACAGTGAACAGATATACAACATACCTAAATACCCAGTGACATCCCATAATGTCCATGCTTGATTACCTTGCCGCCCGCCAAGTGAACAACGTCATAGAGGCGGGACCGGCGCTACCGTGATGACGCAGCTATCGAGAGCTCCAGGTGCCGCATACACGTTACCAAGACAACCTGGCTCTGATAGGGGACCACGTGTCATGACGCGGCTCACACGAGCGTCGGGTGTCACTGTAGATTACCATGGCAACCCGGCTTCGTCTGAGCGCTGTGGGACAGAACAAAATGGTAGTCTAAGTAGCTCCTTAAAACAATATACAATAAAATACATGGCATACTGTATAGATATATGAATCATGAACACAAGGTCTAGTGGTAACAGATACAATAAAGGTAAGACCATGAGATACACGTAGGTGCCGTGCAATAAATATGGGCATAACATAATGAAGACAAATAGTGAATAATACATAATGGATTGTGACACAGTCAGGTTAGGGGGTCCCTCTCCTGGGTAGGGGACTCCTTCCTTACACACACAGCAGGCGGGAAACAGTACGCCAGACTGGATTCGAGTACAAGCTGGTCGGCGCCAGTCTTTATTGTGCAAAACAGAAACAACAAAAAGAAACCATAAACATAAACCCTAGCCCTGGCTGGGCTCTAACTTTACAGGTGGTTCCCTCACTACCAGAACCTGGCAGGGCCTAATGCCCTCACCAGCAACAAAGGCACAGCACAACACTCACAGATAGGTTTTCAAGTGTCTCTGAGCAAACTCCCTGCCTGCTCTCCCAGGTGAGACACTCAGCCCTAAACACACTAGGCTTATATTGGCCACTCTCAGGTGGAAACCCTAACAAGCCTGTTACCAGGCTGCAAGACCCAAAACCTGGAGTGGCCGTGGGTGGAGCCCTCCCTCTCCTCTCACCCACAACCCCCAGGTCCCAAACCGGCTTTTCAAAAAGCCGAGACTCAAGCCTGCTACACTGCAGACTTTCTCCTGGGGGTTTAAAACACATAAGACAGGAATCTGGGACAAATGTACCTGCCACAGACCACTTTACCAGTGATCCTATCACATATCCCCCCCCTTTGTTTCGACCTGTGGGGCGGAACAACTGAAGCCCCCAAACAATGAACGCGTGACAACGCGTCAGCATTGGCCAGCTGGCTTCCTGGCCTGTGTTCCACTGAAAATTTAAAAGTTTGTAATGCCAAGAACCATCTTGTTATTCTCGCATTACTGTCCTTATTTTCGGACATCCACTTCAGAGGGGCATGGTCAGTGATCAATTTAAACTTTCTTCCAACCAAGTAGTACCTGAGAGCCTCTAACGCCCACTTTATGGCCAACGCCTCCTTCTCCGCTGTGGCATAGTTTCTCTCATGTACATTCAACTTTCTGCTTAGATAGAAAATAGGGTGTTCCTCACCCTCCTTGTTCTGGGACAGGACCGCTCCTATACCTACTTCTGATGCATCGGTTTGTACTATGAATTCCCTGTCAAAATTAGGAGTCATCAGGACTGGTTGGGAACACAACGCTACTTTCAACTCCTGAAAAGCTTTTTCTGCCTCAGGACTCCATTCTACCATGACTTTTTGTTTGCCTTTGGTCAGGTCAGTCAGTGGGACCGCCATGGTGGCAAAGTTGGGTATAAACCTCCTGTAGTACCCCGTAATTCCCAAGAAGGCTCTCACCTGCTTCTTATTCAGAGGCCGTGGCCAGTTTTGTATGGCCTCAACCTTATTGAGCTGAGCTTTATCATGCCTCTGCCAATGGTGTATCCCAGATATTTTACTTCCTCCATGCCTAGACAACACTTTTTTGGGTTGGCTGTCAAACCTGCCATATAGATGTCCAACACTGCTTGTACCCTGGGTAAGTGAGACTGCCAATCAGGACTGTGAATGACCATGTCATCCAGATAAGCAGCCGCATACCGTCTATGGGGCCTTAGAATCCTGTCCATCATTCTTTGGAAGGTAGCAGGTGCCCCATGTAGCCCGAAAGGCAACATCTTGTACTGAAACAAGCCCTCTGGCACCGAAAAAGCTGTCTTTTGTTTGGCGCTCTCGGTTAACGGTACTTGCCAATACCCTTTGGTTAGGTCAAGAGTGGTTAAATACCTTGCCGTCCCTAGTCTCTCAATCAGTTCATCCACTCTTGGCATCGGGTAGGCATCGAATTTTGAAACACTGTTCAACTTTCGGAAGTCATTGCAGAAACGCACACTCCCGTCGGGCTTTGGAATCAACACAATGGGACTTGACCATTCACTATGTGATTCTTCAATAACCCCTAACTCTAGCATATTTTTAATTTCTTTCGACACCGATTCTCTTTGTGCTTCTGGTAACCTATAGGGCTTTAGATTAACTTTAACCCCTGGGTCAGTGATTATGTCATGTTTAATGACCGAGGTTTTCCCAGGTACGTCAGAGAACAGCACCCTATTTCTGATCAGAAACTCCTTGACCTCTTGTTGTTGAATTGCCGACAGGGTTTTTGCCACTGTCACTTCGGGAACTAAGGGCCCTGGATTTACTGGAGGGGCTCGGACAGCCGACAGTACCGTTCTATCTTTCCAGGGCTTTAACAGATTTATATGGTATATCTGTTCCGGCTTTCTTTTCCCCGGCAGGTAAACTTTGTAATTGACCTGTCCCACTCTTTCTAAGATTTCAAAGGGCCCTTGCCATTTAGCCAAAAGTTTATTTTCCACAGTGGGAACCAACACTAACACACTGTCCCCAGGAGCAAAGCTGCGTAACCGAGCATTGTGGTTGTATACCCTCTGCTATGCCTGTTGAGCCTGTTCCAGGTGCTCTCTCACTATCGGCACTACCGCAGCAATTCTCTCCTGCATTTGAGAAACATGCTCAATCACCATTTTGTAAGGCCTAGACTGCCCCTCCCATGTCTCTTTGGCAATGTCTAGTAATCCCCTTGGGTGTCTCCCA